>OW240915.1:274494905-274766201 GCA_933207985.1 Pelobates cultripes | reverse complement strand
TATTGTTATTATTATTGTTTATTATTTATATAGCGCCAGCTTATTCCGCAGCGCTTTACAACAAGAGGGGAATTTACCAAATGATACAATAACAAAATGTAACAGGAACAATAGGTCCCTGCTCAAATGAGCTTACAATTTAGAGGAGGTGCGAGCTGCAGACAGGAGAAGGTCACCAGTAGAGCAGATAGACCGAGAGGGGGCATACCTATGAATCAGTGAAGAAATGTAACAGGGGCTAGACTTGGTTAGAGCTTTAAAGGTAAGGGTTAGTATTTTAAATTGACACCTGTAGGGAACAGGAAGCCAGTGTAAGGATCGACAGAGGGGTGAGGTGTGAGAGGAGCGACAGGAGAGAAAGATCAGCCTGGCAGCAGCATTCATCACAGATTGTAGGTGGGCAATACGGCTTCTGGGGAGACCTATTAGGGGGAAAATACAGTAATCCATGCAAGAGATTACTAGAGCATGAACAATCTTCTTGGCAGCATCTTGCGTAAGAAAGTGGCATATGCGGGCAATGTTTTTAAGCTGCAATCGACAGGTTTTAGCAACAGGTTGGACATAAGGAGCAAAGGTGAGGCCAGGATCAAAAATGACACCAAGACAGCGAGCTTGAAAGGATGGGATGAGGCAGGTACCATCACCCTGCAGGGAGAGTGAAGGAGGAGGATCAATGTTATGAGGAGAAAAAACAAGAAACTCAGTTTCAGAAAGCAGGAGGACATCCAATCAGAAATAGAAGAAAGGCAATTGGTGACAAGTTGTAGGACAGCAGGGGAGAGGTCATGGGAGGAAAGATATATCTAAGTGTCATCAGCGTACAGGTGGTAGTGGAATCCAAATTAATCCATGAGTTTGCCAAGAGAGGCAGTATTGAAAGAGAACAAAAGGGGACCAAGGACTGAACCTTGAGGGATTCCAACTGAGACAGGATGAGGAGAGAAAGAGTCATTGGAAAAAGAGGCAATGAAGGAGCATTGGGAGAGATAGTAGGAGAACCATGAGAGGGTTGTGTCACAGAGACCAAGAGATTGAAGATTTAGGAGAAGGATGCCATGATCAACAGTGCCAAAGGCAGCAGAGAGGTCAAGAAGAATTAATATGGAGTGGTGGCCTTTGGATTTAGATGCAATTAGGTAATTTGTAACTTTAATAAGAGCAGACTCAGTAGAGTGTAGGGGACAGAAGCCAGATTGAAGAGGATCGAGGAGGGAGTTGGAATTTAGCAAGTGAGTCATACGAGTAAAGACAAGTCTTTCCAGATGTTTTGAGGAAAAAGGAAGCAGGGATATGGGTTGATAGTTGGAAGGGGAATATGGGTCTAGCGATTACTTTTTTAGGATGGGTATGACAGTAGCATGCTTAAGGGGAGCAGGGACAACACCAGATGAAAGAGAGCAGTTTAGGATGTGTGTTAAGGATGGTACAAGACAAGGGGAGAGAGGTCTGATAAGGTGGGAAGGTACTGGATTAAGCGGATAGGTGGTGGGACGAGAGGAGAGGAGAAGCGAAGCCACCTCCCGTTCTGTAGCTGGGGAGAAGGCCTGTAGGGTAGGGAAGGTATGGTCGATGTGTGGTTGCGAACTGGAGGAGCAAAGGGGGGAGAATTATTTCCTTAACTGTTCAATCTTGTCGGTATAGTAGCATGCAAGGCTATCTGTCGAAAGGTCAGTTTGAAGGGTGGCTTGAGGTGAGCAAAGGAGAGAGTTGAAGGTATTAAAGAAATGCCTGAGATAACATGAGCATGAACTAACAAGAGATGAAAAGTAGGATTGTTTAGCAAGGGTGAGGGCTGTGCTATATGAAGACAAAAGGAATTTATAATGGAGGAAGTCTGACAAGGTGCAAACTTCCTCCAGCAGCATTCAGCTGAATGGGAGCATTCCTTCAGGCAGAGTGTTGACTTAGTGTGCCACGGTTGGAGGCATGACCCCTGTGAGGTGCGTGCTTGGAATGGGGCTACAGTGTCTAGGGCAGAGATGAGGGTAGCGTTATATGAGGAGATGGCCAGAAAGGGACAGGAGAGGGAAGGGATGGATGAGAGTTCAGAATGGATTACAGTTGATAGCTGCTGGAGATCAAGAGAATTCAAATTCAAATTCCTCCTCAGTTGAGGGGGATTAGGTTGAGGATATTGGGTGTGGAGAACAATTGGTAGAATGTGATGGTCTTATAGAGAAAATGGAGTATCAAAGAGATTGGAGACTGAGCATGCATTTAAAAAAATAATAATCTAGAGTATTGCCAGCTACATGTGTGGGAGAATCAGCCCATTGCGATAGGCCAATGGAGGAAGTGATTGAAATAAGTTTTGAGGCTACCGAGGACAAGGGTGGGTTTATGGGAATGTTGAAATCCCTGACAATTAGGAATAGGGTATTGCTTGAAAAGTAAAGAAGCCAGGCATCAAAATGGTCAAGGAAAAGACGAGGATAATCATTCATTTACTAACATTTAGGATGTAAGTTGCTTGTGCATTCTTTACCCCGAAGTGCATTTCTCTACATTAAATTTCATCTTCCATTTTAGTGCCCAGTCATCCATTCTATCTAAATCCCTTTGAAGCAAAGCAACATCCTGCTCACATTTTATTACTTTACAGAGTTTTGTGTCATCTGCAAACACTGAAACATGGATTTCAATCCCTATTTTAAGATAATTTATTAATATGTTAAACAGCAGCGGTCCCAAAACTGAACCCTGAGGTACACCACTTACCACTTTTGTCATTTATGTTTATATGTCCATTGTACAGCGCTACGGAATTTGTTGGCGCTATTAAAATAATAATAATAATAATATGTATTGTATATACTATCTGCACCTACTCATGTTTTACCTACCGGAGCCCTTCTTTTTAACCCACAAGTTCAGTCATCCATATTTAGTGATCCTTTGTGATTTCTTATGTTTCCCTTCGCCTCCACTCATTTAGGAGGGTCTTTTGTGACCAGATGAATCTGTAAATTTTTCATTGCTGCTTTATCAGAATTGTGTATAAATAATAAAACATATGTATTGGTAACAATGTTCCCCCTTTCACTTTTCAAGGAGGGTAATTCTCAGAAAAATAACCTTGTACCTTGCAAAGGACTGTCCCTCCAAAATAGGGACACATGGGAGGTATGGATTTGCTTTAATAATTCTTTTTGTGCGTTTTGTTCTTTGATTTTTAAATAGTAAATCAACAAAGAGCCTGTGCTGTGGTCAGAAATTAGATGTGGTAAAAATTGTTTTATTTTACATTTGTAATTTATTATATATTCTGTACAAAGAAAATAATAGTTTAAGCAATTTTGCTGTTTCTAGGAATTGCTGTATTCTAGTACTGGAAGGGATTATCCCTTTATATAGATTGAGAATTAAAGCTAGTCTCACATAACATTCCTTTATAAGGAAAGCAGAGCTAAATCTTAAAGAGAAATCCGTTTATATTTCAAATGTTTGCTCAGTTTAACTGTGCGCACAGAATGCAACCCAGTCAGCATCTCAATACTTCGCCACAATACCAAGAAATGGGTTTTTAAATTAAATGCCTGCTTAGAAAAAAGTAAATAACGGAGCAACTGAAAATGTCATAGGTTGGATGCTTTTCACTGTATATCTTTTATGATTTATCCAATATTTCAAATGTTGTATAACTGTTTAACCCCTTAAGGACGGAGCCAAATGTACACATTGTGAACAAAACAAAATGTAAACAAAACCTGGCATTTGCGCTACATGTCTGTCCAACCGTAATACACCTCTTTCATAGTAAATGCACCCACCCTTATTATATATCATTTTATTCAGGGGAAACAGGGCTTTCATTTAATATCAAATATTTAGCTATGAAACATAATTTAATATGAAAAAAATGGGAGAAAATACGATTTTTTGATTTTTTTAGTTCTAAATTGCATTTTAAAGGTCAGTGTCATAATACTGTTTGATTTTACTGCAATAAAATACACATATTTGTATTTAGTAAAGTCTCACGTGTAAGACAGTACCCCCTATGTACAGGTTTTATGGCGTTTTGGGAAGTTACAGGGTCAAATATAGCACGCTACATTTGAAATTGAAATTTGCCAGATTGGTTACGTTGCCTTTGAGACTGTATAGTAGCCCAGGAATGAAATTTACACCTATAATGGCATACCATTTGCAATAGTAGACAACCCAAGGTATTGCAAATGGGGTATGTCCAGTCTTTTTTAGTAGCCATTTGGTCACAAACACTGGCCAAAGCTAGCGTTAGTATTTGTTTGTGTGAAAATGCAAAAACCGCCAATTTTGGCCAGTGTTTGTGACTAAGTGGCTACTAAAAAAGACTGGACATACCCCGTTTGCAATACCTTGGGTTGTCTACTATTGCAAATGGTATGCCATCATAGGGGTAATTTTCATTCTTGGGCTACCATAGGGTCTCAAAGGCAACGTAACCAATCTGGCGAAATTTTAATGTGAAAAAAATGAAACACAAGCCTTATATTTGACGCTGTAACTTTTGAAAACACCATAAAACCTGTACATGAGGGGTACTGTTGTACTCGGGAGACTTCGCTGAACACAAATATTTGTGTTTCAAAACAGTAAAAAGTATCACAGCAATAATATCGTCCGTGTAAGTGCTGTTTGTGCGTGAAAAATGCAAAAAACTTCACTTTTACTGGCGATATCATCGTTGTAATACATTTTACTGTTTTGAAACACTAATATTTGTGTTCAGCGAAGTCTCCCGAGTAGAACAGTACCCCCCATGTACAGGTTTTATGGTGTCTTGGAAAGTTATAGGGTTAAATATAGTGCTAGCAAATTAAATTCCCTTTACTTTCGGCATGGGTTGTCAGGCAGGTCCCGCTAATTGTAATTAATTAAGATACCTAATTATGTAAAAATATTACATAAATATATATGTAGAATTAATATATGTATATATATATACGTATGTGTATATATATGTATATATCTATATAATTTTTTAAAATATTTTTATTTATATATAGGTATATATATATAGTGATATATACGTATATATTTATGTATATAGATATATTATTTCGTTCTACGTGTATTTTGATATATATATATATATTAATTTCACAAAACAGTTAGAACGAAATAACACACATCTATATATTTTTTAATTATTTATTTTTAATTATTTTTTTAATTTTATTTTTTAACGTATTTACATTTTATTTTTTTATATTATATATAAATATATATATAACAATAATTATATATATATTTAATCAGTATCAGTCTACGTGTAATTTGATATTAATATATATATATAATTATATATATATTAATAGTAAAATACACCTAGACGGTGTATGTGTGTGTATGTATATGTGTATATATATACTTAGATCATATATATATAATATATACATATGATCTAAGTATATATAATTATTTTTTTTTACACCATTAACTTATTTTTATTTTATTTTCAGCCAGCAGGGGGACCACCTGTAATTACAGGCAGCCCCCCTGCCGGCAATACAGAAGCCAGCTATACCCGGCCATGTGATTGTGGGGTCCTCGCTAGGACCCCACTCTCACATGGCCGGGGGGCTTCAACGAGGACGGATGTGCCGCGGGGGGCTCCCTGGGAGTCCCCTCCACCGCGATCGCCGGCGTGGGACCGCCGGCGACCGGGTAAGTTAACAAAAACCGGAGGGCGTACAATTACGCCCGGCGGCGTTTAGAGCCGCCTATTAGAGGGCGTAATTGTACGTCCTGCGGTTTTAAGGGGTTAAAGAATAATGCAAATTTTTCAACTTTTGTGTACTGTAGCTATTAGGGATTGCATTCTGCAATAATACTTTGCAAATAGTTGTCCGATCCCTAAGAATGCAAAAACACATTGCACATGCGTGTCTCTGTCATGCATGCACAATTGAACGATCTTGCAACATCATCAGTGAGGTCGCCAGATCCCTAGTATGAGTGCCACCAAGTGAATTCACATAACTGCGGGTGCATGGTGTGTATCTCCCTTTCTCTTTTCTGAGCGGAGGAGAGGAGGGAGTTCTATCCTTACTCCTGGCATACAAGGCAATGTTTTACTGCGTAGTATTTTTGCTATTTTCTATTCATTATTGCATTATGTACAATGAAATCCATAATAAAACCTTTTCTTTCAAAAGACACACTATGTATACATTTATTTTACAGGCCTTATCTCATTATATATATATCTATACACAAACATCTTGTGAGATATAGGTTTGCAACAACTCTCATTGGTTTGTGTTGCTTTTGCACTGCTCATAAATGAAGTCTTTATAGATTTTTCATTCATCAGCATGTGTGAACATATCGTTTAGGTTGTATACTATGTCACTGAGTGTTTATGTATATATATGAATAATTTCTTTCTCCTATCATATAGTCTCTGCATGGGGACACTGAATTTTCCTCATAGAGATGCATCGAGTCAATGCATCTCTAGGACGAGGTCCTGATTGGCCAAAATGGCATTTGGCCCCGCCCCGCTAGGGGAGGTGTATCTAGGGCTGCATAAACAATGTGATTTAACTCCTAAATGGCAGAGATTTAAACAGTGAGACTTCAGAGACATGATCTAATCACAAAAACTTCTGAATTAAGCTCAAGTTTAAGGTTTCCCTTTCAGCACTTTTAAACCATTGTATTGCCAAATGCCAATTAAAGCCTTCCTGTCAGCATTTTTAATTAATTCCATGTGCAAATTGCATGCAACCATAATTAGTAGATTTACCATATTTTTCTAGACACATGCCAAGGTCACATGCTGATAGACATGTCCATTGTCAATAAGCTACAATTCCTTGTATTGGTGAACCCAGGCTGAGAGTGATTATTGTTACAGCCTACAGTCTTGTAAAGGCAAGCGCCCTAGTTGTAATTCCCCTTCATTTATATAGTGGCTTTGTAAAGGGTATATAATTTAGAACTACCTTTTTGAGGCAAAAAATTGAGTGTCCCAAACATATAAAATATCACGTGAATGCAAAATATACTGGGGCTTACAGACTGCGAACTCTACACAGACAGACACATTACATACAGCAAGCCCACACCACACACACATCACATACAGCCAGCACACACACACACACACACACATATATTACATACAGCCAGCATATACCACAAACACAGAAATAGCACACACGACACACAGCCAGCACACACCACACATACACATATTACATAATGCCAGCACACACCACACACACACACATATTTTACATACAGCCAGCACACACACTACACACACACACACATAGCGCACACACACACACGACAGTCAGCACGCACCACAAACACACTTTGATATAGGGAGAGACTATAGGAGCTATGGAAGAGGGTGTGATGCTCAGGGTAATTCACTAAACTCTTTATAAAAGCAATACAAACAGAAATATTGATGCAAATGTAACTATAGCAGAGTTAGGGAATCTTTTCAAATTAGCTATTTTTGGCTCAGGATTAACATCCAAATTTTAATTGTGAAAATTCAATTTTAACTAATAGCACAGTGAAACGCTCTATATACTGACTGACATACAGAATACTCTTCACGTGAATCTCTTTATATACTGTATATGTATACTGTACATACACACTCACACACACTTATAATCAATCGTTCTACTTGCTCCTTTTTTATGTAGAGAATCAGTTTGTCTCGTTTCCCTGACAGTCAGCAACATTTGTTTGCAAAAGTCATGAGCATGCACATAATTTCTCATGCCAGGCTAGTGCTAGTTCACATTAAACTGAGATTGGTGGATTAGTGGGTTGGCTTAAAGGCAGGTAATAGGCATGGGGGAAAGCTGAAAACACTTCCTCAGCTGAGAGTCATGCCTGACAAAGGACACTAACCAACATTACAGTACAATTATAAATGTTTATTACATACTTTTCAAACTTTTATTGCTTTACTTCACTTTGCATATTTGTGTAGTGTTTGTCTCCTGATTTAGAAAAATGTTAAGTGATGTGTGTCCCTTTAAGCAAAACTAGAGATATATAAAGAGAGATGGAGAAAAATACATCATGAGTATCAGAACTACAGCATGTGCACTTAAATTATGCTGGTGTTCAATGTGTTCCTTAAAAAAAATATTTTTTGATTAGGATATAAATTTAAACATAGTCTACAGTATGCTCATATGAAATGCACACACAGACAACTTTTATTTTATGAGAACAAAACAATGTATGACCACAATGCATTTTAATACCGTATCTTTATTACATACTTTCAAATAGAAAATAAACAAACAAAAAGCTGAACTAATTACAAAAGAATGATTAACAAATGTTTGGCCAACAAAACAATGTTCTAAATAACAGTTTCATTGAAAGATTTACAGACACAAATTCAACTGCAATGAACAGTATAATTTTATATTGTTTTAAGGCACACAATTACTGTATTTTTTAATGAACACAAACTGAATGAGCACTGATTATATTCTACGTGTGCCATTTTAGGGTACAAACATTGACTACGGACTGTCCATTAAAAAAAAAAAAATGACAAGTCTGAAACTGAAATAAAAAGCATATCAACTGCCCTTTAAAAATCTATGCTGTACATTTCCTGGCCTGCAGGAATATTCGCCAGGCTATAAAAAAAAAAAAAAAAAAAAGGTTTATTATAATTAGTAATTTAAATTTTCTATAAAAACCTAAACAAAAACAAAATATAATTGTATGCATAAATTGTCTAGTTACTAGTTTTCAAACAATATTTACATAAAATTTTAAATCTTAACCACTAGCTTTGAAAAAGTCAGCAAAACTAACCCTTTCTTTACATGAATTAGCAGCAACAAAAGATATATTGCAAGTAAAAAAATATATACGTTTTGTTTTTTACTTTTGAATTTTAACTTATGATCAGTAATGAAGTGACCTTGATCAAGCAGCATTAGTAAATGAGATGAAACCATTACATTTATGAAATTGATGATCAGCAAACTACAACATAAATTGTGGTCACAATAGCTGAATAGCCACATATTGTATATACAAACATTAATTAAATCATTTTTTTTTTATCAAAAAATCAATTTAAGGAGATTGTTTTAGCCTGAAAGCTGTTCATCCATATTTGGCTAAGGACAATTAAGGTTTTATGGTTGCTGTGACGTTAGTGAATCAGCACACTAATGTTGCATTTCCACTGCATATAATGAGGGACATTTTAACCAAGCTTGGCCAACAATTTTTTTTAATGGAAAAACTATTTTAAATAATTTTGACCACCATTCTTTATTTTCTTATAGCATAAACAGGAGTGATGATACAAAATGTGCCCTTCCTCTGCTTGTCTACTCTCTGCTAGTCATCATGTAGTTTACCATGATACCATAGTAGAGGGACACATTATGTGTCTGTATATGTATTACAACTCGGCAGTTAAAAGGAATACAAAATTTTAGACTGGCAATTTAAAAAAAAAAAAAGAGTGGCAAATAGACAAGCAAAGATATAACCAAAAACAAATTGTGAGGGTTAGTGAACACAGTTTCTATGAAGAGAGATACATCAACAAAGATGCCAGTTACAAAAACACACAGCTCTGATTTTTTATGTTATATTTTCTTTGATCTCAATAACTATGCTGGAAAAATAAAGTTGAAGAATTGGCTTATATATTTGTTTAATCAAATTTGTTTTTATGGCCTAAAATTCACAATTTTCCTTTCAATTCTCAACAAATCCTGGTTTAGTAAACACCATATTTGTCAAATAATAACGAATACTGCATTTTCATAATACAATCTATTTTATAGAATATTCCTAGGAAATAGGCATAACTGCAAGTTAATGTATCTATTAGACTTATGCACAAATCATTTTCAGCTGCAACAAAACATCAAATTCTGTGCTCTAATCGATCTGTCTGGAATTTACCTATGAAGTCTTACAAGGATTGATTATAAGACTATAGTGTCCCTTTAAGCTCATTTTGAATTCTCAGCAGTTTACACTTTACTAAACAAAGCTAATCAGTATTTGTTTACGCAACAGTGCAGAATTAACAAATTCCAACATCCCAAAATAGGAGATTTGGAAACGCTGATTTAGAAAAATATTTAAACATTTTTTAAATTTAGGCTTATTTAGCCATCTCTTGATGATACATTTATACCTAATGGAGGTCTAAACATATATATGAAATCTCTCTCATTTATTTTTTTCAGTAACATATTTGTTAATTGTGTTCTGTTTTTATGATGATTAACCCAATTTACCTCTAAACATAATAAACAGTGGGATTTCAGCATGCAGTTATCTCACTGTACACATAGCATAATATTCTGGCATAATTGTGAGATCATGCTGTACAGCAAACATGAAGAGAACAATTAATTTAAAGAAGTTAAATGGATGCCATTTTTGATACATATTGCCAAACCTTCTTTTTGAGATTAAAAACTAGTATTTTGGATTAACACAGAATAAGTAGCATTTTCTGTACAATAATAATACATCTTTATACAAATGTTTAAACATATACTTCTTGCGCTTTCATTTTTTTTTCTTCAATATTCCATTTTGTGTTATTTTTTTTCAGATTACCGCAAATATTCTAAAAGCTTTGCTTCCCATTGGGTTGTGTAAACTGGAAAAAAAGATAAACAATTATTACAAATGTATTGACCAGGAGACCAAGGAGATACATTTCATACTTTGTGGCCAATTATATTTAAATATTTTAGGCACCCTTCTCTAATATTCCCTTCCCCCTGACATTATCCCACAGAAAGCATATCCCCTATACCTTTCTGGTCCATAGACATATCCATTGTACGTGTTTTTCTGATATAGGGTGACATTGTTTATGGATGGATGTGGCTTTTAATTAACTCTCAGTTTGTTTATAAATTAAGTATTTTCCAGATTAATAAAAACAAATAGAAACTTTATTCTCAAATATAAAATAACAGAAAATAATTCATTAGTCAGGAGTGATACATCTCAAAGATACTTATTGCATCAACCCTGATAGGATGAAAGGCTTGATTTAATATTATGGAGAGCAATGTTTTACATTGAACCAGAGATGCAGCATCTACGCACCAAAACCACTACATTAGGATTTAGCTGTTTTGCTGCTAGGGTGTCAGTTTTCTACAAAAGCTGGGTAGGTGTGTGGGGAGGCTGTTCTAGATAGTCTCAGTCTGATGAAAAGAGCGAAGGAAATAACTTAGAAGAGTTTCAATACAGACTGTGAGCTGCTGCAACTATTTATCTTATTCACTACTTATGGAAAAGTAATCTTTAGTCAAGCAGGGAAGGCCGGGGTTCTAATATTACATTACACACACTTGGAGAAAGCACAGGGTCTTATTGACCTGTAAGCAGCTTGTCAGGGTCTGATTTATAAGATTACAGGAGACAGGCATTTACAGTACCACTGCCTCTCCTGGACTACATTAATACCAGTAGTTATACAATTTGTCAAGTAACAATGGTTAGTCTATTCTACTCTTAGAAATATTGCAGGATGAAATTAATTACTGTATTTATTTTACTGTGATAAATTAATGCATTTTGCGGTTTATAATAATACAAAAAGTAATATATAATATACCTAAGGTTTATTACTATATTACTATAGCTGAGTTAGCCAAATAGGCTATATTTGCATAAAAATTGGCACTTTTTAAGTTGCAGCAAGAGTTTAGGAAAACACTCGTAAGAATTTGATTTAAATCAGTAGGGATTTTCTTTCACTTTTTGACTTCAATAAAACGTTATTAATGCATCACCTAACTTTATAATGCTTGTATGTAGAATATTTTTCAGAATATAGGATGCAGTTGTTATTTTTTAACATAAAATCCTGCTTGCATCCTATATTCCAATTGTCACATAGCGCAATGTCTGGTAGACTGCTGTAAAAAAGGGGCAGACAGAACACCCTCCTCCTGCTAGTTACACAGTGTAGAATGGACTTGCGAACAGTGGTACAGAACATTATTTATCCTCTAGCCAGTCTGAAAGGAAGTTGCTAGCTAGGAGCAACGAGTAGCTTCAAGTCAGCCCCAAGTAGTGGACAAAAGAAGAGGCCTTACTACGGTCCCCAAGGCAGATCTGCAACATTTTGTAAGTGTCACAAAATAGAGTGAGGGGAAAGCAAGAGAAACAAATGGTTGTTGAAGGAAACGAGAGGTAAGAGACAGAAGTGGGGTGTGAGAGACAAAAAGGGATGCAAGAGATACAAGGTAGAGCAAAACATGGGAGCAGTGGCGTACATACCGCTAGCCCTGCTGTCACCCGGCGGGCGCCCTGAGTGCTCCCTCTTCAGCTCCCTCGCGCATCGCACTGATACCGGAGCCGGAAGATGACGCCAGGGAGCACTCAGAGGAGAGTGCTCCCTCGCGCGCGTGCCAGCCTGCCCGCTGGGTGACACCACTGGACCCCAGGGAATCCCCTCAGCTCTCCCACAGGTAAGGTAGCTGGGAGGATTAAATTTTTTTTTTTAAAGTGTGTGTGTTAGAGTGTGTGTGTGTGTTAGAGTGTGTGTGTGTGTGAGTGTTAGTGTGTGTGTTAGAGTGTGTCAGTGAGTGTTTTACTGTGTGTCTGTTACTGAGTGTGTTAGTTTGTGTGCGTCTGTTAGTGTGTGTGTTTTGTGAGTGAGTGTGTCTGTCTGTCAGTGAGTGTGTATGTATGTCTGTCACTGAGTGTGTGTCTGTCAGTAAATGTGTGTGTCTGTTAGCTATTGTGTATGCGTCTGTTCATGAGAGTGTGTGTGTGTCTTAAGCAACTCCCTTGGCGCTGGGGATCTCTCCGCCCCGATCCGCCTCTCAGCTCCGAATGCCATGCGTGGCAAGAGGAAAGCATTACTCAATGCTTTCCTATGGACGTTCAGTGTCTTCATTGTGATTTTCACAGTGAGAATCGCAGAAGTGCCTCTAGCGGCTGTCAATGAGACAGCCACTAGAGGCTGGATTAACCCTCAGTGAAACATAGCAGTTTCTCTGAAACAGCTATGTTTTCAGTGGCAGGGTTAAAACTAGAGGGACCTGACACCCAGACCACATCATTGAGCTGATGTGATCTGGGTGTCTGTAGTGGTCCTTTAAGGGTATGTGTATCTGCGTGCACTGGCGTACTTACCGCGGTTGCAGGGGTCGCAACCCTGTGACCACTGCAACCAGGTGCCCGCCACCATGTGTTGCTGCCCCAGCCCACGAGTAAGTGTGCGCGTGGGGAGGGCACGGATCAGTTTTCGCACTGGGGCCCCATGGGTTGTGTGTACGCCACTGCATGGGAGTAAGATACACTAAATGGACTAACACATTCAACTGGTTGTTTTATTACTTCTAAATGTATAGATATGATATACGGGCATGTTTTATATACCACTGCCTATCATACCCTGAAATAATATGTATGCAAAGACTCAATGAAGTGGCACTCTAAGCAACACAACCAGTATAGCTTGTTGGCCGCCTAGCGTCAACCCTCGGTTTAGTGTCAAACTGCTTAACATCTTGGCCGCAAAGAGAATGTGAAATTAAAATTTCATTATTTTTGCCCATTTTACCCAACCTGGACAAGATTGATTGACTAAGAGTGTTTTAGGGGAGTTATTGACAATGAGAAAATTTTAATTTCGCATTATCTAGGAGATGGTTGGAAGTACCTTGGTGCCAAAAAAATGCTCATTTTATATGTAACTGTTCTTAAATGGTTTGATATTAAATCAAGGGTCAGAGCCAGGTGAGTCCAAGTAGTATAGCCACTACAGTGAGGTGTAGTGGTTTTGTATGTTAAAGAAAATTTATTTTTTAGATTTGATATTTCTGTAGAGAACAAATATACCTTTCAGAAGCTATTCCATTTTGAGTTGATGCAAAATAATGTCTCTTTTTATCCATTGGCATAATGTCCACATATCCTCCTTGGTGATTGCGGACTACACCTGCATGTAGTGCTGCCTTGCAGATACTGGAAATCTGTGAAAAAAAGGATCCAAGTTATTATATAGAAATATTTGTGAGAAATATGGCCGAAAACATGGATTGCACCACTTTTTCTTCAGAAATGTTGAAAGAATCTTCTCTACAATATTTATATTTAAGTTCTTTCAAGATTTTTGGAAATTGCTTGGAATTTTCTACTGCTCTTACTATCACCATATCTCGCAGTTTGTTTTTAGTCATTATTAGTATATTTGTATTTGTTTTTCCATTCTCTCCCTTTCTTTGTTTTCCCTCCTATATTTTGTTGGAACCGGGAGATTGAATTTATTGTATAGATATACAGTTCCTATTGGTATTTACAATTTATTTAGTTTTATTTCATTCATTGTTGTATAGTGCACTGTTTCTCCTGCATAGCCTTTTCTTTAGTTCTCCCGAGGAGGGTGTTATCACTATTCACTATCTGCTTATTGTGTAAGAATATTACTGTATTCTGAGAAGGTAGTGAAAGGCTATTTTCCTATTACCTCTCGCTCTCCTTTAACCCCTTAAGGACACATGACATGTGTGACATGTCATGATTCCATTTTATTCCAGAAGTTTGGTCCTTAAGGGGTTAAAGGGAACCTATCATGCCCCAAACAACTTATGCTCATTAGACTGAGCATAAGATTTTATCTATATGTTGTGTATTTTTTATAGCTAATGTATAGATTAGGGGGGGAAAATATTTTAAATATTTTTTATCCAAGCTGTCAGTCATTACCTTGGCATGCAGAAGCATTGACTGACAAGGGAGAGCAGAAGAGACTTTCCACAGCTCTCCTCCCAAAGCAAACGCAGGGCATGCGCTGCAGTTTCTATGGAAACTCCCTAGCCCCTAGCACTGGTTAGGTAGTATAGGTGTGGAGTTATGTGATATCACTCCAGTTTTGACGCTGACATGCTGGCAACGAAGGCAGCATGTTGCGCCGACAGATTTATCCTGCTTGTAGATGTGTCCCAAACAGGCAACTCAAAGAAGAACAGAAACGAAGCAGAGGAGGAGCAGAGGATGTTCCAAATGTGGGTGTTACACAAATAATAACATCCATGAAGCATGAAGATGGCAATGCTGGAACAGAGGAAAAGTGAGTAAATCTTTATATTTTACATTGAATACACCTGTAAGTTTCTGATATACGGTATTCAACGAATATGCGTGCAATTTCCGATACTTTTAGCATTGTTACCGGTCTTATTGACTAGTTTATATTTGGTAGAAAGCTCCTATGACTTCCAAATGTGGACTTAAAATACAGGACCTAAAATAAATGAGGAGCTCTTGCTTTTCCTGAAGATATTATGGTGGCTCACCATATCTAAGCAGAAGTATATCATTATATTTTAGTGCAGAATTTTTAAATTGCACAGTCAATATTGCACTACTACACTGTCACAATAACAAATGAAAAACAGCACTAAGGACCATCTGATTGTTATATCTATCAAATGGTTGTAACACAAAAATGTTGTCATGCTTGCTTGTGGCTGTCAAGTCCGGTATCTCAGAATGCAACCTTAGTTAAAGAAAATATTTTCATCAGGCAAAGGTTTATCTTTTAAAACATTAACATTTGCAGTGCATTTTTAGATTATGAGTTGCCTACACCATCAGAAATATTTAGCACTTTTCATACACTGCAATTGTTTGTTTATGTGTGTAGATGGGAGAAACTTGAGGATGAAAAACTACTACTTCAACACACAACTGGTTTGGCCTTGTATGGCAGACTGCCCAGACGGAAGTCTCTACTCACTGCAAGACACATGAAATATGGCTATGAATTTACAAAAAGCACACAATTGACTCCCAGACTGTTAGAAACATGTTTGTTCAGGGCAGAAAACATTTATTCCAGTTGAATCAAATTGGGACAGCCAAATTTTGGCCATATGGTAGTTTCGCTGAACCAAATTTTGTTAATGAATAAAGATTCTGGAAAACAAATCAGATTAACCAAGAGGTGTGTAAATGGACTAATCAGTGTACTGCAAAATATATACGTAATAAATATAAATATTATCTTGATATTTAGCAGTAGTTTTCATTTTGGCTACAATAGAATGAAAAATAGGTGGACCATTAAAAACAATATATTTATATACTATATTTAATAAATATTGGTAACTTCTCACTTGATCTTGATAAAATCAACATTTAGTGACTGTCCAGTGGCTTATCTTTTTTTCCCCCATCATCATTTTATTGGCACCATGGGTGGAATTCTGAATCATGAATCAAAATGAACATGCTCTGCCATTGCATTTTTTATTGTTTAGTGAAATTGCTACATTTTGGCTTGGAGTTTGGAAATTCGAACTATCACCCAATCAGATCTAATTTGGACGAATTGCAATTGGATCTAATTTGGACGAAAAGGAAAAACTGAACACAGCAAAATACACAGATACCCTTAATAAAAAATCTTAAGACCTCAGACTGGGAAGGTTCAGCTTCCAACAGTACAATGACCCTAAGCTCACAGCCAAGACAAAACAAGAGTGTGTAACTCTGTGAATGTACATGAGTGGTTTAACCAGAGCCTGGACTCAAACATCTGTGAAGAGACCTGAAAATTGCTGTCCTCCAGTGGTCCTTATCCAACCTGACATAACAGAGGATCTGCAGGAATGAATAGCAAAAACTACCCAAAACCAGCTGTGCAAAGCTTGTTGTATCAAAAAAGACTTGAGGCTGTAATGACTGCCAAATGTGCTTTACTAAAGTATGGAGTTAAGGGTCTGAATACTTATGTCAAGGTGGAATTAGATTTTTTTTATTTTCTGCTTAATATACCAGCAATGGCATAAACAAAAATCTGTTATTGACAAATTGTGTTTATGCCATTGTGCCTCCTAACCCCATTTACTCTTTTGTATTTCTCCCTAAACCACTTACCCCTAGTTGTCTCTTATTCCCCTCTTAACCTTTTATGATAGTAGTCACCATCACTGGGAGCATAAGATGGACACTTCAATTAGATCCCTGGATGACTCCTATGTTTAAGTCACCCTGTATCCATTGTGGGTGCAGGGTTTATGTAATAATCGTAATGCTTGTAATCAACTAGGTGAATTTAGCTGTGGAGCCTGTACAGTGCCACCTGTTGGCAGGGCCGGTTCAAGGATTTTTGCCGCCCTAGGCAAAAGAAAGATTTGCCGCCCCTCCTCTCCCCCTCCCCGGGACATCGCAATGCCCCACCCATATGATCTGCCATATGAACTAATGCCAGTGCTGCACATAGTGTGTGTTTACATTAAAAAGCCTGCAGGGACAAACTATAGACACCAGAACAACTTTATTAAGCTGCAGTGGTTCTGGGACTATAGTGTCCATTTAATGTGAGGTAAATTAGAGATTAGTGTCACTAATAATATACTAGATTGCCTACTTACAATCAGGTGAGGATGGTGATTGGCTCTGGCTGCAGTCTGGCTCCACTGGTCTGGTGTAGAACAGGATCTCTGGAGGCTGTTTGTAACTGTGTTCCCAAAATTCAATGTTCTGGGAGAACGGGAAGCAGCTCCATTTTTTGGGGCCTCTTATATAGCTCAAGGTCTGGGCCCCAGGGCCTGACAGTGAGTATTCCCATAAAGCCCACCTATAAGTCCACCTACATGGTCCACCCATGAGTTCGCTCACAGGGAGTGGAGTGTCTAGGGGATGTGTTATGTGTTACTGTAGAGGATCTAATGTGTGTGCTTATGGAATTTAGTGTATAGGGATACCAATTTGTGTAGGTGATGCAGTGTGTTTGTGTGTAGTGGAAGCAGTGTGTTTTTGTGTAAGGGATAGAAAGCAGTGAGTGTTTGTGTATAAGGTATGTATTGTGTGTTTCTTGTTGTATGTAAGGGATGCATTGTGTGAATCTGTGTTTGTATGCATAAGGGATGCAAAGTGTGTTTCTGTGTATGTAAGGGAATGCACCATGTGTGTCTGTAAGGGGTGCGTTGAGTGTGTGTAAGAGATGCATTGTGTTTCTGTGTGTGTGTAAGAGAAGCAGTGTGTGTTTGCATGTGTGTGTAAGGGATGTGTTACAGTACCCTCAACATGAAATGTACAAACCGCCGTTTTGTGATAGCTCCCCGTTCGCAATAACCCAGGCTGCATGCGTATACAGTGTAATCATACGAACCGCAAGCAAGAGAACGCTGTAGACTCACGAACGGGGTTCGTACGGGCACTTCCCTCCACGAGCTCCAAATTTACGAATCGCCAATAGCAGCCGAACAGAGGTATCTCCCAAGCAGCTAATAATCCCATCCAGCAGTCTCTAGTCGTCGGTAATAAATCCCCCCAATAACGAGACCAAGCTCCGCATGGAGGGTAAAACAAGAACTGGCTTTACTATGGGCTACCTGCCCGTATTTATGCAGGTCTCCCACATGGTGGACACTCCCCTAGGGGACCAAATGGGAGACTGTGGCAACAGATAGACATATGGCAGTTCAGGAACCACAGACACAAATTATTCCCAGCATGCATTAGTAATTCCTCCCCTCTGCGCTAGAGATAATTGAGAAGTAATTCAATTATCTCCAGGACAGAGGCAAATCGCCATTTTAAATTCAACACATAAAAACACATAAAAGTAGATAACTTTACATTTGTCGAATGCTACCATACGTATCACATATCCCCAGATAGCCTGGATCTGAGTGCATATTACTGGCGAATAGCGCTCAGATCCCATACGCATAGTTCAATCGCCATGGAGTCAAAGTCTATTACAGTTCTTCGGTATGCGATTGACTCCATGGGAAGGCTATCTGGGGTAAGTCCATTCGTGCATTTAAACCTCCCGAACGGCCGATGTTCGCACACTTCTGTCGATTGAGGAGGGAGGTCGACGGCTTCAGCGGTGTCACGATTCCGGAACCTAACACGCTAACAGGTCACAGAGAGGAAGGGTGCTATACCGGTCCTTAGAGTGGCCGGGCTAAGCACGCTAAGAATAGTCAGGAGACAAGCCAAGTAAAGGGAGCCAGAAAACGGGAGAACGAGAAACAAGCCGAGGTCAAAGGAGTGGAGAAGACAGGATAATCGGAATAACGAGCCAAATAATCAGTAACCAGAGAGCAAGACGAGAACACTACGCTACAGGTATCACAAGACCACAACAGGGCACTGAGGGACAGGAAACGTAAGTATAAATACCCTTGGTTTAATTCTGATTGGATAACTTCCAATCAGAATTAACAATCACACGTGGGGGATATCTATACCTCCCACTGTGATTGTGGTACTGTTCCTTTAACGCCGGGTCACTCACGTGACCCCGGCGTTTACATAGTTCAGAGACCTCCCAGCGTGCAGCGTTATACATGCTGCCGCTGGGGGGCGTGGAGGACGCGGGCGGCGAGCGGCAGAGAGGAGACGCCGCTCGCCGACAGGTAAGTAGAGGGGAGACCGCGGGCCGATGGACTGAGGGTGAGTGCTGCCCGCGGATCCCTGACAAGCTGTGTCCGGTTGAAAAAGTGTCCGTTTTCAGTTCCATGAAATCAATGCCGAACACCGCTCTTCTTTCGCATGGTTTAAAATGGCCGCCGCCTCGTGGTCGACATAGGAACGACGACCACCCGGTATTCGGTTTTAATTGAGAAGTGTCTGTGGTTAACCACAACGTTCTAATTGGGATCAATAGGTTAACCAGCAGCACACTTCCCTTCTGGGTGGCCGTCCGTTCGTCAGTTTTGTTCGGCAGAAAAGTCCATTCACTTGAACAAAGGCATACGAACAGGTAACTTCGTGAAACAGGCAAAACAGACGAATCCAGCAATCTTAGTCTATACAGATGGATCTGTCACAGGATGCATTGCGTGTTTCTGTGTATATGTGCAAAGGATGCATTGTCTTTATGTGTAAGGGTTGCATTGTGTGTTTCTCTGTGTGTAAGGGAAGCATGTTGTGTTCTGTGTGTATAGGGATGCATTGTGTGTGTGAGTGTGCGCGCGTGGTGTGAAAGAGCTCTCTGTCCTGCCCTCTGTCCTATAGAGCTCTCCCTTCCATTCTTTAGAGATCTCCCCTGCTCCTTAGTGGTCTCTCCTCTCCCCCCCACCTCCCTTAGTGGTCTCCTTTTCTCCCCGACTTTCCATTAGTGGTCTCTCGTCTCCCCCTTAGTGGTCTCTGCTTTCCTCTGCCCCCCTTTCCATTAGTGGTCTCTCCTCTCCCCTCACCCTCCCCTAGTGGTCTATCCTCCACCCCCCTCCCTTAGTGGTCTCTCCTCACCCCCCTAGTGGTCTTCTCCACCGCCCCCTCCCTCCTTTAGTGGTCTCTCCTCCCTACGCTTCTCATCTCCACTCCTGTGTTCTCCTAGCCTTCTCCCTCCCTGTAATCTTCTCCCTCCCCTGTAATTTCTTCTCCCCCTTCTCCCTGTACTTCTTCTTCTCCCCCATAATCTTCTTCCTCCCCATAATCTTCTCTTCCTCCCCCATAATCTTCTCTCCCCTCCCTGGTGCCATTCCTCTTCTTTCTCCCTCCCCTCCAATCTCTCCACCTCCCTTCCTCCCTCCACCCTTCTTCTCCCTCCTTCCCAAAATCTTCTCCACCTCTGTAATCTTCTCTACCCCTCCCCTGTAATCTTCTCCACTCCCTAATCTTCTCCACTCCCTCCTCCCTGTAGTTTTCCACCCCCTCGTAATCTTGTCCCCTGTAACCTTCTCCCCCGTAACCTTCTCCACTTCCCACCTCCCTGTAATCTTCTCCCCTCCCTGTAATCTTTCTCCACTCCCCTCCTCCTGTAATTTTTCTCCACTCCCTCCCTCCCTGTAATCTTTCTCCACTCCCTCCTCCCTCCTGTAATTTTCCCCACTCCTCCCACCTTCTCCCTCCAACTTTCTCCACCCTCCCCAGTAATCTCCGTAACTTGCTCCACCCCCTCCCTCCCTGTTATCTCTTTCCCAACATCTTCTCCCCCCGTAAGTTTCTCCATGTCTCCTAACTCCTCTTGCCCTATTGTGTCTTTTAACCATTCTTACTCTAAATGATCCTAAATATTTACATTGAATTCAGGCAATTCTCACTTAATTGAATAATCCTGTGTATTGTCACATATCTGCTCTCTGTCTGAATATCAAAATCTAATCTCCCTTCAGAGTATGATTTAATGTATGTAAATTGTATATTCTAATGATGTGTATGTATCTACAATGATCTCTTAATTTTAACAAGCTTAGTTTACTAAACTAAAATCATCTACATTTATATAAACATTAAAGCCATTGAAAACCATGTAAAACCATTGTGTTTTCTCTTCAGGCAGTTTGTTACTGCTTCTAATGCTATTTATTTAAAGCATCTCTGTCAATGGTGACTGCTCAACTGGGTGACTGTTGACCGCAAAGTGCAAGGGAAGGTTAGTCTTACTCACCTGAACATCTTCCTTGCAACTGCCGCCGTGACCTTGTTGGCAGTCCTCTTCAGCTCCTGGTGCTTCATCTGCAAGGAGTTTACCTCAGTATTTTATCCTCTTAAATGTACAGCACTGAGGTCCATGGAGGATTCCATGTGACTGCAGCATCCTCCACTAGTGATGTGGGAAATGACAAAACTTGACAAACATAGCTTCCCTGTTTGTCAAGTTTTTTCAAGTGTTGGAAAAATACAAAGCCAAAGTAATCGCTACTTTGTATTAGGATTATATTTTGACTGTATTAGAATTTTTGTGAAATTCCAACTCAGCCAATGTAAGTATTCCATAAAGATTTGGAGCTTATGAGGGTTGAGGGGAAGCAGGTGACAGAGCTGCTTTAATACACACTGGCCACATGCATCATTTTAATACTGAATTTAGATTTTTGTTTATTTGCCTATTCAAATAAAGCTTATTTTTCCCTACTTATTTACATAAAATTTAAATAAAGAAGATTTACTTACATTTACTCCCTCCGCCGAGTAGGGAAGCATTGGGAGGCTACTGTGCCTGCACAGCAATGGTCAGGGGGGACCATTCAGCATTTTCTCTAAAAAGATGGTTTAGCATCTCTATTAGGAGCATTCCGTGTCTTCATGCAGGGAGTGAAGATGCAAAGTTTGCAGGACCAAAAGAGGAAGTGCCCTCTAGTGACTGTATGAGTGACAGCCACAAAGGTGTCCTAAAATCTTTTCTCAGAAAAGGCAACGTTTACAATGCGGAGACAGCAGGGGTAGTCTGCTTGCACTAAATCCACTATATGTCGCTGTAATGGTTCTGGTGCTCCTACTGTATGGAATGGAACTTTTTGGAATGGGCATACTTACACACTATCATAATTGTTTTATCTTCTATTACTTAGTGTAATAAATGTGACTTGTAGATTAAAGTTCTAAAATTAGAACTGTCACTAGATAAACAAGCCAACTAACCTTGCTAATTGTTCAATTTTTTAAGCATCATTAAATATATCTCTTCAAATAAAGTATTGGATTCAAATTTGGTATTCAGTAGAAAGCACTTCACATGTTTTGTTCAGTATGGAGAGAGGTTTAATTTCAAAGCATGCTTTAAATATGGCTACATCTGTAAGACATGTTCTTAACTAAGGAATCTCTGATCTAGCTTGTACATTTCACCGTTGGCTCAGCCAGTAACGGCAGCTTAATATATTCTGTAAGTTAGTCTAAACATTTCATAGGGTATTACATGACTTTGCATTAGAGTTGAATAGTAAACCCTCTGGCATCCATCAGTTCTTTACATGCCATAAAATGTAAATACCCAGCTGCTTAATGATTTCTTTTTTTGTACAACTCAGCAAAATACCAAAATCTAAACCATCGTATCATTTTATTACAAAAGATCTAGATCGGCCATCCAAACAAGGCTAGCCGCACTGTGAAAGCACACCGGTTTGCAGAGCACACAATGAACCCTACTAAAATGTTTGCAATATTTATTCTACAAGATTGTTTAATATGCACATATTTCACACGTTGTACTTTCAATACCTCACTTTTTTAAAACACGCAATGCTCACATTTTTTAAATTCCAAATTGCAGACTTAGACATAAAATGTACAGTATATATCTTGATGGTTTGCCTTTTCACATAAACTAACATTTTAATATAATTTATGAAAAGATTCAGAATATACAATGGAAATTCTACATTTTAAAAAAAACTGCAAGAACAATTTAGTTCAAATGTGCATTAAGGCAGATCTTTTAGGCAAACATGGTGCCACCTTTTTTAGTTAAGAAATTAATAATTGAGAAAAGGGACACTGTATAATTATTATTATTATTCAGATAGTGGCAGGCAGTCATTTTTATAATTTAGCTTGGGATACCAGGCAACACTTAGCATTACCAACTCATATTAATCTTTTTGAGATATGTTAATATTTTCAGCATTGGCTAATTGCTGGTTGTTAAACGTTTTTGTAACATAGAAACCTCTCGAAATCCCTAATGATATGTACAGCTATATTAGCAATTAATCAATGACTAAGTGATTGCAACAACCATGGAAGCAAGACCTATAAGAGAGGAGTATAAATAATGGTATTGTATCGAATGCTAGCATAATCCATTGTTTGGTATCAATAATCTGAAAGCATTGAAAAGCATTATAATAATAAAGCTACTTACATCACAATAAATCCTTGTTCCAAACACACGTGCATAGTGTGGACTTGCTTGGGCACAGTTACGTGGACAATAGACCCTAGACAAAAAATTTATAATTTGGTTATACATTATTTTCCACTTGCCAAATTAGTTACATAAGGGAAAATTATGTTTAACTTAAAATGAAATAACTATCCAACATTGCAAAATCATTAAATACACGTATATACAAGTAAATACACAATCTAAACAACAATGTATATAAACAACTTCACTAAAACCCACAAACACAAAACGGAATAGCAAATTAGACATAGGAAGCTATTAAGTATCTATGTGGTATTATATTTTACTTGCACGGAACTGAGTATTTATTAGGTGCTCTATACAGGGTATAATACTGTGACGGAACCAGCCTCGCTACTGGGCATTGGAGAAGACTGATTTCCAGCCTTCTGCCCTGTGACTATGGCCCCTGAAATGTATTGCCCTTTAAGAAACTTATTTGGGCTTATTGGATTTTGAAACACTGTTTCTGCCCCTTTGAATACATGGGAAGGTGTGCCCATCCCCCATTTCCTGTCTATTGTTCTCCAGCAGGTCGTTGTCCCAGGGACACTGCCAGACCAGTTGGAACTAGCCGTTTTGCCCCTCCTCTGTCTCTCATCAGCCCTTGCCATGGTTTAATCCCATGGCGATTTGACTGTGTTCAGATATAGTCAGCACTCAGATCCAAGCTATCCGGGGATAGGTTGAATGTGGGGGTTCTGTTCAGTATGATAGGAATTATGTATTTTTATGTGTTTCTACTGTTGTAAATGGAGATATTTTCTGTATGCAGGAGATAATTGGCTTACCACACCCAAGCCATGCTTTAATTAATGAATAAATGAATGAATGCGTGAATAAAGGTCACTAAAAAACTAAAAGGACAATAGCTAATTTGGTTGTTTGTGAAATGGTGATTAAGAGAAACTGCAATGTTTATTTCAGGGTTAAGACTTCCATTAGTGGTGCTTCCAGACAGCCATTGTCTACAAGACAGCCAGTAGAGGCACTTTCTGCTATTTCATGGAGTTTTAATCTGTGAAACGATGCTGGAAGTTCTCAGAAGATATTCAGCGTCTTCAGATACCTCATAGTAAGCATGAATTCAATGCTCTCCTATGGGGAAGGCCTAATGTGCACATGCATTAGGATCCCCATGGGGTTGATATCCAAAAATGTCAAGACGGAGTCAGTGCAGAGGGACCTTGGTGCTCGAATCAAGTAAAGGTTTAGAGGGTTTTTGACCCTTTAAGTGAGTGAGGCATGAAGAAGGAGATGGGCAGATGAACACAATACATATTTCTATTCCTAACACTACAGTGTTCCTTTATTACACATAAATTATTTCTACAGTGAATGACATGGAAACACACAATTGGTACACATACCCAGCAAACAGGAATTGTGAAGTTCAAATGGAATGCAGTTTCACACAAAGAAACCAACCCGTCTTTGCCCAGTGTTTTGGCAAAAATTAGTTTATCTAGATTGGGCAAGTGATTCATAATATTATATTTAAGATGTTGAAGATATTGTTAGGTGAAAGGCTTTCAAGAGACCAGAAGGCATGCAGATATTCATGGAAGTGTTAGCTAGACAGAGTGGGCAATAGAAAAGGTACAGTAAAAGAACTGGTACAAGTACCAGAATGCAGCACATGAAGACAGATGAGTAGGATCCTCCATTTCAGTTAAAGAGCGAGAAAAATTGAAGTGGACATCAATCTTCATGTATCAGTATTTTCATTAAGATATGTTACAAGTTTGATGGGTAGGATAGATTTCTACAGAGCAAAGTAGAAGCTCTTGTGGAAAGAAAGTGAAGAAATAAAGTAAGATTGTTGGCAAGTAAGACTAATTTATAGACATGTAGCAGACGTGTAGGCTAGTGTTCAAACTAAAATTAATTGTTCTAGATAAAAATTAATGTTCTTGAGTAGAACACTGGCTTAAAGATAGAGTACAGAGAGTTGTCATTAATAGTACGTTTTCAAGTTGGACAAAAGTGGTTAGTGGTGTCCCCCAGGTGTCCCCCAGAGTTCTGTTCTAATTCATCTATTCAACATATTTATAAAGATCTTTAATTAGGCATTAAAAGTTATGCTACAAAACACTGTAAAGTAATATAAGGTGAGCAGGATATTACTTCTCTACAGATACATTTAGATAGATTGTGGAGCTGGGCTCAAATAGCAGATTAAATGTAAGGTAGATACATGCAAAGTTATGCACGTGGGGAAAAGAATACACAAGCAACTACACCCTAAATGGTAATGAATGAGGGATAACAACACATGAGAAAAATCTTGGAATTGTTACATCCAACAAACTAGGCAACAATAAAATATAATTTTGCTACTTTATAAATCCATGGTAAGGAAACACATTAAATATGCTGTGCAACATATGTTAAACCATTTAGAAAAATGGTACCTTAGAGGGATATAATAGCATTATACAAATATATTAAGGGTGAATACAAACCATTGTAAGTATTATTGGCTTGATGGCCCCAGAGACTCCTTCAAAGAGCATCCAAGTGTGTCATGTATTGGAGGGAGGGGGGGGGGTGGAAAAGGGGAGTATGTGATAAAAAGGACTTTGGAAAAAAAAAAAAAAGAGAGATAAGGTAACTATGTACAACACATAACAGAAATAAATATGTACAATTCTGCTTGTGCAGGTGGCAGTACCAGGACGGTTTCTAGTGTGTACACTACTTGTTATGCTATCAATAACATTTTAAGGGCAAGGTCTACTGGAGACCATATTGTATTCCATGAAGGTCAAGCATGTCAATGTGTCAATAGTGTAAGGATTTGACATCTGTAAAATATTAAATATAAATAAAGCAACTATTTCAATTATTAAACATAAAGGAAATGGCAGAATTATCCACTGTTGTCGTCTTAGTCCTTGAAAAAGGGCACATCTAATTCACCACTGTAATCAAACTACCATGATGCGCCTCAGCATCCCAACAACTGCCTCATTCCCCAGACCCAAAGCATCATTTAAGAGAACAAGTTAAAACATAACCTCATATTTGAAAGCCATTACAATTATCTTAAGAACTCAATCTCTGTGAAAGGGTAACACAGTGGCCTGGCAAGTTTCCAAGTAAATCCCAAAACCCCTACGTTCATGTTGCTAGTCTTTCCTGCTGCCAGTCATGCCTGAGCCTTGGGGTAGTAAATGTTCAGGGAGCTGCATTGATGAGAACTTGGGCAACCGGAATGTCCCATAGCACTCGTTAAGTCCCTTCTTCTACCGTGGTAATCACCAGAGTTGAGACAGTCTATGTGCCCCATCTAGTAACAAGTCCTTTTTTCCAGGAAAAGCAAGGATACAAAATCATATAGGGTGGTGTTATCCACCAATTCAGCTGTTCCACAGAGTTGTATATTGTTTCTTCTGGAGAAATCCTCCTAAATGTAGGAAAGTTTACATTTTGATGCTATTACTCAAGTATACATGGCATCATGTGTGTCAGTAATAGAATTGTGGGCTGACACCAGTTCTCTCCATTTTGCACTCTATATGTGTGATTCTCTTCCCTATGCACTGTGTCTCCTTTCATAGCTCATCAGCCTTTCTTAGATCATCAGCATGTGGATGCTTTGCTTTAGGGAAGTTTGCAGCTTGTCTAGTAGGTTTTGAAAGGTAGCCTAAGTGAGTGCTGTGGGCCCCCGAAGTTGATATAGTAATACATCAATGCAGAGCTCGATGACAACAATACAGTCCTGTAGTTGCCATCTTGATCTACAGTAGCAGAGACATGGAGGCTTCCATTGGAGCCTCAGGATGTTATCTCTGGGTATCCCTCAGGACACGTGGATCATATGTTACTATAATTTTGCTTTATATGGTTGCTTATAAGAGCACTTACTCAGGAGCCTCGCAACTACATATTCTTCCGCGCATGACCTCCCCTACCCCAGTTAAGATTAGATTTTGTTGAACTGTAGCAGAACAAGGCAGACGAGACAGAGGCAATTAGACATCCCATACATAATACATGATACAAAGTCACTTCTCACTCTGTTTCCTTATGTACATTTTCACCTGAGGAGACAATTATTATGGCCTTATAGATATAACTTATTATAGTGTCAGCACACATCCTCAAACTGGTGAGGGTTGCCTGAGCACTTATTACCCTTTTGGATCACGGATTTCCAGAGCATCTTTGACTGGTTAAAGGGGGGCTCTCTACCTACCTGGATGTATCAAAACCCGCTAATACTGCATAATGTTGCTGTGGTTTGTGTCCCAGAAATGGGGAAAGCTTAATGCACCATTTAACCACTGTAACCCATTCATTTTATCTTTCCAGATTAGCAATCTTATTGGATGGTACCCCACCTTTTGAATTTGTAATTTCAACTTTACATTAATAATAAATAATGTTATATATTCATTTGAAAGATATCTTTCAGGATCCATTGAAAAAATGTTCTAAAGGTTTTCTTTAGAATACATTTGATATGATCACTTAATAGATAGTCTGAATTTTGCTTGGCTAAACCTTTTGTAGCTCTATCACAATCTTTACAATTGCCCAAGATAGTGCCAGCCTAACAATGCACCTTTAAGGGGACTAGACAACATTCTAGCAATCACATTAAGTCACATGTGTGGTTTCCATTAAAATTGATGAAAGTCTATTTTTATGACAATTCCTGGGGTACAAGCCCACCTTTCCCATAGGGAAACAATATTATGCTGTTGTGGTGTTCACTACCAAATGCCTAGACATTTACAGGTAATCCTTTAATGTTTAGCTAAATGAAAACAATGATGTCAAATCCCAGCCCACCTGCCTGTCGGGAAGCTGGTCTGTTTTAGGATTGTTCCAAAATAGAATATAAAAGTGAATGTTAGTTAATCAATATGATTTCTAAAACAAAATATTTACCGTGCATGTATTAAACTCTTCACTACTGAGCACATTTGGTAGAAAAATGTATTTGCAGCAAGGGATGCATTGCTGGTATATAAGTAGATTATAATACAGCTTGTGTATGTATTGCTTCGCAGGCAAATGTAACAATTAAAAAAATAATGTTTTTTTGCAGCAACACATCTGTTGTTTTAGGTTCGACAAAAGGAGTTGTGGTGTAAGAATAGCGCAGAGCTAGACAAAGTATCATGGGAGTTAGAATTCAAAACAGCTGGAAAGCTACGAGTTGGCTACCAACAATATATGCTGCTATAATAAATGGTTTGTATATTCAAACAGCAGAAACAAAAATATAGCTGTAGTATGCATGAAAACACTTCATTTAAAGGTTCGTTCTGTGATGTGCTCCAAGTTAAAATACATGAACTAGCCACAGGCAAAATAACCTGCGCGTAGGAGGAGATTTGAGCAGACATATAATCATAACAAATAACACAGTTTCAAATTCCATCTAGTAGGGAATTTGAAGTAATTCCATTCTGCCACAAAGGCATTTCATGGATAATTTATGCATTTTTGTTTGAAAGATAAACGTAGAAATTCACTTTGACATAAACTTCAAATACAAGCTTAAGTGAATGAAAAATGTCAAGCCGTACAATATTCTTTTACGTTATGGATCTGTCTCATTTTTGCCAAGTATATAAAAGTATTTTAGTTTTTAGTTTTTCTCTGTTCTCTTATGATCACAAAACTGATTCAAAATACTAAGTTCTCTGTGCACCGTGATTTTATATACGCAAGTAATAACAGTATATGATTTCCTTGTTGGACAGGAATTTGATTTCTGCTTTGGTCTTTTGCTAATTGTTAGCTATCTATAATTGCTCCTCGATACACGATCAGTTTGTGAGATCTGAAGTTTTCATGTTTTGTCAGCAGCCAGAAACCTAGAACACAAAGTATGTAAATGATTGAAAAAAAGTTCATAGGGCTACTAAACTGGTTCATGGATTGCAGGATAAAACGTACAAGAAAAGGCTAAAGGATCTTAACATGTATAGCTTGGAGGAAAGATGAGACAGGGGGGATATGATAGAAACATTTAAATACATAAAGGGAATCAACACACTAAATGAGGAGACCATATTTAAAAGAAGAAAAACTACCACAACAAGATGACATAGTCTTAAATTAGAGGGACAAAGGTTTTAAAATAATATCAGGAAGTATTCCTGAGATTATTGAGAGGGCAGTGGATGCATGGAATAGCCTTCCAGATGAAGTGTTAGAGGTTAAGATAGTGAAGGAGTTTAAGCATGCATAGGATAGGCATAGGGCTATCCTAGATATAAGATTAGGTCAGGGACTAATTAAAATATTTAGAAAATTGGGCAGACTAGATGGGCCAAAGGGTTCATATCTGCTGTCACAGTCTATGTTTCTATAAAGTGCAGCATGAAAAAAAGGCAGTGTACTTATAACTTATTCATGATCTGAACATAGGAAGGGCTTGCTTAGTCAGTGGTAGATGAAATTAGCAGCACGAACTGTTCAACAGAATACACTTAGATGTCCTGTTTCAGACTTTGATCTGTCTGATATTCCTTTTGGGATTACAGGAATGTCATGCTGTTATATGAACTACAACCCATAAAGGCATGAATTTACTGTAGGAATATATAATAGTATTGCATATCTCCTACCACAGACAACCACCAAAATATTTGGTTCAATAACTGAATCATGTAATAACTATTACATTTACATAGTGATTGACCGATAACCTGGTTTCGATCATATGCATTGGACTGATCACAATATGTGTCCATTTCCGATAGTGACTCCCTCCCTCTCCCAGTCACGTTTGGTGTTCCCCAAGGTTCCATTCTCGCCCCCCTACTATTCCATTATTTATAAATTATCTCCCTAATGTCTGCAAATCCTCAAATGTACAAATGTTTGCAGACGACACAGTAATTTATTCAAGCAAACCCGATCTACCGCAGCTTGAGGCTGTGCTCCAAGACCAGACCAGTTCACAGAGGTAGAAAAGTGGATCACAAAAAAAACTCTTCCTAAACACTGAAAAAACTGTCACAATGATCTTTGGTACAGTACCTAAATTAGACAAATTACACAATTCCCATCTATCCATCAAACCAAAATCAAATAGCACACTGACCACAGTCCACTCTTTCAAAAACTTGGGTATGTTAGACCCCAATCTATCTTTTGGCCTCCACATAGAAAATCTTGCATCAAAACTTTATCCAAAACTAGATGCCCGGTACAGAAACAAATCCTGCCTAAGCCCTACAGTAAAGGAAAAGATTGTACAGAAAATACGGATGCCAATCATTGATCATGGGGATATAGTATATATACCTGCACCATAAACTCACCTTAATAAGTTTAATACATTGTATAACCTCGTTCTGCCGCTTTGTGCTACAATGTAATTACAGAACCCACCATTGTGACGTGCTAAAAGAACTGGTTGTCGCTGGAATCCAGATTCACTTTTCATCTTTCCAGCCTTGTGTTTAAGAGCTTTTCCTGGGAAGCTCCCACCGTACCTAAGCAGAATGCTCTCCCTGGCCTTTCCCACGACCTATAACCTCCAATCCAGTACCAGCAGTTTACTTAGTATACCTCAATACAAAAAGAAAGTGTCTCGATCCTCATTTTCCTACAGAGCACCGCAATTATGGAATGACTTCCCGCACACTTTCAAATCTTCTCCAAGCCTAAAGTTCTTTAAGAGATCCCTCTCTAAATATCTCAAAGCAGAATGCACCTGTCATGGTTTATTATATATTTCTTACCTGTTCTATGTTACATTTTGTATATATTGTATATTAATATTGTTTTTTGTATTTAATTGTATTGCTTTGTGGACATAATTGAAAAACGAGTGAAATCTCAATGTATCGTTCCTGGTAAAATATTTTATAAATAAATAAATACATTTGACCTATTTTCAAATATTCACGTTAGGGAGCTCTTAGGAAATTGTAACCATAATAGGGTATCATTTGAGATCAACTCCAAAACAAATTTAGATCAGTTTGACAAAGATTTTTAAAGGCTAAATTTAATAAGATAAGGGCATCTTTACGACTAATTGACTGGCAGGAATTATTCGCTGGTAAAAAAACAAAAAAAAACACAGAACTGAAATGGAAAGTCTTTAAGCAAATTGTACAAAAGTACATTTTTCAATATATACCATTGGGAAACAAATATAAAAGAAACAAATTAAAATCAATGTGGCGTAGTGCAAGAGTCAGTCAAATGATAAAATATAAGAAAAAGACATTCAAAACTATATTATATATATATATATATATATATATATACACACACACACACACACACACACACATATTTATATATGAGGGGTCAATAGCATCCTATAACAAATGCAAGCATGCCAATAGGGCTGGCGATGAGATGGGCTAAAATTGAAAATGAAAATCTCAAAGTCAAAGAGAGCAATACCAACTCTAAAAAGTTTTATTAATGCCAAAAAGGCTAAAAGTCAAAGTGTTAGTCCATTGGAAAGTGAGTTGGGCAAATTAATCAAAGAGGATCAGGACAAGGCAAAAAATCTAAATCATTTTTCTTCAATATATAGGGAGAATAATCTATGGTTGCAGATCTGCAAATCCCTGTTACAAAAGTCTTACCTCAGGATAAAATGCTTCAGACATTAAATACAGTTAATGTAAACAAAGTCTCAGATAGATTGCCAGATCGTATTCACCTATGTGTGCTTAGGGGACTTAGTGTAGAAATATCAATACTAGCATTTAAATTTTTTTAGAATATTGGAGAAAAGCAGATGTTTTGCTTTAAAAAGGATTTAAAAGCTTTACCCAGGAACTACATACCTGCTTAACATATGTGGTTGGGAAATTATTTGCTGGGCCATTATAATTTTCAAGAATTCATATTAAACTACAATATAATTACCAGGAATTGACATGGTTTTATGAAAGTCAGGTCATGTCAAACTAACAATTGCATTCTATGAAGAAGTTAGTAGAATTATCAATCAGTGTATTCTAATGGAAGTGATCTACTTCAATTTTGCTAAGGCATTTGATGCAGTTTCACACAAAAGGTTACTATTAAAGCTGAAAAAACACTAGCTTAAAAATAGAGCAGTTGGGGGGCGGGGCCTGACAATCAAGCCAAGCAGACACAGGTTGCTTGAGTTCCTAACTTTATAAATTTTATACTCCAAATACAGTTACTTTCAGCCCTATATTGCTACAGGCCAACACCTGGTAACTCTGGGGCATATCACCGATCGAGTGATATCACTCACTAACCGGTGCCAACTGGTGGTCACAATTTGAGGCCTATTCCGTGGCCTGGCTGGGAGAAATAGTCGATCTTCGGAACCTGATCTGGTTGGTCTAATCCTGTATGAAACCGAAGCCCTGTATTCCCCATCCTGGTCCGAAGGGGGTTATTCCGGACCCCACCAGAGACCCTAAGCCTATCTATCCTGAGCTGGCTTTACAGCTACAAAAGCCTAGGGCCCAGTGGAGATCTCAAAATGGCCACCACGGACTAGCCATCATAGTGAGGAACAGCATCCGATGACCCTGCCGCTAAGATCTGGGCACAACCTTAAGATACCATACCTGGTGAGCCCCTGAAACCTTTGTGGGAAACCAGGTTTCAAGTGGTGCTTGATGTGGTCTGTACAGCCTTTTTGGGTCTGGATTGAAGCCCGAAGATAGCAACAACAACATACTCAGCCTGCACCAATGACACCCTGCAACAAAATAATGGATCGCAGCTCTGCTTCTGGGCCGAAAGACCTGATGGTGGACATGTCCACCTGCCTTCCACAGCCCTGTGGGACGGTTAATGGGAGTGTGGTCCTGCGGGCAAGTGACTATCACCAGAGATAGAGGGCATAGATGCGCAGGGGCACTGGCTTCTAAGCCGGCCTGGGCTTGTGGAGTGGTGGAGCAGGAATGCAGCCAAACTAGCATTATCAATCCAAACAGTCTCCCCCATGCGGTATCGGCTGAATCCTGGACTCTGAATCTGTGCTCACCTCTCTGGCTTAACTTGCAAGCACTTGGAAGGCCTCATTATGTTTTACTTTATTTGGTCTATAATTTTGATTTTTTTACTATCGGATGCCTACCTAGTGGTTATTTTTACCCTCCATAATGTTTATTCAGTGCATTTTTCTCCAATTTGAAAGGATGCAAGCCTAACTACAAACATATGCTTAGACACGATGCTCTAGCCTGATTACTATATTTTGCTCTTAAATGTTTATTGTTTTAGTTAGCCTCATGTCTAGCACTGACGTACTATTTGTGTTCAGTATATGCGGTTTGCTCAGATGCGTTAGCCCAGCCAAATTAATACTTTACAATAGAGCAAAAAAGAAGCTATAAATGTTATTAATCCCTAGTCGGGCGATAAACATAACAGAATGTGAATAGTCAAATAGTAAAAAAAATAATAAACAAAAAAAAATAGTAAGTGATTAATAATAGGACTAACCGTTATATAAAATAAGTCCAAACAGTTATCATACAGACTAAGAGTAATTGTATAAAGAGTTGCACATTAATGCAACAATAACTTGCCTGTATCTAGTGCTGAAATAGATCTTAATATTTAGGTATAACTCAGAGACTACTAGTCAAATTCATAATTACTTATATTCATGTTTATTGTCACACTTGGTTACAAATACACACTTTCAACGATCAACAATTATCTTTTGGAACTAATATATACCATCACTTAATCCCTACTAAGGGCTCTGGGAGGCTCACTTCAAAGATCTCGTCACTTTAGAAGTTAATTTTTCTCCCCCTGCCAAATTCAACACATCCCACTCTCCTAATAAGACACACCCCTGCATGGATACTACCCGTGAGCATCATCTGACGTCACGGACTCAAGTGGGCGTGGTCTAACAGGTTTAAAAAATGGCGCAGCACAGTCTGCAACTAGCTCTTGACAAAGGCGTATGATATCGCCAAAACGCGCGTTAGGCTAAGTTCCTGTCACTGTGGATGCTTCTCACTAGGACAACCGTTTTTTATTCACTCTCTCCCTTTTAGGGAGAATCTATTGGGGACTTTTATTACCACCATTTAATATCCCTTCTGGGATTAACACAACTGGTTCTATATCTCTCGATGGTTAGTGTAGGGATTCCCTACCCCCCAAATCTCCATTAGTACCCTCTAAACAATGTATCGCTCTATAGGCTTATGATTTATTTAATCACTTAACCTATTATTTTTGCCACTTCTACTGAATGCTAGCTATCTATTTGGGGAAGGGAGTTCATCTGTGGGTGTTTTAGCCGCCTACCTGAAGTCCCGACATTACGGCCGTTGTATTGGGACTTCAGATGAAATTGGCAATTCGATCACACTCAAATAGACCCCTACCCCTATTTACGCTTATTATTGTCACACAGCATACCGATAGCGGCTCTCACCACTGAGCGAGCCACTCTGCATGACTCATTACATTGTGCAACATAGAGATATTATTCGATGGTAATACTACAGAGACATTATAACGGGGGGAATCCTATTATGGCTGTATCTATTAGGTCAGCTGGTTGATTTGATAGCCAACCTGGCTTTTGCTGCCTTTTAATTCCCCAAATATCTCTATCTTTCTACGTTTATGCATCAACCCCTTGGGGTATACCTCCGTTTGATTTTTACAATTGGCAACCGATTACATCGCTTATTTCAAATAATTTATAACTATATGCACTACAATGTCTCTTAGCTTGCCTTCTAATCAAACATTGAGTTATACCTAAATATCAAGATCTATTTCAGCACTAGATACAGACAAGTTATTTTTTTTGCATTAATGTGCAAAACTTTATACAATTACTCTTAGTCTGTAAAATAACTGTTTGGACTTATTTGATATAATGGTTAGTCCTATTTTTACTCACTTACTATTTTTTTTTTCTTTATTATTATTTTTTCACTATTTGACTCTTCACATTATGTTATGTTTATAGCCCAACTAGGGATGAATAACATTTATAGCTTCCTTTTTGCTCTTAATATACAAAGGCATTTAAACTTATCTATAACAGAGCAGCCTCTCTAAGGATACTAGGTCTGCAAGTGGTTCTGTTTTTTTTAACTCAACCCTTCCAGTCCTTCTCTCTCTTATATTTATTCGGGGTTATGCCCTAAGTATCTTACAACCTCTGCAACTCTGGTGGAAGGTCTTCTCCTTTTGCACCATTAGTTGTACTTTTCCTAATACTTTACAATACACAAGCATGTTTTATTGCATTTACACGAACCTGCATGACAGGATACAGGTCGTCGCCTACTTAGCTTTTACGACATATATGCCTAAACTGAAGTAGGCAACGTGCTCTGTTCTCTTGCGTTATTCAAGAATTGTGCTAGTTGTCTGTCGTGATCTACACACTGATGATTGTTTATTGCAAGCTTGGTTATAAAAGAAAAAAATGTGCTCTTTTATTCTACGCCATACTACTGTAAACTATGAGCTGCTGGTATTTGCTGTTGTGGCATTGCCAGCTTGTATGTATCCTATATGCACAACAAAAATAAAGAATATAAAAACAAAAACAAAAAAATAGAGCAGTTGTAAATGGAAAATGTTAAAATTTGACAAAAGTAAAGTGCTTCACAGTTCTCTCCTAGGTCCACCTCTCTAAAATTTGTTTATAAATAATCTTGCAGTAGGCATTGAAAGGCATGTGTTTGTATTTGCAGATGACACAAAACTAGGCAAGATAGTACAGTCTAAACATTATACACCACCTTGAGTACAGATAAATGCAAAGTCATGCATGTGCAATAAGGAACCCACAAGCAATGTATACATTAAATGGAGATGAGTTATAGAGAACTTTAAATGAAAAGGACTTAGGAACAATTATAGATAACAAACTAGGCAACAGTATGCAATACCAGTCTGCTATTGCAAATGCTAGTAAGGTGCTATCATGTATAGAAAGGGGTATTGATTTACGCGATCAAAATATAATTTTACCTCTTTATACTTTAATGGTAAAACCCCACCTTCAGTATGAGGTGCACCTTTGGGCACTAGTTTGAAATAGATATTGCAAAACTATAAAAGTGCAGAGCCAAGCTACAAAATGAATGAGGGGGATGAAAAACAGTTGTGAAGAAAGGGTAAAAAAACTGCATTTGTTTTCTTTAGATAAACAATGTCTCATAGGAGATAAGATAGCACTAGACCAGGCATAGGCAACCTTCGGCACTCCATATGCTTTGGAATACACCTCCCATGATACTTTGCCAGCATTATGGGTGTAAGAGCATTATGGGAGATGTAGTCCAAAACATCTGGAGTCCCGAAGGTTGCCTATTCCTGCACTAGACAAACACATACAAGGTCACTACAAACAGCTAACCTCATAGTCGATAGATTAGAGTTCATTAGGCTCACAGCAGAGGAAAGGGTTCTTTAGGGGTTCAAGGTTGAACTCGAATCTGGTTTCAATCTAGATTACTATGTAACTCCCCATAATTTTTTTTTTTTAATCAGAAATACGTAGCTGTGCCAATACAATGTAAATCATTACACAATACAAATATAAAAAGTATCAATACACAATCAATACAGTGCACTGCTATAGCTGTACTCCAAGAAGAGGAACATAGCAGCTAAATATGAAAACTAGTTATAACACAGAGCATCTAATTTCCACAGTAACAAGAGGTAGAAATATTAAAGGAGTCATTACAGAGGTACTTGGTGAATAAATTAACGGGTGTAGGGAGTGCCAATAAGGTAAAATTACTGGTAGGAGGGAGATCTTAATAATGCATGAGGATCACATTGTTTCGGAGTACAGCAGACCCTGTTTGTGCATGAAGATCACACTGTTAACTGAACAATTCCCATTTTATCTTCCTCGTATCTCTGGATAGAAGCCAAAACAACTAGACACTAAAACACAGTCCCACAAAAAACAACTGAAAGAATGCTATTTGATCCATCTAGTAATTATAAATATTACTGCTATAAAGTAGATAAGTATAAATACAAATTATGATTTCATGAAAATTATCCCGATGGAATAAATAACTGGACATCAGCTGAAAACTGATAAAGATGCCAACAACTTCTATACGTTTTATCCGGACACAGCGTTTTTCAAGACTTTCATTTTATCAGTGCATTTTCTTAAGTAACCTTGCATTTTATTAGTGGTGCATTGATACATTTTATATTTTCATTGTGTGAATAAAATATTTACATTGTATTTAGTGCAACTACCTCTTTTTCACAAAAGTGTGCTGCTATTGTGCCAAACAGCTTCTAGTTATTTTCATTTTCACACACACACACACACACACACACACACGTCCTCTGAAAGTGGTGGGTACACTCTTGACCGAGGAATGTGACAGACTCTACATTATAGAAAAAAATGAGCAAGGAAAGCAAACAATTATGAAATATAAACAGTGAGTTTAAAAAGCCTATGTGTCATTTAAAAAAAAAAAAAATGTGAATGCACATTTTTTTTTTATCAGAGCCCATTGGAGATAGCATAATGCAAGTTTTTTGCTCTTTAACCACATTCAACAATCTAGCAACTTCAGGAACAAGGTGTTTTTGAGGTCCGTTGATGAGAACAGCAAACCATTTCCTTCTCACTAGCCTCTATTATTGAAGTTCCAACGTAATAGCCTATACCACTGTACTTCCTTTTTGGCTGCAGTACTTTTTAAAAAAAGTAACAAGGCAATATGTGATTTGTTGTAAGATTCCAGTATTATTTTCCAATGCATCTATCTACACGGTAAATAAATGACACGTACACTTTGTTGAAGTATGTCTTCATTTTCACAAACACAGAAATATTAAGCATGGCAGAGATTTTTGTTTTTATCCCCTTTCAAAAGGGATTATTATGGGAGTTTTAGATAAGTTTCATCGAAAGTGGTGTTACGAATTTGCAAATCCATAGATATGAAAGGATGTCCTGGTATCTAAAGAAAAAGTATGAATGTCCGCAGTGCCTGTGCCATTGTCTATTCTTGTATGTCTACCTTGTTTGTTAGTCTACCTGTTGTACATAAGTGAAATGGCTAAAAGGATTGTAAACCAGAGTTACGGAGAATGAATGTAGTTTATTACTTAATGTTGCCACTAAATGGCATATTGTGCATTGGGGAAATGTAATACTGCAACTTTAATGGAAGGCAATTATACTATGCCATATTCATGTACATCACGCACAGTAATTGCTTTTTTATTTGCTTTTTCAGCCAAAGAGACAAACCCATTCAACTAACTGACTAACTGTAAAGTGGTGTAACATTATGTGACAAGCAGAACAAACATTAAAAGCACAGTCCATTAAAGTCAAATGGCTGTACAGAGCATTAACAGATACCATGTGACGAAAACCATTTCACTGCAAAACAAACAATAAGGTCAAAATATTGATTGAATAAATAGATCTGGTAATTATTTTAAAAAGAAATGTTTAGGAAGACAAATGGAGTAATCCAGAAAAAGTAAAACATAAAAGAGTAAAACAGTATTGTTCCAGGTCAATAAAGACTGACAAGGGCAATCTATTAGCTTTGGTGAAAGGCAAGCAGCCAGTTTCAGTTGAAGATTCCTCTCTATGCTTTTACGAAGATGTAAGCAGAGCTACTCTTACCTGGATACAGTCCTTTCAGCTCATTACTCAAAAACTACAAGCATCAGGAATCCAATATATGTGATCACTACTGATTAACCATGATGAGAAGGACTTCTACACTGAGGATCCAACAGCAGCTCCTACCTTGCTACACAAGTTAGGCCTGAGTGCTCCTATTCAACCACACAGGCTTATATATAATAGGAAGTCCTTGCACTCAGGCTGAGTATATATATATATGAATACTTGCCGGGTGCTTAGCCTGGGACTTTAAAATCCAGAAAAAGGTAGTGATGGCAGCATTAACGGTCTCCAATAAAATTCTTCTTTATTTGGCAAGGTTAAAACATAGGATCAATGTTTCAGTCCCCACATGGGACTTTCATCAGGATCAATATAGTAAATGAAATGAAATTCACAATATATAGGAAGCACAATTAGGAAAAAACTATTAAGGAAATAAACTCACCCCTAGCTGAACTGTGTGTGCATGTGTGACCAAAGAACCACCTGCGGAAGTGACGTGCCCTTGGATATGGTGAGAACCCAGGTGTGCTCCCCAATTGGACTGACAGTCATTTAATGTTATTGTCATCCAATGTATGTGTTTCAGATCTTCGTTTGTGAATTGCGAAAAGAAAACCAATTAAGGTATACTCATGCGCCATTGTGCCCATCTCTTTGATGATAGACTCCCCAGTAAGGTCACGAACTCTCTGACAGGGATTAATTTGAGAGATAAAAAGTGGATAATTTTATTGTTGGAGTCTGACCCGTTTCCAAAGACAGGAACACAATAGATCTGTTTGTGTCAAACTTCACCCCCAGCTTGGTCATCACCTGAGAAGCTTTAACCTTTTGGAGAAGATGAAGTACTCCATTTTTGTGAGAAAGAATTAGACTCTTGTTGCTGGAAAGAACTAGAATATCATCTAGCTAATGGTAGATAGAAATGCCTTTTAGCTGAAAGAACCTAATTACAGATACCAGGATTTTTTAAAAGGTTCTGGAGGCCATGTTGAGACCAAAGGGAAGGGCCCAGAATAGGGAATGCTGATTTTCCACTGCAAACTTTTGGAGAGGTAGGGCAATCAGGACATGAAAGAATGACTCTCAAAGGTCTATTGAAATCCTCCAGTTCCCTGGAGAAATTACTTTAACAAAGGAATTGATATAGAACCCATCTTGAATCTTCCTACAAATAATAGCTCATTGAGCTTTTGAAGATCAAAGATTGGCCTCCATTCTCCAGATGGCTTTAGCAGAAAGAGTAATCTGCCCATTTCTCCTTGAGGAAATAGGCAGATTACTCTTCCTGCTAGGTGGGAGTAAGTAAAGGCGTGAATTGCTCTTGCCTTCTCTGGGTATTGAGGAATATGGTTGGCAGATATCATGGATGAGGAATAGTGGTGAATTCTAGGAAACAGACGTCACAGCGAATTTTCAAAACCCACTTGTCTAAAATAAACTAAAATTAAGTCAAGCTCCTACCCCCAAGTACTGGGCTGATAAACCATCAGAAATGCTTGGTTTGTCTGGAGGATCCTCTTCTGCCACAACTGCCTCTTGAAGAGAAGAGGCTTCCAATCCAGGTCTGTGTTTTGAAGAATTCTCTACCAGGTCTGTAATGTAATGAAATCTTTGTCTCAAAAAGGCAACAAGTAAAGGACTGCTTGGGATGTCTATCTTGGGGAAGAAAGGCTTTACAACCTTAAACGGCTCTCTTTATACAAGCATCTAGATGTTTTTTGAAGAGCATATCACTTTAAAATGGAAGGGCACAAAAGCTATTCTTTGAAGAAGAATCTGCCATCCAGTGTCATAGAAACATAGAAACATAGAATGTGACGGCAGATAAGAACCATTCGGCCCATCTAGTCTGCCCAATTTTCTAAAAACTTTCATTAGTCCCTAGCCTTATCTTATAGTTAGGATAGCCTTATGCCTATCCCATGCATGCTTAAACTCCTTTACTGTGTTAACCTCTACCACTTCAGCTGGAAGGCTATTCCATGCATCCACTACCCTCTCAGTAAAGTAATACTTCCTGATATTATTTTTAAACCTTTGTCCCTCTAATTTAAGACTATGTCCTCTTGTTGTGGTAGTTTTTCTTCTTTAAATATAGTCTCCTCCTTTACTGTGTTGATTCCCTTTATGTATTTAAATGTTTCTATCATATCCCCCCTGTCTCGTCTTTCCTCCAAGCTATACATGTTAAGATCCTTTAACCTTTCCTGGTAAGTTTTATCCCGCAATCCATGAACCAGTTTAGTAGCCCTTCTCTGAACCCTCTCTAAGGTATCAATATCCTTCTGAAGATACGGTCTCCAGTACTGTGTACAATACTCCAAGTGAGGTCTCACCAGTGTTCTGTACAATGGCATGAGCACTTCCCTCTTTCTACTGCTAATACCTCTCCCTATACAACCAAGCATTCTGCTAGCATTTCCTGCTGCTCTATTACATTGTCTGCCTACCTTTAAGTCATCAGAAATAATCACCCCTAAATCCCTTTCCTCATATGTTGAGGTTAGAACTCTATCAAATATTCTGTACTCTGCCCTTGGGTTTTTACGTCCAAGATGCATTATCTTGCACTTATCCACATTAAATGTCAGTTGCCACAATTCTGACCATTTTTCTAGTTTACCTAAATCATTTGTCATTTGGCTTATCCCTCCTGGAACATCAACCCTGTTACATATCTTAGTATCATCAGCAAAAAGACATACCTTACCATCAAGACCTTTTGCAATATCACTAATAAAAATATTAAAGAGAATGGGTCCAAGTACAGATCCCTGAGGTACCCCACTGGTGACAAGTCCAAGCTTCAATATATTCCATTAACTACAACCCTCTGTTGCCTGTCACTCAGCCACTGCCTTACCCATTCAACAATATTGGAATCCAAACTTAAAGATTGCAGTTTATTGATAAGCCTTCTATGTGCAACAGTGTCAAAAGCCTTACTGAAATCTAGGTAAGCAATGTCTACTGCACCACCCTGATCTATAATTTTAGTTACCCAATCAAAAAAATCAATAAGATTAGTTTGGCATGATCTCCCTGAAGTAAACCCATGTTGTTTCTGATCTTGAAATCCATGTGTTTTTAGATGTTCATCAATCCTATCCTTTAACATGGTTTCCATCACTTTCCCCACTACTGAAGTAAGGCTTACTGGCCTATAGTTGCCCGACTCCTCCCTATTACCTTTCTTGTAAATGGGCACAACATTCGCTAACTTCCACTCTTCTGGGACTACTCCTGTTAACAATGATTGGCTAAATAAATCTGTTAATGGTTTTGCTAGTACACCACTAAGCTCTTTTAATAGCTTTGGGTGTATTCCATCAGGTCCCATTGACTTATTTGTCATTACTTTTGACAGTTGAAATAGAACCTCTTCCTCTGTAAACTCACGTGTAATAAATGACTCATTTATCCTTTTCTCAACTGAGGTCCCTTTCCTTCATTTTCATCTGTAAATACAGAACAAAAATATTCATTGAGGCAGTCAGCTAGACCTTTATCCTCTTCTACATACCTTCCTTCTTTTGTTTTTAATCTAACTAATCCTTGTTTTACTTTTCTTTTCTCATTTATGTATCTAAAAATGTTTTATCCCCCTTTTTTACTGACTGTGCTATTTTCTCTTCTGTGTGTGATTTGGAAGCTCTTATAACTTGCTTAGCCTCTTTCTGCCTAATCTTATAGATCATTTTGTCTCCCTCACTCTGGGTTTTTTTATAATTCCTAAATGCTAACTTTTTGTTTTTAACTATTTTGGCCACATCTGCGGAGTACCACAGTGGTTTCTTGAATTTTTGCTTTTACTGACAAGCCTAATGCAATTTTCTGTTGCCTTCAATAGTGCAACTTTTAAATAATCCCATTTTTCTTGGACTCCATTTAAATTGCTCCAGTCTGATAATGACTCCTCTACCCATATTCTAATTTTAGAAAAGTCTGTTTTTCTAAAGTCTAAAACTTTTGTTTTTGTGTGGTGTGACTCAGTCACTGTTCTTATATTAAACCACACTGACTGATGATCACTGGATCCTAAACTTTCACCTACAGTAACATCTGATACCAAATCTCCATTTGTTAACACTAAATCTAGTATGGCCTCTTTACGAGTTGGCTCCTCAACAACTTGTTTTTGAGACAATCCCAGTAGGGAGTTTAGAATATGTGTGCTCCTGGCACAAGTAGCTAATTTTGTTTTCCAATTTACATCAGGAAGATTAAAGTCACCCATGATGATAACTTCCCCCTTCATTGTCATTTTAGCTATTTCCTCAACTAGTAGATTATCTAACTCTTCAATTTGTCCTGGGGCCTATAAATCACACCTACACGAGTTACTGTGTGATTACCAAATTCTAACGTAGCCCAAACGGACTCTATGTTTGCCTCACTAACTTTTATTAGGCTAGATTTTATGCTATCCTTCACATACAAGGCCACCCCTCCCCCTTTCTTGCCTTCCCTATCTTTCCTATATAAAGAGTACCCTGGTATTGCTATGTCCCAGTCATTTTTCTCATTGTACCATGTCTCAGTAACAGCGACTAAATCTACACTATCAGTTGCCATTATTGCCACAAGTTCATGGATCTTATTCCCTAAACTGCGAGCATTTGTAGACATGACTCTAAGCTTATCATTTTTTAACACACTTGCTACAGGCACCTTCTGTCCTTGTTTTGGGGACAATTGGATTGATGTTTTATCACCCTTTTGCCCCCCCCTCCTAGTTTAAATACATCCTAGCAAAACCTCTGAACTGCTCACTGAGAACATTTGTTCCCTTTTGAGAAAGATGCAAACCATCTTTTTTGTACAGCTTATCTCCATTCCAAACAGAGCTACCATGAGAAATAAAGCCAAATCCTTGCTCCCGACACCATTCACCAAGCCACAAATTAAAGTCCCTAATACGCATCCGCCTGTCGTTCTGAGTGTTATGCACAGGCAGAACTTCAGAGAATGACAGTGTGGAAGCAACCTGCCGTATATCATTGGCAAAAACACTAAAAAACTTCCTTTGAAACCTCATTGCAAGCCAAGTCATTTGTCCCTAGATGGACAAGTACATCCAATTCCCCTTCCTGCTTTGCTTGCTTAACAATATTACAGATACGTCTCCTGTCTCTGTGAGCAGTAGCTCCAGGAAGACACCTCACAAGACCACCATTGTCCATCTCCACACCTCTTATAATGGAATCACCCAACAACAACTGCTTTCTATTAGGCCTCACCATAGTCTCCAAGCCGGTCTCCACAACACCACTAGCCTCAGTGCCTCTCTCCACAACACCACTATCCTCAGTGACTCTCTCTACAACACCACTAGTCGTAGCCAGAGAGCGCATCTTAAAGCTTCGGAGTGAACCATGCTTCTTTAGATGGACCAAACTAGATCTATAGAAACCTGTGGCAATATTGACTTTAGACAGATTGGAGTATATTCGTTTATTCATAGGATTTCGTAAAGACCCAGTATTATCCACCAAGCTTGAAAGGGTAAAGCTTGGAAAATCGACCCAGAATAGAGACCCTTTATTTGGTCTTCCTTCATTCCTCTTTAATCAAGTCTTCAATGGCTTCCTAAAGAGGGAAAGTGGGATTTCGCTTCTTCAAGTCTGCAAAGTGTTTACTTGAAGCAGGTTCTTCATCCATCTTATCCCTGAGATCAAATGTGTCATGGACTGCTTCAATCACAGCTTCTATTTTTTATTGTTCATGAAGATAGGAGAGGAACGGGGATCTTCATCTTGAGATGAAAATTCGGCCTCTTTCAAGACTGGCGGCATTTCTTCATCTGAGCTATGTTCTGAATTCCATTCAGGGATGAAGAATCTGAACCGTTTCTTTCCTTTTTCTGTCTTTTGAAGACCCTGTAAAACTGCTTGGCAGATATAGGAGAGGAAATCTGGATCAGGTTCTGTAGGACCAGCCAGTGCTTTAAGACAGGCCATACAAAGGCTCTTTCCAGGCAATACTATGTCACCACAGGTTTACACAAGGGGGTCTTTTCCTTCTTTTTATATAAGGATCTGTGAGTAGAACTGAGAATCCAAGAGTCAGCTAGGAGGTATGCACTTTTACAAATTTTTGTTTTTTTAAAAGGATAATAAAATGTACCGCGGCTTAAAGAGAATCTTGCTTCTTTATGAGAATGTCCATGGTCCTCTATTCCTCCACAATAGCCAACTTAAATGGGAAAGCCAAGATACCCCAGGACTCTATTACATTCTGAACAGGAATTATAACCTCAGGGGGAGCTGGCATGTCCAGCGGTTACCTACAGGGTCACTGCAGCGTAACTCCCTGGTCGTTAAGGGGAGAATCCTCTAGGGGGTCACCCTTGGTGAGGTGTTGTTTCCTGAGGCTTCCATGGGGAGAGATACAGAAATCCCAATGGGTTGGGGTAATCTTAGACCCAAGTGAGGCACAAAAGATAAAACAGAAAACAGAAGGTGTAAACATTCTGTGTCCAAGGGAAGTGGACAGGAAATGAAGGGGAGGGAGTCTCACTTTTATTGTTTAATTAGGAGGTGCTCCTGTCCAATGTAGGAGTTGGAGGGACAATACCCATCTGTACAGCAACCATTGACATATAAAATACTTCTATCCAATATAGCCATTTAGAGATTCATCACAAACTTGATGAGAAACTGGACTCTATGGAGGCTACATTCAATTACAGAGGTAACAATAACAAAATGCTACTGACAAAGAAACAGAGCCAAAACTCTCTATATTTATTAGGGTGCAAGGAGCACACTGGTTCTCTCCCAAAGTAATCTGCCAAACAATTAAAAAATAATTTGACAACTTATCTGGGTCCCCCAAGTGCCCATGCTACATCTGGTCTTTTTCTGCAGGCGTGTCCGACATGGAACGGACTGGACGCAGGACCCAAGTAAGTTGTCAAACCATTCCAAAACAGCCAGGTCGCTCAAGGTACCATAACCACTATACAAGGCTGTAGTGGTTTTGGTGCTTTGAGTTTTCTTGTAAATTTTTTAATTATCGCCAAATGCTTTTCTTTGCATGTCAAGAAAATTAGTAAGCAATGTTTTAGTAAATCTCCTCAATACAGTTTCTAAATATACTGGTATCTCTTATATAAGTCTTGATAAAGATTATAAATAACACTTTAAATACATCTCATTGGAAAAGACCAGGATCATAATATTTACTAATATGCGGAGCATCGTACTGCATGCTGTGAGTATAATTGTCAGTAGTGATGTCGCGAACATAAAATTTTCGGTTTGCGAATGTGGCGAACCGCCATAGACTTCAATAGGCAGGCGAATTTTAAAACCCACAGGGACTCTTTCTGGTTGAAGGGGGGGGAGGAGACCTACTCTCCTCCCCCCCCCCCGGCCCCCACCCCTGGGCAGCGGGTGGGGGCCATAAAGATAATAAGGGGGGAACTACTGTCCTCCACCTCTCCGGCCGACACCCCTGGGCGGGGGTGGGGCCATAATGATAATGAGGGGGGGGGACCTACTGTCCTCCCCCCCCAGGCCCCCACCCCTGGGCGGCGGGTGGGGGCCATAAAGATAATGAGGGGGGGAAATACTGTCCTCCCCCTCTCCAGCCCCCACCCATGTGTGGCGGGTGGGGGCCCTAAAAATAACAATAAGGGGGGGACCTATTGTACCACCCAGCCCCCACCCCTGAGCGGTGGGTGGGGGCCCTAAAATTAACAATAAGGGGGGACCTACTGTCCCCCCCGGCCCCCACCCATAAGCGGTGGGTGAGGGCCCTAAAATTAACAATAAGGGGGGGACCTATTGTCCCCCCCATCCCCCACCCCTGAGCAGTGGGTGGGGGCCCTAAAATTAACAATAAGGGGGGGACCTATTGTCCCCCCCGGCCCCCACCCCTGAGCGGTGGGTGGGGGCCCCTAGTCATCCCTACCCCCCCCAAAAAAAAAAAAATTAGCTCCCTACCTACCCCCCTCACCCTAAAAATAAAGAGGGGGAACCTTTAACTAAAAACCTGTTAAAACAAAATTAGATAAAAATAACTTACCATTTGTAATTGAACTTTCCCACGCTGTGTAAAATGACACAGAGCACTGTGATTGGATGGATTTCAAGCCATCCAATCACAGTGCTCTGTGTCATTTTACACAGCGTGGGAAAGTTCTTTTGAATTTTCCCACGCTGTGTAAAATGACAAAGAGCACTCTGATTGGCTTAAACCAGCCAATCAGAGTGTTTTTAGCCTAATTGCAGGGGATGGCAAGGCTTTATAAGCCTTCCCCACCCTGCAGAGCTCAGTCTGCGCGGAGCCCTCCATGGGTGAAGATGGATTATTTTCTTGTGCGCTCGTTTTTTTTTTTTTTAATTGCGTCGGTTCTTATGGCTTTTTATTTGGCCTTTTTTGGGGCTGAAAAAAGAAGATTGTAGAAGAAAGAAAACATCAAATGGTAAGTTATTTTTATCTAATTTTTTTTTTACAGGTTTTTAGTTAAAGGTCCCCCCCTCATTATTTTTATGGTGAGGGGGGTAGGTAGGGTGCTAATTTTTTTTGGGGGGGGGGTGACTAGGGTCCCCCCCCTTTGTATTTAGGGCCCCCACCCACCGCTCAGGGTGGGGGCCGGGGGCACAATAGGTCCCCCCCTTTATTGTTAATTTTAGGGCCCCCACCCTCCGCTCAGGGGTGGGGGCCAGGGGGGGACAATAGGTCCCCCACTTATTGTTAATTTTAGGGCCCCCACCCACCGCTCAGTAGGTCCCCCCTTATTGTTAATTTTAATTTTAGGGCCCCCACCCACTGCTCAGGGGTGGGGACTGGGGGGGGACAGTAGATCCCCCCCTTATTGTTATTTTTAGGGCCCCCCCATTAGTATTTAGGGCCCCCACCAGGGGGGACCCTTTTTTTTTTAACAGTGAGCAGCCACAGGCTGCTCACTGTTTAATAGACATGCCCCTACTCGCGGTATTGCAAGTAGGGGCACAATTTACTAATACTAAGTAATTTTTAATTTGTTAATTTTAGGGCCCCCACCCACCGCTCAGGGGTGGGGGCCAGGGGGGACAATAGGTCCCCCCCTTATTGTTATTAGGGCCCCCACCCACCGCTCAGGGGTGGGGGCTGGGGGGGACAGTAGGTCCCCCCTTATTGTTATTTTTAGGGCCCCCACCCACCGCTCAGGGGTGGGGGCCGGGGGGGACAATTGGTCCCCCCTTATTGTTAATTTTAGGGCCCCCACCCACCGCTCAGGGGTGGGGGCCGGGGGGGGACAGTAGGTCCCCCCCTTATTTTTAATGTTAGGACCCCCACCCACCGCTCAGGGGTGGGGGCCGGGGGGGACAGTAGGTCCCCCCCTTATTGTTATTTTTAGGGCCACAGGCTGCTCACTGTTTAATAGACATGCCCCTACTCGTGGTATTGCGAGTAGGGGCACAATTTACTAATACTAAGTAATTTTTACTTAGTATTAGTAAATTAGTAGGGGGCGGACCGAACATCGCATATGTTCGCCATCCGTGGCGAACGCGAACACGCTATGTTCGCCGGGAACTATTCGCCAGCGAACCGTTCGGGACATCACTAATTGTCAGTAGGCCTACAATGCACACAGTAGCCTTATTACAGCAAAACTAAAACTACAAAACAAATTTCAAATTACATCATCTGGATTAAACAATTTTAAAGCACATTTTACATGTACTGTTTGTTATTCTGATAATGACTGTACTAATTTCAGTCCTAATCATAATAGTAATTAAAAGTAATCCACAAAAAAAATAAAAAATAATAGTTATTCACAATTACAACATGGAAATTCATGGTTCATTATTTCCTCAGGCAACTGACAGAAATCATTGAGATTTGTTTCACAATTGCTTTTATAATATTTAATTAAAAGAAAGACTTCTCAGAATTTAAACACACCTTTCAAAATAAAGCAGAGTCTTTTCCCAAACGAATAGACCACAAACAGAGATCATAAAAAGGTTCAATTTAGTATAAGGAAAACACTTTTTGACTGAAAGAAGGACGTATAAAATCCACCTGACAATACAGAAGAGTTCACAAAATAAAAATAAACAGAAGAAGGTGAATAAGTGAAGGCACTGCAAAAATTGCTTAAGGAATAAAATTCTGCCAAGAAAATTGTTTCTATCTGTATGTAGGGGTTTTCTATCTGCACGAAGAAATGGTAATATGATCAAAATATGTCATATGGAGGTAAGCCTGTGAAAAGTTTAATCACATGAAACACACAAAAACCAAAGACAATATTTAGACAAGAATAAGGTTTCATAAATAAATAAATACAAAAATCGCTAAAACACAATCAAAGTAATTGTTTAAAGGGGCAGTCTAAGCAACTTAACTGCAAATGCAGACATAAATCTATGGGTTATCACAGTTTTTTTGTTTTTCAAACTATTTGGGAGTGGTTTTACCAAAAACAAGACATCTCAAAAATCTAGAGACCACTCTCCTTTAATCGAGATGATGATGTGGAGAGCTCCCATTTTTGTTAAATCAGCTGTTAAACTGTTTGACATAAAAATGGGTGTTTAAATAAAAAAATAATATAATATGTTACATCCTTTGTGCCCTCCAAACATCCTTGGTTAATTTATGAACTCCACAAAATGTGGGATGAATTATGTCTCCCTCTCACTAAAACTTTCAATCTCTCCCTTTCCTTCAGCACATTTCCCTCACCGTTCAAGCATGCAACCATAACGCCTATTCTGAAAAGGCCCAACTTTGACCCCCAACTCCCCATCCAACTACCGCCCTATATCACTACTGCCATTTGCCTCCAAGATCCTTGAGAGAGTTGTGTATGCAAGATTGACAACTTCCTCAAATCCAGCTCTCTGCTTGACCCGCTTCATTCAGGATTCCGCGCTTGTCACTCTGTTGAAACAGCTGTGACCAAAGTATCCAACAATTTTATCGCTGCTAAATCTCATGGCCATTACTTTATCCTAATTCTCCTTGATCTTTCTTCTGCCTTTGACATAGTTGATCATCAACAACTTCTTCTCATTCTCTGTAATCTCGGTTTACGGGATACTGCTCTCTCCTTGTGCTCCTCCTACCTTTCCCAATGCTTTTTCCGGGTTTCTTTCTCTGGCTCTGTCTCTTCTTATCCCCAACCCCTCTCTGTTGGCGTTCCCCAAGATTCTGTCCTTGGTACCCTACTATTCTCTATCTATACTGCCTCCCTTGGTAAACTCAACAGCTCCTTTAGCTTCCATTTTCATTTACATGCAGATGACACACAAATCTACACATTCTCTCGTGATCTCTCTCCACCCATCTTGACTCATGTCTCTGACTGCCTCTCTGCGATTTCCAACTGGATGGACGCTCACTTCCTTAAACTCAACCTGTCCAAAACAGAACTTGTGGTCTTTCCACCCTCAAGTGTTGCTACTCCAGTGTCTGTCTCCCTCCAAGTCAACGACGCCAGCAGCACTTCTGCCTCGCAGAGTCGCTGCCTAGGTGTTCTCTTTGACTCCGACCTTTCCTCCACCCCTCATGTCCAGTTGATCACCAAATCCCGCCGCTTCCATCTCAAAAATATAGTTCGGATTCTCCCTTATTTAACACCAGACACAGCTATGGTGCTGGTCCATGCTGTTGTTCTTTCTCGCCTTGACTACTGCAATCCCCTTCTCAGTGGTCTTACGTGTTCCCAGCAATCTATAATGAATGCGGCGGTGAGGCTCATTTTCCTGTCTGCCTGCCACCTCCCATGCCTCCCCCCTCTCTCAGTGCCTACATTGGCTTCCAGTTAGATATAGGGCTCAATTTAAGATTCTGGTACTTGCTTACAAGTCCCTACATGATGCTGCTCCAACTTACCTATCCTCCCTAATACACAAATATGTCCCGTCGAGGCCCGTGTGCTCTTCCGAAGATCTACACCTATCCTCTGTCCGTACTCCCACATCTGATGCTCACCTCCAAGAATTCTCCATGGTTGCACCTCTGCTGTGGAACTCCCTTCCCTTCTCTGTTCGACTTTCATCCAGTCTCCACTCTTTCAAAAAAAATCTTTGAAAACACACTTCTTCAGGAAAGCGCTTCTCCTTTCCTCTCGCCTGACCACTTGCCCACTCGATTCTGTCCCATCTCACCTTATCAGATCTCTCTCCCCCTGCCTTGTGCCTTCCTTAACACACATCTTCAACTGCTCTCTCTTCTGGTGTTGTCCCTGCTGACCGTGTAATTAGTACCTGTAACGGATCACCTGGCACCCCGACTGGGTACCTCCGTTGAAGGATTTTCCCAGCGCTTACAGAGGGCTCCAAGTGCTCTGCAAACACCACAACCACAACAGACCCCACCAACCACCACAGCCTCTTTTATTCACATTCTACAAACCTAGTACTGCCCACAGGGTTTTGAAGAACAACCAATCAACACATTACAACACAGCTAACACTCCCATTCATTACATCAGAAATACTCCCCTCTGCTTGTGATACAATTATCTCAACACAATAGACTAACTTAATTATCACAGGCAGGAAAATACAGTATTATAAAACAGATCACAGGGACCCCAAAACATGCAATAACCCCACTTGGAACCAGGGGATCTGGGTGAATCACATTTCCAAAATTCACGCAGATCCATTCAGTAGTTTGGAAGATACGGTTTAATGCAGATTCCGGAGAACATATACAGGATATATGAAAAATAATTACTGTTAAGTGTGTCCCCTGTTCTATAGTTTAAAACTACTGCACGATGTCTTTGTGCACCAAATACAGGCAAGATGGCACTGTGTAGAAAAGTCAAAACAGTGTCTGTGAGTTAAAATGGCCACCATCCATTGTTCTCACCATGTGCCTCTGATACATGAAATGGTGGCCACCCAGTAACTCCACAGTATGTCCCCAGATAGTTCTTCAAGGGCCAGCAGCAGCATAATAAAATACAATATGCCCAAATCAGTTCCTTAAAGGGCAAAACATCCCAGGGCCATAGTCGCAGGGCAGGAGGCTGGCAAACAGGCCCCTCCAAAAACCAGTGGTGAGGTCACTTTCACCACAGTACCTATCCTGAAAAAAACATCTCTTGACACATCCTCCCCCTCTAACTATCGTTCCATATCCCTGCTCCCCTTTTCCTCAAAGCTTCTGGAAAGACTTGTCTTTACCCGTATGTCTCACTTCCTCAATTCCAACTCTCTCCTTGACCCTCTTCAATCTAGCTTCTGCCATCTCCACTCTACAGAGACTGCTCTTATCAATGTTAATAACAACCTAATTATAGCAGCTAAATCCAAAGGCCACTACTCCATACTAATAATTTGTGACCTCTCTGCTGCCTTTAACACTGTTCATCATGTCTCTGTGACTCTATCCTCTGTCGTGGTTTTCCTCTTATCTCTCCCAACGCTCATTCAGTGTCTCCTTTTCTAATGATATCTCCTCCCCTCGTCCTGTCTTGGTTGAAGTTCCTCTGCCCTTTGTCCCCTTCTATTTTCTCTTTATATTGCCTCTCTTGGCAAACTTATTACCTCATTTGGATTTCACTATCACGTGTACGTGGCTGACACCCAGATATCTCTCTCCTCCCCGGACCTCTCCTTTTCTTCCATCTCTAACTGGATGTCCTCACGCTTTCTGAAACTCAATCTCTCTAAATCTGAGCTCCTAATCTTTCCTCCAAATGCAGGTATCCTTAAAATAAATTAGCTTTTTTTGTTTACTTTGACACTGGACGTCCTCACGCTCGTAGGGCTTCAGTTAGACAACTTTTTTTATACTGTACTTTTCTAAATAAACCTAAATTTCTATGAAAACTGAAGTCTTTGGTTTTTTGCAGCCCACGTAAACCTGAACCTTGTTTATTTGGCCTGTGTTAGCTTTTGAGTCTGACATGCTTATTCTACAGTGCCATAGTATCTAGTTAGATTATTGCCCCCTCCCCAAATATAACAAGTAGAGCAATTCACTTACGTTTACTCCATTGCTGCCCCACCTTCCTGAAATCAAGATTGATGTTCTCAGCAAAACCAATGCTTTCCCATAGGGAAGCATTGGTAGGTTAGTGTGCATGCGTAGCAATCAAATCAATGCTCAGCATGTGTGTGAATAACCAAGTCTGACTTGGCTAATCAGCAGAATTGTGTTAGCTCTACAATCACAGCCTTGTTGTATTTATTAAACACCAATGGTTTTAGATTGCAGGGTTAAACCCTACAGTACTTCATTGACCAGCGAAGTTCATCCACATTAATTTCCACAGATGTGTGCAATATTGTCACTCGGATCCACCGGCTTTGAAAATGTTTTCCCAATCATCCTATTATCCTATTACTATTTTAATGAATTTAAATTCAATTGGAAAACTGAAGGTAAAGTATCCAACTTGAGTTTTAGAATTTTTTTCAAGTTTAGCTAATTTTGTCTAAATTTTGACATTTGGATTTTAGTATGCTACAATATGAATGTTTGAAAGTAGAACTCTTATTTTACATTGAGTGCTGCACTTTAGAAATAGTATAACATTGGAAAGACATGTTGAAATGAAAGTTACAACTCCATTTGGATTAAATAATTTAATCAGCCTATTTTACTGCATCTGTCATTGGAATCCCACTGTATTCAAAGAAAATAAACAGGAAGGACCATGAGGCAAAATATACATGTAAATTAATGGGCGAGAACAAATTCCTATTATGTTAGATGGGGTTTTGGAGAAGTAGAATTTTTATTTTTGTACACATGCAGTATTTTGTAATTTTCCTTCTTATTAAGTCAATAAGACATCTACTGGAATGCTTAACAAGTCACCTGCGGGATAAGATGTACATTTTAATTCAAACTGGAGAATTACGGTCACTGACACAACTGTCTGATATTAACTTTGACTGGTATCCTTATTCAGGGATATATATATAAAATATTATATATAATAATACCGGTTAGTCTGAGGACATAAAATTGGAAAGTACCAGTCCCATGAAAGTACAGCCAATGTTTTGTACATTTTAATTATTGCACAAGGTTTCCCCATAACAAAACATAAATAAAAACAATAATTCACTCACCTTGGGCAATGTGATGTTGGTTCTTGAAAGGGACATAACTGTTCAACTGTCGTTTCACATGTCACAGCTTGAACTAACAGTAAGAGAAAATGCAGAATAAATCTTAAAATATGTATGATATGATATAACAACAGTCAAATCTTTGTTAGGGGAATGTAAGTATTGTAACATACATGGAAACATAGCTAAGCATTACAAAACAAACTACGATGTACATTTCAGGTGTTCATTATTAAAACACTCTTCAATTCTACTCATATCGTCAACGATATATATAATTTATATATATATATTGTAGTATGTCTGTTGTTGTTGAGATACATATATCTCTCAACAACAATGCACTGCTACATAAAATTAAGTTGATACTAACTAAGCTAATTTACTAGCAATGGAACCTTGTATTAATCTATCTTCAAACTCCCCTTCCATACTTTCCATTGCACATCATTTTTACTCAATACTCTCAGGGTACCTAACAGCTAACACTACTCACTGTGCCACATTCATGTAACAATACAGTAGCAGATGTAAAGGAAGAAAGAAGTGGAGAGAAATGAAAATATAATCAATCTAAGTAGGAGGCCCTGGCATAATCCCTCTATATTTATTAAAGCAAGGGGGCAGCAAGAGTTGGAGTGTGTTGTTGATACACATTTTGTCCTAAAAAGGACTGGCACACATGAACCAGGGTGAAAATCAGCTATGTCAGCCAAACATTGGGTCTGTCCACACATTTCTGAAATGTGACTTCACTTTCTTGGGACTTGTTTCTGATGTCAGCAGAAGTGGGATATCGCAGAACAAAATCAGTACAGCAAGACATGGACCCAAGGTGAAGACCATCCCACTGAAATGGGATTATCCCACCAAATTCACACTTGAATGGCATAACACCCTACGGCCATGTTATGTCATTCTATTCTCCTCTAGATGTTACTTTGTTAAAGGGACATATATATATGGGTTAGTTTAAACAATATTGGTTCTCGTCCATGCCTGTAACAATCATATAATACAGTGGTTTCCAAACCAGTCCTCAAGCCATCCATACCATTCCAGGATTTAGGAGTTTCCTAGTTGTATCTAAGGAGTTTATAGAGGAAAACAAAAACAACTGGGTAAACACTAAATTATAGACTGGTAGGGGTGCCTTGAGGACTTGTCTGGGAATCACTGATATAGCAGCAGAAACATTGCCATTTTGTACCACTTACATAACAATCCAATTTATTATGCCAGAGTGTTCTACTAGTGTTTCCACTGTTTGATAAATAGTCATGTTATTTATATGTATTGATCTAATAAACCTGTTATAGATCAGTTCATTGCTCCTTAAAGCACCCTGCTATAGACTATCCCAAAATGTAGGATTGCTCAGTTGTGTTCCAGTAAAGCCTGGACTGTTGGTGGTTATTAAATATTGGCCTGTGAAGTAAAAGTGGCTGGTACTACCCGTATCATACTGTTACTTCTTATTACTAGGAGCAAGAGATTTAGCTTGAGGTTTTTTAGCGGATTTAAGACACCATTGAGAAGAATCATAACATTGTAAAGTGACATAGTGAGGCTGACAACAAATTAAACTAAAGCTTTCAGCCAGGAACTGAACATGATGCAAGTTGTTTCTCTCTCCAAGATGTCAGATGTAGTAAGACAAAAAAAAAGTTTACTGCTAAACTATAGCAGCAAGAACTGTAAGAAATGATATTGCAAATAAAAATAGTCATTTATTGAATTAGTAATTGTCTTTTTTTATTTAATTGTGTATTTAAATACTTCTAATATTTTCACATATGAGAGTTTCATACAATTAACCCAGAGGTAGCAACATACCTCCCAAAAGTCTGGTGAATGTAATTTTTATCACTGGCATGCTCTCAACTTGACTTTGCCATCAGTCAAGGGGGGTGGGGGGTGCAGCAATATTTGGCATCCACTACGTTCGTTTTTGTCCAATACCAGCAGCCATTGTGGGTTTCAATCTACGGGGGATTCACCAATCTCGTGGGATCATCCACAGATCTCAGAGTTGTACTCTCGCGCTTGCAAGGGAATACAGCACTAAAGCAGCTCTGGGCACGAAGAGGATCTTCACTACAAGACGGCAGCTGCCGTGATGAAAAGCTTGAGATAAGAAGAATTTGCCTCCCCCTTCACTCTACGGTCAATTTGCCCACACTGGATCTGTCGCTTTTGAAAGGGGGGGGGCTTGCAAAATATGCCTAAAGTTACCGTAATTTACACAACTATAATGTAATTGAGAATGAGAACAACGTATCTTATTTACACAGGCTTATTTCTAAACACATTTGCTGTAGTTTAAAGAAACATCAATTGCACATATTTGTCTTTACTGCTTCATATACTGTGTATAGCAATTTTAAAATATACTCACATAATACTTTGGAGATTGTAAAAGAATTTGCAGATTGATATTTTCTGTAGAAATAATAAAATATAAGATTATTGCACTAAAAGTAAATCACTATGTTCTTCTTCAAGGCTTACTAAATATTTGCTAGAGTATAAGATTTTATGCACAAGCCCTAAATGACTCATGTATGGAAATATTTTTAATAGCTTTATGAATGGAGATCATAATAGAATAGTAGTTAAAAATTAATTTTTTTCCAGAATTTTGATCTCTTAAACAAGTTTCTTCAACAATATTGTAGAAAAGACCCATATATTGGTAAGTCAGATTAATGCAAATGATAATTCATTTTTAAAATAGTGTATGCACTAGTGATTTAAATTAGCTTTCATAGAAGTTAAGTAAGGCTCAGTTATGGACAAGGCTGATTAAAACCTCTACTAGTCAACGTGCCACAGCTTAGCCCCACAGTCCACAGGTTCAGTTACTATGCTGACATTTGCCGTGCCAGATGCACTCAGCAATTCATTCACTTGGTCTCGTCTCGATCCCATCTCCTAAATGTAAACCCCTCATCTCAGACTAATCTTTGGAGACATATTTGTCTATTCTGATCTTCTGTCCACTGTGACTTTAGACTCTAGGTCAGGGGTAGACAACTTTTTCTGAGATATTACCTGCACCACATGCTACAGTGGAAAGGCAGCGGGAGATTAGAGAGGTCAATACCTGGTTGACGTTTTGATGTAGGATGTAAGGGTTTGGGCACTGTGACGATTTTGCTTTTTCGGTACAATCTTTATAGCAGGGATAGATTGCACCTGAATGAAAGAATTATCTTTTCTGCTAGGGGAGAGGATGGCTAGAAGATTGGAGGAGGCTTTAAACTAGGAATAAGAGTGGAGGATCAAAGAAGGATAAATGTGGTAGATATTATAGAAAGGAGAGGGAATTAAGTCCATGAAGAGGAGATGGGGGGAGTGGTAAGATATGAACAAGAAGGTATTAATTGCATGTTATTCAAATAGTGTTCAAGAAATAAATGGTAACTTTAAATGTCTGCGTGCTAATGTTATTACCTTGGGAAAATGGGGGAGCTAGAGATATTGGAATACAGCGAGCAGTGTGACATAATTGGGGTTACTGAGACTTGGTGGGATGAAACACTTGATAGGGCTATTAATTGAAAAATATATAGATTGTTTAGAAAGGATAGAAAAACTAGAAAATGGGAACATGTATGTATTTATATTAAACCTGATTTGAAGTCAAGAGCATTGTGAAATTATGCTATTGAACTCCCCATGTTCTACACGTTAAAATGGGAATCCATTAAAAAAAAAAAAAATCATATAAATAAATAAATAAATAAATAAATAAATAATGTGAGAGGAAAAACAAAATACCGTACAAGACAATATGGATGTAGATGCGCAAATACTGCCTCTGTAATGATTTTAAAATCTTTTAACGCCCTGCCAGAGGTCTAAATAAATGCAACATGTTGAAAGGAGTTATAGGGACCCTGATACTTCTATGAAATCATATTGACATCTGTATGTTTGTTTGGGGGGTTTTTTTTATACCTTTTCGATTTGTTAACCCTCCTATTACAGAAGTGTTTTTAAGTACTTGTTTACTAGCTGGATGCACTGCCAATGGGCAAATAGTATGGATTTGCAGATTTGCCTGCAAAAAGCTGAATAATGTATGTTGTGGATGCATGCTTCTAGGCAAGACCATTCAAAACTTCTGTGTCTAATAAACTGTATAGGATTTTCATATGAGATTTATGGATTTCAAAGCGCATATGCTCTTTTATTTGCAGACAACCAGATGTCTATAACATTTATCCTTAGCAACGTTCTGAATTACTAATCCGGTGCCAAGGTTAAACATGTCTGGCCTAATTTGTCTATCTACACTAATAGCATGACTGAGCATCTGCAATGTTGGTAGCAATTTGGCTTACTCCGCCCATAAAAGGCAATATCATCAACGAATTGCCACAATATAATTATTTCAAATCAGCCATCCTTGTGAATTTGCATGGAGAGTGGAATTACATATTCTATTCCTAAAGAATAGTTACAGTAAATGTCCACGTCAGTACATACGGAATTGTTCTAGCTTTGGAATAATTCGCTTACATTGTAACGACAAAATATAATTTATTGGTTATTTTTTCAACAAATATGTTCTAAGGGCAACATTAATCTTACCCAATGGATTGGACCCCATTCCTATAGGATTTAATGAAATAATTTTTCCTTCCTTGCCTCGTCACATCAACCCATCCTCCTTCATTGTCTATTGTACCTGAATGAATAGCAGCTTTGCAAATACTTGATTGCTGAAACAAACAAAGGGAAAATGCAATATTACAACTTCAGCTTATTTTATAGTAATATCTAAATCAAACTTAAACAGGTGTAAAAAATGTGTTTCAATCGTCTATTGGCATGAACGTATGTAATATTGAATTATACCAGTAAACTTTGTTAAATTGTTTATTTATTGGTTTAGGTCTCAAGTTTTAATACTGTTTCTAGGATTTCAACTTTTTCCTTTTGATACAATGAAGAATATGTACAAAATAATGAATATTGTTGTCCAGTGGCAATCCAGTTGGCATATTCATCCATTTACCTGTTCTGTGCTGTTGTAACCAACTGCGTTTTAAATACAATCCATCCATTTAAATCCCCATCTACTGGCATGGCACAGAATATAAGCTTCGATAAAGCAATACAACATACTTACAGATGCTTTACTAGCCAATTACTTACTACTTTTAGTTGTTTTTTTTCATCTTTAGTTAACCATTGCTATGGGGTTAGTAAATAGTAGAAGCAGCATAAGTCATTTGTGGCTTAAATGGAAACTAGAGACACACAGATCACTTCATCTGGGTGCAGTGTCCCTCTCTTTTCAAACCTGTAATATAAAACATTGCCTCTTTTTTTTAAACCTGTAACTTAAAACACTGTAGGAACGGCAATGTTTACAGCCACAAGATGCACTTCCTCTGCTATAAGCGAGTCAAACTATTTTATAGCTCAAATGCTGCCCCTAGTGTAGTGTGGCATTCTACTGTGCATGTGCACTACCCACCTAATGTATCACAATGGTAAAGCAGTAGATTGTCAGAGATTATCACTCTTGATGATCTCAGCCAAGGAGGCAGACTGGCATAGTGGAGAGGAGCAAAGCAAGGGCAGAAAGGTAAATACATCTCACCTTTCAAACACTTACCCCAGGGGGTTATCTAGATAAGCAAAAGAACAGTATAGCATTAGGAACACATGTTTTTATTTCTTATATTGTAGTGTCCCTTTAAATTGTTCCAGTCATCATGCAGGACAACGTATATTAAATTAAAGAAAAGAAAATGTTATGTGTACATTATTCTAGCAGAACTGCCTTGATGCCAAAGAACACTGACAATGAAAGCAGGAGAAAACTCCTACTAATCAAGTGTGATTCACTACAAAATCCACTACAGTCAAACACTGCTGTATTATACCTGGCGGAGACTGATAAGCAGATATGATTAAAAAAAAGACTTAAAGACTGGAAAAAATTTAAACTGGTACATAGCAATTATACTGTTAATATATTTTACTATTACTAAGGCTATTTCACCTCTTGTAAAATTTAGTTTATTCAAATTTAAATGTGCACAGCCAAAATGAAAAACCAGTGTCAATAAAGAACAAATGTGGCTTTCAAATTTAGTTAATATAATTTCTTTAAATGTTTTTTTAAGCTTCAAGAAAATTTTATTAGAAGAGCAAATGTTACAGCTCGTTTAACAGTTAGAACTAAAATTACCTTGGAAAATATAACGGAGCATTAGTACCTTTATGATGACAGCCAACACAGATTATGTCATGGACATGCTTTTTTTTTTCTTTAAAGTAGAAACATAGATTTTTTTTCCCCCTAAATAACATTCAAAATTGTATATGTTGAATTTTCCATGTCTTCATGGAACTCAAATCACAGCTTGAAGGATCCCGAGATCAAAAGATCATTGACTGTTAAAAATGTTGCTGGTTGGTCAAAACCGTTCTGAGAATTTTGCATTTAACTCCCTCCTTGTTCGAACCAGCCTATATACATACTACATTCCATTTGGCATTGTATTGCAATACTTGTTGAAATGACCTCCTTATCTGCTCCAACACAGGTCTTCACCTGGCAGAGAAACTAATTTCTCTACAGGGACTCCAACTAGTCACTCTGAATAACAGAAAAGGACCCAATACTCAGTGGCTTTCTTCAAACTGCAGTAGTAGTCTGCATTGTCCTGCACTCTATAATTTTATTTTCACAAAAAAACAATATTTTAACAACAAGTGTTTAATAAAATGATTAAGTCCACTACTTCCTATAATCTCCTTTCCCCATCACAGTGGGATAGGGAGTGTTATTTAATGTATAAAACATTAAATTAGGCAGTCACATAACCAAGAAGACCACACTTTTCTTCTATGCCCCCAGCTTCTTTAGCGAGTGATGAATTTGTGGGAAGAAAAAGAAACATGTTTGGTTTCTTTCCCTGTTATTAGGGAGTCCTTGGGACCACCATTTATTTTTTTAGTATTATTCTTTTCATTTTCCCTTTTGGCAGCTTTTACAGGCACAGATAGAACAGTGAAATCCGTGTCTGAACAGAATATGTCACACATTAAAACATTCGACAGCAATGTAGTCACAATTAAGTTAGTGGATGCTAAATTTCTATACTTTTGCTATAAATTGAGTTTAGTACATCATAACAAAAGATTTTGTATTCAATTAGGATGTGTTATCTATATGGTATAATTATTCTGAATTCTATTTATTTAATGTTCTTTATTCCATTTTGGCCCTCTAAATTCCAGTCTAAGGAGAGTTAATTGAACTATGGCAACCTTCACCTTTACAGAAGCTGCAAAGAAATTCTGCATAACAGACTCATGGAAACACCAATAGCCTTTGGGGACATACAGATTTTACAACTCAAATGCAATATCAAAAATATTTGCAATTTTCCTCCTCCTCTGTGAATATTATTCTTAGAAACTGTAATAAAACATAAAAGAATTTACCATTTCATAATGCACAGTCCCAATAACTTTGGCAGTGCTTTCGAGGCACCCAGCTGAACATTCGTATCTGAAATATATAGCAAACAAATAATGAAGTGGTTGACAATACAAACAACCATGAATGAATCTAAAACATCTAACACAAAAATATTCCTCAGAGTATTGACAAGGTTTAAAATTACAATAGAAAGTAGGAAAGCACAAGAACATACGTTCTAAGTAAAATAGCATATTGAAGCATTTTTTCTTCCAAGAAAAGTACAAGTTGCAGAACAAGAAACAGAAGGAAGTATACCTGTTGCATGTTGTTCCTTTACATTGATCCCTTAACCTTACTTCACAAGACACAATCTGAGCTAAAAAAAGAAAAAAAAAGAAAACATATTATAACATAAAATTAAAGTATCTAAATATTCATAGCAGATTCAAGTATCTAAACCCAAGTGGGATTAGATTACGGATTACTCAATGGACTTTAAAATGGAATTTTTGTTATGCTTGTTTTAAATAAAGACACCCAACTGTTAGACTGCAACTCAGAGGCGAATGAAGATTGTCAGCAAAGCATACAGCTTCTTAGTTGCCCAATGTCAAAAGACTGATGTGAAATTATTTTTGACTTCTCACATATTCTATATCATAATCCAGTGCAGTTCTAGTGTAAGTAAGTACAGGGAATATGCTTTGAACTTAATTTAGCATGCAATATTCTATTCTGTACAGATTTTTCCATTGTTATGTTGAGTGTCTATGTTTCACATATTCTGTGTAGGTAAATATATTAGAATGGAATGTGAGCAATTTGTTAATTTGTTGAAACACTTTCAATAATATGTAGCCCTTTTCACACACACATTATATATATATATGTTTTCAAACCAGTTCTCAATGCACGCCTACCAGTCCAGGATTTAGGGATTACCCAGTTGTGTCCAAGGTGTTTTTAGAAAAAGAAGAAGAAAAATAAGCATCTTGACACAAGTGGTTAATTGCTAAATTCTGGACTGGTGTGCAAATCACTGATATAGATAAATAGATTAAGTTAGTGAATTAATTACATTGTAAAGTGATTAATTTAAGATCTTTCTTTGACAACCACAAATAATAATTCCATAGAATATTATACACGGAAATCTCTTGATGTTTTCATAATACCAGGTCCATGTTTGTTTTTAAAAAATTTAAAACCTCTGGTAGCTTAGCTCTATTACCTCCATAATTCTCACTTTCTAGATGAAGTTATGAATAAGATAACATACAAATGTTCATTCCCATAAACCAGTGTGTAGAAATGCATTGGGTTGTAACATCACAATTTTCCGCAAGCAAATAATTTTATTTTTAATTTCAAACTGGACAACATCATGCCATGTACATTTTCTTTATAGATTAATAAGAAATGAGAATAATGCTTCTTACACATTTGTTCAGTACTGACAACTTCATTATTATCATAGCCATCTGTCCTAGTAGAAGATGTAGGAGAATGTGTTCTAGCTCTGCTTTGCGATGTAGTATCTAGTGCTTTTGACCTCTGTCTTTCAATCTCATTGGTTTCCTCCTCAGGTTCCGGAATCGGGTAATGTAAATCGGAACCTTCTGCCAAAGAGAAAATAACCAAAAATATGAGATGATTAGAATACATATATTCTGGTAACATATTCAACAAAGCAATTTGTAGTTATTGTTTTTAACGTAACCTTTAAATGTATCTGCAGTATCACAGTGAGATTCCATACACTCAAGTGACCTTGTTTGATCTCGAGGAACACGCCAACAAACTAGTAATAAGCATCTTCCCTGCACGACTGCCAACTGTGTAAATCTCTGCCTAATTGCTAGTTGTGGTTTAAAAAAAGAAGACTTTGGTTCACTGTAGACTGAGGTGAGACCACCAAACTATTTCTCCAAGGGACATCAAGATGGACATTAATCCATGTGTCAGGAGGCATGATTCCAGTGCTTGAGTCTTACAAAATATGTGTTATTCTGTATGAATATACCAACATATAAAATACACAGTGTTTTCACATCAAGAGGTAAATGGTCTTATCCACAGCTAAATGCCAAGCTATTTGGAAAAACAATGCCCTTCAGGCTATTTTTAATGTATTTTTTTAATAAAATTATCCTAACAGTAATGGTATTCATTTTGCATATGAATGGTGACTTTCCACATATTTTCCCAACTAATAATGGTAGAATTTTCATTAAGGTTAAGTAATTTTTTTATGGAAGTGTTTGTTTAAAATAACACTAATAATAGTAACGTATTTCAGGATTTAAACTTTAAATCCTTCATCAACTTTTGATGAATGCTCCACTGTATACTAAGTCAAGGTCATGATGATTAATGTAGTATGCTTTATTTATTTTTTTCTTTCAAGAATAAAGTCTATAGATTGAGAGATAAAAATAAAGACAATGTCATGTAAATTGACCATTTAATTTATTTTAAAAAAAGCTTACTTATGTGATATATAACTACAACATGGAAACTTCACAAACTTCAACTCAACACTTGCAACTGTTTTTTGTTTTGTTTTTTATAATGGTGAGCTCCTTATTAAGCAATTAAAATGTCAGAACCAGATATTACATTGATTATCCATAACATTGTCTAGATGTTTTAAGAAAAGGAATAAAGTTTGATATCACCCCTGTAAGTTATCAAGGAGTCATATTGTACTTGTCTGTGATTTGGGATTTGTGCCATCTAAAAAAAAAATAAAAAAAAAATTTGTCCAAAATTCTTTTAAAAATACAATTGTTCCGGGGGTGGGGCCTAGCTGCCATACTAAGAAGCTGCAAATTTCGAAAAGCGCCTGATCTAAACTCTGACAGCCTTTACAAGAAAGAACCCATTGCTTGACAAATCTGAGCTGCAATCAACAAACATCTCGGACATCATACAAGCACCTTGAATTCGATTTTGCAAGCTTCTGAGAGGTCTGATATTAGACCTCACATACATCAGAAACAAACTATCTTCCCCTTTTTTCAGTAGAACTAATCCCAGCTCTATATGCCGGTCATAATTTTGCCTCAATTTAATATTTTTTTGATAAAAAAAAATTGAATTTTTTTTTTACATTTTGAAAGAGTTTAATATTGATATATTTATATACATTTTTATTCAAAGATCTACAAGATTAATATGGATGCAAGTAAGGATAACCCATGCAAACAAATGTTAAGCCGTAGAGAAGTTGTTGAAGAAAATGTACTCAAGGTTTCATAAAACAGAACCAGTAGACCAGGAGGCATCCAAAATTCCATTTAACATATACAGTGAACTGATATTTATTCCAGAATGTGTTTTAACTGTATTGGGGACTTCTCAGTAAAGACCCAGTAAGATCACAATCTAATTCTGATTTGCACTTTACCATGCCATATTAAGTCAAAATAGAATGTTAAGTGAAGGTGTACTTCAAAAAAATAAATGTTAGAATATGTTTTTCATTAGGTACCATTCCCACTCATGAATATTTGTAAGGTGCTACCAGTTGCCATCATTGGTTCTTGATGAAACACTCCAAAACACTTAAAGCACTTCAGTTTGCAAAAGTGCTTTATGTATGTAAAGAGGTCTTTTTTTCAATTTAAAAAAGTTCTGATTTCAATAAAAATGGACTTCAATGTAGTATAGCTCATTGATAAGGTTTAATGAATAGCCTCTGATGAGGTCAATTCACCAGCACAGACTAAAAGTCTGTGCCAGGGAAATAGGGGAGGGCTTGCACTGCGGTAGTAATAGTTTACAAGTGTTGCAAAATCATTTTTCATATAGCCACAAAGAAAACATGCACATTTTCTTTTATTGGCATATCAACTAAATTGTTGAAATAAAGTATTTCTGTAATACAATTATTATAAAAATGTGTAGTACCACAAAAAAAAATCTCCATACATGTGAATTTGCCAATCATTTTGATATCCTTCCCCAAGAAACTTTTCAAAAACTTTTCATGATGTACTGTACCTTTGTAACAAAGATTTTCCTTGCAGTTTCCTCCATAGCTTGGTGGGCAGGCAGAGCAAGGGCGTCCATTTTTATAAGGAGCATGACCCCACCAATTCCCCCTAAGAATTAAATCAAGGACACAATTTATAATTAGACCAAGAACATACATGATTAAGGCTCTTATAATTCATATAAATGTAAATATATTTTTAAATAATGTTGAGTTCAACCTTTAAAGAGAAATTATACCCAACGAATTATGATATCCTTTGCTATATATTTAATATATACTGAAACGATAATAGAGCATTTTGTGAAAAAGGTTAACACAAGATATTACATGATTTTTAATATTTATTCAATTTAATTAATTCCAGAAAGGGGACAGTTAATAGAGTAAATTTGCTGTTAGCAACCACTTTTACAAAATAAATTATTTTATATTGTAACAAAGTATTACTTAATACAATAAGCTTTTTCTTTTTGTAAGCAATTAAGTTAAACAAAAAAATATTTTTTTATGATCCACAAACTAATTTAAAATAATTGTTTAACAGCATTTTCATTTAACAATGTACATAACTTATATTAGTGGTAAACAAACCTTCACATGCATGTTCATATTTCTGGGATTACATTTCTGCTTTACTTGATATACAATAACAATCAAACTGCTACCAAGAATTTGTCAAAAGAATCTTTGCAGTTGTGGGTCTTTGAAATACATCCTCTTGATTATTCTTTTTTTCTAGTCAGAGTATTTATTTGATCTGCATTGCATTTCAGAGTGTGTTGTGGCTTCTACCTTGCCAACGGCCTGGTGCAAAGATAAAATATACGATTAAGGCCTATTTGGCCGGGACATCCTATTTTATCTGTGCACCCGGCTGTATGTGGCTTTAGTAAAATGATTTTCACCAATGGACATTCTCAATATAATGTCTGCTTTTTTGTTGTTGATTTCTCTAATGAGCAGGGGGGCGGCCCTGTGGGAATAGGAGATCTGTAAGCCGAGTGGATGTTTGAGAGGTCCACCACGACTCTATTTGGTTATGTCTAATCTACCAATGTGATGAGGGCTAAGGACGAAAAATAGTTTCTGAAGTAAAAATTATGATTCTGAATCATTGTATAAAATAAGCATTGGTTATTTGATCTGGATATACACGTGTCTTGCCAAAAACCATTAATTTAAGCCTAAAATAAATTGAGGGTTACCAACTGATAGGAAAGGTTATAAAATGAAAGAGGACATTTTAAAAACCCACTTCCATGTACGTGCCTTTCCTTTAAAATGTTATCCCTGTTAGACTGTCTATATTAATGCACTATACTTATAATTTCTAATGCCTCAAAGCGGAATTCTAGCATATTGGGAACATACGCTTAACAGAAATATTTGTATTATTTAGTTAGGTGAATCTACTTACTTTGGCGAGTAATTACAAACCAAGTACACTGCCTTAGGCCAGATTTGACCCCAAATATTCATATTGTGACACAGGTTTATGGCACAGCCAATTCTGCTACTTGTTGCCCATACAACCTACAGGAAAAAGAGAAAGAAAGGTAATTAAAGAAATAAGTATTATTACATTAAATAATTTAATTGACAATAGTATAAGCATCCATAACATCCTTGGTAATATGGGCTAATTGTGCTACTAATTACTGAAGTTTAACCAAAAAACTGGAAAAAAAAAATGGAGCAACCTACTTAACCTCATTTACTTAACTTCACTTTAGCAATCTACATATTAAACAAAATTTATGAAAAAACTTCCATAACTATGCAAAGCTAGTCATTTGAGACAGAAGCTAATTTTTATAGAAGATTCTCTCAAATCTTAGCCGGACTCATATATATAAATATATATAAAAATAATATGATGTGCTATTGAAGCAGATTGTGTTACAATCGCATTGTAAATGGAAATCTGAAAATCATTGATCACTATATGATACGTCAGTGAGAATTTTAATTATTATTGTAACTGAAATACACATACCTGCGTATAATGTGTGCAAACAGGGCCAGAGCACCTGAATGGACAGTATGGGTTACATTCTTGTGGGTATGGAAATGTATAGTCCTTAACTTCATCATACCAAGCCTGGACATGGTAGGTTGGTGGCCTATACCTACAAACAGAAAGAAAATGTTTTATAAAACAAAGCCTGTAAGTATTTTGGCTTTTTTTCTAAACATTGTTTGTTTTGGATAATACATTTTTATATATAAACTTGCCTGCCCCAGTGAGCTCCTAAATTTTGTCCAATGGATGGAAGCAAGTTAGCGGGACCATGCTCCCACAGGCATGTTTCTGCCCAGTGTTCTGCAGATCTTTCCAGTTCCACGTCCCATATCTGAAACCAAATTAGACAGATTTTTAATGCATTGTTTTGTTTTAAAAAGCAGAAATGTGACACTATATGCTTATTTATCCACATATTTTATTATTTACAGATAATAACTATTTATTGCTTTAAAGGTTGTTCACAGGTAGAATCACATCTGTGTTTCAAAGAACACACAAAGGAAATGGATTGACAAAATGCAAAAAATAAAGATTACATTCAAAGAGCTGTAGATGGAATACAAGAGTAAACAAAATACGTTAGATGTCTGGTGGAGCTCAACACTTCTCTACCAATCGTCAATCGGAGTCTACAGGCAGGTAATGGACTTAATTTGTGCTGTGATGGTTATGGTGCAATGAGTGCTCTCCCCCAATTTAAATATTCAAACTGTTTAGTAACCGTTTGCATTAGTGCTCCACACCTACTGTCTGTCGGAAGGAGAGCTGGATGCTCCTAAGCAGAAGCTTAAATCCGCTCTCCTCAGCTAAGCACTGCAGTGCTTGGGCACCTCTAGCATCATAACCACTACATTGTACTATTGTGGTATTGTGGCAGAATGGAGTTGAATTTTCTAATAAACATGGACAGTAGACACAAATGTAAAAATAGTCTGTAACAAAAAGGTACATTTCTCAGTATGTACCATTGGGTAATAAATATAAACTAGAAAAGCTACAATTTCTGGGGAAATTGTGTGAAGTGTTCTTGCCTCCACCAGTAGTCTACACCTGGAGTGGGCGGAGTAACTTATTATTTATTTATATAGCACATTTAATTGCAACGTTGTTGCCCAAAGTGCTTCACAGTTACATTAAATCATACAAACATTAGCAGGTGTACAAAAGGCCCTGTCTATGACATCACTTGCTGCTGCAGCCTTGACAGGTCAGAGTATTTTGGCGGTTGCCATCTTCAAACGGTCATATTTTAAAAACTATAAATCCTACAGCACTTTATAGAGCTTTATATTGTGAGAATCACAAGACCCAGACCTACATTTTGATGCATAGTATGTCTCTGAAGTATTAAAAATGAAGGCACAGTCGCAGTTTAGAAATTGCCCTTCAAGTTTGAGCTGGCTAGAGTGGAGTTTCAATGAATATCAATGGACGGCGTGAGTTGCAAACAAATGGTCATATTGTGAAAACTATCAGGACTATGGCTTAGCCGTGGACATGTTTAGTGGCAGTGGGGATAGCTGAACATTTTGATGTAAGATTTGTGTAGGTGGGCTTTAAAATGAGGGAGTCGTGGCAGTTTAGAAATCATGTCCTGATTTTTCTGCTTTTGCCAGCTCCCACTCTAGTTTTGAACATTTTGCCATTCATTCCTATGGCAACAATTTCACCACAAGAACGACGATATTCCGTGAACCATTCGGCAAAACGTTCCACAAAGTAATAGCAATCCAATCGGGAACAATCTGCACGTTTCGGTATAGTAGTGTAAAAACTGTGGGAGGAGTTAGGGTGGTAAATTTGGCTATAATAAGAATAAAAATATATATGTGAGATAACATTAAGTGGTCTTGCTATGCAAGAACACTGAAATAAACAAATTGAAACCAATGTGGCTTAGTAGAGAAGTAAAACAATAGATTAAAAATAAGAAAAGGGCATTTAAATTGGACAAATCAGATGTAGCTTATAAAAGATATAAGGAAGCCAATAACGCGTGCAAAAAGGTGATTAGATTTGCTAAACTTCAAAATGAAGCCAAAGAGAGCAAAGCCAACCCCAAAGCATTTTTTAAGTACATAAATTCTAAAAAAAACTAAAAATTTAAGTGTAGGTACACTAAAAACTGGAATGGGGTTGTTAGTTAATGAAGACCAGGAAAAGGCAGAAATTTTAAATAACTTTTTCTCCTCCGTATATATTAAAAAAGTACCCATGGCAATGATTGCTGATTAAACTTGCAGAAAAATTGTAATTGGTTAACTTAAGACAAGATGATGCAGCAACTAAGGAAAGTTAATATAAACAAAGCTCCAGTGCTTGACGGTATTCATCCACGAGTACTTAAGGAACCAAGGGTAGACATAAGAGAACCTCTGTTTTTAATCTTTCAAGATTATTTTCTTTCAGGAAGTGTTCCGGAGGATTGGAGGAAGGCAGATGTGGTTCCTTTATTCAAAAAGGGTTCAAAATCCTTACCTGGAAATTATAGACCTGTGAGCTTAACTTCTGTGGCTGAAAAAGTATTTGAAAGATTATTAAGGGATAATATTCAAGAATTCCTTGAGAAGAACATGGCTATCAGAAAAAAACAGCATTGTTCTATGGAGCACAGGTCATGTCAAACTTACCTAATTGCATTCTACGAAGAAGTAAGTAGAAGTATATATCAGGGTGTTGCAGTGGATGTGATATATTTGGATTTTGCCAAGGCATTTGATACAGTTCCACACAATAGATTAGGGTTCAAACTCAAAGAAATTGATCTAGATGAAAATGCTTGTTCTTGGGTAGAACATTGGCTTAAAACAGAGAGTTGTCATTAATGTTACATTTTCAAGTTTGACAGAGGTGGCAAGTGGTGTCCCTCAGGGTTCTGTTCTGGGACACCTTCTATTTAACATGTTTATAAATGATCTTGAAAAAAAGAATTGAAAGTCAGGTTTCAGTGTTTGCAGATGACACAAAACTCTGTAAAGTAATACAATGTGAGCAAGATTTAACTTTGCTGCAGAGGGATTTAGATAGACTGGGGGGCTGGTCACTCAAATGGCAGATGAAATTTAATGTTGAAAAATGCAAAGTTATGCACTTTGGCATAAAGAATGCACAAGCATCGTATACCCTTAATGGAAGTGAATTAGGGATAACAACACACGAAAGGGACTAGGGAATTTTTATAGACAACAAACTATGCAACAATGTACAATAGCAATCCACAATGGCCAAGGCCAGTAAGGTGTTGTCATGCATGAAAAAGCGCATTGATTCTATGGATGAGAATATCATTTTGCCTCTTTATAAATCACTGGTAAGACCACATATTGAATATGCTGTGCAATTTTGGGCACCTGTTCTAAAGAAGGATATTATGGCACTAGAAAAAGTGCAGAGGCGGGCTACAAAATTAATAAAAGGAATAGAACATATCAGCTATGAAGAAAGGTTAACAAATTTAAACCTCTTTAGTTTAGAAAAGCGTCGCCTGAGAGGGGATATGATAACATTTTACAGTGCCTTGCAAAAGTATTCACCCCCTTGACTTTTTACCTATTTTGTTACATTACAGCCTTAAATTCAATGTTTTATTAATCTGAATTTTATGTGTTGGATCAGAACACAATAGTCTAAGTTGGTGAAGTGAAATGAGAAAAATATATACATAAAACTATTTTTTAGAAAAAAAAAAACAGAAAATTGGCATGTGCGTATGTATTCACCCCCTCTGTTATGAAGCCCATAAAAAGCTTTGGTGCAACCAATTACCTTCAGAAGTCACATAATTAGTGAAATGATGTCCACCTGTGTGCAATCTAAGTATCACATGATCTGTCATTACATATACACACACACACACCCCTTTTTTGAAAGGCCCCAGAGGCTGCAACACCTAAGCAAGAGGTACCATTAACCAAACACTGCCATGAAGAACAAGAAACTCTCCAAACAAGTAAGGGACAACGTTGTTGAGAAGTACAAGTCAGGGTTGGTTATAAAAAAAAAAAAAAAAATATCCAAATCATTGATGATCCCCAGGAGCACCATCAAATCTATCATAACCAAATGGAAAGAACATGGCACGACAGCAAACCTGCCAAGAGACGGCCGCCCACCAAAACTCACGGACCGGGCAAAGAGGGCATTAATCAGAGAGACAGCACAGAGACCGAAGGTAACCCTGAAGGAGTTGCAGAGTTCCACAGCAGAGACTGGAGTATCTGTACATAAGACGAAAATAAGCTGTACGCTCCATAGAGTTGGGCTTTATGGCAGAGTAACCACCAGGCATGTGGGAGACTCCCAAAATGTATGGAGGAAGGTGCCCTGGTCTGATGAGACTAAAATTTAACTTTTCGGCCAACAAAGAAAACGCTATGTCTGGCGCAAACCCAACACATCACATCACACAAAGAACACCATCCCCACAGTGAAACATGGTGGTGGCAGCATCATGCTGTGGGGATGTTTTTCAGCAGCTGGAACTGGGAAACTGGTCAGAGTTGAGGGAAAGATGGATGGTGCTAAATACAGGGATATTCTTGAGCAAAACCTGTACCACTCTGTGCGTGATTTGAGGCTAGGACGGAGGTTCACCTTCCAGCAGGACAATGACCCCAAACACACTGCTAAAGTAACACGTGAGTGGTTTAAGGGGAAACATGTAAATGTGTTGGAATGGCCTAGTCAAAGCCCAGACCTCAATCCAATAGAAAATCTGTGGTCAGACTTAAAGATTGCTGTTCACAAGCGCAAACCATCCAACTTGAAGAAGCTGGAGCAGTTTTGCAAGGAGGAATGGGCAAAACTCCCTGTAGTAAGATGCGGCAAGCTGATAGAGACATATCCAAAGCGACTTGGTGCTGTGATTGCCGCAAAAGGTGACGCTACAAAGTATTGACTTTGGGGGGGGAGAAGGTGAAGAGTTATGCACATTGACATTTTCTGTTATTGGGTCCTATTTGTTGTTTGCTTCACAATAAAAACCAAAAAAAATCTTCAACGTTGTGGCCATGTTCTGTAAATTAAATGATGCAAATCCTCAAACAATTCATGTTAATTCCAGGTTGTGAGGCAACAAAACACGAAAAATGCCAAGGGGGGTGAATACTTATGCAAGGAATTGTACAAATATATCTGGGGCCAATACAAACCATTGTGTGGAAATCTATTCACAAACCAGACTTTACATAAGACATGTGGTCATGCATTTAGACTGGAAGAAGGAAAATTTCGTCTAAGGCAAAGAAAAGTTTTTTTTACTGTAAGAACAATAAGGATGTGGAATTCTCTGCCTGAAGAAGTGGCTTTATCAGAGTCCATACAGATGTTCAAACAGCAACTAGATGCATAATTGCAAAAACAGAATATTCAAGGATATAATCTTTAAATTTAGGTTTATAGCTTCTTGATCCAAGGATAAATCTGACTGCCATTCTGGGGTCAAGAAGGAATTTTTTTTCCTAGTTTGTTGCAAAATTAGAAGTGCTTCAAACTGTTTTTTTTTTTTTTTTGTTGTTGCCTTCTTTGGATCAACAGCAAAAAACAAACGTGAGGAAGGCTGAACTTGATGGACGCAAGTCTCTTCTCGGCTATGTAACTAAACCTGGCAAACAGAGGCCTTAATGGAAAATTGACATTTTATAAAGGCATTCATATCAGTAAATTCTAGCGCAGGTAAGTTATCTGCTAGCCTACTCTTGCTCTAAGTGGATGTTCATCTTTAGTATTCTTTAGTCACAAGCACAGTTTATCTGACCAAAAACCATGCTGGTAATCCAAAGCTAGGTTTCATTTACTAAATCCTGCACAAGCACAGGTCATCTGATAAATTAATTCTGGGATTGTTACAAACCTTCAAATTGTGCACGGACTTTGTAAAAAAGTGATGCTTCTGACCAAAGAAGGTTGGAGAACAGGTGCATCTTGGAGAACAGGTGCATCGTTAAGTTATGAGATTTACCAAAAATATTCATTAACATACATGGATTGATTACAAAATAATACATCAGTCTATGTTACATGTAATATTTTATTTTCAATACAGTTAAAAAAAAACAAAAAAAAAGGAAATAGATAAGAAAGGGAAAACATATCAAAATAACATTTTCCTAATTGTTTTAAAGGGACACTATAGTCACCTGAACAACTTTAGCTTAATGAAGCAGTTTGGGTGTATAAAACATGCCCCTGCAGCCTCACTGCTCAATCATCTGCCATTTAGGAGCTAAATCCCTTTGTTTATGAACCCTAGTCACACCTCCCTGCATGTGACTTGCACAGCCTTCCATAAACACTTCCTGTAAAGAGAGCCCTATTTAGGCTTTCTTTATTGCAATTTCTGTTTAATTAAGATTTTCTTATCCCCTGCTATGTTAATAGCTTGCTAGACCCTTCAAGAGCCTCCTGTATGTGATTAAAGTTCAATTTAGAGATTGAGATACAATTATTTAAGGTAAATTACATCTGTTTGAAAGTGAAACCAGTTTTTTTTTTCATGCAGGCTCTGTCAATCATAGCCAGGGGAGGTGTGGCTAGGGCTGCATAAACAGAAACAAAGTGATTTAACTCCTAAATGACAGTGAATAGAGCAGTGAAATTGCAGGGGAATGAACTATACACTAAAACTACTTTATTTAGCTAAAGTAATTTAGGTGACTATAGTGTTCCTTTAAGATAGACGCAGAACATGCACATATTACTTCAAGCAGGTATCCCAGATGTATAACACATATAAAATAATATAACACAGCAAAAACAAAGTTTCAGTTAATACATTTCCTGCTACTTTAAGGGTAAAAAAAAACCATATATATAAATAAGCAATAATCTATTTTTCTTGTTCTTTAACCAATACTTTTTTCAGGCAATTTCCCGCAAATAGGTTTTTCTCCATCCAGGAAGAGGTTTTATATTCTGCTCTGTACTTGTTTTGGCTCATCCTTCTCACGTAGAACTTGCCACCTTGGCCTCTGACAAACTTCTCTCACCTTTTCAGTAGAGTTTTTTTTTTTTTTAGCATAAAAAAGGAACTGTCTTCATAATATGATTCTCAGTTATACTAACAGAAGAAAAGGCTTCTTGTTTGGTAACAAAGTAGCATCTTGACATCCATTGTATGCTAATATTGTATAGAGTCAAGTACTGGTAAATATGCATGAATGCACAAAGTAGTAGATATTTTTTATATTTGTAGCATGATTTATAAAACATTACTTCAGTTGAACATAATAAAATCATCTAAATCTTTGTATGTTGTCATTAAACTAATGGTTTAAAGAGGAACTGTAGATTCAGAAGTTAAGGAACATTTCAATAATTAAAAATTAGTGCAATAAAGTTTTGTGTTTAGATTCTTAAGTAGGCCTTATTTTTGCTATATTTAGATTTGTGTGAAATGCGTACTAGTGTAGATTTTAAATGTCCCAAATTCCCTGTGTGCACCTTGTAATCACATGTAGTGGTTTCAGAGAACACTGCCCTCCTGTATACTGTCTTGCCCCACCACATGCCCTTCGTGCCATTCTGTTTTTAAACATGACATGCTGAACATACTGCTAATTCAGCAATACATTAAATAAAAATGAATTTATGGTGGTGCCCAATGGGAGCATGTGGTCTACACAGGTGCAGATTATAATCCCGTGTGTCCCTAACACTGCCCAGCACAGCCAAGGGGTTCCTCAGCCTCTGCTCTGTGCCATACAGTAGAGCAGGAAACATGAACCATAGTGCTTAAGATGCTTACCGTGTCGCTTTAATTACATTGAGAAAATTTTAATATTATGTTCAATGGGCTTAAATGGACCCATTAGTTGCAGGGTTTTTGCGTTCTATTAAAAAATCACAACAGATAATATGTCAGCTGCATAAATCCAACACCAGGTAAGACACCAACTGTATAAGCCCTAATTTTTTTGTCTGGTCTAATTGGGACAGGTAATATCTGGACATGTGGCAAATCCTGAATATCCAGAAAATCCCTCATGGAGACTGGATTAGGCTTTCCAGAGTGGCATGTGTAAAGGCACATGTTTGGCACAAGTCACTATGAAGGTTTTTCATCCAAACGTCACAAACCTTAAGAAAGCTGGCTGCAGTTTATGGGAGAACAATTTTATTTTGCATAAGCAAAATGGCTGAAGAGAAGCTATCAAAAACGTGTTATTGTTTGCGCTTTTATTCTTGTAGAATGGACATAATATGCACAGCTACATAAATAAGAACAAGAGATTTGAAATGAGTCAGTCTGAAAGCATGCAGTATGTTTCAAAGAGAGATCTGTGTCGTTTCCAAAAATTGTGAGAGCTAAATTTGTATCAGCTCTATTGGAAGGCAAATTTAGCTTCTCTATAAATTTATTCAGGCACAAGTGTTTGCTGGAGCAACAAAAAAAGGGAAAAGGAGGCGTTTGGAATAAGCATGAAAAACAATCGCTTTTTATGTTTCCATCTGTGAATGTGATCTGTTGAAGCAGATCTGAAGGCATCAACTAGGATTTGGCCAAGTGCAAGGAAAGCTTTTGACTAAATACATCTAACATGATTTGTTCTAAATGAATATACCGTAAGGAATTACAATTTTAGTTCACGCCAAACATTACTAATGGTCTTATAAAAATATTGCACTTTGCATGGTTTAAAAATCCTATATAAAATTATAAGAAAATAAAAATTCCAGTAAGTTTTTGGCAAGAAAATAGGCTAATAGTTACCGAGGTGTCCTGTGACTGGACCCAATGAGTAGACAATAAGTCCTCTTTAGAACAGACAGTAAAAGGTACTGGATAAGGCAGCAGTTACCTGCTTTTGCTGATGGAACTTGTGGTGACAATTTTATCATTCATTCTCCTCTTTACACACTACAAAGTCAAATTGTACAGAGGCTTTAGAAATTATTATTTTTTTAAAAAACCTAAAATAGATCTTTAGAATAGTAGCCTGTAAGTTGAACAGGTGTGCAGCTGTCCTGCCAACAAATTAAAAGGATTGTCTAACAATTTGGAAAGATTAATACAATGTAGATTAGAAACCCCATATTTCATGTATCCTAATCTGGAGTTATAGGGTTACTAGTCACTCCTATATGGCTTAGCCATATAGTTAATCAAATAAAAAAAAAATAATTAAACAAAAAAGCAAAATCAAAAATAGGGGAGTTGAGTAGCCAACCATACAGAACATCAAAAGAACATTACTAGTTTCTACTGCTAGACAGATCATTTGAAATTAAGGACAAAATAAAGTTTGAATATAAAGGCCCCTTACAATACTTCTAACACATTTACAAGTAGGTCCAGAAATCCAAATAATACAAGTATTAACTTGAATAAAATACCTACATATCTATAATTTCCTACTAAATTAAATCTACCAAAAACCATGCTGAGAGAAACATGCAAAAACAAATTGTGAGTGATATGGAATAAGAAAGTCTTATTTAAGAGTCCCTACTAGATAAGGGGTGAAGACGACTACGATATATGTATTGATTAAATGGAATGCTATATATGAACAATAAAAAAAGTATAAACTGATCAGCCACAACATTAAGGATGGAGGCAACTGTACTGACCAAAACAAAACCAAGCATTTTAGCTTTATCCTTGTTCAACCCATTGTTTAACACTTATTATATTTAATTTTGTTCAGGAGAAATAAGACTTTCATTTCACATCAAATATTTATGTAACATAATTAAACCCCTTAAGGACCAAACTTCTGGAATAAAAGGGAATCATGACATGTCACACATGTCATGTGTCCTTAAGGGGTTAATATAAATAAAATATGAATTGATGTGTGAGGAATTAAGAAATTCAGTTATTTTTCAAGTTCAGCAAGCTATTTTAACTATAAATGTCATAATACTGTTAGCTTTTGCTGCAATAAAAACATTGGTATGTATGCTGTGATGGCCCACAAGTAGAAGAATGACCACCCCACCCCTCCCCCCTTAACCATGTACATGTTTCATGGTGTTTTAGAAAGTTACAGGGCCAAACATAGGGCTTGCTCTTTTCAGTTTTTAAATACTGAAATCTGGCAGATTGGTTTGCATGACCTATGTTGCATTTGATTCCTTATGGTAGCCCAGGTACGAAAATGACCCCCATCAAGGCTTACCATGTGCAAATCTAGACAACCCGGGGTATTTAAAATTCAGTATGTCCACTGAGAGAGCACTTCCTGTCAGTCCGGCCAGGTACAGGAAACAAACTCCTGTACCGCGGTCTACGCCGCTCAACCCTGCTACAAAAGAGCTAAAGAGGTAGGAGGCACACCAAACAGGAAGGTGAAGAAAACTGAGGATGGGAGGGACCCTTAGGGACTGGGGAGGAGAGGGAAGGGAAGGAAAGATAAATACTAAGGGAGAGGAGGAGTGGAGAAAAACTCTAAGGGGGGGGAGAGGCACAGGTAAGGGGGGGGTGAGAAACACTAAGGAGGATGGGGACATTAAGAGACAGGTAAGTGGGGAGAGGAACACTAAGGGACAGGGAAGGGAGGGGAGAGGAACACTACGGGACAGGGAAGGGAGGGGAGAGGAACACTAAGGGACAGGGAGGGGAAGATGCACAGAGGGGCTGGGGATGAAAGATACACAGAATGGCCTGGGGATGGAAATACAAAGGGGGTGAGAGAGACACAGAGGGGCTGTAGAAGAGGTAAAAGACACAGAGGGGCTGGGTGGAGTTAGACACAAAAAGGGGGGTTGTAAGTGATACACAAAGGAGGTGTAAGACACACAATGGGGAAAAATAGGGGATAAGATACACTAAAGGGGTTTCAGACATTTTTTAAAAAGGGGATAAGAAACAAAAGAAAGGCGAGTTAAGAGGCACACAGGTGAAGATACTTTTTTTTGTGTGGGGGTGGGGGGCAAAATCATTTTCATCTGTGTACCCAAAAATCCTTGCACCGGCCCAGAGTATGTCCAGTACTTTTTAATAGCCAGTCTTATTTAGTAGTTACAAACCATGGCCAAAATTAGTGCTCATATTTGTTTTTTGCATTTTTCACACAAAAGCTGCACTTTGATGAAATATATAGTCATCCTTATATGTTTTACTGTTCTAAAATTATTTGTGTTCAGTGATGTCTCACCAGTACAACATTACCCCACCATGTACAGGTTCAATGGGGTTCTAGGAGGCTACAGGGTAAAATATTGGGCTTATCTATTTCAGCTTTTACACACTGAAATTTGTCAGATTGGTTGGCTGGGCCTATGCTGCCTTTGACACCATATGGCAGTCCAGGAATGAAAATTACCCCCATAAAGACATACCATTTGAAAAAGTAGACAACCTAGGGTATTGAAAATGGGGTATGTCTAGTCTTTTATAGTAGCCACTTAGTTACACACCCTGGAAAAAAATGTGTTTTTCTTTCCAGTTTTCAATTTAAACAAACTCAAATCAGCTGGAAATGGCTAAATGGCTAAATGTTTGCATACTAATGTACTGAATTATTTTCAGATTGCACTGAAGCTATTACATAGTCTAAAAATAAAAATTTGTTTGGGAATTTAACACCTTAAGGACCAAACTTATGGAATAAAAGGGAATCATGTCACACATGTCATGTGTCCTTAAAGGCAGAGCAGCTGAATTGGAGGGGATCGGGACAGAGAGAAGCTATTTTATCACTAATGATGTGTATGTCCACTAAAAGTGAGTATGTTAGGTTGATGTCACTCCAGGACACCCCAAGCACAGAAATTTTGCTTGGGGAAAATGTTCTGTGTATGTTTTACACAGCACAAACTCTTTTAATGACACGCTTGTGCTGTGTTTACTGTAGAATTGTTTCTGATATCCCAATAAGCAGGATACCAAAGGAGAATAGTGGGACAGGTTTGGTAAAAGGTTTTGTGTATATGTGGCAAGACTACCTGTGGTGTTGTGAGTGTTTTGAGGTTGCATGTGGGATTGTGTGTGGGTAGAGGGGACTGTCTGTGATGTACTATGTGTGACTAGTGGCTGTAGAGTGTGTGTGTCTAGAGGATGTAGAATGAATATGTACAGTTGCAAGAAAAATTATGTGAACCCTTTGGAATGATATGGATTTCTGCACAAATTGGTCATAAAATGTGATCTGATCATCATCTAAGTCACAACAATAGACAATCACAGTCTGCTTAAACTAATAACACACAAAGAATGAAATGTTGCCATGTTTTTATTGAACACACCATGTAAACATTCACAGTGCAGGTGGAAAAAGTATGTGAACCCCTAGACTAATGACATCTCCAAGAGCTAATTGGAGTGAGATGTCAGCCAACTGGAGTCCAATCAATGAGATGAGATTGGAGGTGTTGGTTACAGCTGCCCTGCCCTATAAAAAACACACACCAGTTCTGGATTTGCTTTTCACAAGAAGCATTGCCTGATGTGAATGATGCCTCGCACAAAAGAGCTCTCAGAAGACCTACGATTAAGAATTGTTGACTTGCATAAAGCTGGAAAGGTTTATAAAAGTATCTCCAAAAGCCTTGCTGTTCAGACAAATTGTCTATAAATGGAGAAAGTTCAGCACTGCTGCTATTCTCCCTAGAAGTGGCCGTCTTGTAAAGATGACTGCAAGAGCACAGCGCAGACTGCTCAATGAGGTGAAGAAGAATCCTAGAGTGTCAGCTAAAGACTTACAAAAGTCACTGGCAAATGCTAACATCCCTGTTAGCGAATCTACAATCCGTAAAAAACTAAACAGGAATGGATTTCATGGGATGATACCACAGAGGAAGCCACTGCTGTCCAAACAAAACATTGCTGCACGTTTACAGTTTGCACAAGAGCACCTGGATGTTCCTCAGCAGTACTGGCAAAATATTCTGTGGACAGATGAAACCAAAGTTGGTTGTTTGGAAGAAACACACAACACTATGTGTGGCGAAAAAAAGGCACAGCACACCAACATCAAAACCTCATCCCAACTGTGAAGTATGGTGGTGGGGGCATCATGGTTTGGGGCTGCTTTGCTGCATCAGGGCCTGGACGGATTGCTATCATCGAAGGAAAAATGAATTCCCAAGTTTATCAAGACATTTTGCAGGAGAACTTAAGGCCATCTGTCTACCAGCTGAAGCTCAACAGAAGATGGGTGTTGCAACAGGACAATGACCCAAAGCATAGAAGTAAATCAACAACAGAAGAAAATACTCCTTCTGAAGTGGCCCAGTCAGAGTCCTGACCTTAACCCGATTGAGATGCTGTGGCATGACCTCAAGAAAGCAATTCACACCAGACACCCCAAGAATATTGCTGAACTGAAACAGTTCTGTAAAGAGGAATGGTCAAGAATTATTCCTGACCGTTGTGCACGTCTGATCTGCAACTACAGGAAACGTTTGGTTGAAGTTATTGCTGCCAAATGAGGTTCAACCAGTTATTAAATGCAAGGGTTCACAAACTTTTTCCACCTGCACTGTGAATGTTTACATGGTGTGTTCAATAAAAACATGGCAACATTTCATTCTTTGTGTGTTATTAGTTTAAGCAGACTGTGATTGGTGTGACTTAGATGATGATCAGATCACATTTTATGACCAATTTGTGCAGAAATCTATATCATTCCAAAATGGTTCACATACTTTTTCTTGCAACTGTATATGTAGAAGGTTTAGTGTGCATCTAGAGCAGGCTTCCCCAAACTCCCACCCTCCAGATGTTGCTGAACTACAACCCCCATGATTCTCAGCCTATTTCATAAATAGAATCATGGGAGTTGTAGTTCAGCAACATCTGGATGGCCGGAGTTTGAGGAAGCTTGATCTAGAGGGTGCAGTGTGTGTATAGGAGTGGAAGTGTGTTTGTGTGTGTGTATCTAAGGGCTGTTGTGAATGGGTTTGTGTGTATAGGTGATCTAGTGTGTGTTTAGTAGGCTGTAGTGTGCATGTATGTTATAGGGGCTGTAGTGTGGGTGCTTGTGTATAGGGATTGTAATGTGCATGCATATGCATAGGAGCTAGAGTGTGTATGTACATAGAGCATGTAGTGTGCGTTTGCAGAAGATGTAGTGTGCTTATAGGAGTGGTTTGAGTGTGTGTATGTGTGATCAAATGCTTCCTACTTCCTCTTGCCTTGGGGGTGAAGTGGGCTGGTGAGGGAGATCTTTGACCTCCCCACCGGCCCTGATTTCCATCTGTGGGCTCGCTCTCACTATTTCCATGGCCATCATGGTCCTCCAGGCATAAGACACAGTTGCCTGTACGCAAGTCCAAGCCTGGCAATCAGCATACATTCTTCCATGTGTAACGCTCAGCTGAAGTTCAGCATAGCTGCATTGAGCCACATAGCTCAATAAGTGTCCCTCTCAAAGTGTATCTCTTACAGTTGGCAATACACGCTTAGATAAATTCAGTATGGCAACGTTATAGCCTCATGGAAAACCATGTAGTATTTTCGGTTTGCCATTTAAACAAACTCAGATCACTGGGAAATGGCAAAACCATTGTATAGAAATGTATTTAATTATTTTCAAATTGCACAGAAATTGCTTACATATTGTACATTCAGGATATGATATAACTGCCCTGGCAGGGAGTGTGAATGGGACATGCTAAAGATTAACCCCTTAAAAACACATGACATGTCATGATTCCCTTTTATTCCAGAAGTTTGGTCCTTAAGGGGTTAAGGGATATTATTCATCTATATGGATTTGAGCACATGGATCGATTGCACTAATAATTGATCACCATCGCTGTAGTAGTAAACCAAAAAAAAAAAAAAAACTGTCTTTACAATCAATAGACCTACTCCATATAATTCTGAAACCTACCTCCTACTTCAATACTGACTTCAAAACACTCCTGCTTACTCTAGTCATCAGGCCACCTTATACCATTATGCTCATATTAAAACTAAAGGCTATCAAAATAAATGTGCTGTTAAAAACCATGAAGAAAGGTCTGACTCACATTGTGCTTATACATATGGCAGCTTCATCAGAGACCACTGGCAGCATGAAGACCGGGAGATCTATTTACCACTGATTTAAAGGAAGTGTGGCAGATCAAGGGGAAACTGCTAAATTAATAAATATTTATTTAAAAAAAATATTACAGTAAGAGGAAACTATACAAAGTATTTCTGCTTCAAACCTTTTTTTGTACCATGGGGTGTAAACATTTTAAATGAATGGAGTTTTGCATCTGTACAGAGATTTTGTTGTTTGGGATTGCCTTTTGTGTTCTTTTTCATAAAGCAAGTACAATGCACTACTGTCCATTTTCATCATGATGCTGTTATTTCAGTTGCGTGATTGCACATTTGACATCCAATACTGCCAGGAAGAAATGGCTCCAATTTCAATGCAAGTAGCAAGGTCCAAAATTACAATGCACCAAACTTGAAGATGAAAGCACCATTGTTTACCAAAGAGCAGGCAGTGAATGAACTACTTTTATTTTTCTTGTCTTCGCAAATACTTTTCTTGAGTGATAATAGCTTGTTCTTAACATCAGATATAAAAAAATGCACGTACACATACAGAAGGGAAACGTGCACCAGAATAGGTTCATCATACTAAAGTCAAAAGGCAAAACAGACCTAAGTCCCATAGTCTTGTTCATGCATTCTTCTAAATAGCCTGTAAAGTCAGCCCTCCCCCCCACCCCCAAAAAAAATAAATTTGCATTTCATAAAGATAACATCTCTACGAAATGCTTCTAAAGACGGTGTTGGAATTTCATTGAAATTCCAATGCATTTAAAATATGCAGGGAATACCACTATAAAGCTCTGTCAAGTCCCCCAAGCCATCACTAGTGGCAGAGGGATAAAGGCATTGCCTATGGTGGCTCCCGGGGCCTCACCAAATATTTCATAGACATAAGGGTCATACTCTCGCACATGTGGGAGACAACAGCACGGACATTGGTATCAAGTAGATGAAGCACCAGGAGCGCAAGAAGCACCGGATTAAGATGCAGGGACTACCACTATAGAGCTCTGTCAAGCTACCACTATAAAGCTCTGTCAAGTCCCCCAAGCCATCACGGTGTCAGAGGGAAAAAGACATTGCCTATGGTGGCTCCCGGGGTCTCACCAAATATTTCGTAGACATCAGGGTCATACTCTCGCACATATGGGAGACAACAGCACAGAAGTTGGTACCAAGTAGATGAAGTACCAGGAGCTCAAGAAGCACCCGATTAAGATGACGTCAGCCACTAAGGAACACAGTCAGGTAAGTAAAACCTACCTTCTTCTGCTCCCCTGGGCCAATACACACCAAATGGCAATATCCTGAAAACACGCAAAGTTAACAGAGTCATTTTAAATAGCCTGAAAAAGAAACATTTCGGCCACCTTTGTTCTAATAATTATCATCAATAATGCATCCCAGAGATAGATAGAGATATATATATATATATATATAAAAATTAATAAAACTGTGGTAGATGGAGAAAGAGTGCAGGTACATGTATATGGAGCACTTATCTTATAGGAAAAAAAAATAATCATTTAGTAAAAAGTTGACTCACATGATATCAAAGCAAAAATGGAACATTGTAACAAACTACCACTCAGCTGTTGCTCCTCGCAAAGTTTAAATACTTAGAAATGTATATATATGTGTAGAACATACATATAGTGTTTGAATGAATGAAAAAGTGTGCCATTGCATACTGTATGAGAATATGTGAATGAATGAATGGATTTTACGAAACAATAAATGTAATTTGTGTGTATTTTGTCCCTTACACTGCCATGCCCTTCACATGTACCATGAGATTTAAAAGGAAACTATAGTCACCTGAACAACTTTAGCTTAATGAAGCAGTTTTGGTGTATAGCCTCACTGCTCAATCCTCTGCCATTTAGGAGTTAAATCCCTTTGTTTATGAACCCTAGTCACACCTCCCTGCATGGGACTTGCACAGCCTTCCATAAACACTTCCTGTAAAGAGAGCCCTATTTAGGCTTTCTTTATTGCAAGTTTAATTACGATTTTCTTATCCCCTGCTATGTTAATAGCTAGCTAGACCCTGCAAGAGCCTCCTGTATGTGATTAAAGTTCAATTTAGAGATTGAGATACAATTATTTAAGGTAAATTACATCTGTTGGAAAGTGAAACCAGTTTTTTTTTCATGCAGGCTCTGTCAATCATAGCCAGGGGAGGTATGGCTAGGGCTGCATAAACAGAAACAAAGTGATTTAACTCCTAAATGACAGTGAATTGAACAGTGAAATTGCAGGGGAATGATCTATACACTAAAACTGCTTTATTTAGCTAAAGTAATTTAGGTGACTATAGCGTTCCTTAAAATTTTTATGACTCCACAGTATGATTCAAATCATAATTATGCTACAAGAAGAGACCATAAACCACCATAATATTTTACATAGAATATAAACCCTTAAGGCCATATACATACTATATAAAGTGGTAATCCCACCAAATTAAAAGGAAAACTCCTGGGTCACTGTAGCACACACAATTTTATCTCAATGTATTTCTTTGCTTTATAGCTCTCTCTCTAATAATACTAAGTGCCCCCTTACTCATCACCACATGCCCCCTTTCAGCTCTCTCATTTCTCAAAAATCTTCTTTTAGCCACATCCTCTCTTTAAATTATGTTATAGATTATATATTTAAAAATCACTATTTTGACATTTTGAAAAACCCACAGTCCATAGAAATGATTGTCCCAGAATATTCTGGACAGCTGGCAACTTTGAACGCATTTGCCACTGTGGTGTTTATGTGAGGGGATTAAATATGTAGATTCTATGAAGAGTCCATGATACATTTGTCTATTATGACTTATAATATCAGTAAGCAAAGTACAAGCAGGGTGTATGAGGGAAAGGATTGAATCACTTATGTCTGGGGGGGGGGACATATCTATTGTGTGTGATTGATTAATATGTATAGGTAATAATATAGAGTGAAATTACATACATGTTTATTGTGCATAATGGATGGGTCTAACCACTCGATTACACCGATCCCAATATTAAAACCAAATGCTTAATATCATGTAGGTACAACTCATGCTGACAAAACAACCCTGATATGCCGCTCCACAAGACATTTGAATGTGTCATCTGACACCAAGACATTAAATGCAAATCTTTTAAGTCCTATAAGTTGGGAGGTGGGGCCTCCATGGATTGGATTTGTTGTTCTCGCACATCCCACAGATGCTCATTCAGATTGAGATCTGGGGAATTTGGAGGCTAATAGTTTTCCATTATATGGCCACAGTACAGCAAAGCAAATGAGGCAGGTATGTGTTCTTATACTAATTCTTAGAAATGAATGAAAAGTAAAAATAATAGAATTAAAAAAAATAAAGTTTGAAAGATGCTCAAACATACTTGAAAGGAAAAAAAAATGTTCTATATTCCATAAATAGTAGCCAGGCCTGTAACATTATATTTTTCCACTCATTATCAATTTTGACAAATAACGGGAGTTACGAAAATGCAAAACATATGTAATTTCAACACACCTATTGAAAAATGCTAACATATACACAACTGTGCACAAGAAAGATGGTTGAAAAATAAAATTGTGCGACCATACTACCTTTTTTTTTTTTTTTTGGTTGGACTGGAAACTGAACGGATACAAATGTTGAGAGGTATGAAATTTCTGTCACGAATATGGTGACTGGAAGTTATCCAAAAGTAATCAAAAAAAGTTTCCTTAAATAGTACAAGTGGAAAAGGAAGAAATTTTTTTTATTTTTTTATTTTATTTCCTTTATGCCTAGCTGTTTTAGAAAATGAAATGCACGTGCTAAACGTGTATTTCATTACAGGCAGCTTATTTCACAAATTTTAATATCTAGATTAATAAAAGTTATGTTTTAATAAATCATATAATCATTTTTTTTCCTTTTTCTTCTGTATTCAAAAATAGTAGTCTGCTTCTTTGATTTACAGAAAACTGATATTATCACCGGTCTCAAAAATGGTACTAGTAACTGCATCTCGCTGGTAATCTGCGACTTCATATTACCTGGGCTGTTCTGTTACAACAACAACAAAAATATCTACCATCTCAGTGCAAAGGAAAGAGCATATAGTTACTTCCAATATATTAAAGGGATACTATAGGCACTCAGATCAATTCAGCTCATTAAAGTGGTGTGGATGCACTGTCCCAGGTCCCTTAACCCTGCAATTGTAATTATTGCAGTTTTTAATAAACTGCAATAATTACCTGCCTGGGTGAACGCAACCTCTAGTGGCCATCTACCAGACAGCCACTAGAGGGAATTCCAGGATGTTAGGCGACCTTTGCTTGCCTGATGCTGGACGTCCACATCACCCAAACTCTCATAGGAAAGCATAGACTAAAGCTTTCCTTTGGATAAATCCTAATGCAAGTGCAGCCATTACCGCTTATGCGCGTTAGGTCTCATTGGCGGGAAGGAGAGAAGGCGGACCCGTTTGACATCAGCGCTAGATCCAGGTAAATGACAGAAGGGATTTTTAACCCCTTCTGTACTATGGGGGAAAGGGGGGGCCTTTCAGAGGAAGAAGCTATAGTTTCAGGAAAACAAGTTTGTTTTCCTCACACTATAGTTTCTCTTTAAGCTTAAATAGGATGATGATTTTAAAGCTTCTTTGTGTGCTCAGTGATTTAGTAGCGTTACTTCACTCTGCAGTAGAAGGCACTGGGATAAGTGAACACATATGTAACAAAAAGCCACCTAATGTCTCCAGGAATCCTATGTTCTTGCATTAAAGTGTACCCGTAATGACAACCTTAAATGAGAGTAAAGTGTGTGTGTACGCGCGCATAATTATATATATATATATATATATATATATATATAGATAGATAGATAGAAAAACAGAGAATGACTGCACTCAGGGACTTGTAAATATCACTAAAACTTAACTTTTAATGTTCAAAATAAATCAAATCAATGTTTCAGCCCCATATTTGGGCTTTCACCAGGATGGTAAAAAAAAACAAACAAAAAAACAAAATTTTTTTTTTGTTTTTTGTTTTTTACCATACTGATGAAATCCCAAATATGGGGCTGAAACATTGATTTGATTTATTTTGAACATTAAAAGTTAAGTTTTAGTGATATTTACAAGTCCCTGAGTGCGGGACAAAATGGCTTTTGTCTGCCACGTGTTCGGTTTTACAAAATTGTGGCCACCCAGGGGAAGCATTCATTAATTACTTCCCTTGCGATTTTGCACTTAAGTTGCTGGTGTGAACGTTCTAATGGGGTACAGGGGTGGTCCTTATTCGGGAGATGAATGGAAGAGGTTCGTATTCAATAACTCCCGAACAGAAAAGGGAAAAAAACATGCGAAATGGGGCAAAACAGACGAAACTGGCGGTAGGTTCCGTCACATAGTTCACGACATCTGACAATAGGGTGTCTACTCCTACTCTATGGTGTAGTAAGTTCTTGAAGGACAAGTAACAGTAATAAAATTAATGTATATACACTCACATATTTCAGCGCTCAGCATGGCTCCACTATGATTTCATTAATTCCCCATGTGACGGAACGCCTGCCACCCCGACTGGGTGCCTCCGTCGACCTATGCTCCTAGTGCTCACCAAGGACCATCAGCACCGCACTCGACACCACAACCACCGCCAAACCCACGAACCACCGCAGCCTGGTTTGGGATTTCGCCATCCTCCACCCACCATTGACCCAAGACCGGGCTCCAGCTTACAGTGGGTGAACCTCTCCTAAATCCAGAGAGCAGAAACAAGAACAGCTCTTACAAGGGCTAATGATGATACTCTGGGGAGTATAGTGATTTTAGCAATCCCCAGAGTGTAGGTCTCCAATCCCTCAAACATGAGCCAAGACTTCATGAAGGGGTAAGCAGGTCTGTTTAATGGCAGCAAGCACTCACAATTTATACAGTTTCTCAGGCCAGAGGCACACCCCCCTGGACCTGATGGTACACAGGCACACAAAGAATACAAACCAATAAGTCACTGTAGTAATGACCGACACTCCCACATACAGCAAACAATCCTCTGCCTGTGATCTAATTAAAACAGCTAATACAATAACCTAATTATCCACAGGCAGAAAATCACACATTCTCCCCAAAGTCTAGAAAACACCCCAAAACATAAGATATCCCCTGATAGCCCTGATCTGGATGAACAACATATCCAAAAATCACCCAGATCAGAGCAGGGTTTCCAAAGTTCCATGGAAGTCTCTTTTGACTGACCGCATGCATGATTTCATGCCCAAAACAGTTCCAGAGAATTTGGCTGTGCGGCTGGTCTATTTCCAATGTTAACGGTAGTTCAAATAGACGAACGGAGGCCATTCGTGCAAATGTCAATATTAAAGTGCCGTTAAAGGGGCAGAAACAGTATGTTAAAATCCAATATGCCCAAATATAGTGTTTAAATGGCAACACATCCCAGGGGCCATAGTCACAGGGCAAGAGGCTGGCAAGCAGGCCTCTCCAAATCCCAGTGACGGTGCTTTTGTCACACTCCATAATATTCCTTCAAGTATCTTCAGTGTGAATATGCAAGAAAGAGACACATATATAGTGCACACTGCGTATAATGGTGAGTAAAACGAAGGAAAACCTTATTATAGCTTTAAGAGCAATATAGGTTCCTTAATCCACGTTAGCTAAATGGCTTTAATTCCTACCATTAATGTATCTTGTAGGATGCAGCAAAGTGAAATGAAGGTCCAATATAAATAGACTAGAAACATTTTATAAACAAAAAACAAGAAGAAAAAAAAAAGTAGACACCAATGTATTTTGCCTGTAAATAGGACATTTTCAAAGTGTATGAAGAGTCCTGGTATCTACTGCTTTTATAGGTTGCTGCAAATTATAAAAAAAAAAAAAATTAAAAAGAATTCACAGGTGAATACTGTCTAAAACACACGATGAAGGGATGACTTTACTGCTAATATTAAAATGTGTTTATAAGGAAGATAAAATAGCCATATATTTGTGGAGAAAGATAAGCAGAAAATTAAAATCATGTGATTTTTTTGGTCATAAGGAAGTCACATGACAAAAAAAAAAAAAATATATATATATATATATATATACACACACACACACACACACACACACACACACATTGGAACATAAGTACAATATGACAAAGGCAAGAGTACACAAAATGGAACATAACGCAATATAATGATGGAAAAATAACCCAAAAAAGGTGACCATAGATCAAAGCGGAAATGCGAAGTAGGGGTCCAACATTCTGCTGATCACTGTCATTTTTTGATAAAAAAATTTTTTTAAAGACTTGGCCAGGATGTGACATCTATTGGTCTACAGCAGCAAGGAGGAGAAACTGAATGGAAGATTGGTTTACCTAAATCTCTCCCTCAAAGGCACTTCTATCTCCTAAATCTGAAAACAGGACCCTCTCATTATGATCCATGGGGCCTAGTCTTTTTCAAATCCACTTTCCAGTAAAAGATAGGTGGGATATGTAGTTCAACCCCCAGCAACATTTCACTTAGCAAAGGCGTTTGGCCGAATTTCAAATTCCGAGTCATAATATACCCAATTTACGGACTAACCGAACTGAGCAATGCTGAACAGGTTTACGGGCGGGATCAATATTCTGAATTCTGCCCATGGCGATGATTGCTGGGAAACAAAGATGATGGATGGCTAAGGGACAGCCAGTAAATGTTGATTTTGTTCACAGAGCAAGTGAAAAGTGAGCAATAGAGGAAAAAACAGGAGAAGTATTTGTATTTATATAGTAAATCTTTAATAACTATATAATATAAATATGGACTTTTTTTACCGCTCCTCCTAGTTTCCCCTCTATTAGTTAGTTTTTCTGTTTGATTTGTGAACCAAGGAAGGCAGGAACATGCTTGTATCTGTGTAGCAAAATATATACATAATATAATATATATTATATTACATATATTTTTGCAACACAAGGATTGACCTATTTTCAGAAATTTTTTGTTTGTTCTTCTGATTCAGTTCCCAAATTTATATACTGTTAAACGAAAAAATAAGAACTGCACTCCATGTACACCGAAGCAGGACCAGCAAATCCAGAATATGTATCACAGAGAACAGGAAAAATCTCCAGGCACTCACAGAATTCAAGACACAGGCAGGTCTATTGGATCAACAAAGCAACGTTTCGACCTGCTAAGAGGTCTTTATCAAGCTTGATAAAGGCCTCTTAGCAGGTCGAAACGCTGCTGAGAGTTTTCCTGTTCTCCCAAATGTATACACGGCCCAGATGAACCAACATCCAGCACCATTTCAGGCATGCCTAAAACATTTTCTATCTTTAGAAACAATTATTGAGCAGAACCGAAATTTCTTGCCATTCACAAGCCTAGTGCAAGTTGCTATGATGTTTTGCAAATGGGACTGTGCACATTATCATCTGAGCAATTGACAATTAATGTGCACAACTGCAGCTCAAGCTGTCTCAGAGAATTACACAGGGGAGGTGGAGACACACATGGACTGCAACCTCTGTGTAAATATTTGTACAGCCAATTAAAGAAGCCTACATGTTTCCTTTTACATCACATAGAAAAGGGGCAGTGTTAAAGCCACTGCAATGTTTGCAATGCAGGGCAGCTACAGTTGCAAGAAAAAGTATGTGAACCCTTTGGAATGATATGGATTTCTGCACAAATTGGTCATAAAATGTGATCTGATCATCATCTAAGTCACAACAATAGACAATCACAGTCTGCTTAAACTAATAACACACAAAGAATGAAATGTTGCCATGTTTTTATTGAACACACCATGTAAACATTCACAGTGCAGGTGGAAAAAGTATGTGAACCCTTGGATTTAATAACTGGTTGAACCTCCTTTGGCAGCAATAACTTCAACCAAACGTTTCCTGTAGTTGCAGATCAGACGTGCACAACGGTCAGGAGTAATTCTTGACCATTCCTCTTTACAGAACTGTTTCAGTTCAGCAATATTCTTGGGATGTCTGGTGTGAATCGCTTTCTTGAGGTCATGCCACAGCATCTCAATCGGGTTGAGGTCAGGACTCTGACTGGGCCACTTCAGAAGGAGTATTTTCTTCTGTTTAAGCCATTCTGTTGTTGATTTACTTCTATGCTTTGGGTCATTGTCCTGTTGCAACACCCATCGTCTGTTGAGCTTCAGCTGGTAGACAGATGGCCTTAAGTTATCCTGCAAAATGTCTTGATAAACTTGGGAATTCATTTTTCCTTCGATGATAGCAATCCGTCCAGGCCCTGATGCAGCAAAGCAGCCCCAAACCATGATGCCCCCACCACCATACTTCACAATTGGGATGAGGTTTTGATGTTGGTGTGCTGTGCCTTTTTTTCGCCACACAAAGTCTTGTGTGTTTCTTCCAAACAACTCAACTTTGGTTTCATCTGTCCACAGAATATTTTGCCAGTACTGCTGTGGAACATCCAGGTGCTCTTGTGCAAACTGTAAACGTGCAGCAATGTTTTGTTTGGACAGCAGTGGCTTCCTCTGTGGTATCTTCCCATGAAATCCATTCTTATTTATTTTTTACGTATTGTAGATTCGCTAACAGGGATGTTAGCATTTGCCAGTGACTTTTGTAAGTCTTTAGCTGACACTCTAGGATTCTTCTTCACCTCATTGAGCAGTCTGCGCTGTGCTCTTGCAGTCATCTTTACAGGACGGCCACTCCTAGGGAGAGTAGCAACAGTGCTGAACTTTCTCCATTTATAGACAATTTGTCTTACCGTGGACTGATGAACAGCAAGGCTTTTGTAGATACTTTTATAACCCTTTCTAGCTTTATGCAAGTCAACAATTCTTAATCGTAGGTCTTCTGAGAGCTCTTTTATGCAAGGCATCATTCACATCAGGCAATGCTTCTTGTGAAAAGCAAATCCAGAACTGGTGTGTGTTTTTTTTTATAGGGCAGGGCAGCTGTAACCAACACCTCCAATCTCATCTCATTGATTGGACTCCAGTTGGCTGACATCTCACTCCAATTAGCTCTTGGAGATGTCATTAGTCTAGGGGTTCACATACTTTTTCCACCTGAACTGTGAATGTTTACATGGTGTGTTCAATAAAAACATGGCAACATTTCATTCTTTGTGTGTTATTAGTTTAAGCAGACTGTGATTGTCTATTGTTGTGACTTAGATGATGATCAGATCACATTTTATGACCAATTTGTGCAGAAATCTATATCATTCCAAAAGGGTTCACATACTTTTACTTGCAACTGTATAAGCAAATATGTGCAAGGAAACAGGGCTTCCTCTTGCACCACAACCTATTCAGTGAACATAAATAGTTATGGGGGTCCAATGGTCATTTTGAATCACCCTAGGGGCAAATGAGAATCCATTAAACAAAAAAAAGGAAGGAAGGAAGAGGTCTACTTAAAGGTGGCTAAAGAAAAAATACACGGAAAGTATGTGTGCGAAGGAGAAAATAGATATGTTCACTCATAACTGAATTGTGATAAGATGTAGAGCCAGAATTGACAAGTTGAAAAAATATCCCAATTCAGAGTTTTTTTCCCCCCAACTCTGTTATATTAGCTTAAAGTAAAAACTACTGGTGGGGGTTTGGTGGCTGGGAAGGGGATGCGTGAGAGGTGCATCACGGTCTATGGAGGATAGAGAGTACAGTATCCTCCACAAGCAGAGCCAATTCCCTGCAGCGGTCAATGGTGATAGCTGAGAGGGGACTGACACTTCTAGACAGTGGTAGCTCCACTCAGTGTCTAGAAATGTCAGGCGTAGGAAATATACAGAGACAAAGTACTATGCTGAGTAGATCCTTGACTGGGTTGGAATTTTACTGAAATTCCAACACAGTCAAAGTTAGTATTTCATAAAGATTTAATATATATGAAATAGAATCTCTATGAAATACTTTTTTTGGGTGGGGGTGGGGGGGGGGGTTACAGTATTACTTTAAAGGAGGGAGTCAGTTTAAGTTTACCAGAGTTCCTGGTTTAATAAATAAACCAATGGATATGAAGCATACAGCTAGTTATTCCCCTTACGAACGTACTCCCACAACATAGTGCAACCTGCCAAAACTACTGAGCCCAGTAGCTGAAATGTGTCCCTTACCAACAAATTAGATTTTTTAGTTTATCTTCAAATTAGAAAGTGAAATGCCAAAACTAAGACACAACACAGTGTAAATGCAAAGAGCAGCAAGTAATTTGTTTGGAAGGGAAATAAATAGACTAGACGTCTTAGGGGTCACTAACCCTTTCCTCAGTCTGTTTCCACAGGTTGCAGGTCAGATTACTGATCTCAGACAAGTCTGGTATATCTTAGGCTACTTTGTGAACCTGCTCAATTGGCTCTTGTGTCAATGGATACATAACATTTCAGATAAGGTTTCTTGAATATTGTGCATTCAAACACAGAAACAGTTCCGAGAAAACACAGTGGGATAGCTCTGAACAATAGATTCCAAATACAAGCAGGTAAAATGTTTTTCGTTTTCAATAAAAACTCTTATGTTAAACTTTGCAGTTCTGCTATGCAGATGATGAAGGAAAGAATGTTTAATTATCAAATAAAGTTGTGTTTTTTTAGCAAAGCAAAATATACACTAAGGCCAGTATAAAAAAAAAAAACATACAATAACAAAGAACTTAAAATGACTTTTTGTAGGAACACTCCATACACCATAACCACATCATCTCAGTGTAGTGGTTTTGGTGCCAAGAGTGTTCTGGTACCCCCCCCCCCCCCCATTACAAGGGTCAAACAGTTTTTAATGCTTTGAATGCTCTGCTCTTATCTGGAGTTTGCCGGACGCCTCTTTCTGCCTCCACTAGCAAGGTCCGAGAAACGGACATGCCTGAGCCGGCACATTGGTTAGCTCATCAGCTGAAACTCTCAGCCAATGAGGTAAGCCAGTGACCTGAGCTAGTTGTTATGGTGCCTGGACTGTTCCTTAATTTAAAGACAGAATAGTGGAATACTCACATCTTGCACTGCCTATGTTTCAGTAACACTAAATTGTGAATCGTAATGAATTGAAAACCAAACTGCAACTATAGTCAAAAGAATCTGATATGAAAAAAAAAACTCAGCTTTAGTCAGAGCTTGGTTATTGTGGCCTAAATGCTGTAGTTTGGTTATAATTTTACTACAGTTTTATATTTAGTGAATAAACTCTTAAATTGAATACTCCAGGCACCAAAACAGCTTAAAGGACCACTACAGTGCCAGGAAAACATACTCGTTTTCCTGGCACTATAGGGCTCTGAGGGTGCCCCCACCCTTAGGGTCCCCCTCCCACCGGGCTCTGGGTGAAGGAAGTGGTTAAAATCTTACCTTTCTCCAGCGCCGGGCAGGGAGCTCTCCTCCTCCTCTCCGCCTCTTCTCCTCCTCTTCGGCTGAATGCGCATGCGCGGCAGGAGCTGCGCGCACATTCAGCCAGTCTCATAGGAAAGCATTCATAATGTTTTCCTATGGACGCTGGCGTCTTCTCACTGTGATTTTCACAGTGAGAAGCACGCAAATGCCTCTAGCGGCTGTCAATGAGACAGCCACTAGAGGCTTTAGAGGCTGGATTAACCCATTTATAAACATAGCAGTTTCTCTGAAACTGCTATGTTTATAAAAAAAATGGGTTAACCCTAGAAGAACCTGGCACCCAGACCACTTCATTAAGCTGAAGTGGTCTGGGTGCCTAAAGTGGTCTTTTAATCTAATCTCCACATTACCATAACTGGTTTGGAAAAGATATGTTTCTTTCCAAGCCAGTTTTGTGAATGGGGAATCACTGATTGGCTAAAAGCGTCATATGACCGCTCTCAGCCAATCAGCGATGCCTCTGCCTGATGGCACGCTGCGCTTCCTGAAACTGAAATTTCAGATGCCGACTGGGGGAGGAGTAGTGACTGACACTAGAGGCAGCTTTGGCATTAAACTGTTCAAGAATGGTTTAGCCACTGAAGGTGAGAGTGTGCTCGAGGACCTCCTGGCACCATAAACATTTAATTTAGATGAAGTTGCTGTGGTGCCGTAAGCAGCCCAAGCAGCCCCATTAAGATGAACTCCTTTTTTTCTCCTCCTTAACCGTTTCCTCCTTAACATCAGCACTGCAAATATATGTGAACCACATTTCCCAGGATGCTCAGTCATCTAAGATATCTGAGCTTCCAATTAAATACTGTAGAGTAGGCGAATGTGCCAAGATTAGCTAAGCACTGCTTTACAGATATACATTTGGCCAGGGGCGGACTGACCGGTCGGGCACTTCGGACATGGTCCGAGGGCCCGGCCGGCAAGGGGGCCCGCCGCTGCCGTGCACATAACATAATGTGCACGGACTTCAAAAATCATTTTGTAGGCGATCGGGGGGCGGGCTTGGCGCAGCATACTTACCTCTATAGGAGGAGGAGGGGCCCGGTCCTGTGCGCGGAGGTGCGTCGACGTCACTACGTGACGCGATGACGTCGACGGGCGCCGCCTGCACGGGACCGGAAGCCATGCTGTCCCGAATAACTTGAATCCCAGCAGGTCTTCAGATCCCAGCAGCCAGCCAAGCAAGGTCGGCAAGGCGCCCAGGCCCCCCAGCAGCCAGCCAGCCAGCCAGAGGCCCAGGCCCCCCAGCAGCCAGCCAGCCAGCCAGAGGCCCAGGCCCCCCAGCAGCCAGCCAGCCAGCCAGGCCCAGGCCCCCCAGCAGCCAGCCAGCCAGCCAGCGAGGCCCAGGCCCCAGCAGCCAGCCAGCCAGCCAGAGGCCCAGAGCCCCAGCAGCAAGCCAGCCAGCCAGAGGCGGGCCCCAGCAGCCAGCCAGCCAGCCAGAGGCCCAGAGCCCCAGCAGCCAGCCAACCAGCCAGCAGAGGCCCAGGCCCCAGCCAGCCAGAGGCCCAGGCCCCAGCCAGCCAGAGGCCCAGGCCCCTGGCCAGCCAGAGGCCCAGGCCCCCCTAGCCAGCCAGAGGGCCCAGGCCCCAGCCCAGCCAGAGGCCCAGGCCCCCCCAGCAGCCAGCCAGCCCAGAGGCCAGGCCCCAGCAGCCAGCCAGCCAGAGGCCCAGGCCCCCCCCAGCAGCCCAGCCAGCCAGAGGCCCAGCCCCAGCAGCCAGCCAGCCAGAGGCCCGAGCCCCAGCCAGCCAGCCACAGGCCCCAGGCCCCCAGGCAGCCATCCCCAGGCCCCCCAGCCAGCCAGCCAGAGGCCCAGGCCCCCCAGCCAGCCAGCCAGAGGCCCAGGCCCCCCAGCCAGCCCAGGCCCCCCAGCCAGCCAGGAGGCCCAGGCCCCCCAGCAGCCAGCCAGCCAGAGGCCCAGGCCCCCCAGCCAGCCAGCCAGGCCAGCCGCCGCCCGCCCACCACAGGCCCCCCAGCCAGCCAGCCACAGGCCGCCCGCCCGCCACAGGGCAGCCGCCGCCGCCCGCCACAGGCCAGCCAGCCTGCCCGCCCGCCACCCACAGGCCAGCTGCCCACAGCCATCCACAGGCCAGCAGCCGGCCACAGGCCTACAGCCAGCAAGCCCACAGCCTGCCAGCCGCGGCCACAGACTGCCAACCAGCAACCGTAATTGAGGTAAGAGGAGCCAACTTGGCCTAGGTATCAGAGGTATCAAGAGGTGTCCCAAGACAGCAATGTAAACACTGTCTTTTCTCAGAAAAGATAGTCTTTACATTAAAAATCCTGCACGGACATGCTACAGATACCAGAACAACTACATTAAGCTGCAGTGGTTCTGATGACTATAGTGTCCCCTTAAGAATTGTGTTTTTCATTTTTTAAAATGAAGCTTTGTTCGTTTAACCCCTTGAGGACCAAACTTCTGGAATAAAAGGGAATCATGACATGTCACACATGTCATGTGTCCTTAAGGGGTTAAAAAGACTGGCTGCTAACTTTTTAGCTGACTCCTAGATTCCAAACAAATTTGTCAAGCCATGCATTATAGTAACTTTTGTTAGAAAAATAAAAAATATATAAAATCACTTATAACATTCACGGAGCACATATATATGAAACCGTGAATCTGCACTCTCTTAAATGTGCTTACATTATGGGACACATTGACTTTGTGACAAGCTGATGCAGATGATCATATACTGTAGCTAGAGTACCTCTATTTTTGCTTCATTCCTGTGTTTTTTAAAAAACAATTATATTTTTCAAAACGTGGGTGAGTGTACTGGATTTTGTATAGTTTATAGCAGGAGTGCACGAAAGGTAGCTACCCAGATGTTGTAGAACTACAACTCCCATGATGCTTTGCATGCTTTTAGAATGGCAAAGCATTGTATAAGCTGTTGTTTAAAAACATCTGGGAATCTACCTTTTGGGCACCCTTTTTAAATAAAAAAATAAAAATAAATATATATATATATATATATATATATATATCTCTATCTAAAAAAAAATATTTTTGACTATATTAAATATATATATTTTTAAAACTCATTCGCCAGTACTCCAGTATTCTATTCGGCCGAATGCTAGTCTGCATCAATGCATACAAAATAAACCCTTTATTTACTTAAAGGGACACTACAATCACCCAGACCACTTCAGCTCAATGAAGTGGTCTGGGTGCCTGGCCCCCTAGGTTTTAAACCATCAAATGTAAAACTAGCAGTTTCAGAGAAACTGCTATGTTTACGTTGCAGGATTAATCCAGCCTCTAGTGGCTGTCTTCCTGACAGCTGCTAGAGGCGCTTCTGTGACACTGGATGCGAAAATAGTGCTCTTGCCGCGGATTACGCCCCACTTGGGAGCTGACGCCAGCGGGGGTGGAGAGGTCACCACGAGGGACCCCGGCGCTGGATAAAGGTAAGTGGCTGAAGGGGTTTTAACTCCTTTAGCACACCGGAAGGGGGAACCTAAGGGTTATATAGTGTCAGTAAAACGAGTTTGTTTTCCTGACACCGTGGTGATCCTTTAACTGATCCCTGTGCCAATATCCCTCTGCAGTGGGTTGATGCTTGATTTTCTTTCTTTAATCGTCGTTTTTCTCAGAAGGACTGGAGCTCGAGTTGGCACGTCTGCTCTCTATTTATGATTTGTAATACTCTGGCTTTGTCTGTTTATGATTTGTATTGCTCTGGTTTTGTCTGTTTATGATTTGTATTACTCTGGTTTTGTCTATTTATGATTTTGTAATGCACTTGTTTTGGTTTGTCTGTGATTTTGTAATGCACTTGTTTTGGTTTGTCTGTGATTTTGTAATGCACTTGTTTTGGTTTGTCTATTTATGATTTTGTAATGCACTTGTTTTGGTTTGTCTGTGATTTTGTAATGCACTTGTTTTGGTTTGTCTATTTATGATTTTGTAATGCACTTGTTTTGGTTTGTCTATTTATGATTTTGTAATGCACTTGTTTTGGTTTGTCTATTTATGATTTTGGCTTTGTCTGTTTATGATTTTGTAATGCACTTGTTTTGGTTTGTCTATCATTGGTAATGCAATTGTCTTTGTGCATTTGTTATTTATTTTGCACAGTTTGGTTTTTGCATTCGTTAATTAAATTACACTTGTTTAGAACATATTGCACTTTTGTTCCTTGTGTCTAAAGATTGTGTAGGGTGTGGCTGGAGGAGGGGCATGGAGGTGGGACAAGGGTGGGGCTTGCGACAGAACGTGGGTGGGGCCTGAAGGGCCCGGGGGCCCTGAGTGTTCTCAGTCCGCCCCTGCATTTGGCTGAATGCCATTCATACATCCACACCAAGCAAACTAATGTAATTTCTTACGCATAACCCCTTTACCACCAACAAACTCGGTGCAAGTTCTTTTCTCACCTTTATCACTGCACTGCCAAGCACAATTCATATTAGAAAAAAAAAAAAAAAAACACAACTTTACCTCTAGACAACAGCTGTGTTACGGTCAGTACATCTGTTTTGCGCAGAGGATTGTAAATATCATAGCGCTTATACACTGTATAGGAACCTGCGTGGATCAATGTGCGCAGAGCTCCTCAACAGCAACCAAGTGTAGAAAAAGGTAGCGAGGACTCTGGACACGTTAGGGCATATGTTTGCAATGCAGTACCGGTCTTTAACATGCTTCGGGATAAAAAACAAAAAAAAACTAAAAAACAAACTCCTGGATAAATGAATGGACTGTAGAATACTGGTATAATTCATTAGTGTAATATGTACAGAAATTAACAACCTGTCCAATATCTGGAACAGACACAGTTGGCAACATTTGGTACAAGATGACGAGTGCCAACTGACATCATGGACATTGAAAAAAAAGAGAATTTTGTGCAAAAGCATGGTGATATGCACAGACAAACACAGCTCAAAGGGAAAGAGTTCAAGAATTCTGATGTGTGAGTTTACGGTTACTATGGCTGTTGTGGAATTGTACAAACACTCATCTTATTATGTATTTAATTCTAAACTGATCTTAGATAAACATTCGAATCCTGAAAGGTGCATTAGCTTTTCCCCATAGTTATTCTTACCATAAACTCCATGTTGGAAGCTGGGGGATAAACTTCGCCTCTTAATTTATTATGGAGATCCAAGATTAACTTCATATCACTCTCGATTATGGCTCGTTTTCCTCTCTGTTTTGCAACCCACCACTCACCATCTTCATCCAAATACTTCTCCAGAAGGCCTTCTAAATGTGTGGTATTTGGAATAACCATTGCAGCAACTGTTTGGGCTATAAATAGCAAGACGGCCACTTTAAGCCATTCTTGTGCTGCAGAAATCATGGTGAAGGATTTTAGTTGTCTTTGGCGTAAACTCCAAGTGGACGCTTTGCACTTACTGTATGTTCAGGATCACTCTGTATAAAGACAATAGTAAAAAAGATCATTTATTCAACAAAACTGCCAGTCTACAAGCATACAAATTGCTAAAAGACAAAGAAAGTAAACAAATAACTGTTCTAGCACATTATGAGCTAAAGACAGGTTCATCTGACTTATCCATAATGATATTAATCTTACATTATATCTAGTTAAACAAAAGTAGCTGCATTTTGTAAAACGACAAACAAAATATTCAGTGCAACAGTATACCCAAGAAAGGAAGAAATGTAAGTACTCTGCAATCCAAGCAGTTACAAGGGGCAGGAAGTGCACTGACATAAATCAACATGGGAATTATATGCCAGGACAATGCCACAGTAAAGAACTTGGGAGTCATGTTTGTAAATCACAGGCAGGGGTGATGCACAGAGTACAAACATTCCAAATAGTTCACTAACTTTAATCAGCTATTTACAAAATATTTCTGTAATTTATTAATGTCAATGCATTATGTACTGTGTTGAAAAGACATGCAATGCAACAAAACAAAACAAAAAAAATAAATGAAGTGCCAGGCAGGGATCCATATTTGTTGCAAGAGCATGGTCCATTATTTTAATTAAATGCTTAAATTAATATAAATTAAATGTTGCATAATTGCAAACTGTAAAAACCATTGCAGAACAGATTGGCATAGCTACATTATGCATATAATATATCCAAATCTAAACAGAAAACAAAACAGCAAATCTTAGCTAGAAGATAAAGTAGTGCCTAAAGGCACCCGGTTACTTACTGCTGCTGATGTGGTACTGGGAGCAGGAGAGGCTGGAGGTACTGGGAGTGGGGGTGGAGGTACTGGGAGCAGGGGAGGTTGGAGTATTGGGAGAAGGGAGGCTGGATATACTGGAAGCAGAGGAGTCTGGTGGTACTGGGAGCAGGAATTCTGGAAGTAGTGGGGGCAGGGGAGGCTGGAGGTACTGGGAGTGGGAGAGGCTGGTGGTACTGGCAGCAGGGGAAGCTTTAGGTACTTGGAGTGGGGGAGGCTGGTGGTACTAGGAGCAGGAGAGGCTGGAGGTACTGGGAGTGGGGGAGGCTGGAAGTACTGGGAGTGGGGGACCCTGGTGGTTCTAGGAGCAGGAGAGGCTGGAGGTACTGGGAGTGGGGGACGCTTGTGGTCCTGGGAGCAGGGGAGGCTAGAGGTACAGGGATTGGGGGAGGCTGGGAGTACTGGGAGTAGGGGAGGCTGGTGGTTGCAGGGGTTGATGGAGGTACTGGGGGCAGGACGGCTGCAGTGCAGTGAGGTCTCAGAGCCGGGGGCTCGCTGTGCTTGTTGGGATTGAAGCACCACCAGCAGCAGCGCCTGTCACTCAGTGATCGCACCGGCACAGGGAGCGCGGCTTTCAAAGCACAACACAGGCAGAGCGAGCTGTGTGGGCGGGGCCTGGTGTTAAAGGGACTGGATGAGGGGTGCTGGATACAGTACAGGGGGGTCTGGGGAGGGGCCTTCCAGCAGGAATAAAGAGACATGGGGGGAGATCTGTCTTGGCAAAGTTAGGGACAATTCTGGGGCAACCTGCTGTGTATGGAACAATCAGCCTGGAAACCTCTATAGTGTGTTAACAAATTCTGGATTAAGCTCTCAACTCGATACGTCATTTTTTGGGCTACTAAAATCTTCACTAACATGTTTTATGAACTAGTGCACATTTCAGCTATGTGGCTGGACTGCATTCTGCTGGTTTGTATTTTATAACATTGTTGCAATTGATCAGAGACTGTGAAATTGTGACCTATACATTGTTGCACTGAGCAGTTGCCTCTGTTGGAACAATACTCAGGGGGACCATAAGATATCACAGTAAAAACAAAGGGGAAGGGGGGCACTAAAGATGTCCACCACTAAATCATATGTTATGGTCACAGGGGTGAGAAAGGCTGTAGTGAGTTTAGAAGATGGATAGAGGATGTAGTGGGAGCAGGAAATATTTGGGGCTTTAGTGGGTGTAAGAGGGATTGGGGATGTAGTGGATATAGAGACTGTACTAGATGCAGGGGTAGTATTATCTGTAGTGTGTGCAGGGGTAATAAGGATTGTAGAGGGAGCATAGGGGCTGTAGTGAGTGCAAGGGCTAATAGGGTCTGTTGTAGGTATGGGGGATTAGGGCTGAAGTGAGGCTTTGGTGGGTGAAGGGGGATATAAGCTTTGGTGAGTAAAGGGGAATAGAGGCTGTAGTTGGGGTAGGGGCTGTGATGGGGGACGCGGCAACAGTGGAGGGATAGGGGAGAATATAATATTTTTGGCCATGGAGGGTGGGTGCAGACAGCTCCTTCCAACCGGTGCAGTGGTGTGTATCAGATTATTGCCATGGTAATGCACAGCAATTATTTAATACAGTACAAGGAGGGACAACGTGGGTGAATTTCTCCCTCCTTGTACTGTATTAGAACTTTGCCGTGCATTGCCGTGCATCTCCCACATGGTATCATAGCTGCATAGCTGAACTGCATACAAAATGTGGGTGTTTATATACATATATGGATTCTGGATTGGCATATGCAAATTAGTTGGTCCATTAGACAGGCGAGCCTTCGCTTCCTTCATACATCATTGAGCCTTGTACACCCATGACCCTGATGGTTGCACCACATTTGGTAGGTTCTAACTACTGCAATTTTTTTCCCCATAACCCAACATATGATCAAACTTCAAGATGAGATTATCAGATTCAAAAAACAAAAAGTGGAATGGGTCAATCTAGACTATACACATCATCAGGTATACCACTGGATTTACGGAGAAAGCTGTAAATCTTATTTTCCCAGAAATAAACAAAGAGTACAGAAACCATAATTTTTATCCATAGACACAAGTTCAGCAGAATCAACCTCTGAAGCGGAAGGAGGTGAATCATCAGCCAGACCTTATAGAATTAAAACATCTGACTATACACAGTCTTTTTTAGAGCTGTAACATCATACCAACGATCCACCTATGGCATCTACAAAACCCGGAAAAGATTTAAGAGACGCAGACCTATTCGAAGAGGGCAGACGGGGAAAGTCTATAAATACTCATTCAAAACCACCTACAAGGAAGAAATGAACCCCATTTTTAATTTATCTTCTAAAGTTATGACTGGTGATCATATTAAGGTTTTGTCAAAGGGATTGTCTTTTGTTTCCACTTCGAAACCAGATCAGTTTAAATTGGAGGTGGAATTTTTTAAAATGTGCAGAAGCATAAACATACAAGCTGTGAGAGGCACATGGCATCAACAAAGTTAAGTTTAAACTAAAAAGTATCTCGGACCCCAAGAATGCACATCATTCCATCAAGACTTTTTCCCAATTGATAAAATCTGATGTGGATAAAATAGTTACTCAACAAGCTAGTGTTTCACACAATCTAACACTGACTGAAAGAAAAACATTAAAAGATCTTAAAGAGGATGACAACATTATTATCCACCCCGTGGACAAAGGGGGAGCCATAGTGCTACAAGATTATGACACGTATAAGAATGAAATTTTGCAACACTTATCAGATGACAAGATTTACAGAAAGATAGCATGTGATCCTACTAACAGCATCATTGCTAAAATACAAAAGTTGGTACATACAGGCCTAGTGGCTGGCTGGCTGGATGACAAAACAGCCGAATACATGGTGGATCTACATCCCAAGATTCCAATACTGTACATGTTGCCCAAGGTTCATGAAGATCCAGTCCACTCACCAGGAAGACCTATTGTTTTCCGCTAGGAAAGATGTACTGAAACCATTGGTTAAATTTGTAGATTTCCACTGCAAGCCCGCACATACCTACTTGCCTTAGAGACACTCAGGACTTCTTAGGTCGCATTAAAGATTGTGAACTACCAGACTCATCTGTTATATTCGCTACTGTGGATGTCAAAAATTCATACACAGTAATTCCACACACTGCTGGCATTGAGGCCATGCGTAAGTTATTAGTTGCATTTGAACAATATAATGGACCACCCATTGAGTTTTTACTGGAATGCCTTGAGATGACACTCTCTAATAATTATTTTTGTTTTGAGAAATACTTTTATATGCAAGAGACGGGGACTGCTATGGGTTCGGCCATGGCACCAACATATGCTAATTGTTTTATGTACTTCTATGAGAAGTCATATATCTTGTCGAAATATGGCACACAACTTATTCAATACCACAGATTTGTGGATGATGTGTTTATGATTTGATCTGGCACGGCGAGGGAATTCAAAGAAATGATTGAGGATTTGAACAAAGATGATTCTCCATTCAGTTGAGTTTAACATACCATGAGCAAAGTATACAATTCTTGGATGCAGAGATCTACCGTATCAACAGTCATATAGGCGATAAGTTATATGTTTATATTTAGAGAGGGTTCAGAGAAGGGCTACTAAACGGGTTCATGGATTGCGGGATAAAACTTACCAGGAAAGGTTAAAGTATCTTAACATGTATAGCTTGGAGGAAAGACGAGACAGGGGGGATATGATAGAAACATTTAAATACATAAAGGGAATCAACACAGTAAAGGAGGAGACTATATTTAAAAGAAGAAAAACTACCACAACAAGAGGACATAATCTTAAATTAGAGGGACAAAGGTTTAAAAATAATATCAAAAGTATTACTTTACTGAGAGGGTAGTGGATGCATGGAATAGCCTTCCAGCTGAAGTGGTAGATGTTAACACAGTAAAGGAGTTTAAGCATGTGTGGGATAGGCATAAAGCTATCCTAACTATAAGATAAGGCCAGGGACTAATGAAAGTATTTAGAAAATTGGGCAGACTAGATGGGCCGAATAGTTCTTATCTGCCGTCACATTCTATGTTTCTAAAACCCTCCGACAGCACTACATTACTTCATGCAAACAGTTTCCATCCTCTGCCTCTGAAACGATCGCTACCTATTTCCCAATATCTCAATATCCCAAAAGAATTCTAATGTGAATACATGCGCACAACAGATTAAGGGAATGACTACATCATTCTTGGAACAGGGATACAAAAGAACAATCCTACAGGAATGCTTGGATAAGGCTAAAAACAAATTTAAAAACAGGTACAAAGGGGGAAAAAGTAAAAACCCCAAGATCACCTTACCTTTACTATTTCATTCAGAAAGCAATAAAATAACTCATGCTATCAAGAAAAGATGGGATGTATTATCGTCCGACAACACTTTGCCCCCTATTTTTTCTCATGTTCCATGCATAGCATTTCAGCGCAACAGGAATATCAGGGATATATTAATTAAAACCAATATCCCTAGTCAATATGACACAAAAATGATGATTAGGAAAAAGGGATGCTTTAAGTGTTCTGGTTGTGTCACACGTGGACACATGCTGACAGGTCATTCTTTCCCACATCCTTATTCAGGGCAAAGAATTAACATTCAGCATCACATCACCTGCCTTAGTGACCACATGGTTTATCTACTTTTATTTCCGTGTGGATTATATTATGTGGGAAAAACTGATCTTACTTTGAGGGATCGCATATGAGGACACAGATCTGGCATAATGATAGCCTTCAGGGATGCAAAACAGATAAACCTGTTGCCAACATTTTTTGGAACATTCCCACAGACTACCTACGCTGAGGTTTATAGCGATAGACAGGATTCCAACTCCTAACAGAGAAGGTGACAGATCTCATCTTCTCTTGCAAAGAGAAACATATTGGATCAAAACATTGGATGTCGTACACCCTAAAGGACTTAAAAGAAACACTATAGTCACCTAAATTACTTTAGCTAAATAAAGCAGTTTTAGTGTATAGATCATTCCCCTGCAATTTCACTGCTCAATTCACTGTCATTTAGGAGTTAAATCACTTTGTTTCTGTTTATGCAGACCTTACCACACCTCCCCTGGCTATGATTGACAGAGCCTGCATGAAAAAAAAAAACTGGTTTCACTTTCAAACAGATGTAATTTACCTTAAATAATTGTATCTCAATCTTTGTATAATTGTATCTCAAAGTTCTAAATTGAACTTTAATCACATACAGGAGTCTCTTGCAGGGTCTAGCAAGCTATTAACATAGCAGGGGATAAGAAAATCTTAATTAAACAGAACTTGCAATAAAGAAAGCCTAAATAGGGCTCTCTTTACAGGAAGTGTTTATGGAAGGCTGTGCAAGTCACATGCAGGGAGGTGTGACTAGGGTTCATAAACAAAGGGATTTAACTCCTAAATGGCAGAGGATTGAGCAGTGAGGCTGCAGGGGCATGTTCTATACACCAAAACTGCTTCATTAAGCTAAAGTTGTTCAGGTGACTATAGTGTCCCTTTTTTTTTTTTTACACATACACATACTCTCACATACTCTCTCTACACTCCTTTTTATTTTTTCACTTCTTCACATTTCACTTTATTTTTATTTTCTAACTTTTTTTTCACTCTTCCCATTTATGGTATGATTCTATTTATCACATGTTCTTTACTTATATTTCTAGTCTCTTACATATTACATATTCAGGCTTATGCATGTACTCTACATGTATGCCATTTGCCTAAATCTTTACATTTTTATTTTCTGTGTTATCCTCCGGGCATTTGGCTTTAATCTCTCCGCACTTTTTCACTTTGCACTTCAGTGTTAACAGACTGTGTCACCATAGTTATCGGAGGCTATCCTGCTTAACACTTGGTAGGTGATTACATCATCACACACATAGGGGAGGTCCGTTCGTTGTATCAGTAGACAGCACACGGCACTGGGGTTTGATGTTATACCGGGTTTATGGTAAGCTTAATTTATGATTAAGTATTTCTTATATATATTGCACATTGTAAGTTGTTCAGCATCTTGTCGGTCGAAACGTTGATCCTTATATGCAACCATGAATACACATATGCCCTTGTTTACTTTTTGGATATATTTAATAAGCTGGGAAGCACCCTGGTATTGTATTGAGGTTTTCAATAAAAAAAGGGAAGAGTGCCAGAAATTACTACTAGGCTGCTAGAGTAGGACCTGCCAAGAATGGGGTACATTGACGTTGTGGCAGGCTTATGCAATATATGAACATATATTGTAACTAACCCCCTATTATTTTTTGCCTAGGTGAGGTGTTTTTAAATAAAACTATTACAATCTCTAAGATTTGAAATCATTGTTTAGTGAATAAGCGAGTGCCCTGGATTGTGTATTTTGCATATATATATATATATATATATATATATATATATATATATATATACACACACACACATACACTACAGTACCCCTCACACTGCACCACTATAAAGTTTGTTTTTAAATAAAAAAACTGAAACGTCAACACTATGTAATCAACTTTTGAAGCTAGAATAAATTACACAATTACACATTATCGAGTCCTGTGAGTGCACTTCCAACAAGGTATTTTATATATATATATATATATATATATACATACACTACAGCTCACCACAATCAGCTCACTCTCCACACACGCAATCCCACAAGCAGGCTTCAAACACATGCACCATATGCTTCACTGGCCCTTTTGTCATCTGGTATCCCAATTATGGAGATACCAGAGACAAGTGAAAAACAAACACAGCGCAAGCATGTTATTACATTTGCTTGCGCTACGAAGAACAAATACAGGGCCTTTTTCTAATGCTAGAGCTCTTCAGCAGGGCTCTGCGCATTGAACCAATATGCTCACTTTGAGAGGGGGCGTGCTTGTGATTAGTGATGACAAAACACAACCTTTCTGGCCCCGCCCCCTTCTCAGGGGGCCGCTGTGATTGAAAAATACCTGGGCCCAGTTTTTTTCCCAGTCCGGCCATGAACACAGAATTGAACCAGAAACCAACCTTGGATTGCAGCATGGCTCTGCTTTTGGTCTTGAAATTGAAGCCTAGCATAAAGTTAGGCACCAAAAAGATTGTGATGAGACCAGTATAACGAATCTCCTGTACTTCGTGAGTATGTTCGTTCACACACTCATGAAATGCTAGGGACTTAGTGATTATAGCACGTTTGCATAGTACGTTGATTCGTACTTTCCTGAAATCCAAGCTGGTCGTGAGAACAAATCAAGTGGTTCATTGTTCGCATACCCAAACATCAGTCGAGACTTGATGAAGGGTACAACATGAATGTTTTATTATGGCCAGGTGGCCCATTTATATACACAGATCCCCAGCATGGGGTCTCAAGCAAGGACATAGTACAACACTCCCACAACACGCCCAAAACACACCCAAGACACTCCCAGGCATCTCTGTGTCTGGGAGATAATTAGTTTAAGTAAAGTACACTAAATTATCTCCCAGGCACTAGAGGTACAAATCATAATTCAAAATACACAAAATACATAGAGGAACCCCCACATTTTTTTATATCCCCAGATAGCCTGGATCTGAGCGCCCAAGTTGCCCAAATAGCGCTCAGATCCCACGAACATAGCCAAATCACCACTGGGGTAAAGTTTTGACTGACTGCACACATGGCGCCTGCCCAGATTAGTTCCAGAGAATCAGTGGTAGCGGTCAGTCAATTTCGGGAGTTCCAAAACTAACAAAAAGGCGAACGGTTTCCCTGGCTCATAGGTAGCGATTGTTTGCCTTATTCATATGAACAATCCTACCGAACAGCGCTCTCCTGGCTTGTCGTGGAAAGAAGCAAGCGTTAATGTGAATTTGCCGATGTTTGCGAGGTCGAGTGTCTGACTTAGAGTTCCAGACACTCGGCAACCAAGTCCCGCTGCCTGCTTTCAAGTGACAAGATGGCTGCCATTTCCTCCAGCACGTGTTGTTCTGTTATACGAATGGCGGCCACACAGAAAGAGCACTCTGTTTGTGGTTTATTTGAGTTAATGAGCCAGGGGGGTGATCGGTGTTCGGTAGATCCATCTACCGAACGCAGGGAAAGTAACTGGGTGAAAAAAATACATAGTTTTTGTCACAACCAAACACATTTTATTGTGTATAGAAATATATAGCGTCTACCAAATAAATTCTGCAGACCTAGATACAATGAGGAACCGGTAGAGGAAAAAGCTATTTTGACAGACATAAGCAAGCTGAAACAGTAGGTTCTTAGAATTCCATAGGAAAGTATGTACGGCATTCCTGGTACTGAGCTTTTTATCATACACTATGACAGTAATATTATTGTTACTATTATTACTGACATTTCTAACGCGACAACAAGTTCCACAGTTCTGTACACTTGAGGATAAAGACAGTACAATATACACACACCAATACAAAAGGTAAAACGAGCCCTAGTTTCAAAGCTCTATTATACAAGGTACTTAGCTAGGTAGCCCATGCGCTTACAATCTTATGATTTTTTGGTTTGTTTGTTTGTTTTCTACAGTTATCACAAAGTATTTTTCTTTTGAAAAAAATTCTACTTTTTCCGCATTGAGAAAAGAATCACATTGAAAGTACAGAGCCAATAAAGGACAATAGTTAATTTTAGAACTTACATACCATGTTATTGGACTGATTTTATCCAATAACATCTTGTTCAGCAGAGTATTTTGGGTTACCTGCAGCTTCTGTGCATCACCTAGGATGAGGGGAACTATTCAATAAGCCATGGCATGACTGTGATAGGCCTAATGATGGCCTTAATCACTGTTTTGTTCAATGGGTATGTGCACAGAGTTAGTCACTGAGCGCATTTGTGCAATGCCTAGGCTCAAGCTAATTCCAAAAGTTGGTGAAGTGGTAATGTATACTCATATGAAAAATCAGGGCAGCAAAGGAGACAATATAAATTCCTCCTTTGACATGAGACAGAAGGGAACAGTGCTATAAAAGCATTGCTTTTTCTCTGGGAAGGAGACTCCCTTGCACAAAAACCACAGGTGCAATCAAAGAAGATTGTTATGGAACCGGGCATGTCCCTTTAAAACTAAAAATTTGCCTGTGCTTTATTTTGTTTGTTTTTTAACAGAAAGTTTATTTTATACAAGATGTTTCAAAATATAATATAGTCTCAACAAGATGGCAAGAATTAATTTAGAGTTTACACATCCTGCTTTTTAAATTTCATACTGTCACCATTATCCAAACTCTTAGGACCCTGCAGCAGTCCGGAATGTCCTGGTTATTCAGCACAAGACGTATCTTCCATCATGAAATAGGAACTTTAAATAAATCAAGCAGATTACGATGCACTTCTGCCATCATTGATATTTAATGGGTTACCTTTTTACCAATGTGTTGCACTAACCTCTGGCACATAAGAGGTAAAATCTTGCCGGTAAGTAGTAACATATGTCAATCATGGTGTCCTATTTCAGCAGAGTAAGCACTCTGTTATATGTAACTATTTCTGAGGTATATTGAATATCAGCAAAGTGGAAAAAAAACGTTAAAGAGATATTCCAAAACAAAAAACTTCTAATGTGCAAAATGAAAACAATCTTAAAACTAGTATTCCAGTTTTGTTTTGTTTTTGTTTTTTGTTTGGATTATTTTGTGTTTTATACTTCAACTGATGTGTTCTTTAACATTTCTGGTGTAAAAATGTTCGTACATAAAAGGGACATTCTAATCACCAATATTAATGTAGTAATTCTGGTGCATATATGCTGTCCTTTTTTTCATACAATATAAAACTTTGCAGTTTCTGAGAAATGTTAATAGGTAATTTTGTCCAAGAATGCATCGGTAAGGCTAAAAGCCACTAGCTATTTTTACACATTAAGACCATTGATTTTCAAAGGTCTTCACATTGCCATCATCACACACAGAGTGATGACGCTGAATACCACCATTTCTTCTCTGGGTATTGGCAGTGTGATTCGATGCACCCAGGGCTGTACAGCCAGTACAGCTATTTGGGGCTCGGGCCCTACTCCCCCAATGTACAAATATACATTGTGAGTACTGCTATATTGATATATTTGTGGTCGGGGACAATAAGCCGAGTTATGTTGAGCTGAAGTGGTCTGGGTGACTGTAGTGTCCATTTAATTAAAATGTTTTAGTCTCTGAATTTGTATATACCATCAGTTATATTTTTTTATTATTTATTAATTTATTTATTGTATTATTAGTTTTTACTTATTGAATATTGTGTCTACATATATTCATAAGTGTGTGTATGCATGCATGTGTGCATGTGTACAGGACCTTCTATGTAAAGAATGCTCCAGTCTAAGCACAGTAAACTCTTTCTCATTGCATTAGTTTGGTGCAACATATTCATCAAACTTTTCCTTTTTTACATCTCCAGGTCAGTAACATTTGTTATTGTGCATAGGTACATAATTCCATTATTTATAAAGGAAATTACACTGTTGCATGTGATATGACATCAACAGAAACTGTTCAAACAAGAAGTGAATGAATGAACAGACCATTTACATCCAGCGTGTACTCTAGGTGACCACATTTTGTTTGTGCACCTGTTTTCACTTTTTGGGGTTTACCCATGAGTTAAATTAGGTTCTATGTGAAGTCATGACCTGCTTAACCAACTTGTAAACCTTAACCCCTTAAGGACACATGATGGAAATATTCTGTCACAATTCCCTTTTATTCCAGAAGTTGTGTCCTTAAGGGGTTAATGGTGAAGGGAAAAAAATGTCTCAACCATTTAATATACATTCATTCAAATCCCTTTTAATCATTTGCCATTTTTCATAAAATCGATTGGCTGTATGAATGCAGGATAAAAAGAGCAAATACTTGCTTTATATATTTTGAAATAAGTCAATCATTTAAAACGTTAATATTTGCCATTTAACTTTGCATGTTCTGTTTCAGGGATAGCATCCTAAACTGTTATGACTGTTACATATTTAAGCATTCTACATATTTTAACAATCCCACAATGTTTCTTCTAAGACTTGTGTTTTCAGTTTCATGAAACCTGCAATTCGTCCGAATATAGGTAAACCTGCGGTTCAGGCGAATTCTGTATCTCTGAAGCGCCATACTGACATAAAACTAAGAAAATTACAAGTGCGACAGACGAGCATGTTAGGTAACTTCAGAATTCAGAGTTCCTGGCTGTAATGCTAAAAAAAGAGATGATTGAAGGGATAAAATACGACAATGGCTTGAAGAAAAAGTGACCAATAAAAGGGAAAACGAGAAGCAGTACAAAAATGTCATATTTATATATTTATGTAAATATTTTTAGTATATACTGAAAAAAAGTGTCAGCGATGGAAAAATACCCCTAGATGTTATACAGTAGGGGAATAATGATCAATATTCCTGTTCTTTAATGCAGACTTCACTTTCCACCTCCACAGTGGATATAAAGGGACTTACAGACTATGCCCTATATTTTACATCCACCATTGTGGAGGCGGAAAGTAAACTCTGCATTAAAGAACAGGAATATTAATCATTATTCCCCTACTGTATAACATCTAGGGGTATTTTTCCAGCGCTGACACTTTTTTTCAGCATATTTGATCTCAAGGGTTTTAGGAATCACCTTTCATGTGTCTGGCAGCGTATATATATTCAAATTTTACATATATAGATGATTCTACTTATTTTGTTTCTATATAGATTTATGTTTTTACTGCTCCTCCTCTTTTTCCCACTGTTGGTTACTTTTTCTCATTTTATCTGTGGATGATGCCACCTCAAATGCGTCTATCAGTGTACTGCAAAATACACTATGTGGACACATCTAGTGGGACACTCCTCTTAATTATTGATCTGTGGATGATGCCACCTCAAATGCGTCCATCAGTGTACTGTAAAATACACTATATGGACACAACTATTGCTTTATTCCTCTTAATTATTGAATCCAGGTGTTACAATCAGGCCCGTTGCCACAGTATAAAATCAAGCACCTAGCCATGGAGCCTGCAAAAAAATGGGTAATTCAAGCATGGTACTGTGATAGGACGCCCCCTTTGCAATAAGTCACTTCGTGAAATTTCATAGATCCAGAAAGAGCACTCTGAAGGGTGAGTCTGGGTTTGACTGAAGAACGTTACCTGCCTGACTGCATTGTGCTAACTGTAAAGTTTGGTGGAGGAGGGATAATGATAGGCTAAGTCCCTGACCTCCATTGAAGGGAAATTTTAATTCTTCAACATGCCAAGACATTTTGGGAACAGCTTGGGGGAGGTCCTTTTTTTATTTCAGCGTGACTGTGCTCCTGTGCACAAAGCTAGATCCATAAACACGTGGTTGGATGAGTTTGGTGTAGAAGAACTTGACTGGCCCACAGAGAGTCCTGACCTCAACCCCATTGAACACCTTTGGAATGAACTAGAATGGAGATCGTCAGCCAGGCCTTCTTGTCCAACATCAGTGCCTGATGTATTTAGAATGCAATGCTATAAAAGCCTCTGTTGGTGTAATAGTACTTTTGTCCATATAGTTTAAATGCATAATATTTATCTATTGTGTTTATTTTGCAAGACATTGATTGGCCCATTTTTGCACCTTTTTTGGTTCATCTGGATTGTTTTCCAAGGATGATATTCTGATGAGCCAAACTGACAAACGGACGAGTGTCAGAGGTCAGAAACTAAATTTCATTTTTGAAAAAAATAGTATGGCCAAAGAAAATATTTCCGCAATACACAAGTCTACTAAATATTATTCACTGCTTCCCCCAAATAGGAAAAAAAAAGCTAATAAACTTGAAATTTTGTAAACACAAAGAGTTATTACCAATCCAAGGTTAGTTCCACATAAAATTCAAGAAATATAAGGTCTGCTTCAAGCATAGGTTGGAGTTCTGACTGCAGTCCAAGGTCAGATTCTGTTGGAGATCAAGTGTTTAAGGTCAAGGGCAGAAAAAGTAAGTGATAAGATTCCCATAGGGCTGTCTGATGACTGTACTCATGTGGAAAACTTATCAGTTCTACAGTATGGGAAATTCACTTCTTTCCAGTGTAAAATTAGCAAAATAAACACAGACTAGATGCCAAAAGAGCCAAAAAACATGATTAATTAAATATTTTCACACTGCAACTTCTGTCTGAAACATTGGTGGAACACTTTCAAGACATGCGCAATGCCCTGGAGAACTGGTAAACATCCTTTATAAATATGGTACTTTGGCAGCCCTGCTCTCCCAATATAAATAGTTGCTTGCATTAAAATCGAGGAACACATTTCAGTACATATAGAAGCAGAATAATAGAATTTTCATCTCAGATACTGATTTTCAAGGGTTTACCACTACAATGTAGTCTCTACAAACAGGTGACAATCTTTAAAAGACATTTGCTATGCCTTTAAAAAAATTTTTTTTTTAATAGTTTGACAGATGTGGTGAGAAATAAACAGATAACCTACGTAATATAAGTTTGGATTTCTTTTTATTAAAAAGTATTCCATGAGGGCCATCATGAAAACAGTAGGCAATATTTTGTTTAAAGAGTTTATGTTAATAAAATGTTAGAGAAGGCAACTTACATGTTTAAGGGTGAGGTGATGGGGAAAGGCAATTGCCCTCTTCTTAAGTACCAATCCATGGTGCAAATAAAAAAGCAAAATATGACCCAGGCACTCAAAGGAAGTTCATGTCAGATTTAATGAAGATCGGTGACCCAAATACAGCAGCAATGTTTTGACCCCTTGATAAAGACCTTTTTTGAGGTTACAATTATTGCTACAGTACTTGGTACACTGATCTTCATTAAATCTTCCAGTCAACTACCCTTGAGTGCCTGGATCAATGCTTGCTTATCTACTTAAAGGTGTGGGGAGGCAGGGATTAATTCTATTTTTATTTTTAATTCAGCGAGTGGGGTTTTGATAATAATGATTGGGAGCTTAGTAAATTGTAAGTCTAGTCTAAAGTTTAAACCAGGATAAGTTTTGGAATGTTCCTGGCTTTGTTTAGTCATCTTGGAAATTGGGAATGATGTCATACATGAGGCAAGGATATGGCCAACTACATAGTCCATTACATACAAGACCTCACTTAATAGCTCTAGCTCAGGAGATTAGGAAAAATTGGAGCAGATTGCGGCATCCAGGTCATATTATTATTATTATTATTATTATAATATCAGTCCTCAAATTATTTTAGTAAAGTTGGGGAGGGACAATGAAGAATTGTAAATGTATTTTCTACTCTAATTTTTTCATCTAAGCTATGGAGCACATGAAGTCACTAGCAATAGATGTGTGTGCATCTGAGCAGGTCTTAGCGAATAGGTGAGTTTAAAAGTTTTTACCAATTCAGCTATCCATTTCGTACAATTCAGCTGAAAACATATTCAGAAGTCTCAAATGGGCAACAATGGAAACTATGTATACACATTGTCGCATTAATTTCACATTTGCACCAGTTTTGTGTGTCTGCACCGTTTTCTTTTCTATAAAACTGCTAGTTTACCGTCATACATTGGTGACTCTTTTCACCTTGTCTGTAATGTGCCCAAATAACCAGTTTTTCCACCATTTTGTATTCTTCTTCTGCAACTTTTTGCTCTTTTTTTCCCTTATTTCCATTGACTTCATTCACAAACTAACAAATATATATCACTATGAACAAGATGCATTCACCATTTGAATGATTTTTTTTCCTCCAACAATTGAAGATTGTGAACACGGCTTAACTGTTTCATAAAATCTGCCACTCTAACAATGGCAAAAAATGTTTCCAAAAAAGACTCAATCTTGCTCTTCTTTTTTTATACGTTGAGAGCAACACATTTGAAAATGGAAAAAATGAAAGTGGAACACAAAATGATGAGTAGCTGAAATGAATATTTGGAACTCATAAGGGAATATACAGGTGCAACTAAAAAAAACACAAAACACCAGAATAGCAGCATAAAGATTAGTGTGGCACTTTCAATATATAAAAACCCTCAAATTCTGGTGTTAATAAAATTTAAAATTTTATTTATTTTGATTTTAGTGCTTAAGGTATTTGTGGTAAATTTGGATCATATGATATACTATGTGTTGTTTATCTTACAAGCCAGTTATATTGCCAATATTATGCATCAGACTAACAAAAATATAAGTTTTATGGTCATTTCCATAAGGGTTTTTATGGTACCTTTAACCCCTTAAGGTCCAAACTTCTGGAATAAAAGGGAATCATGACATGTCACACATGTCACGTGTCCTTAAGGGGTTAAATATGTTATTCAACAGAAATTCACTAGTACTATTTAAATCCAAAAATAAAAATCCATTTTGTCTTCCTGGTACACTCATACACATTATAATTAAGTTATATTTCATCATATACAAGCTGGAATAAGAAAGGGTGGACCACATATATGTGTATGTTTTGTATAAATAGTATAGCGGAAAGTCCACCCTGCTCTTGCTGCTGTGTAATTATTTGACATTTGCATCATTACACCCTCACTGTGTTTCATTTTAACCACTACAGCCTGTGTTCCTGTTTAATCACTTCCCGACTACAGACTCCTTTCCTTTTTTTATCACTTGTGACACTAAGCCAGGAGACATTTTGGCTAAGCTGGGGTGATTAGGAATTCTGGGAATGTGACAAGAATGGTTTTGAAAGGACACAACAGGTGACAATCAGAAATAATTAAAAAAAAAGAACATACAAACAGCAACAGTTATGCTGATCCATAAATTTTCAAATGCGGGGTGTTAGCCAAACAAGATGTGTCCAAAATTTTACACTTTCAGACAAAGTAGGGTTATAATTATATACAAATTAACATGCTTATTAGCATATGCTGACAAGTGCTGGCACTGGTAATAAAGGCGATTTACTCACAAAATTGAATTAGTTAATACTTTTAAAGTACAGCCAAATAGTTAATATACACATATATTATCACCATGTTATTATTATTTGCATTCCAATTAACCATTGGGGCTCACTAATTTTTGTTTACCATATGAAATAGAATTATTAGATTCAAAATAGATATGATCCTCTGTAGCATGCAGGGCCGGCATTAGATCATGACCACCTGTAAGCACAGCATTCTCAGGCATCCCACAATTTTCCACCTTCCAAATCAATAAAAAAAAAATGGACATTTAAATATGGTAAAAATGTTTCATATACAAACACACATAGAGTGTGTGTGTGTGTTTATGTGTGGAAAGTGTACATGTTTATGTGTGTATGTATGTCTGCATATATGTGTGTCTGTGTGTGTATAGTGCAAACAGCAGTGTGTGTTTGTAATAGTTTGGGTAGCAGCCTGTGTAGTAGTATGTTTAGCAGCGTGTGTGGTTGTATGCGTGTGTGGTGTGTGTATAATGTGCAGGTAGGTGTATGTTTGTGTTAAAGTGTGGGCAGCAATATGTGTAGCTGTTTGTTATAGTTTGGGTAGCACTATGTGTAGCAGTTTGTATGTTCAGTATGGGTAGCATTATGTGTAGATGTGTGTGTACATGTCATTTCTGAGTTGGCCATTCTGGCTCCAGTCCTCTCCCTTCTACTGGCCATTCCTCTCCGCTCTCCCTCAAGGTTTTCTGTGTTCGGTCTGAGGGAGTGATGAACAGAAGTTAGACATAGGTCTTCGGCAGAGTGTAGGGGCCTAGATGGGATATATTTGTGTATTAGTAAGGATAGAGGTTAGACATAGTTCTTCGGCAGAGCGTAGGGGCCTAGATGGGACATATTTGAGTATTAGTAAAGATAGGTAGATCAGAACAGCATTGTGTAGAGATTTTAAGGAATTATCAGGGTCCTAAATTGAGCCCTATTTCTTACAGGAAGCTAATGTAGGGACTGACAGAGTGGGGAGGCATGGTAAGCCCAGGTAATGTGGTGAAATGCGTTGTTCTAAAACAAGTGAATATCTTATACTAAAAAAGAAAAGAAAAAACTGTGTATAAGAGGCGCTTATAGATTATGAAGAACAGTATAGACAAATGCTACAACACTCTTGTGGGGGTCCCTCTGACCCACCTCAAACTGAAAGAACTATAGAAAAAGGTAAAAAAGCCAAAGGCAGTTCACCTATATGAGTGGAGCAAATAGTGATGGTAACAGGCACCTACCCAACTTAAAGGGTCATCTGGTCCTAATATTGTAAAGATCACTTCCAATTTCAGCATATATATAACAAAGAGAGAAACATATACAAAATCATAGTGCAACTCTGTATAACCATATAGAATTTATATAGTAATCCTGAGAAGTGCCAACTCACGTATTCCAGAGCCCAAATAAGGATGGGCTCAGATCACTTGCGCTTTTGGGAAACGTCTGGTGGTACTATCCCCTTTCTTTTGAGCACGTAGGTAAATCACCTCAGAAATAAAATATGTATAGGGGGAAACCAGTATAGTGCAGTAATTTCAGCCAAAGGTAAATTGGATATATAAATAAATGAACGCTCACCTTGTTTTGAGCCCCAGTATTGGCTCAAACTTTCAGCATTAGTGTCTAAATTAGGGAGACACCAACCCTTCTTGGAGCAGCTTCAGTGAAGGTCAGTAGGAACTTGTATATAAAGATATTAATTTATTATGCCCACTGGCAAAGAAACATAAAAAATATATGCATAGAATTAAAAAGGAATAAAAAATGTCCCATGTATGTCCTCCTTTCCCGAGACACGTTTCGCCCTGCCTGAGGGCTTTCTCAATCGGATGTGTGCTGCTCTGATTTTTGTCCCGGTTTAAATATCCCGGTGTGTCCTCTCATTGGTGTATGGTCCAGGTAATTATCCAATCGTATTTGCCTTGGGGGGATCTACCTGTGGCTTCCGTTTCATTTACGGCCGTAACCGGAAGTGACGTCAGGCACATCGCCGCGTCACTTCCGGTACTCGCGGTCGCCATTTTACTTATGGGCAATAGTATGGGAAAAGAGACAGAACACTAATACATCGCGTTTGTCACTTTCCCTATGCCCCTTAATCAATATGGGTCAATCAATTCATTTGAAGACATTTTTCAAAACACATAAAAACTGAATGGAGCTTATAGCTCCTACTTGTTACCAAATGTACAATTTCAAATACATAAAAGGCTATTAAAGGTGTCTTTTAGTCACAGCTTGATCTTAAATTAAAACATTGCTGTATTATCTTATTAAAACATATATATATTGTAATATTAAAACAAATGTATAAAATACATATATTATTTAGAATAGTATTACAAAAAATGACACATTTCAAAATCACTGTTGAGGCCAGTGGGACTCATAGTATTGAGGTCAAAAATCCACCTCATTTCCTGTTGTCCCATTTTCCTTATTGGATCTTCGCCTCTCCAGTTAATATTTACAATTTGTATGCCTATAAATTCTAATTGGGTTGGATCACAGTTGTGTTTATATTTAAAATGCGCAGACAGGCTATGTTTATCAAAACCCTTCCTAATATTGCGAATATGTTCTTGTATTCTTATGTGGAGGGATCTGGTAGTTCTACCTACATAATTCAAACCACATTTGCATGTAATAAGATAAATAACTCGTTTAGAATAACAGGTTATGAGTTGATTTATTTTATATTTTTTAGACTGATTGTCCTGAAATTGTGTTTCACATGTAGAGAATGTCGTGATGTGTCTCTTTTTTTGACCACTATTCTTGCATGCACCGCACATACCACAACCATAAAATCCATTCTTTTGATTAAAGGCATTTCCAATGTTATTGTGTTCTTTTATATGATTACATACTAAATTAGTTTTTAAACTAGGGACTCCTCTATAGGTAAAAATAGGTTTATTTGGTAACATTCCATTTAAAATTGTATCTGTTTTTAAAATGGGCCAGTATTTTTGAAATATCTTTTTCAACTTATAATTTTGACAACTAAAGTCACAGATAAATACCAGATTACGTTCGTCATTCTCAATTTGCGGTGGTTTGTATTTTAAAAGTGACTCCCTCTCTTTTAGTGCAACCTCCCGTTGGGCCTTATCTAGTAGTTGGGCTCCATAACCTTTCTGTTTAAAATCATCTAAGATTTTGCATGACTGGACTTTAAAAACCTCTTCATCAGTACAATTTCGTTTGATCCTCATTAGTTGTGCTTTAGGTGCGTTGGTAAGCCAGGGGGAGAAATGGCAGCTTGATTCTTCAATATAGCTGTTTACATCTACTTTTTTAAAATAAGTTTTGGTTTTAATTTCACCCTTATCTATGTAAATTTGAAGATCTAGAAATTCCACAGATGTACGGCTGTGACTACTTTCCAATTTAATACCCCAGGTGTTGTCATTAAGGGCTGTTAGAAAGGATAACAGGGACTCCTCATCCCCTTTCCAGATCAAAAATATGTCGTCGATGTAGCGGCGGTAGAGCACCAGATTCTCCTCCCAGTCCTGCCTTGCATACACATATTGGTGTTCCCAGAATGACATGAACAAATTGGCATAACTGGGGGCGAATCTGGTGCCCATCGCCGTACCACATATCTGGAGGTAAAAATCACCCCCAAACCAGAAATAGTTATTGGTAAGAATCCATTTAATTCCTTTAATGATGAAATTGATTTGTTCTTCAGGGAATTCTCCAAACTTCTCTAGAAAGAATCACTACAAGGTGAGCGTTCATTTATTTATATATCCAATTTACCTTTGGCTGAAATTACTGCACTATACTGGTTTTCCCCTATACATATTTTATTTCTGAGGTGATTTACCTACGTGCTCAAAAGAAAGGGGATAGTACCACCAGACGGTACCAAAAAGCGCAAGTGATCTGAGCCCATCCTTATTTGGGCTCTGAAATACGTGAGTTGGCACTTCTCAGGATTACTATATAAATTCTATATGGTTATACAGAGTTGCACTATGATTTTGTATATGTTTCTCTCTTTGTTATATATATGCTGAAATTGGAAGTGATCTTTACAATATTAGGACCAGATGACCCTTTAAGTTGGGTAGGTGCCTGTTACCATCACTATTTGCTCCACTCATATAGGTGAACTGCCTTTGGCTTTTTTACCTTTTTCTATAGTTCTTTCAGTTTGAGGTGGGTGAGAGGGACCCCCACAAGAGTGTTGTAGCATTTGTCTATACTGTTCTTCATAATCTATAAGCGCCTCTTATACACAGTTTTTTCTTTTCTTTTTCTGTAATTGGTTGAGTCTCTCTTACACTGTGTGGCTGCTTCACCTAATACTATCATGTTTTCCAATCGCATGCAATGCAGTAAGAATATAGACATGATGTTTGATGAATTAACAATCCCTATGGACAACATAGGTGAAAATATTGATACTCGGAATTGTCAATATAAATTAGAAAAAACACTAGTGAGAGAAATGAAGATAAAGTGGGAAGTGGCAACAATGGAAAAATATATTAGAGAGAAAATTACCCCTAGAGGTTTGAGATTTACTAAAAACCCATCCTTTGATCAGGATGAGGAGGAATTTATAGAAGAATGGATGAATATGCTAGAGAGTTTCTCTTTTGGGCTAATGGGTTTAATAGTGAAAAGAAGAACCAGTACCCTTAAAAAAATTGATAATGAGATAAATATTTTACAAGAGATATTAAACACGAACATGTCATCTGGTGACTATTCCTCTATGGTAGATAACATTCAAACAAATATTAATAAACTAGAAAAAATAGTAATAACAACGAAAAAAAAGAAATACATTAGGGATAAAAATGACTATGCTCATAATCAAGTCCGTTCATATTCAAGAACACAATCTAGATATAGAAAAGAGGACCACAACGAACAGGAAGTTAGACATAGACAGCCAGACAAAAGATATCAACCCCATGGCTCTAACTCATTGCAACAATTGTATGCAAGGCAAGGCAATACAAATAAAGATCAGAGACCTAGACATGACACTAATGCTAGAGATCATTCTAAGGGAAAATATCCCTATACATATTCCGATGCCAACACTCCAGAACAAGTGGTAAGAAGAAAAGAAATAAATAGACCTTCACACCATTACTCTACGATTAATCCCCAACAACAAAGGAATTATCAAATAACACCGTATATTCCCCTCCAAAATAGATTTAGCAACCGGGAGAGGTCATCTAGGAGGGAGGATTTTCAAGGGACCCACACCAGGGACAAACACAAAAATACACCAATGAAAGTGTGGGGAAAAAGAGCAAGGAGTTTAGAAGAAGGGGAAGTAGAGGAGGAACGACAATACAGAAAAGGAAGGCAGGACAGACGGGACCCATAGAATCTAATGGCATTTTCAACCTTACTACACGTACATTAACTAGCACACAGATCGAACTTTTATCTAAAGGTTTAAAGTATGCACCAACTAAACCAATAGACAAATTTAATGTCTATGTAGATCTTCAAAAATTTAAGAGGAAGCTATGCCTCAAAAAATTTTTTGCAAAAAATTCTATTATCACCCCCGATCACCCTCAAGATGATTTCATCCATTCCAACCTTAGGGAAACATCAACTTTTTATCCCCACTCATTGATCTCAGAAGAGATCATTACATTTGAAAAAATGGTAATGAATGAAGTAAAAAATCTGAAAGCACCCAAAAAATGGGAATATAATCTGAACAACAAAGAAAGAAACACTCTTAAAGATTTCAAGAAAGATGATACACTGGTAATAAAACCAGCCGATAAGGGAGGGGGGATAGTTTTAATGGACAAGGAAAGGTATGTACAGGAATGCCAAAGACTACTGATGGATATCAATACATATAAAAAATTAACCAAAGATCCCATCAATGATATTAAAACAACTTACCACCAGCTGATAGATCATGGAAAAATGTTGGGCATTTTAAATAATAAGGAACAGAAGTACCTCGATATTAAACATCCCAGAACTCCAGTATTTTACCAGCTCCCAAAAATACATAAAAATAAAGATCATCCACCAGGGAGACCTATAGTGTCTGGGATAGGATCCATATCTAGCCGGCTGTCTCAATACATAGACAGGTGTTTACAATCTATAGTTCCCCGATGCCCTAGTCATCTGAAAGATACAATGAGTATACTGAATCTCTTGAATAATCAGGTATGGGAAGAAAGCTATATTTTGGTAACAGCGGACGTGAGTTCACTATATACCATCATCTCACACGAGCAGGGATGCCAAGCTACTAGATTCTTTCTAGAGAAGTTTGGAGAATTCCCTGAAGAACAAATCAATTTCATCATTAAAGAAATTAAATGGATTCTTACCAATAACTATTTCTGGTTTGGGGGTGATTTTTACCTCCAGATATGTGGTACGGCGATGGGCACCAGATTCGCCCCCAGTTATGCCAATTTGTTCATGTCATTCTGGGAACACCAATATGTGTATGCAAGGCAGGACTGGGAGGAGAATCTGGTGCTCTACCGCCGCTACATCGACGACATATTTTTGATCTGGAAAGGGGATGAGGAGTCCCTGTTATCCTTTCTAACAGCCCTTAATGACAACACCTGGGGTATTAAATTGGAAAGTAGTCACAGCCGTACATCTGTGGAATTTCTAGATCTTCAAATTTACATAGATAAGGGTGAAATTAAAACCAAAACTTATTTTAAAAAAGTAGATGTAAACAGCTATATTGAAGAATCAAGCTGCCATTTCTCCCCCTGGCTTACCAACGCACCTAAAGCACAACTAATGAGGATCAAACGAAATTGTACTGATGAAGAGGTTTTTAAAGTCCAGTCATGCAAAATCTTAGATGATTTTAAACAGAAAGGTTATGGAGCCCAACTACTAGATAAGGCCCAACGGGAGGTTGCACTAAAAGAGAGGGAGTCACTTTTAAAATACAAACCACCGCAAATTGAGAATGACGAACGTAATCTGGTATTTATCTGTGACTTTAGTTGTCAAAATTATAAGTTGAAAAAGATATTTCAAAAATACTGGCCCATTTTAAAAACAGATACAATTTTAAATGGAATGTTACCAAATAAACCTATTTTTACCTATAGAGGAGTCCCTAGTTTAAAAACTAATTTAGTATGTAATCATATAAAAGAACACAATAACATTGGAAATGCCTTTAATCAAAAGAATGGATTTTATGGTTGTGGTATGTGCGGTGCATGCAAGAATAGTGGTCAAAAAAAGAGACACATCACGACATTCTCTACATGTGAAACACAATTTCAGAACAATCAGTCTAAAAAATATAAAATAAATCAACTCATAACCTGTTATTCTAAACGAGTTATTTATCTTATTACATGCAAATGTGGTTTGAATTATGTAGGTAGAACTACCAGATCCCTCCACATAAGAATACAAGAACATATTCGCAATATTAGGAAGGGTTTTGATAAACATAGCCTGTCTGCGCATTTTAAATATAAACACAACTGTGATCCAACCCAATTAGAATTTATAGGCATACAAATTGTAAATATTAACTGGAGAGGCGAAGATCCAATAAGGAAAATGGGACAACAGGAAATGAGGTGGATTTTTGACCTCAATACTATGAGTCCCACTGGCCTCAACAGTGATTTTGAAATGTGTCATTTTTTGTAATACTATTCTAAATAATATATGTATTTTATACATTTGTTTTAATATTACAATATATATATGTTTTAATAAGATAATACAGCAATGTTTTAATTTAAGATCAAGCTGTGACTAAAAGACACCTTTAATAGCCTTTTATGTATTTGAAATTGTACATTTGGTAACAAGTAGGAGCTATAAGCTCCATTCAGTTTTTATGTGTTTTGAAAAATGTCTTCAAATGAATTGATTGACCCATATTGATTAAGGGGCATAGGGAAAGTGACAAACGCGATGTATTAGTGTTCTGTCTCTTTTCCCATACTATTGCCCATAAGTAAAATGGCGACCGCGAGTACCGGAAGCGACGCGGCGATGTGCCTGACGTCACTTCCGGTTACGGCCGTAAATGAAACGGAAGCCACAGGTAGATCCCCCCAAGGCAAATACGATTGGATAATTACCTGGACCATACACCAATGAGAGGACACACCGGGATATTTAAACCGGGACAAAAATCAGAGCAGCACACATCCGATTGAGAAAGCCCTCAGGCAGGGCGAAACGTGTCTCGGGAAAGGAGGACATACATGGGACATTTTTTATTCCTTTTTAATTCTATGCATATATTTTTTATGTTTCTTTGCCAGTGGGCATAATAAATTAATATCTTTATATACAAGTTCCTACTGACCTTCACTGAAGCTGCTCCAAGAAGGGTTGGTGTCTCCCTAATTTAGACACTAATGCTGAAAGTTTGAGCCAATACTGGGGCTCAAAACAAGGTGAGCGTTCATTTATTTATATATCCAATTTACCTTTGGCTGAAATTACTGCACTATACTGGTTTTCCCCTATACATATTTTATTTCTGAGGTGATTTACCTACGTGCTCAAAAGAAAGGGGATAGTACCACCAGACGGTACCAAAAAGCGCAAGTGATCTGAGCCCATCCTTATTTGGGCTCTGGAATACGTGAGTTGGCACTTCTCAGGATTACTATATAAATTCTATATGGTTATACAGAGTTGCACTATGATTTTGTATATGTTTCTCTCTTTGTTATATATATGCTGAAATTGGAAGTGATCTTTACAATATTAGGACCAGATGACCCTTTAAGTTGGGTAGGTGCCTGTTACCATCACTATTTGCTCCACTCATATAGGTGAACTGCCTTTGGCTTTTTTACCCTTTTCTATAGGAATATCTTATACTGCTGGGTCATCCTGTCTTGTTCCTGATACCTGGACGCCATATTTCTTGGTGGGGAATGTACCACCAATGTTTTAAGTATTGAGGAAAAAAAGCTTTTTTACTTGATATTTGTGAGTACATTTCAAAATATTTTGTAAACTTTTTTTAACTACAATGTGAACTATATTTTATTTTGTTTTTTTTAACATATCATTATGGGGAGGACCACAAATTTCCAACATATCCAAGAGTCGGGATTATACTACTTCACAACATCTATTGAGAGCCATCTTTAGGTTCCATAAAGTGTGAGTGTATATGTACATACAAAATCCTCCAGATTTGTTACATACATCAAATATACTACACTATTATACTACCTTTCCATCGGATTGAGCGATATACCTTACATCTTAAGGTGGGGCATTATACCACAGAAGTAAAGCTTACTGATGGCTCTATACACCGTATATCTCTTTTTCATTCCCAACCAATCCTAAGCTTACTACACTACATAGTTTTTCAACTGTTTCTTTGTCTTGTTACATAAATGGACATACCTGAGGACTACTCAAGATGCTGCTTCCTGAGTTCAATGCACGCATCCTACCTCTGACCGGATAAGAGAGACTCTGTTTTGGGTTGTTCCAGCTGCCTTCATTACTACACTACAAGAGCTAGAAACCCACCTCCCCCTCTTCTTATTAGTTTGTATCTAAATGTAACGAGGTTAATGCATTTTAATAAATTGCACATTTTCATTTGTGTGGCAGTTGATTGCCAATTCATATAAAAGATTGACAATAGAGTAAAATGCAGCATTATGTGCTTATTACGTTTATATTGTGAAAGCAACATTAAGTTGGACATTTAGAATAGTGTCATGCTTTAGTATGTTTTATGAATAAAAGTAAGTATCCATTATGATTAAATTGTCATTAGCTGCTGGCATTTACAAAGCCCAGAATACACACCCTAACAAAAGAATGTTTCTATATAAGGTTCTCTACTCTATTGGTTTTGTTTCTGTTTAGTACACTAGTTTTCACATTCTCTTTGCTCAGTTTATGTAGAGCTCTAAAACAAAGAAACAAGATATGCAATGCTTTCGAAACAAAATACTTTTTTAGTAATTTTCCGTTATGGATTTCAATTGGGAATCCGGAAGAAGAATGGAGAATGAGGATGTAATGATTGCAAAAAACAAACAAACAAAAGAGAATAGAATCAATTTAGATGTGGCAAATTGGTAGTAAGCATGGTGCATTTTATAATATATATATATGTATATATATATATTTGTGCTCAGGGCAACCATCGATATGATTAATGCATACTGTGTAGTGACGTAGCCTGTATAGGGAAAAATTCATTTGAAGTGTGCCGGAACCGACGTATACAGTAGGCCAGTAAATAAAGTGGGCCCATTCAAGAAGAATAAAAAGAATAAAGGGAGTGGAGGGGGCATGCAGATCGCCAGACCAATTACAGTAGGATACGCAAGGGGGAGTCCCTTATATAGGTTCCATATGCCCCTCACACAACTCCAGGCAAAGCCTTAACATTACATATATATATATATATATATATATATTTGCTGAATTAAGTTAAATCAATAAACGTGTTTCATATTTTCTCTTTTTTTCTCATTGTTGACCAGTGATGTCCCAAACGGTTCGCTAGCGAATAGTTCCTGGCGAACATCGCTTGTTCGCGTTCGCCACGGATGGCGAACATATGCTCTGTTCGGTCCGCCCCCTATTCGTCATCATTGAGTAAACTTTGACCCTGTACCTCACAGTCAGCAGACACATTCCAGCCAATCAGAAGCAGACCCTCCCTCCCAGACCCTCCCACCTCCTGGACAGCATCCATTTTACATTCATTGTGAAGCTGCATTCTTAGTGAGAGAAGGGACAGTGTAGCTGCTGCTGATTTGATAGGGAAATTGATAGCTAGGCTAGTGTATTCAGTGTCCACTACAGTCCTGAAGGACTCATCTCATCTCAGCTGTAAGGACAGCACCCCAAAATGCCCTTTTTAGGGCTAGAACATCAGTCTGCTTTTTTTTTCTGTGTAATGTAATTGCAGTTGCCTGCCTGCCAGCCTGTCAGGCTCACAGCATATACTGTGCCCACTTGCCCAGTGCCACCACTCACTCACTGGTGTCACAATAGCTTGCATTTAAAAAAAAACAAAAAACTTTTTTGACTGTAATATAATAGCAGTCAGTTTCCTTCACTAGTGTGCGTTTCAGGGCCTGCCCAGTGCCACCACTCACTCACTGGTGTCACAATAGCTTGCATTTAAAAAAAAACAAAACTTTTTGGACTGTAATATAATAGCAGCCAGTTTCCTTCACTAGTGTGCGTTTCAGGGCCTGCCCAGTGCCACCACTCACTCACTGTTGTCCCAATAGCTTGCATTTAAAAAAAAACTAAACTTTTGGACTGTAACATAATAGCAGTCAGTTTCCTTCACGAGTGTGCGTTACAGGGCCTGCCCAGTGTCACCACTCACTCACTGGTGTCCCAATAGCTTGCATTTAAAAAAAACAAAACTTTTGGGACTGTAATATAATAGCAGTCAGTTTCCTTCACGAGTGTGCATTTCAGGGCCTGCCAGGGCACAGTGTCACACCAGTGCAACTCATATCTGGTGTAACAGTAGTGTACATTTAAAAAAAAATTATAATTTTTGACTGTAATAGATTGAATAGCAGTTAGTTGTCTGCAAGCGTGTGTGTCAGGCCTACAGCGTCTACTCTGCCAACTTCTGCCACTGCACAGTGCCACTCATATCTGTTGTCACAGTAGCTTGCACGCATAGTACCACTAATCGAGAAAAAAATGACAGGCAGAGGCAGGCCACCCCGCAGGGGCCGTCGTGGTCATGGTGCTGTGATTCCCTTTGGCCCTAGAATAATGCCCAGTGTTCAGAGGCCACGTACCCTGAACTCGAAAAGTTCTGAGGACATAGTTGACTGGCTAACACAGGACACCCAATTTTCTACAGCTTCCGCTCGGAACCTTGACGCACCATCCTCCTCCAGCTTAGCTTCGGGCACCTCTCAAGTTACCACTCCACACCACCAACACTAGCACCACAGCAGCTTCACATGGTATGTCAGAGGAGTTATTTACACATCAGTTGGAAGAAATGAGTGATGCGCAACCATTATTGCCAGAGGATGTAGATAACAGGGATATGTCTCAGTCAGGCAGCATTACACACATGGACGTACGGTGTGATGATGATGATGATGTTGTACCCTCTGCTGCTTCCTTTGCTGAGTTGTCAGATACAAGTGAAGCGGTTGATGATGACGATGCGTCCATGGATGTCACGTGGGTGCCCGCTCGTCAAGAAGAAGAACAGGGAGAAAGTTCAGATGGGGAGACAGGGAGGAGGAGGAGACGAGTTGGAAGCAGGGGGAGGTCGTCGCAAGGAGCTAGTAGCACAGTCAGACAGCATGCATCGACACCCGGGGTCAGCCCGACAGCACGCCAATCAACGCATGCTGTGTCCACCACCAGAATGCCGTCATTGCAGAGCTCAGCAGTGTGGCATTTTTTTTGTGTGTCTGCCTCTGACAACAGCGATGCCATTTGCAACCTGTGCCAAAAGAAACGGAGTCGTGGGAAGTCCAACACCCACCTAGGTACAACTGCTTTGCGAAGGCACATGATCGCACATCACAAACGCCTATGGGATCAACACATGAGTACAAGCAGCACACAAACTCAAAGCCGCCATCCTCCTCCTGGTCCAGCATCTTCAGCCACGTTAACCACTGCTGTCCTTCTTGCCCCCTCTCAACCATCCGCCCCTCCGTCTCTCGCCTTGAGCAGTTCCTGCTCATCTACCCACAGTCAGGTGTCTGTCAAGGACATGTTTGAACGTAAGAAGCCAATGTCACAAAGTCACCCCCTTGCCCGGTGTCTGACAGCTGGCTTGACTGAACTCTTAGCCCGCCAGCTTTTACCATACAAGCTGGTGGAGTCTGAGGCGTTCAAAAAATTTGTAGCTATTGGGACACCGCAGTGGAAGGTACCGGCCGAAATTACTTTTCGCAAAAGGCAATCCCCAACCTGTACTCAATTGTGCAAAAGGAAGTAATAGCATCTCTGGCACACAGTGTTGGGGCAAGGGTCCATCTGACCACTGATACCTGGTCTGCAAAGCATGGTCAGGGCAGGTATATCACCTACACTACGCATTGGGTAAACCTGCTGACGGCTGCCAAGCATGGAATGCGTGGCTCTGCAGAGGAGTTGGTGACACCGCCATGACTTGCAGGCAGGCCTGCTGCCACCTCCTCTATTCCTCCTACTCCATCCTCTTCCATAACCTCCTTGGCTGAGTCCTCTTCTGCTGCTGCGTCTTGCTCCACATCAACGGCACCCCCCCAGCTCCCCAGGTACAATTCCACATCCCGGATACGGCAGTGTCACGCCATCTTGGGGTTGACTTGCCTGAAAGCAGAGAGTCACACCGGACCAGCACTCCTGTCCGCCCTGAACGCACAGGTGGATCAGTGGCTGACTCCGCACCAACTGGAGATCGGCAAAGTGGTTTGTGACAACGGAATACATTTATTGGTGGCATTGCATTTGGGCAAGTTGACACATATGCCGTGCATGGCACATGTGTGTAATCTGATCGTACAATGCTTTGTGCATAAGTACCCAGGCTTACAGGACGTCCTGAAGCAGGCTAGGAAGGTGTGTGGCCATTTCAGGCATTCCTACACGGCCATGGCTCACTTTTCAGATATCCAGCGGCGAAAAAACATGCCAGTGAGGCGCTTGATTTGCGACAGCCCGACACGTTGGAATTCAACACTCCTAATGTTCGACCACCTGCTCCAACAGGAAAAAGCCGTTAATGAGTATTTGTATGACCAGGGTGCTAGGACAGCCTCTGCGGAGCTGGGAATTTTTTTGACACGATACTGGACGCTCATGCGCAATGCCTGTAGGCTCATGCGTCCTTTTGAGGAGGTGACAAACCTAATCAGTCGCACCGAAGGCACCATCAGTGACATCATGCCATTTGTTTTCTTCCTGAAGCTTGCCCTGCGAAGAGTGCTGGATCAGGCAGTAGATGAGCGTGAAGAGGAAGAGGAAGAGTTGTGGTCACCATCACCACCAGAAACAGCCTTATCAGCATCGCTTGCTGGACCAGCGGCAACGCTGGAAGAGGATTGTGAGGAAGAGGAGTCAGAGGAGGAATGTGGCTTTGAGGAGGAGGAGGAAGACCAACCACAACAGGCATCCCAGGGTGCTCGTTGTCACCTATCTGGTACCCGTGGTGTTGTACGTGGCTGGGGGGAAGAACATACCTTCAGTGAGATCACTGAGGATGAGGAACAGGACATGAGTAGCTCAGCATCCAACCTTGTGCAAATGGGGTCTTTCATGCTGTCGTGCCTGTTGAGGGACCCTCGTATAAAAAGGCTGAAGGAGAACAACCTGTACTGGGTGTCCACGCTACTAGACCCCGGTATAAGCAGAAAGTGCCTGAAATGTTACCGAATTACGGCAAGTCAGGAAAGGATGCAGCAGTTCCAAAATCAATTAAAAAGTATGCTTTACACAGCGTATAAGGGTGATGTCACAGCACAACGGGATCTAACAGGGGAAGAGGTGAAAGTAATCCTCCTCCTCCCACGACCACGCCGGCAAGGACAGGACGCTTTACAGACGTGTTGTTGATGGAGGACATGCAGAGCTTTTTAAGTCCTACGCATCACCACAGCCCTTCGGGGTCCACCCTCAGAGAATGACTCGACCGACAGGTAGCAGACTACCTCGCCTTAACTGCAGATATCGACACTCTGAGGAGCGATGAACCCCTTGACTACTGGGTGTGCAGGCTTGACCTGTGGCCTGAGCTATCCCAATTTGCGATAGAACTTCTGGCCTGCCCCGCTTCAAGTGTCCTGTCGGAAAGGACCTTCAGTGCAGCAGGAGGTATTGTCACTGAGAAGAGAAGTCGCCTAGGTCAAAAAAGTCTAGACTACCTCACCTTTATTAAGATGAATGAGGGATGGATCCTAAAGGGACTGACAGTGGGCGATACATTCGACTAAAAAAAGAGGAGGAAGGAGGAAGGTGGCTTTGAGGAGGTGGAAGACCAAACACAGCAGGCGTCCCAGGGGGCTTGTTGTCACCTTTTGGGGACCCTTGGTGTTGTACGTGGCTGGGTGGAGGAAGAGACCTTCAATGACATCAGTGAGGACAAGGAACGGGACATGGCTAGCTTGGTATCCAACCTTGTGCAAATGGGGAGTTTGCCGTTGTGCAAATGGACTGTTTGCGGTTTTTTGCGGTGCGTTAAATGGGGAGTTTGGTCTGTCACTGTAAAGCGGGTGTAACCCTTACACTACCTGATCGATACCTGATGTTTTAAAGCACGTTATTCCAAACAATTTAGAAATGTTAGGGGATTTATGCCCTTTATGGATTAAAACCAGACTCTGCATCAACTATGTAATTTTCCATGGGAGTTTTGCCATGGATCCCCCTCCGGCATGCCACAGTCCAGGTGTTAGTCCCCTTGAAACAACTTTTCCATCACTATTGTGGACAGAATGAGTCCCTGTGGGTTTTAAAATTCGCCTGCCTATTGAAGTCTATGGCGGTTCACCCGGTTCGCGAACATTTGCGGAAGTTCACATTCGCCATTCGCGAACCGAAAATTTTATGTTCGCGACATCACTATTGTTGACCCATTTCTTTCTTTTTTTTCCCATTAGCTATGTTAAGACTTTATATGTGTGATATGCTTGTGTGGATTCTCATTTTGCTTTTGGCTTTTCAATATGAAAACATAACTGGTGAAAAATCAAAAAATGATTTGTGTGAGTTCTGTGAAAATACTGCCACCTAGCTACAGCTGATAGATTAGACAGGCTGCTTATATCTTGACTTAATCTATATATTTGACGTTAGTGGTTAAAATATTAAGAAATATATGTTGCTATTTATTTAACAAATTGGTAATGACGGTGAATCGAGCTATAAAGCAACTAAATGTTATAAATCAATCGCTGGAAAGTAATTTGCAATCACATGGCATATCTTGTGCATAATACCTACATACTTGCATATACTGGAAACAGGTGTAGGTTAGCCTGTTCTACTGTTATACAGAAAAAAAGTTTTTTAAAAGGTTAAACCTGGGATATCTATATAGCTAAGCTTGGACTCAAATCCTCCAAAAATTGCTTTATTATATACATATGGGCATCAGATGTAAAAAAAATAAAAAATTGCTAGGATTGAATTCAGAGAAATGTTTTCGGTCTCTGAAACTGCTATGACGGTAAGGTATTTTATGCAACCACACACTTTTAGCTCTTCGTGCCTACAGTATTTCCTAAAGAATGCATGTGCTCCAGCTACAAACAGGAAAGAAACTCTGGTTAAATTTCAGTTATAATGTTCAAGAAGACCTTAGGTCATGTAGAAATAAATATGCATTAAGGATTATAATATACAATGACCAAAGAAATGGACACACTCTCAGTGCATGAAATGTGGTATAAAGACACTAGGTCCAAAAACCGAAATTAATTTAAAAAAAGTAATGTTGAGAAACCTAAGTCAGTTGAAAACTGTTAAAACAGCTTTGTCACTTTTTTGCCTTTAGCATTTCCTAAGTCACCCCTTCTGCTGCCCATTTTTTATATATATTTTTTTTTTTTAATACAAAGCTTATTGTTAAAGTTACACATAAGGAAAAGTAGGGTCAAAAGTTGACAAAGGCTTGAGCTTTAGTCAAGCCCCACGGCCACTCAACTTTGTCATTGTCTATACTCACCTCCTTTCTCACTTCCTGGATTGTCGTGTCACTGGCACCTTGTGTTCATTCTCATAAGTGTCAACACAGGTCCATTGGAGGCATTGGCATGTAGGTCATTTGCATTTGACGCACACCCACAAGAATTCCAGGCACTGCTATCTTAGAAACACAAAGATAGTGGTACCTTGAGAGAAGACCTGGCAGCTCCTGACCAACTTTGGAAAAAGATAAGTTGCACTGGTCCCCGGGCCTAAAATGATTGTTGAGGTTCTTGTAATAGTGATCACTGTTTAGACCTCAGCATGTTCCACATTGACACGGTACCAAGTTCACCGCCACATCCAGCAAAGACGGAGGTGTGTTTGCTTTAGCAGATGACAATGGAGACCTTTGTAATATTTCTAGATCTGATACTGAGGTTAGAGATAATGTGACAACTGCAGATGTACTAAAAATACATTTGCAAGAAAAAGTATGTGAACCCTTTGGAATGATATGGATTTCTGCACAAATTGGTCATAAAATGTGATCTGATCATCATCTAAGTCACAACAATAGACAATCACAGTCTGCTTAAACTAATAACACACAAAGAATGAAATGTTGCCATGTTTTTATTGAACACACCATGTAAACATTCACAGTGCAGGTGGAAAAAGTATGTGAACCCTTGCATTTAATAACTGGTTGAACCTCATTTGGCAGCAATAACTTCAACCAAACGTTTCCTGTAGTTGCAGATCAGACGTGCACAATGGTCAGGAATAATTCTTGACCATTCCTCTTTACAGAACTGTTTCAGTTCAGCAATATTCTTGGGATGTCTGGTGTGAATTGCTTTCTTGAGGTCATGCCACAGCATCTCAATCGGGTTAAGGTCAGGACTCTAACTGGGCCACTTCAGAAGGAGTATTTTCTTCTGTTTAAGCCATTCTGTTGTTGATTTACTTCTATGCTTTGGGTCCTGTTGCAACACCCATCTTCTGTTGAGCTTCAGCTGGTAGACAGATGGCCTTAAGTTCTCCTGCAAAATGTCTTGATAAACTTGGGAATTCATTTTTCCTTCGATGATAGCAATCCGTCCAAGCCCTGATGCAGCAAAGCAGCCCCAAACCATGATGCCCCCACCACCATACTTCACAATTGGGATGAGGTTTTGATGTTTGTGTGCTGTGCCTTTTTTTCGCCACACAAAGTGTTGTGTGTTTCTTCCAAACAACTCAACTTTGGTTTCATCTGTCCACAGAATATTTTGCCAGTACTGCTGTGGAACATCCAGGTGCTATTGTGCAAACTGTAAACGTGCAGCAATGTTTTGTTTGGACAGCAGTGGCTTCCTCTGTGGTATCCTCCCATGAAATCCATTCTTGTTTAGTTTTTTACGTATTGTAGATTCGCTAACAGGGATGTTAGCATTTGCCAGTGACGTTTGTAAGTCTTTAGCTGACACTCTAGGATTCTTCTTCACCTCATTGAGCAGTCTGCGCTGTGCTCTTGCAGTCATCTTTACAGGACAGCCACTCCTAGGGAGAGTAGCAGCAGTGCTGAACTTTCTCAATTTATAGACAATTTGTCTTACCGTGGACTGATGAACAGCAAGGCTTTTGTAGATACTTTTATAACCCTTTCCAGATTTATGCAAGTCAACAATTTTTAATCATAGGTCTTCTGAGAGCTCTTTTGTTCGAGGCATCATTCACATCAGGCAATGCTTCTTGTGAAAAGCAAACCCAGAACTGGTGTGTGTTTTTTATGGGGCAGGGCAGCTGTAACCAACACCTCCAATCTCATCTCATTGATTGGACTCCAGTTGGCTGACATCTCACTCCAATTAGCTCTTGGAGATTAGTCTAGGGGTTCACATACTTTTTCCACCAGCACTGTGAATGTTTACATAGTGTGTTCAATAAAAACATGGCAACATTTCATTCTTTGTGTGTTATTAGCTTAAACAGACTGTGATTGTCTATTGTTGTGACTTAGATGATGATCAGATCACATTTTATGACCAATTTGTGCAGAAATCCATATCATTCCAAAGGGTTCACATACTTTTTCTTGCAACTGTAGATCATTTGTGTGAAATCATCAATAGCGTGGGCATGGAACACATTACTGAGTCCTATAAATGTCACAATCCTTAGCAATAAGGAGGATAAATAACACAACAATCATAACTCTAGGTCACCTTACGCATTTATTTTTATCCACTCTGCATGCAAAAAAAAAAAAAAACACACATTAGAAAATCCATAAAACTTAAACTATTTGTAACTTAGCACACTACAGCATAATTTGAATATGAACATGTCAGTTTCAAAATCTTTTGAGCAAGACATCTCCTACTGATATCATATTTCTTTCATAGAGAATGTGTTGTTCGAAATATATTAATTACAGTATAAGTAAAACTACCTCTTTAAAAATATACAATAGGAGAGTAAGGTGAAAGATGTTTGTATGACTTGGTGGTACTAGCTATAATGTAGTCTTTTGGTGCCTGCTATGTTTACTTTCACACTAGCCGACTACTTTTTAAAGTCCTACAGTGATTATGTCAGGGGTTTCATAACCTTTTCTGGCTAACCGATTTGCGTCATGTGTAGGAATCATGATTAGCGAAGCCACAAGTAGAATAACAAATATCACTCAGACATCCATTTTATACATTAAGCTAACAAAATGATACATTGTTTATTTAAAAGACAACTAGGATTGATAAAATGTGCGCATTGAAGAAAATACTTTAATGTTTTTGAAAGGTATTAAAAGTGTGTTTAAGAAAATTTGGAAGACTATAAGAAATTCCATAACAAGGTGTTACCCATAAAGGTTGTGGTATATTGAGTCGTAGGTTATGTCAGAAAATACTTTTTCTGTTAAGTACCGGTGTAATAAAATCACAGAAAGGTGAGGTAACTAGCTGCAGTACGACTGGGTGGGCCAAATAGTAAACATTTCTATACTTGCATAGCATTCTAAAATAACTATACATATGTCATCAGACATTTAAAGGACTTTTGATGAAAAACCTTTTGGTATCATCTGTTCATTCATACTACCTCTGACCTTAGACATATAGAGGTAATGTTTAGGACTGAGAGCTGTATAGAACTCTATTTATTTCAGAACATTTAGTTTCATTACCAGTAATTTCTGCACTCTTTTTGGTTTTAATTAAAGTGAATTCAGTTTTGCTGCTTTTAGTAGAAACTTTGATTCAGCCATTTTGTAAAAAATATATAATATTTTGTAAAAAATATTTATAAATCAATTTGTATTTATGGTTTAAGGAATACATTAGAATACAAAATACAGTATATGACAAAGAATCAATCAAAAAATATGATTGAGTTTGTAAATATAAGTTAGGTTAAATATTAAGGTTTAGGTTAAAAGTAAGAGGGGTAAGTAGTGAGCTCTGTGAAAAGTTGCCATAAAGAGCTGTTTCTTTGTGGTATTTATGACTCCCCAAGGCTGAAATCACTTACCTGAAAGCTTAACTTAGCATGGGACGGAAGAATAAAAAACACAAAGTAAATAAAGGTCCTCCCGGCCGGGACATAGGAGATCTGTGCCGAAGCACGCAGAAGGCTGCATGGGAGAATATGGTGCTTCTCAGTGAGGGATCCTCATGCTCTTCCGAATACATCACTTACAATGCAGGAGAGATAGTCGCACCTGGCTTGAACCACGAAAATTTCCCATCTGGAAGCCTAAGCACAGCAAACGGGACTCCAGGTTATCAGAGTTATAAAAGAGAGTGGAAGAGCTTCAGCAACAGCAGTTTGATGCTGAGGGGAGAATGGATGCTTTAGAGGACCAACGCAGGATGTACAACCTCAAGATTTGCGGTGTCCCTGAGGAGCTGGGGACAGCTGACTTACCTCACTTTTACATGAGGTTCCTTGGAGCCTTCCTAGGTGAATGGTTAGTGTAGGACCCACCTGCAAGCAAAGAGGTCTGCCTTGACGTGGCAGATGGGCATTCCCTCTAATGGCCATTAGAGTAACTAAATAACCTCCATTTTTTTTTTAAATATACATAGGGATTTGGGAAAGAGCGCAGATAGCTATATTTTGTATGCTCTTTTTCTATCCACCATGACACATTTGGGGTAACTTTCAAACATGTATGCACACAGATTAAGATTTTGCTCATCCGTGGGACCTGGTCAGTTAGGTTTCCTAACTTAGCGAGATCTCTGCTGTGTACGAATCATACACGCACCTTATTCCTCCATCCCCACCCCATCTTTATAGAAGAGAACCCAGCTCATGTTACTCCAGATCATACTATACCAGGGGGATCCCCACAGGGGTTAATTGTCAACAAGGCTATAACATGGTCTAGCTTTTCTCAGTACCCTTTGGGGCTATATAGCTCAACACTACTCTAGTGCATACATTCCTTATCATAAAACACTCATTCTGCATTCCTGTATATGTCACAGATCTAATCATTTTGCTACTCTCTTGTATGAGATCATTTCTGGCACAGGATTGTAATATAATGGTGAAAACCTTGTGACCGGTTCAGGAAAAATGGTGAAGTGATGTTTATGGGTAGAAGATGGTTTGGTACTATGGTGGTAACCAGGGCAGGGATTGTAATGAGTAAAAATGTGCTTCCAACTATACCCTGACCCTTTTTTGCAGAAGGGATTCTTGTCATTCCACCACTCTCACCAAAAGACCTGCATGATGATAGCGTTCTACACCAGGAAAACTTAGTCTGCCATAGGTCTTGCAAGCTGTATAGAGTCTAAAATAGATTCTACTAGGCTTGTTGAACCAGATAGATTGAACTATTTTCTGGAGTAATTTGGAGAAAATTTATGAACAGGAGTAAGGGACATTTTTTTTTTTTTTAAATAATATTGTTTGGACCAAACCAAGAGAAAAGGTTTCTCGTCGCGTTTTTAAGTTCAAATTGTATGGTTGTTAGCAAGTGTTGGAAGTTGCTGCCAAATAGCATATTCAAATCTTTTGATATCTTAAATCCTATGTAGCAGATGTGAGAGGGAAGTGGTCTGCAGAACAATTAGTTTAAAAATACATGATATAGAAAAAGTTGAATGCAAAATTGGAGAGTGACCATTAAATCTAATTTCATTGACAGTGGCTGGAAAGGTTTTGATAGAGTTCACCCCTAGAAAGAATAAATAATTAATAAAAACTGCTACCTTATGCATAGTCCTCCCAGTGGTGAACCCAGAAAGCTCCATATTTGCCCATATATAAATATTTAACGCAGAGCTGTCACTTCTCTGTCAGTCAATAGTGACAGATCCATGATTGCTCACCCACCTTAATGCTCTTGAGCTGCTTACTGGAGTAATACAAGTATAAAACAAACTTACCTCCATAGCATTCCATATCTTGGATTAGTAATTTACCCATGACGTGCTGTCATGTGCATGACACATCCTTAGAGAAATGCCATATGAACACATGTTTTGGCATTCTTTCCATGATGCTGTACAGACAGATGCTCAGGCTCAATGCAGATCCTACCTCTTTTTTGTGGTCTGGATTGGAACCTAATCCTTGATTGAAAGCACAATACCCTGAGAGGTTGAAAGAACAATCAAAAATTAGCAAGAGTTCATATCTATGATTTTTTTTTATCCTATGTTTTTATTTGCTGTGATACTTACTATGAAATGTAGTTTTCACCCAAACTCACATACTATAACTCTATCTGAGCATGAACAATAGATTTATAATTTGGGCATTTCATTGATTTTTGTGAACTGCATTTATATAATATGTATAAATCACGTAGATCAGAAACAAGGCAGCAAGGGCAGCTGGGAAGTTTTAAGATTGTGGGGTTCAAGACTCAATCCAAGGAATTTTACTCCATTCGTCTTTCTGTAATCCACATTTCCTGATGGGTTGGACTTGTATGTAAAGTCAAATCATATGAAACCACTTAAGATAACTTAATAACCTATCCATGCTCGGATGCAATAAGTTAGGCTAAAATATTAAATTATTACAGATGTCAGAACTGAAAAATACAGGTAAAGAACAAAGCTTGATGGTACCAGACAAGACAATTATGGTATAAACTGTACCTGAAAACCTGGACAAGTCTGACTGCAGGTTTCAGCAGACACACAATTCTATTTCTGTGGGACCTTTTCAGCAGACACAGTGTAGGGGGACACATTTGCAGCAGATATAGTGCTGATATTAGAGGACACATTCTCAGCTGACATACAGCAGTCGTATTGGAATTGCACTTTCTAGCAATGTAAACTCAGCTTGTCAGTCAATAGGTTGTTTTTTTAATCAATATGGGGTATGTCCAGACTGTTTTAGTAGCCACTTAGTCGCAAACACTGGCCAAAGTTAGCCTTTGTGTGTGAAAAAAGTAAAAAACTAATTTGAACGCTAATTTTGGCCAGTGTTTGTGACTAAGTGGTTACTAAAAAAGATTGGACATACCCCATTTGCAATACCTTGGGTTGTCTTCTTTTGCAAATGGTATGCCATCATGGGGGTAATTCTCATTCCTGGCTACCATAAACTCTCAAAGGCAACATAAATAACCTGGCCATTTTCAATGTAAAAATATTTGACCCATATATTTGACACTGTAACTTTCACAAACGCTTTAAAACCTGTACATGGGGGGCACTGTTATACTCAGGAGACTTTGCTGAACACAACTATTAGTGTTTCAAAACTGGAAAACGTATCACAACAATTATATCATCAGTAAAAGTGCTGTTTGAGTGTGAAAAATGCAAAAAAAGTCACTTTCACTGACAATATCATCGCTGTGATGTTTTACTGTTTTGAATCACTAATATTTGTGTTCAGCGAAGTCTCCCGAGTAAGACAGTACCCCCCATGTACAGGTTTTAGGGTGTCGTAGAACGTTACAGGGTAAAATACAGTGCTAGCAAATTAAATTCTCTGGACTTTTGGCCTGGGTTGGCAGGCAGGTCCCTCAAATTGCAATCAATAAAATTACTTAATTATGTAAAAATATTACATAAATACGTAGGTAGAATTTAAATATATATGTATATTTATATATTTGAAGTCTACGTGTATCTTTATATAATTATTTATGTAATTTTGTATATGGATGTGGCGGACCGCTGGCACTCCGACTGAGTACCTCCACCAATCGATGCTACTAGTGCTCGCTGAGAGCTCCAAGCACTCCAACTGACACCATCAGCACTGCAGACCCCACTTACAGCGATGCAGCTGTGCTGGGGTCTCACCGTCTCCACCCACCTTGGACCCAAGGCCAGGGTCCAGATTCCAGTGGATGAACTTTTCTTTCCCCAGAGAGCAGGAACATGAACAAGCTCTTAGCAGAGCTTAGTGATCATACCCTGGGGAGTATAGTGATTATAGCAATCCCCAGAGTGTAGTTTTCCAATCCCCCAAACATGAGCCAAGGCTTCAAGAAAGGTACAAGATGATCTCCTTTTAATGACCACACACTGGCTTTTATGCAAGTCCCCATGCAAGGGGACATCCCACAGGGTGGGACACAGTATAACCAATCACAGACAATACAAACAAAACACTCCCACAGTGACATCACAATCCCTCCTCTCTATCCTGGAGATAATTGGGAAGTAATCAAATTATCTCCCAGGACAGAGGCAAGACTCCATTGACCACATGGTTACAAAAAGACATAAAATTACACAATGTTACAATTACTACATAAAACATATACATGCAACATATCCCCAGATAGCTTAGATCTGAGTGCACATTATTATTGAATGGCACTCAGATCACATACATACAATTCAATCGCCATGGAGCCAAAGTCTTTTCCATAGTCTTTCGTTACACCAATTGGCTCCATGGCATAGCTATCTGGGGTAGCACTACTCACATACTGGAAGTCCCGAACAACCCGGCATAAATACCCAAATAAACCTTATTGCAGGGTAAAATAGCACAGGGGCCATAGTCGGAAGGCAGGAGGCTAGCCAGTAGTCCCCTCCAGGCACAAGTGGCAAAGGGCACTTCGTCACAATGGACATATGTATATTTTGTATTATTTTTATTTCTTTATAAATACATAGAGAATATATATATATATATATATATATATATTTTATGATTTTATTATTGCTATTTATAAAGCGCACACAGATTCCGCAGCGCTGTACAATTAGTTGAGAAACGTACAATATACACAAACAAATACAAGAGGTAAGAGAGCCCTGCCCGTAAGCTGATATCTAGCCATTGGAGCTCTTTATACAAAGTGCTTAGCTAGATGGCCCTTGAGCTTACAATCTAAAGGATACCAGGGGGATTTGAGACAAAAGGTAGCAGGGGAAGTTTGGAGGTGATGGCTGAAAGAGTTAACAGAGAAGCAGCTATTGTTAAGATGTTAGGGGAATGAAGAGGTAATTGGGTGAGAATCTCAAAAAGCTGGAGGAGCATGCTATATATTTAAGGGGAGCCTGGGTGGGTGAGAAGTGGGGAGAAAAAAAAATGCAGTCTTCACTGAGTTGATTGTGAAGTGAGGCCTGAGGAATAGAGATAGAACAGTCATATGAAGGTATTTACGACTGGGGAGGGGAAAAGGAGAGTGTGGGCAGAGTAGGCATGTGTTATAAACTATTGAAAAGTTTAGCAACCAAATTCTATCACCCAAAATATTAATAACTGTCTACATGAAATATTGGTCAGAAACATTAAATGACAGTGGTACACACTGCATGCACATAACATTACAGTGACAAACTACAGGTATAAATTGTAACAACTCTATAGTAACACATGAGAATTTTGTAGCAGTCCAGTAATACGGGAGGTGGAGTATCTTCCAAGCTTCAGTCAGTACCTGAGAGTGATGGGTGTTTCTGCAGGATGGTAAATGCAGTCTTCACTGAGTTGATTGTGAAGTGAGGCCTGAGAGTGATGGGTGTTTCTGCAGGATGGTAAATGCAGTCTTCACTGAGTTGATTGTGAAGTGAGGCCTGAGAGTGATGGGTGTTTCTGCAGGATGGTAAATGCAGTCTTCACTGAGTTGATTGTGAAGTGAGGCCTGAGAGTGATGGGTGTTTCTGCAGGATGGTAAATGCAGTCTTCACTGAGTTGATTGTGAAGTGAGGCCTGAGAGTGATGGGTGTTTCTGCAGGATGGTAAATGCAGTCTTCACTGAGTTGATTGTGAAGTGAGGCCTGAGAGTGATGGGTGTTTCTGCAGGATGGTAAATGCAGTCTTCACTGAGTTGATTGTGAAGTGAGGCCTGAGAGTGATGGGTGTTTCTGCAGGATGGTAAATGCAGTCTTCACTGAGTTGATTGTGAAGTGAGGCCTGAGAGTGATAGAGATATAGAGATATAGAGATATAGAGATATAGAGATATATGTATATGTAAAAAACAGATAAAATTCTTATCTTGTAATACCTTTTTTATTGGTCTAACAGAATTTTTTAATGACAAGCTTTCGGGAGACCCTCCCTTTCTCAAGTCTGAAGCATTTCTGAGCAAAATCTATCTATTATCTATCTATCCATCCATCCATTATCTATCTCTATCTATCTTTCCATTATCTATCTCTCTATCTATCTAGGTCATTTTGCTCAGAAATGCTTCAGACTTGAGAAATATACACACACACACACACACACACATATTTATACACACACGTGTGTAATTTAATTATAAGTGTATTTTCATATAAATATATGTACTTAATATAAAATACACTTAGTATGACATACATATATATATATGATATATAGACATATTATATAGATATAATAAATGTCTACATATATTTATATACACATATATAATTTTTTTATTTTTTTTTATTAACTTTCACAGACAGTCCCCCTGTAGGCAGACACATGGACACCTATTGTGACCATGTGATCGCTCTGTTGAGCGACCACATGGCCACAGGGGTCCTAATCCACCATGGGGAGACTGTCTGGACTGCAGGCAGTGTCCCCACACTGGGAGCAACACTGATCGCCGCCGGGGGAACAACGGTGATCGGGTAAGTAAATAAGACCGAGGACGGTTCAGGACCGTCACCGGTCGGCAATGGAAAAATGCCGATGACGGTCCTGAACCGTCCTCGGTCGTTAAGGGGTTAACCATGCAGCTGAAAACAACAGTTTCAGAGAAACCTGACAGCCAGTTGAGACCGCTTCCGTGATTTACACAGAGTCCAGCGTCAAAAAAGATCCCCATAGGAAAGCATTTAGTAAGGCTTTCCTATGTGCAGGTTTGAATGCGCACGCCTCTGGCCACACATGCACATTCGGTTTCCTTTAGAAGCTGACGTTGATGGAGGAGGAGAGGTCACCCAAGGCAGTCAGACACTGGCTTAAGGTAAGCAAATAAATGGTTAATTAACCAATTATTTGCCGTGGAATTGTGCGGGCTCTATAGCATTAGGAATACATATTTGTATTCCTAACGCTATAGTGTTTCTTTAGAACCTAGTTGAACTGATTCAAGATTTCTACAGGAAGAACATAAAAGGACTGCTATACCAGCTACAAATAATGCTAATATAGGTGATATAATATATTTATTCAATGAACAAGTAAATCTCTGAACATAGGTAAGCAGCACATGACATTGTAGCTGTAGTGACTTAATCGGTCAGCTAGAGCTAGAATTCATCAAAAAAACATGGTGGTATATCGATTTTAACACCTAAATTCTAGAATGGATCCACATCTTTCCTCAGAGCCAAGCAGTTTATTTTAAAGGCCACATTAATAGGGTGAATTAAGGATACAATGAGTGAATGAATGAACTAATGGAAAAAAACTGAATATTTTGAAATGCTGACACGTAATGTCAAAATTAAATAATAGCATTGCAGAGAATTTTACAATGAAAATAAAACTTTCACTTTTTCAAGGTAAACATTACCGCTGACTTTGAAACATGCTAAATTAGCAATGTGTCAATGCTAGTAATTTCAGGTAAAATATCTTAAAAGGTTGAAAAACTGCTACGACTAATAGTATTCTTAAATGCGTCATCTATAGCTAATGCTCCTCTTTTTTCCCTTCTTTGCCCTTGACTAATTATAGCTTAACATGGTAGGAAACAGAACTACTTTTTATATTGTGGATATTACTTTCACCCCTTGGCTGCAAGCCCCACCACAACATCAGTCTGTTTGTTTAAGTAGTAAGAGAGGCATATTGGGCAGTGAAATGATATAGCAATCACCACTACAACCGCAGCCTCACAGTGGCACAACCACAATACTTGTATTCATACGACTATATTTGCTTTTCTACTTGTCATGCAGAAAAAATATTGACCAAGGCTTATGTTATACAAAAACATAAATAAGAAAAAAAAAATTGGAAAAAAAGAAGAAACTTTACCTACAACACAAGCAAAGATTACAGAGGTGTTTAAATAGACCCAGGAACCTGCCTAGGATCTATAACTTAAGTATATCTTCTTATGTTTTATAATTATTAGATTTAAATGTATATTCTTGTGTTTTTATAATAAATGTGGTATGATTAATGTAATAAATTATCTAGTGGGTGAATAAAGTACTATTTATCATCAGGGCCGGATTAACATAGGGGCTGATGGAGCTGCAGCTCCAGCTCCAGGCCCAGGTCCATGGAATAGGCCCATTAAAAAAAAAAAAAAATGTTTTTTTGTTTTTTTGTTTTTTTGTTTACACACTACTATTAGGTCTGCCACCTGACTGGTATTTTAAGGCTCAGCCAGCATTTGAGGCTGCCTGGCCATGACGGTATTGCAGTAATACCGGCAAAACAAATGCAAATATTTTTCTCAGTATAAATGGAGATTGCTCTGCAATACCAGTACCGGCCACTGTGTATGGAGAGAGGCAAGGATAGGAAGTTACAGCATCTACCTGCCTCTCTCTACTCACTGATCCATGGGGGGAGCAGCTACACAGCACAGAGAGTCCAGACAGCATCTCCCAGCCTGCAGAGACAGACTACAGCTCAGGTATGTGAAGGTTGGGGTAAAGGCAGCAGGGAGACATGGGGAGACTGAGACACAAGGGCACACATGGGGACACTGGGAGACGTGGGGACACAGACACTTGGGTACACTGGGAAACATGGGTACAATGAGACACTAGGGGCACTGTGAGATAGGGGGACGCTGAGACACACGGGGACGCTATGAGACATAGTGAAACACATTGGGACATGGAGACACTAGGGACACAGTGTCCCCATGTCTCCCAGCCAGTGTATCAGTGTCCCCATGTTTCCCAGTGTCCCCTAGTCTCCCAGTGTCTGTGTCCCCATGTCTCTCAGTGTCCCCATGTCTCAGAGTGTAACCAAATGTCTGTATCCCCATGTCTCCCAGTGTCCCCCAGTCTCCCTATGTCTCTCAGCTAGTGTCCCTAGTGTCTCAGTGTCCCCATGTGTCCCCATGTCTATGTCCACAATTGCTTCCATGTCTCCCAGTGTCCCTAAGTGTCTGTGTCCCCATGCCTCCCAACCAATGTCCCTAGTGTCTGTGTCCCCATGTCTCCCAGTGTCTGTGTTTCCATGTCTCTCAGTGTCCCTAGTGTCTTAGTTTCAACAAATGTCTGTGTCCCCATGTCTCCCAGTATTCATATCCCCATGTATCTGTGTCCCTAGTGTCTGTGACCCCATTTCTCCCAGTGTCCCTATGTCTCCCAGTGTCTCCATGTCTCCCAGTGTCCCCATGTCTGTATCCACAAGTGCCCCCATGTCTCCCAGTGCCCCCATATGTCTAAGTGCCCCCATGTGTCTCAGTGTCCCTGGGTCTCTGTGTCCCCATGTCTCAGTGTCCCCTAGTATCCTAGTGACATGGGACACACTGAGAAATGGGGAAACTGGAAGAAATGGGGACACTGACACTGTGATACATAGGGACACTAAAGCCAGGCTGGCCTTCCAATTCTTTGGACAGACATGCCCCCTTTTTGGGCATGTTCGCCCCTTTTGGCAGTTCTGGTCACGTGATTCGCGTCAGTGGCCCACCCTTTTACCCTGCCCATTGACTTCCTGATTCACTGGACACTGCTGTTAGGGGGTATGGATTTTCTTGAAAGATGAAAGCATAAATTAGAAAGAGATTAGCATTGAGTATGTGTTTTCTTATAGCTGCATCCTTTGAGTTTCCCTCCAACACCAACTCCATCAGATACATGACGCTCGAGAGGTATGACTGTTTTAGTGTTTTTGGTTGATAAGATTCTGTAATTAGGCCCCATCATAATTGTCAGCACCAGGCCCACTGGGCTCTTAATCTGGCCCTGTTTATCATTATTGTACTATCCTGTTATTTCATCATAGATCAGTGATAAATTGATGTGTTTACACTATATTATGTAGGGACATTATTATTATCATCATTTATATAGCACCAACATATTCTGCAGCACTTTATAATATTATAAAAGGGGACATTGTAAGGGCTTACCTTGGTTGGAGTCCTTAGTGCAGAGATGTTAGCTCACCCTTGCAGATAATCTCAACCCATGGTAACCAAGTAAGAAGCAAACTGGGCTGTGAATCTGTGCACGGGGGCTTGGCAGGAACAATAACAGGATACGTAGAAACAGACAAGGGCAAATCCAGGAGAGTAGTCAGGCAAGGTTCCAAAGGGCAGGCAATAACAAAATATCCAAAAGCAGGGGTCACAAGCCAAGTTAGTCTGGAAATTAGGGAAAATAGGCAACAGCTACAGGAAACAATGAACTGACCCTGCCTTCAGGGAGAGGCAGTGTTATATACCTGGATACTGAGCAAGTTGCCTCAGGTGGACTTAAAGTGACAGGAGAAGTCCAGCCCCCTAGAGCTGCAGACAAGGTAAGGTAAACAGGGCTAGAAACACATTAATAGTATAAGTTCAGCTGTAGCTCAGAGGCAGGAAAGCAGGCACAGGATACCGAAGGACCCAGGATCAAAAGAATGGCATGGGGAGAACCATGACAGACATTTAACAATAGATGAGAACGTTACAAAATTTTACAGGAACAATGAGGATCCTGCTTGAAGAGCTTACAATCTAAAAGACGTAGGGTATAAAAACACAATGGGAGGGGGGCGGGGCTTGGACGCCATCCTGGAAGGTCGCAGGCAGGCTGAGCTCCTGCTAAAAATCGGAATAAATGTGCTATAAAAGCGGGTGAAAACCCAAAAATGTACTTTATCTACCTGTGCAATCTAAACCTGCTTTGCGGGATTGATCTTGGAACGGGTGTTAACCCCTACATCCTCGCAAAACAGCAACTGTGGCATCCCTTTGTGGACTGGCGTGGACCTGGAGGGAGGTGCAGCCGGTCTCTACTCAGCCCAGCGGTCAATCTGTGCCCCGCACTCCCCCCCTCTGAGCCGGCGGGGGATATCCTGGCCCCCACCAGACGACTCCTTACCCCTGCAACGCATCCTGACGACACGACTGAAGACGACACACATGCGGCCTACTTTAAAATGGCCGACGGCAAACCTGCACAACCTACCCAGCAACACAGCAACCGGGAAGCAGGATTCACGCTGAAATTCAACGACGTGTGCAAATGGTACTGGAGAGGCTGGGAGGAACGTCGAAAGCCAACAGCAAGACCTGCACTCATGGAGCTACCTACAGACAACACTCCGGAGGCTTGGCACACCTGCCCTGTGCTGGGAACCTTGAAGGCTCAAGCACGCACCCGCAGCCCAAACACAGTGAAACAGGGCGGCAGCACAAGACCCCGACACCCACCTCCAGGGGACGGTGAGAGAGGCACAGGGACTCGGAAAACGGGAGTCTGTTCACAACAAGGGCTATGGGAGTGCTGCACGACACGGCAACAGGGGAGACGAGAACTCCACGTTGCCCCTACATGCATCAGGTCTGATCACCACGGGAATAGGCTGAGAGGACTCTCTCTAACGGGATTAAACAGGCATCCGAACCATGCACTCACCTCTCAGTTTTTTGTCGGCCCACCCTAAATACCATGCTTGCCCTTATATAAACTTCTTCCCTTGTAGCCAAAATTGAGGTCTGCATGTTGAACTAGGATGCTAGTGTAGCTAGGTTGATTTATTTGCACTTTTAAACTCAGTGCTTTCACTCTATGGTTCACACAGTTACCTTGCTAGCACTGTATTTATTTAGCGTGCATACTTATCTTAAAAAGCGCAGATTAAGCTATTAAATCTAACTGTAAAATGTAACCATTATAAAGCAACGCTCTGTTTATGCATTTATACACAAAAATTGTGCACTGATTGAATGCCATAAATGTAAAACCAAAGTGATATGTTTATGCTTGCGAACGCTATTGTGGCAGAGTAAGCTGTTATGTCTATTCATGCACTCAAAATAAAGAATTTAAAAAAAAAAAAAATTGTTCAAACAACAATTCTTTAATAAACAAAAAAAAGATTAAAAAAACACAATAGGAAGGGCATTGTGGGGGGAGCAGCAACCAAGTGACAGGGTGGGAAGTAGCAAAATTTAAAAGCTGTGGAGTATGGCAAGAGATAGGTGTGTGAAATACAAATTACTACTGGAGGCCGTAGGCTGTTCCGAAGCGATGGGTTTTGTGGAACTTCTCAAATAATTGAGGACTAGGGGAGACTCTGTTGGAAGTAGGTAAGCTGTTAACTTGTTAACTTGCACTTGCGATACTGCTCGCGGGCAGATACTTTCCCTGCGAGCACTCTTGCAAGTGCAAGCTAACAATAAGGACAATAGCAGCAGAAAGGATAAGGTCAGGGCCTGCCTTAGGGGTGTGCGAGCTGTGCGGCCCCACATTGCTGGCTACCTGGGTGGAGGATTTCATTAGTCACCACCCAAGATAAAAAAATAAAAATAAAAATAAACATTGCGGCGGGGGAGGGGCTTTGCGTTCAATAATGAATAGTGGTAACTATGTGTGATTGTCTGCCTGTGTGTGTGTGTGTGTGTGTGACTGTCTGCCTGTGTGTGTGTGTGTGTGTGTGTGACGGTCTGCCTCTGTGTGAGTGACTGTCTGCCTGTGTGTGTGTGTGTGTGTGTGTCTGTCTGCGTGTGTGTGTCTGTGTCTGTCTGCCTTTGTGTGTGTGTGTGTGTGTGTGTGTAGGGACTGTCTGCCTCTGTGTGTGTGATTGTCTGCCTGCATGTGTGTGTGGCTGTTTGTGTCTGTGGCTGTCTGCCGGTGTGTGTGTGTGACTGTCTGCCTGTGTGTGTGTGGCTGCCTGCATGTAATGGTGTGTGTGTGTGTGACACTGTATATGTGGCTGTATGTATGTGACTGTCCATCTTTACCTGTGTGTGTTTGTAATTGTCTGCCTGTAACTGTGTGTGTGTAATGAATATTTATTTTTAAATCATTATTAATTTAATTAATCCCCTATACAATCACTACACTTCTATACACACACTATACATTGATGACAGGGTAGAGGGGGGCGCTGCAAAGATGTTTCACACAGGGCGCCTAAAGGCCTAAGGCCGGCCCTGGATAAGGTCACCAGCCGAGTGAAGAGACCAAAAAAGGGGCATACCTCTGAATTACTGAATAAATGTAATGGGTATAGAGTTGTTTAGAGCTTTATAGTTAAGACTTAGAATTTTGAATTGGATCCTACAGTGTACATGGATTTACAGAGGGGTGAGGTGTGAGAGGAGCAACAGGAGAGAGAAATTAGCCTGGCAGCAACATTCAGCACTGACTGTAGGGAGGCAGTACGTTTCTGGGGACACCAATTAGAAGAGAATTACAGTAATTAATACCCCTTGGTCCTTAAGGGGTTAAATAGTTAACGTGATGATTCACTTTAAATCTTGTCATGTAACCTGGAACAGGAAATAGGTCACAGGTTATAGTTCAGTTGTGAGGGAGAGAATGAGAATAAAGAGATTCTGGTTACATATTCTATGTAAAAACAACACAACACTCACATGATGGATTCCTCCCCTGATGAAAATGGGGGGCTAAACCAGCTCCTCTTTCTTTCAATGATGATGAGACTGGACTCAGGATAAATGGATATAACAAATCTGCTTTATTTTAAAAAAATATATAAAACACAATAAAAAAGTGCCGTATGTGTCTTACGCGTTTCGTCCGAGAAAGACTTTTTCAGGGACCTCCAGGTATTCTCAGCCACCAAAGTGGAATAACAACAGCAAATAAAATCAAAGAAGCAGTATAAACCCTTCCACCTGAGTCTTTCTTTTATATGGGAGACTTTTCTTCCCATTGGTAGTCCAGTGGGCGTTGTCCGGTTGCTCCAGCTGTGTTTAGTAGAATTTCCCATTTTTTTGCAGATGCAATGACGTCACTTCCGGTTTACGGAAATGCAAGGATGTCACTTCCGGTGCGCCAGTTCCGGTTGGAATCTTCTGATGATGCGTGCGTTCCATTTCACGGTTATCTTGCGTACCACCTATAGCTCATAAACGGAGTGTTACTAATGGAAGCCTCTAAGGCTCAAAAATCATGGCAAAAATAAAAAAACAGTACCATACCATAATGAATAAAGAACGGAAGGGCAAGTGAGGTACCTGTCAGGAATCTTCACCATATAGAGAACATGTCCGGTGGGTGACATGTCCAGTGAGTATGCTGGCCATGCAAGAACTGGGATGTTTTCAGCTTCCAGGAACTGTGTACAGATCTTTGCAATAAGGGGCCATGCATTATCATCCTGCAACATGAGGTGATGGTCATGGATGAATGGCACAATAATGGGCCTCAGGATTCTATCACAGTATCTCTGTGCATTCAAAATGCCATCAATAAAATGCACCTGTTTTCATTGTCCATAACATACGCCTGCCCATACCATAATCCCACCACCACCATGGGCCACTCGATCCACAACATTGACATCAGCAAACCGCTCACCCACACAATGCCATAAATGCTGTCTGCCATCTGCCCTGTACAGTGAAAACTGGGATTAATCCGTGAAGAGAACACCTCTCCAAAGTGCCAGATGCCATCGCATTTGCCCACTCAAGTAGGTTACGACAACGAACTGCAGTTAGGTCGAGACCCCGATGAGGATGACGAGCATGCAGATTAGCTTCCCATAGACTGTTTCTGACAATTTGTGCAGAAATTCTTCAGTTATGCAAACAGATTGTTGCAGCAGCTGTCCGGGTGGCTGGTGTCAGAAGATCTTGGAGGTTAAGATGCTAGTTGTGGAAGTCCTGGGCTGGTGTGGTTACACGTGGTCTGCGGTTGTGAGGCTGGTTGGATGTACTGTCAAATTCTCTGAAACGCCTTTGGAGACGGCTTATGGTAGAGAAATGAACATTCAATTCACAGGCAACAGCCCTGGTGGACATTCCTGCAGTCAACATTTGCCAATTACACACTCCCTCAAAACATGCGACATCTGTGGCATTGTGCTGTGTGATAAAACTGCACATTTTAGAGTTGCCTTTTATTGTGCCAGCCTAAGGCACACCTGAAGGATATTATGGCACTAGAAAAAGTGCAGAGGCGGGCTACAAAATTAATAAAAGGAATGGAACATATCGGCTATGAAGAAAGGTTAACAAATTTAAACCTATTTAGTTTAGAAAAACATCACCTGAGAGGGGATATGATAACATTATACAAATATATTCGGGGCCAATACAAACCATTGTGTGGAAATCTATTCACAAACCGGACTTTACATAGGACACGAGGCCATGCGTTTAGACTGGAAGAAAGAAGATTTTGTCTAAGGCAAAGGAAAGGTTTTTTACTGTAAGAACAATCAGGATGTGGAATTCTCTGCCTGAAGAAGTGGTTTTATCAGAGTCCATACAGATGTTAAAACGGCTACTAGATGCATACTTACAAGAACAGAATATTCAAGGATATAATCTTTCAATGTAGGGTAATAACTGCTTGATCCAAGGATAAATCTGACTGCCATTCTGGGGTCAAGAAGGAATTTTTTTCCTAGCTTGTTGCAAAACTGTGCTTCAATTTTTTTGCCTTCTTTTGGATCAACAGCAAAAAACAAATGTGAGGTAGGCTGAACTTGATGGACGCAAGTCTCTTTTCAGCTATGTAACGATGTAACTATGTAACCTTTGTAATAATCATGCTGTCTAATCAGCATCTTGATATGCCACACCTGTGAGGTGGATGGATTATCTCGGCAAAGGAGTAGTGCTCACTAACACTGATTTAGACAGATTTGTGAACAATATTTGAGAGAAATAGGCCTTTTGTGTACATAGAAAAAGTCTCAGATCTTTGAGTTCAGCTCATGAAAAATGGGGGCAAAAACAAAAATGTTGCGTTTATAATTTTGTTCAGTGTATTAAATACTAAACATTTTTATAGTGGATTTGTTACTTGTGAGTTCTTTGCATTTTGCCAAAACTCTCTCAATGTGACATATCCAGTTACATGATTACTGAAAGAAGAAGGGTCGTAGATATATTTACCTGAGGCAATTTCTCTTTGCTTCTGCTGTAGATTTCTTTGGCCCAGTGCTTAGCTTTTGGTTGCTCTTTCTGTCAAGAGCCATGTGGTAAGTTTACTATCAGATATGTAAAAGTTCAAAATGGGAGATTCTGTGAGAACTCGAATATCCGTATTGCCCGGTAAAATGCTCTAGGCATTTATTGTGTATTGCATGAGAAGATGACTAAAGGCAAGAGGTTGCTTCTAAATCCGCCATTTTTTCAAATATATTTTAAACAAAAAAGTAACTTACATAACACAGAGTAGTTGCTAGTTTTATAACTTTTAATTGTGCTGGTATTGCAATTAAATATTATGGGATACTCATAAAGATTACAGTATCTCTATGAAAAAACTCCAAAATGACCGTGTTGCTTTAGTTTTGTTAATGTAAGCTCAAAACGCCATCACCATGTACATTTTGTTATCAATGAATTGTACGGCAGAGAAAACATGCGTAGAAAACAACACAGACTAAATTTATCCAACAGATGGCAGCAAAGGATAAGTGTTTTAAAGCTTCAGCCTAAATATATTGTTTTCAAGCTAATCTATTTCCATTGATATATTGTCAGATATATAATAATACATCCACAGCTATATTAAATTGCAATCTGATAAAAGATTAAGGCTAACTGGTAGATTGCTTTAATATTTATATAATCAAGTCGATAATATCCTATAGATCTTGTATTTTGTGTAAAGAAATGGATAAAGTGAATTGCATCTGGAAAACTTTTAAAGCTTCTGTATACAGGCTGCAGCACAAAGTATTCATACACAAATTACTTTTTCTAACAAAAAAGTTAATTTGGGGGCTTTAAAGCTTGAATTATTATTTAATCACAATTAAGAACTGCTGCAATTACTTGTATAACTCAGTCACAGCGTCAACAACTACTCGGGGCATAAATTCTGGAAGCCACATGGGATGGAAGGTTTGATTATATTTTCAATCTGGTTTAAAAAAATATATACTTCAGTATTTTAATTTAGGATATGAAAATATAATAATATATTATTACAACAAAAATAAATGGTACTAAACATATTATACTGTGTAGAAAAGGAATTGGGTTAATACAATCTAATATAAATGTATATTCTTTCATGGTGAGTGGAGGAATTAGACTACCTTAAATGGGGAGGTACCAGGGTATCCTGACACCATAACCACTAAGAGACCAAATTCAGAGGGTAACATGGATAAACCAATTAAAAGGCTGTCTTTTTTCGGGAACAGAATATCTAGAAGACACCAACCACTGCAACTTTTTGGCTGTAGCCTTAGTCATGCATATATACACAATGGGAAAATAGCACATAGGCCACATATGGGGTTAAATGATCTGAAAACTGAGCTGGAAATTAGAATGGCCATATAAGATTAAATGTTCTGGGAGGTGGAATTCTGTCTTCTGGGTTATTGTGCTTTTCCCATTATAGAAGTTTATTGTAACATTCACAATAAAATAAAATATAGTAAAATAAAAACAAAGATAAAAAACAAAGATATAAAACATGAGGGTATACTCTGCAAAATGTTTCATCTATTAAATGTTTCACCTATTGAATCTTCCACACTCAGTATTACTGCACAGCAATGCTGCTTTTAAGTACTCTAGCTTGAACAATGTAGTGTGTGTTTCATGCCTGGTTTAGAATCTTCTAAGATATGATTTCCATCATGTGCTTTGGTCTCTCTTAGCGCATCATCTCCTGCAGTACATCCCTATCCAAGCCTCGCTTCAATCACAATCACTGTACTCCAACAGTCCTAAAAAGCCTTAGCCTCACAAACTACAAGTGCCTCCCAATACATTTGGACAACCATAGCCACTGCATTCCACCAATACAACAAACTTTGTGTTCACAAGAAACAAGAGGCACCACATACCATACCACACATCCAGTCTGATTGCTACAAAGCTAGCTAAATTCCAATAATCTAATTACAGGCAAACATTCTATTTTTAAGCTTAGTTTAATAGCGATATTCCAAAAATCAAATTAAATAAAAAATCTAATTAATCAAATTAATGACAAACATTACATTAAATGTAAATATGTGTATAAATATATACAGATATTTACTGCCATCTCTGACCCTTTTTTAAAGGACCTGTGGAATATACAAGAAGTGAATCATACAGAAATAACTATATAATATATAGAAATATAGAGAACTACACTGCGAGAACTGTAATTTCTCTTAAAAAAAATTGACAGGAAACAGGTGTTGTAGAAAGCTAAAAAAAAAAAAAAAATGATGTGGGAAGAGATAGTCACACTTGACTAACACACACCCTGGGACTAGGTATGTGTGAATGGGTTAGAGAGAGTGTTCCATGGATCTGAAACTGCTCATCGAAGCAGTGTTCACGCCAAGTCTCCATTATTGTGTAAAATTGTGTAATTACAGTACTAAAATAAACCATGCATCTGTAAGAAAACAAAGAAGAGAAACTAGAGCATTAGACTTGTGCATTCAGTTTCAAATGAATTACAATAAGTCCGAATTTTGGCAGACCGACAGGTCGCCTAAATTCCATAACTCTCAAGTGCCAAAATGGATGTATCATGAAAAAAATTACACAAACAATGGCCAAATAGGTTTGTTTGCTATTCAATGCTCTCTCCATGTCACCAAAAAAAGAGACAACTGATGGTTAGGGTACAGCCACTAAATCAAAAAAGGAAAGAAAGAAATCTTCTGGTTCCACCACAACCTGATTTGACTACAATGTATAGCTGCTCTGAGCACCCCAGCTTTATCTGTGTCCATCTTCTCCCTCTCATCCACCAGAGTCTAATACAGCATTGGTCCTTGCATTGCCCATATTGTATAGAGCTAGGTCGGATAGCGGAGTCCACAGGGAATCCAGTCTCTTCCAGTCTCTTCCCACATCAGGATGGAAGTCAAGGTCTTCAGTTTCAACTTTTAAAAGACGTACATTTTCCACACATAGAGGATGATTTTCATGATTTATTGAATAGTTAAAGAGGAAGAGTTTTCTTTACCGCTTTTGGGCCTAAAAACTAGAAAAACTCCTGACCAAGACAACTTTACTGTCGTTTACTATAAGATATTAAAACTTAACTTGCGTTTATTGCTCACATCACACATTTAATAAATCTATGTTGACTCTCTTAACAAAGCACACACTATTATTTTTGCCAAGCCAGATAGAATCCAAATCCTTCTCTCCTTGTATGGTCAATCTCCCTCTTAAATATATATTTTAAACTTCTCATGAAGAGTTTAGCAAAGAAACTCCAAACACCAAACAATTTTCAAACCCATTCCTTCAAAGCCTATATGCTGAAAAGGTATTTGATTGTGTTACTTGACCACATATAATTAGAATGTCAAAATTATGGTACCTTGAATAGGCCATTCCCAAGAACACGTGTTCGGTTATGCGAATGGCGGGCTCCCAGGGAGAGCACTTGAGTTAAACACATTCTTTGAGGTTAATGAGCCACGGGGTGGTCTGGGTCTCGGGAGTATAAAAGCGGGATACAAATCTCCATTCGGGAAACGAACATGGGGTACGGAAAAACGAACAAGTAGATTGTCACAAGTGATGGCGTATTCTGTCACAGGGCCCATCTGTCACGGGGGGCGGTATGGAAACCGGGACCCCTGAGTGCCTGATTAGAAGTTGGGAGCGTGGTAATGGACTATCAGGGTAACCACACGCCCCTTGGTGTTGAGCACCAGCGTTTGCGTGGCCACATACCAGAACCCTGATGCAGTTAATGGAAGCCAGAGCTGACATATGCTGAGATGTATCCAGTACTAGAAACAAGGCAAGGCTAGTCACCAAATATGAAAACAAGACAGAACTAGTAGAACCCAGAACCAGAGAAGGATAGGCAAGGATTCCCCGACACAGCAGGAAAGTAGTTTGCGGCTCACATGCGAACTATGCCATTCCGAACTACTTTACTTCCTTTGGAAAGGTCTCCTGCAAAGGAAACACCAGCCAGGACCGAGATCCACTCCAGAAAAGGAGCACTGCAACTGCCACGAAACAGGAACCAAGCATCACAAGAGAACACCTGAAGCGACCACCGTACAGCTTAGCAGATCGACCTCCTCCATGACAAAAATAAGGAAGCCATCTCCAGCAGACTGGTCCAGATACAGGAACTCTTGCATGCCAAATAACCAACAGGAATTAGAACAAAGAACCAGGAACCAAGCATCACAAGAGAACACCTGAAGCGACCACCGTACCACTTAGCAGATCGTCCTCCTCCACGAAAAAAATAAGGAAGCCATCTCCAGCAGACTGGTCCAGATACAGGATCTCTTGCAAGCAGAAGAACCAAGCAAGACACGACACAGACAGAACAGGAAAGCTGCAAAGTCCACGATCTCCAAGTGCCTACGGCCATCTGTCACGGGTGGCAGTACGGAAACTGGGACCCCTGAGTGCCTGATGAGAAGTTGGGAGTCTCAACGTGGTAATGGACCATCAAGGTCTGGTGCAGGGTAACCGCACACGTTTGCGTGGCCACATACCAGAACCCTGATGCAGCTAGTGGAAACCAGAGCAGACATATGCTGAGATGTATCCAGTACTAGAAACAAGGCAAGGCTAGGATAGTCACCAAACATGAAAACAAGACAGAACTAGTAGAACCCAGAACCAGATAAGGATAGGAAGCTAAACCCAGAACATGTACACAATACATAAGGGAACATTTACTAAACAGGGGCAGGACAGGACTGTACATGGACTGGGAATACAAACTAAAACAAGACAAGATATGATAGGCAAAACAAGAGGAGACATAACTAAGCACTATATATGAAAAGTATGGGGATTTATTTACATTATATGATCATACATTGCATAAGCCTGCCACAACGCCAATTTACCCTATTTTCGGCAGGTCCTACACTGCCTAATGTTTGCTAAAAGAACCATACTAAACCACAATAGCACTTACCTGCAAGAAAGGGCAGAGACTTGAAACACTGCTGCAGGTCCAGACTGAAACAAAAGGAAAATGGAAAACAAACAGGTGTGGCAACATAAAACAAACATTTAAATGAATCCAAGAGACTGGGAAATCCAGGGACGGAATATAAGAGTGAACCCAGAAACCCAGCATAAAGAAAACCCGACATGAAATAGAAAACCAGAAAACCAAGAAAAACTAAACAAGAATTGTAACAAGAGTAATGGATACCAGAAGCCATCACCAGACTGATCCGCAGAACAAGGCATGATGTGACACCATCCAACTAAGGCCATGATTTAATATTTATGAATAGGCTTTTCAAATAAGTTAATATTTTTGGATTAACTGTTAAAATAATTTTTTTCAAAATATAAAAATATCAAATATATATATAAAATATATCAATATATAATACAATAGGGGTCAGAGCCTGAGTATGAGACTGCGAAGACACCATTATACACAGCTCATCATCAACTCTCCCTAAAATCTTCTTACCAAACTTACCCTCGACCTATCACAAGATCCTGTTCCTGTGATTCCCATCACAGAGATCTATGCCATTCTCTCAAGCCACCAGGACAAAACGGCAGTAGCGTCGCACTAAGGCCTACCATCTGCCCTCCAACTTGAACCTGGCTGCTTTGCTGAGTGGTAATCCGCCACAATACGTAATGGAGGTGACAGGTATCACGGCCACTACTCTGGAAACGCTCTCTGCTATGGATAGGAAAAGCCACAATCCGACCCACCCTAAGGATCAAAGGATATTGGGACTTTACTTCAGCGGCAGCCCCCAAATAAAATGGCAGTGCCACTAGACCATGAACCCTCGGAAGCTCAGCTAAGCCCCGTTCAGGCCAACTTACTCACGAGCCCTGCCCTGCTGAGCATGGCTCACCCTTCACATCAAGCGCTGGATGGCCAGACCCCTGCTATTAAGCATGACTTTCACAACCTAGTAGTGGAGATCAAATTTCTGTCATTAGTCAAAGCCATAGGCGTGCGCACGGGGTGTGCCGGGTGTGCCTGGGCACACCCTAATCCCGCGGCACGCCTATGCATATTGAGACCGGCAGGGGAGATCTCAGGATCTCCCCTGTCGGCTCATGCAGAGCCGGCGCTATCCGAGCGCCGGCTTTGCTCTCAGCCTCCCTCCCCACTGACCCGCATGCAGGGAGGGAGGCAGGAGAGCACCCGGCGGAGCTATTGCCGCAGCTCCGCCGGGTTCCTCTCGCGAGATATGAGCGTTGCCACGGCAACGCTCAAATCTCGCGAGAGTGAACTCTAGCCCCACAGGGGTTAGAGTTCACTCTCCACTGGACCACCAGGGATCACAGCAGCAAGGATCCCCTCCTCCACTGGACCACCAGGACCACGATCCCCCCTCCCTACAAAAGGTAAAAAGGGAGGGGGGATAGCAAATAATGTACCCCCACCTCCACCCCCACAATCACCCACCCACACACAGCACACACACATACAGCACCCACATACATACAGCACACACAGCACACACACATACAACACCCACAGACATACACAGCACCCACAGACATACAACACCCACCCACATACAGCACACACAGACAAACAACACCCACAGACATACAACACCCACACACATACAGCACCCACAAACATACAGCACCCACAGACATACACAGCACCCACAGACATACACAGCACCCACAAACATACAGCACCCACAGACATACAGCACCCACAGACATACACATACAGCACACACACAGACATACACACACCCACACACATACAGCACCCACAGACAACACAACACCCACAGACATACAACACCCACACCCACATACAGCACCCACAGACACATACAGCACCCACAGACATACAACACCCAGCACCCATACAGACATACACAGCACCCACAGACATACACAGCACCCATACACACATACAGCACCCATACACATACAGCACCCACAGACATACATACAGCACCCACAGCACCCACAGACATACACAGACATACCCACACACATACAGCACCTACAGACATACACAGCACCCACACATACAGCACCCACAGACATACACATCACCCACACACATACAGCACCCACAGACATACACAGCACCCACACACATACAGCACCCACAGACATACACATCACCCACACACATACAGCACCCACACACATACAGCACCCACAGACATACACAGCACCCACACACATACAGCACCCACACACATACAGCACCCATACACAGCACCCTCAGACATACACAGCACACAAACAGCTCCCTCACACACACACAGCACACTAACAGTACCCTCACAAACACAAACAGGACCCTAACAAACACACACACAGCACACTACCAGTACACTCACATACAAACAGCACCCTCACACACAGTACATTAACAGCACCCTCACAAGCGCGCACACACACACAAACAGCACCCTCACACACAGTACATTAACAGTATCCTCACAAGCACGCACACACAAACACCCTCACCCACATAGCACACTACCAGCACCGTCACACACACATCACACTAACGGCACCCTCACACAGCACACACACACACACACACACACACACACAGCAGTGTGTGTATATATGTGTATGTGTGTGTATATATATATATATATATATATATATACATATATGCGGCGTGTGCTTTAGGGTGCACACCCTAATGCAATAGGCTGCGCACGCCTATGGTCAAAGCTGATATGCAGGCAGTTACTGAAAGGGTACAAACCTCAGAGGGGGACATTGCTGACCTTAAACCTGTCCGCTTTAATGGACTAAGCACATGCTCATGTGCATTTGTGTTTGTGATAGACCACAGGTAAATTGTACAATTTTGTTTTTGTTTTTTTAAAACAACACTGATACAGCATTAATCTTCTCATTTCCATAAGGTTTTGATGAAATGAGAATCCATGAATGTATATTAATCTATGTTCCCAAAGATGTATAAAATGCTCACCTTGCCCTGAATCCCACAAATAATAAAATCATCTCTGCTTGTTGCTAGAACTCACTGTTAAGTGAACAGACTGCATATTCTCTGTTTTTATTACTTTAACAGAGAAGAGTAAAACGCTCTTAGCTAATGTCACTCTGACCTGGTGCGGTTGTCAGAAAGAGTCTCAATGACCCTCTCGCAGCACAGGCCAGTCTGATGACCTCACAGGGAGTGGACGAAATAATGTAAAATTAAACATTTTTTCATTAAAATTTCTTTTCACTCACTATTAGATTACAATCTATACATTTTAAATGCTGTCAAATATCTGATCTCTGCATATCTGAAATGGACTGTACATTGTTATATACAATTTCTATCAACATGTGATAGATTATCTATTACATGTTATTACTTGAGATTCAAATTAAAAGTGAACATGATCTATTTATTTAAATTTTGCTTTAAGCATAGAAAATAAATACTTTTCGTTAGAAGACGTTGCATGTGCTTGTGATTAATAATGACTCTAATCTAGATAACATCTTCCTGCTGGGCCAAATTAGTTATTCTGCTGGGGAAAAAAGAAAATAGTTTGAACCTGCGTGACTGAAGAAATTGTAATAGATACAACCATTAAACCAATGAACTAAGTGCTGTGTTATAGTCTAAAGAAAAGGCTTTTATGTAATCATCGAGTCAAGCTGATTTTCATTGGTGTTGGTTGTTTCAGTTCTTCGAATGTAGAACACAGTGTTTTACAAGAACACATTTAAAGATTCTGCTATACTGTTGTATAATGACACAATGTTTATAATAATAGCCAGCCAGAGTTGCCAGTTTAAATATTTGTAATCTGGATCCTGATTCATATAAATTGAAAGCCACAAATAGCTCTAGAATTTATCAACATTCTCCTTAAATTGGGTAGATTGTCATAATCCCCTGATCAAATTGTGTGTGGCCAGCAATAACATGAGCCATCCTTGAAGACATTAGATACTCGTATCATGTTGATGCAGTAAAATCGTACGATAGGTTATATTCTGATATAAATACTTATGTAATCAGTTTATTAACTACTCATTAGACAGTCTATTGTAGAATTTTCTAGTGTAATGTGCATTCTGTGCAGAGACGGGTTTCCCACAAGGCCACCAAGCAGGGAATGGGCAAGACAGCCTGGGGATTTGTTGTCCCACAACCATTCCCCTGCTTCCTACACCAATCACCTGGTCATAAAGCCTATGTTTCTTTAGCCATATTGATTTACATGCAGCCAAAAATCCTCCAGTACAGTTGAATTAGTGTAATATTCTGACACTCTCAAACTATTCATGAATCTTTGCCATTTTGTGGTTATTGTTAGCCCTCTAGTTGTACCTGTGATATTGACCTGGCTAGTTTATTTAGCTTCCATTTTCCTTGATCTTGACTTATACTTTGCTATAGTATTTTATGCAAAACTGACCTTATCTAGTTTTGTTTATCAATCCTTTGTTTTTTTTATCTTTATGATATATTTTCTATTGAGCATTTGCACTTTAAGGTCCAGTTATGTCTGCCTTTATGTTTAACTTTTATTTCTTCTAGTTAATATTTGACTTGCATTTATAAGTTGGAATTATTATTTTTCATGATAGCAATGTATTTAAATTTTATGGGAAGCAAACAAGGAACAAATAATACAATAGTATTATATAACTACTACTCCTAATTTTTAGAACGTTTAAGGGTCAACTCTTTAGAATATTTTCTTCTCATTGAAATCTAAGAAAATAAAATAAGAGTATAGGCTTTTCCTTGCCTACGTATTTATACAGGTTATTATCTTAAATTAGCTTTTGTAGCTGATTGTCGTTCGAGTGAATTATTTGTCCAGTTGCTCGAGCTGCATGGGTTTGTTTCTATACTGTGTTATTAGTCCTTACATTTAGATCAGGGGTGTTTCAAGGTGATAAAAAAAGATCAGGGGCTTCAGCCCAAGAGTAAATGGCCCCTCTCATATCTAACTGACTGAAGCACCTTCTAAACTTATACCATGCTCTAAGTGCAACCTTAAACACTAACATGTTCTATGACATGTTAGTGACCCCAAATCTTAAAATTAATTCAAATTATTATATAAACCTATATTTATGAACTCCACACCTGCTGTATTACCTATTCCTGCTCAAACAGATTAAGTGATTTTGGTGCTTGGAATGTCCCTTAGACCTACTCCATAGAGGTGGCCATATTGAAGTCCTCTTTAGTAAGAAGTCCTAGGTAGTCCACTCACAATTTACGCAGCTAAAGCTCTACAATGTCCAGCACCTGATAGGTCCTCGAGGTGGCTGTCCCATTGGAGAAGGCTAAACTAGTATTTACACAAAGGTGTTCCTTTTATAACCAAAGAAACACGCAGTCCTGCAGCCTTTTATTCACAGTCCACAGTCCTTTTATTCAAAGTGACAAACTGACAGATGATACTGTGACCCCAGAAGACCTTTATCACACCTAAGCCCACCCAAGCTACATGTGTTTATAAAGTAGCCTAATAACATAAGGAGCGGAGCAACACTCTTAATTATAATTAATACATAAATGTATACACGGAGAGACTGTAATACGTACAATTTATGTTCAATGATAATAAAGATTAGAAGTTTTTTTTATTTAGGTATAATTTCAAATATTAAAAAATGTTGTATTATCTCCGAATTGTTGTCTCCCATGAGTATTATATCATACTTTTGGTTGAATATGTTTGTTCATTAGTACTAAATTCAGACTATTTTATTTACCTCTTATTATTGCATATTATGAGTTTGTATAATTTCAAGTACAAAAGTACTGACATAACACACATTCTTCTTGGTGGAGTTACCCCCAGACCCACTGGCCTCATTACGTAAAAGGTCCAAAACACCTCTTTACAGCTTCATAGAACTGTACACTCTAACCTAACTCGAGAATTACATTGCATCATTGAAAGGGGAAATGGGCTTCACACGTCAATTGCTAGTAAATCTTGGGAATTAATAATTCATATTACAAAAACAAGTTAATCCATGTTTTGCAAACATATCACTGTGATCAATGTTGTTCTCACTTCACAAAATGAACCTTTTACTGTACAAAATGTTCTGACAAATGAAGGATGGTGGCTTTGCACAGTATTCTAGAGCATCGTATTCTGCATTATATTTCCATTTTTATTTGGGTTTGGCATTTTGTAGGTTACATTCCAGGTATCCAACATATCATGCAACTTAGTGAGTGGGTCAGTGAGAGGAGACCAAGGTGTGGAACTTTATACCAACGTTTTTTTTTTCTCTGACTTTCTTTTTCTGATTCATTATGTGTGGTTGAACGTCAGAGTATATCCAGCAAGTATATATTTATAAAATATAAACGTTACAGTTAAAAATTATATTACAAAAAGAAAACACAAAGACACATTCCTTTTCCCAACGCTAATAAGACAGACCAGTGCAAAAGCTCAATCATAGTAGCATTAGTATTTTTCAAGTAGCTTCAGGATGGAAATAATTTGTGGGGTGTTGCGATAAGACTTGTGCAATGTGGAAAAATCCTTTTAGCTGAACAACTTCATCAGAAAATACCTTTTTGGAGGGACAACACGATTTTGTGCATGTGGCGGTTCAGCTTGTCAGAGTTTCATCCACCCAAAGAGATTCGAGAAAATTAATCGAAAAGTGAAAATGGCATGTAATGGGCCAACCAGTTTACTGCAAAATATTTATTATAAGTATATATTATGCAGTACACTGATAAGCACTTTTTTCAGCCATTTGGGTCACAGATTAAGTGAGGTTGGTTAAAGGCAGAGGAGGAGTAACAAAATCTATATGTATTAAATATATAATATATAATAATGGAATTTTTTTACAGCTTCTAATTTTTTCCCCTTTATTAGTCACTTCTCGCTAGATCTGTGAATACAATCAACATTTAGTGGCTGTACCTTAGCTATCACCCATTGTTTTTCCCATCAATAATCTCAGAGGCAGAACTCTGTATCATTAAATAAACAAACATGTTCATTTTTATGTCAGTTGCTTGTTTTGTGACTAGTCTATATAGGGTTTCGGAAAGTGGGAATTTGGACGATAACCCATATGGCCCAAATTTGGATGAATTAAAATTCATTATAAAACAAGTCTGTAAATTTAATTGTGATACAAGAACCTGGAGTGATACCACAATACTATTTTATTTAAAAAGGAAGGCTAGTAAAAAGTCATCCTCCACACTAAATTCACTTCTTTTTACAATCCAATAATTGTAACTTTACGTGTAAAAAAAACCAAAAAACAAAAACGACTCAGTGGAGCCTCAATACTACAGTCTTTCTACATGCAAGTCCTATTTTATTGGTTTTTTTTTTCAGTGTTCATTGGTATCCAAACTGTCATCATGGACCAAGGTCAGTCAGTCTGAGTAGATCGCTGCATAACCTATCCTTTAAAGACTGAGTTCTTGCAAGACTGCTTTTTAATAACTTAGGTATAATCCTTTTACAGACTTAGCTCTCTGCATGGGGGTATTCAAAGGGCCTTTTGTAGTTTCAAACATCTAATATTCTAAGGAGTCCTGGAACTGCATGGCCAATGGCTAAATTAGTGTTGCTTGTATCTGACAATTAACAGGGGTAAATCTTGGCCAAGGGATACCCTTCTGGACCCTGTGACAGGTATGTATGGGATTTATAGTGAACCTGTGTTTGGAAATAAATTCAAATATCCTGTACTAGTGTACTGAGATCCATGAAACAAAGTAAACATTGAGCCAAGTGTACAGGTAGAGGTCACTTTCAGATCTGTGTTGTGACACCAATGAAATAATTGAGTTCATTTTGAAGGGATAAATGGTGGTATCAAATCCTAGTCTAAAACGTGTTACAAAACCCTGCCTGGCCAGTATTTTGGTTGAAAATATTATATATCAATAACCATTCATATATCCCTTTCTAGATCAAAAAGATCTCTCTCTTTTCCTGCTAGATGAAGTAAATTTCAATAATTCTTCAAAAATGAAAATTCATTATTGACTATACCATGAGTATTTGATCTCACTCTGGGTCAGCATGCTAATTAATATTAAATAATCTCTGTTAAGTATTATTATGTTAGAGAACTTGCCTTGGTCACACAATATCCATGCCATTTATTAAATGGCTGGTTATTTGCGTCCATGCCGGCTACAGCAATAGATGTGGCAACAATTGTCCATGTTGTCTATGTTGTCCATGTTGTGTTTAAAGCATCCTATAAGTCTTAGATGCTCAGTAAGCATCGTGAGATGCTACACTCCATGTCCTGGCACAAAGATGATTTAAACCACACAAAGTAGCACAGTTACTTTTTTTCATCTAAATAGTTTATTTTTTATTGCCTGGAATTATATATCGTATTTAATCATAACCAGTGTTACTTCTTTAGAGAAAGTCTCCTAAAATCATAGTGTATTACCTATTATCCTTTGTAAAGTTCTGTTAATGAATGGTTCACCAGAGGTTTGTTTTTATACTTTTACTTAATTTTCCTCTCTAAAATACAAAAAAAAAAAAAATTACGGCAAACATAAAGAAAGTGAACATGTTTTATTTGTCTCACAATGCTTTTAAAATAAACAATGTTATTTATTTTATATGAACAAATTAACAAGTACAGGACATATGCATGCTTCTATATGAGTGATTAAAATATCTTAGTACCTCTATAGAATAAATAAATGCTAAATAAATGTTAAATATATCATAAATAAAAAATATAGTTTGTATTCTAACCTACAAACAACTTTTATCTTGCAGTGCAAAGTTGATATGACTTAGCATTCTCTATGTTATGTACATAGCTAAGGAGAATATAGATACATTTCTTACTGACTCCATATCCTATAAAAATATTGATCAAGCAAATATACTGTACAATTAATAAAATGTTTTTTTTTTATTGTTTTTGAACAGACATTGTACAAAACACACTTATGTCTAATCCTAATAAATACTTTACATTTGCGGTTTGTATATTACGTCAGAGTGGTAGGTTATACATTCAAGAGAGGCATTATCTACAGCATTTCATTCTATTTACATTTTTCACACTTATACATTCATTTTCACAATCTAGAGCTAAATTTAGATTTTATATGTATTGTAGGTATTTGGTCCTGTATACAGGTACATTAAACATTTTTTTATTTTTTATTTTAGAACACATTCTGCTGACAAGTCCAAATAATCAGCCATATACCCACCAAAAAGAATATATGATGTTATAATCCTCCTTTCCTTTGTAGCACCATTGTATATCAAAATCCATATGTACTGTACATGTTTTGGTTTTTTAATTGACAGAAAATATAACATAAAACAACTTACATCAAACTAACATAAATAGAATTCTGATTTTGTTACCTTTTTTTTTTTTCATGTTTACATGAGTGTACTGAAACCTGATCAGTTTTATGTTGGGTTTATACACATATTTCCTTTAGGGTAATTCAGCATTCCAGGCTGCAAAATCAGTGGCTTTTCAATACTTGTATCTCCAACTTTTAGAGTGTCATTAGAAGTGCATTACTTTGCAAAGCATTTCATACTCACACCGCTCATTGGTTATTGCAATACCACTGATATTACATCAGAAAGAAAAAAGTCCTGGCATTTTGGGGGGGGGGGAATTCTTATTATGTTATTTACTCAATGCTAGTCATTGGACATTTTAAGGAAAATATGTATGTGGCATGTTATGCCAGTAACATATATGGTATTTTTTCACTTATGCTCAGTATGAAAACCATGCCTGTTTTTTTGTTAATGTAGACAGGGTGACGACGTAGCAGCACTTTGGACAGCAGTTGCCTACCTCATTTCGCTTAGTTTAATACAGCCAATTCTGATTAGCAGAACTGTCATAAAAAAAGTCACTCTATTGACTTTATATGAAAATGTACGGGTCTATTCAAAACCTATATTTACGTTATTACAGTGCATGAATTACGATACTATAAAATGCCTTTTCTAATCACATTTATGTGTATAGCACCACAAAAATCTGTCCAGCACCAAAATTAACATAAGTTTATCCTGTATTTTAAATGTTTATAGTGCAGCACCAACATTGTAATAAAAAAGACAATGCTAGACACCACAATATCGATTAATATGATTTGCAAAACCAAGAAGAAAACTAATATATTGTGTGTTAAACATTATATGAAATAACTTAACAAAATACATATACATATGTTTTAAACATGATTTAGTTGAGTTACTGTCTGGAAATGCCAAAAAATATAAATAAAACTGATGACATTGCTTCTTTTACTATATACCAGCAGGTATTGAATACCAGCAGGTATTGAATAGAAACACTATTTGCTATTTACTAACTCTGTTTTGGAGATATGAAATAAAAGTTGTGTGGCAAAAATTGTATTATTTCCATGAGTACTGCAACCAGGGCCGGATCAACATAGGGGCTGGTGGAGTTGCAGCTTTTTGGGCATGTTTGATTCACATCAGTGGCCCACCCTTTTATCACGCCCACCGAAAACCTTGCTTCCCCGAACACTGCTGTTAGGGAGTATAGATTTACTTGAAAGATGAAATCGAGAGATTAGCATAGGGTATGTGTTTTCTGATAGCTATATCCTGTGAGTTTCCCTCCAGCACAACCTGCACTAGACACATGACGCTTGGGAGGTATAATTATTTTAGTGTTTTCTATCAATAAGATTCGGTAATTAGGCCCATCATAAGTGTCAGCACCAGGCCCAATGGGATCTTAATCAGGCCCTGAATGCAACAAGCACACAGAATGAGCAGCATTTCATAGTTGGAAGGTGTTTCAAAGGAAGAAAAAATTTGAAGTGTCAATGTCAAATTTATTTGATACAGACGTGCATATCAAAATAAAATAAGATGTGCAAATAATCTGGAATAGTCACTTAGTACATCAGGGAACAAGGCACTATTTGGCCCTAGTTAAGACATTTTAATATACACTGTAATAGGACCAAAGGGTAACTATCCCAATGGTTATAAAGCCAATGGGTTTGTGGACATTTCCTAACTCAATGCTCACAGGATGAGGATGGAATGACCTTCACACCATTTATTTACACTAAACCATACTGCATATAGGTGGAGAAAAAAGTAATCACCAACACCTTTCTGTTTGGTTGTAGGCCCACCAGGCTTGATTTCCCAATTTTCTATATCCCTCTGTGTTCAATACACCAGCTCTTTTGGTACTTACATAGGTTTGGGGAAAACCTACAGCATATTCCAAAAATACATGATCCATAAGTACAGTCACCCCACAAAACGTGTTGGGGAATAGCCATGTAGGTTGGACTTTGACGGGTATCGCCTAACAATATATATCCACCTACCGCAAATCTTCATAGATTGTAAGCTTATTTGAGCAGGGTCTTCTTCACCTCTACATATCCCCTGTCTATAATTGCAAAGTGCTGCAGAATATGTTGGCAGTATATAAATGCTAAAATAATGAAAAATACTTTGTTCTGTGACTTACCACAGCTTTCACACAAACTAATGCATTTCTGTAATTCATTATATTATTTTTTTGTCCAGGAACAAAACGTTATAAAAGATTACAAAGGCAGACCTATGTCTCAGTTACTGAATGTGTGGACTGTGACAGTGAAATCAATTGATACGAGTTTAAATCCCGGCATCAACCAAACTCTGATATCCAGAACACTAGTCACAGACTTTCTACTGTTATATCATTCTTTTGGACTCATTTTACAAAGTATTGGACTACTGAGTGATAAATGAGACTGTATAGATGTATATTGCAGCCATAGAACATCCAGGTCAGAATTTGGATTTATTTGGATTTATTTCATTTACACTTTATGTTTGCAGATTAGTGATTGTTTAGTCAACATCCCCCTCTTATGGGAGATCACCTAACACTTGGCTGACATCTAGTGTTCATTTTTAATATTGTATTTCATTCATATGTTTGATATTGTTAATTCTTCCAACTATTTTATTATATGATTTTATGTTCTTAGACTACATTTTCTATTGGTTTAGGGATCTCCTGGTACGTGTAGGTCTTTATACCTATTTCTATTTATTTATTCATTTCCAAGAGGTTTTATGGGAGCTTATTTTTACCAGTAGAGACCCTTTACTCATATACTCCTATCCCTATTTTTTCCACTTTCTCCACTCTCCAGGGCTAGACTATTCTACCCAGTATAATTTTAGTAAAATAGCTGAGTAGGATTTTTTTTTCCATTTCCTTAATTTTGGCCCAAAATTTGCAAATCCCTTGCCAGCTCTCCACAAATTGTTAAGACTAGGTTAGTGAGTCTTTTAATGCCTATGTGCACATGCTTTTTCATTTTCAACAAAAAAGCTGGAAAACAGATGAAAATGTATACGTTGCATATAAAATGTAATCATGGGGTGGGGAGGGGGGAAAGGTGGACATTTTATTAGTGGTTTTCCCCATCTGAATTTTAAGGGGAAAATAGAACAATAGACTTATAGGCTTGAATTGTGCCAAAAACAAAAACAAAACAATAACAAAAAAAAAACAACCTCTAATACTAATAGTATCTTTAGATCCTAACAATTTTAAGAATTGTATTTAAAAAATCTATGGGTGAGCTTAAGTTTGTCCTGGAACACTCATCTTTGCGAAATTTGACTTAGAATGATATCCCGTAGAACAATGTGGAGGAAACAATAAAAGTATGTATTTTATATAATAACTAACTGTCTCTTTCAGTAGAATAGCTGGTTGTTGGCTTCCACCAAACCTGTTTCACTGTTGCAGGCAGGAAGCTTGGAATAATATACCTCTGATACTTGTGCAATATATATTACATTGCCTGACTATATTAAAGAAGATTTTGCTCTTTACACAGCAACAGTTGTATGCCTAGATCAGCAGTACCTAACCTTGACAGCCTAAATGATACTCTAGGATACTCTTTTAGACAAACAACTTAACTGCCAAGGTTGGGTATCACTGGTCCAGATCCATTCATTTAAACCAATATAAATAATTAGATGTTACTCCTGGAAAACACTGGTTGTCTGTACAAGAGCCTCCATAGCTTGGTGGACATGCAGAGCATGGTACACCAACTTTATATGGCGCCTCTCCGATCCAGTTTCCCCTAAAACATAAGATATAGAAGGTTATTTTTTGTACCTGGATTTAAATCTAGCAATTAAAAGTACCATAATGTACAACAACATACATCAGGGAGCATACTTGATGTAGTGGCTGATCTATAGGGAGAAGTGTGGCAGTGGCTCCCTAGTTTTTCTTACAATAAAAAATTAAAATCTATTTTCATGACAAGGACTAATGATAATTGTTATGTCTGTCATAAGTAATTCTGCAATTTCCTTTTTCCCTGTTATTGATACTGTTGAAAGGTGGAACAACTATGTTTGTCAGGATTTTGTAATTTAGTTGTGTAAACACATCTCATTCACTGGATATGAATCCCTCAAGCTTGCTTATTCTACTCTAACAGGATTTATGACATCACCCATTTGATTTGCATTGGGACATAAGATTCTGGACATCCAAAAAAGACAGGCTTGAGTATCGCCATGTCTTCTGAGGATCTCATTACGTAATCATATCAGGGGTTGGAGGTGAAACACTTTATCGTGGATGTTTCCATAACCTCTCATTGTTTCATAGGTTGAGTACATGGGATTAAACTGACATTGCTCAATAAATCAGCAAGCAAAGTTAATTGCCATGGGTAGAGTATAGTGCCCCTCCAACTTTAAACATTATCAGCTGCCACTGGGGCTTTGACTGCCCTTTTAAGTATTATTCTAATGATTTTTAACAACAACTACCTAACTGAGACTTTACACAAAAAGAAAAAGAATCACTTACTTTGGTGCGTAATTGCACACTAAATATACAGCTCTTCTCCAAACTGCTCCCCAGACATTCATGTTATGGCATGTGTGAATTGCACATCCTATTCTGTTAGTTGTGGCCCAAACCATCTAAAAATAAAAGTTATACACTTTAGATTGTTTTTTTTCCCCCATAAGCTATGCAATTTACTTATATAAAATCAACTGTCTCATTCCAGCACTAAAACAAGCAAATGTCACATTACATTGAGGTAAGAAAATCAGATGCTCTGATAAGAACCTATGTGGCTGTTTTATCTCAGCTGGAGTGTGGGGTGTCTCATATACTTTAGTTTTTTTCAAGGAACAGGAGTGTGCACTGCTGGACCAGACTATAAGGAAAATAATATATTTTGAATTGTAAATTTGTTTGGCTAACAGACATACTGATAAAAGGTGTAAATAGAATAATATTATGGTGAAATGAAAGGGGTAATTGAGGCCTTTGGTACTATGCAGGGGTGGAAAGTGATACAAAGATGGAAAGATGATAATGTGAGAAAGTGTTTGGCAACATTAAACACAAAAAAAATTTTTTGGAAATTAACTATATTTACAGCATAAACAGAAGACATTTTTTACACCTGATGTTTGACTTTAACCCCTTAAGGACCAAACTTCTGGAATAAAAGGGAATCATGACATGTCACACGTCATGTGTCCTTAAGGGGTTAAAGAAACGCCATGGACAACATAACAACATCATTGAAATCAAGTTGTTAAGGTGCCAGGAGGTCCTTCATTTAGTGATTGAACCATTTATGAACAGTTTAATCCCAAACTCTGCTCTACAGCGTTTCTCTCTGTCCTGTCCACATTCACTTATGCATTTTTAGAAATTCTTCTGAAGGACACATTAGACTGGTTTGGCATGGGCACCACTGATAGGCTTAGAGCAGTCAGCTGATGTTGTAACCCAGTCAGTAATTCCCCATTTATAAAAAACGCCTTCAAATCTGAAGAATGTCGGTAAGTGAAAGGACAGGGGTAGAGCTATCCAGCACTGTAGCACTAACTTCATGAAAGGGTTAACACTTAATGGTAAGGAAGCACCAGGGACCTCCTGGCACTAAGCCAACTACATTTCGATTATGGTTGGTTATTATGGTACCTGGAGCGTTCCTTTAAGGAAGCTGCAGAAAGAAAATCTAATAGAACATGGAAATTGATATGAATGTTCGCAAAGTATAATTAAAACAGAAAAAAGACAAATAACCTGTGTATAATGTGTGCACATGGGTCCGTAGCATCTCAGTGGGCATCTTGGATTGCAGTCTTGAGGGTACGGGAAAGCATAGTCTTTTACTTCGTCATACCATGGTTTCACCAGCTGAAGTATTGATTGATATCTGTAAAGCGAAAAATTGAAGAGGCCTCTTTACTTCTTCCAATTTGTTTTATCTTTTATGTGTATTTTATTTGTTTCTTTCCTAATTTTCTTTCTTAGTAACATAAGACCCAAAAGCAACATTGTTTTACAAAAGAGACTTTCCACCAGCATGTAGTTTGATATGCATTATTAAAAGCCCTAAAACAATAAGAACACTTCTTTTTATTAATATTGAATAGATGATGCATAATATATATGTTTGTAGGAAAAGATTTAAAAGACAACACACAATACAAAAGCTGTAGAATGCAGTCTGTTATATTATTATTTGTTTCTTCCTTGTTTGGAAATGATTTTGTATAGAATAACAGCAGTCGCCCTCAGCATTCAACACATTGCGCTCACAAAAATACATAGTATTTATATTAATATGATTATTAGTAAATCTATTGGCAGTTTCATGTACATTCTGTCCTTAATGTTTGAGCCAGTGATATATTAATAGATTTAAGGTAGGTGTAATTGAACTGATGAATTGTAAATTCAATTTTAATGTGTTATACCTTCCAGTTCTGACAGAGAGGTTTTGACCAAGGAACCTTAATAAGTAGGATGGGCCATGATCCCAAATACAGGCAGCAGCCCAGGCTTCAGCAGACTTTGCCAAATTGTCATCCCAGACCTGCAATGAAGGTGAGAACACAGAGAGGTGAGATTGGTAGATAGATAAATACCTCTCCCTTTCAACATATGAAAAAAGGTGCAGTAATACAGTCATATTCAATTAAATAAGGTTTTTGTTTCCTTTCTTTATAAAAGTGGTTTGCAAAATATTATATTTTTAGTCAAACGTTATACTTCTCTCTTATTTTTACATTCCATAACAGTGAGCAAAAAATGTACTTTAAATTAAAAAAACAAAAATTCTGAAACAAAATCAATTAATGTTATGTGTTTTTATCATTTGATTATTACACATTTATACCCATTACCGTGCACAAATTAGATTTAAAAAAATAAATTAATCAAATAAATAATTCAAAGAGGAACCATAACTACCTGATTTTATATGTATTTTGGTTTTAATATAAAGCAAATTTTTTTTTTGGTAAAATTTTTTACATTTTAACATGAACATTTCAAATGTTGTCTATTTATAGGTGGAACCTCTTTTATGGTCAATCCCATCACCTTTTCTGATGTAGTTAAGCACCCATTATCTGGAAACACCTCTCACCTATGTAGGATGCAGAATATGAACATTTCCAGGCAAGGGGCGATGGAACAATTTAAATATGTATACCACCATTGCATGGATGGAATATGGTTAAGTTGGTTAAGGTCAATTCTCCATAAACTTTTCTTGCAGAAAAATGGCAAAATTAAACTTTTCGAGCTAATTTGATTGCATTGTTCATAACATTAGTTAATGTTTGAGGCTCAAGCGCTTGGATTTCTGCATGGATATTCTTCTCGAACTGCTAAAGTGTACGCGGGTTAATCACGTACACCCACTCTTTCGGATATCCCCACAGGAAGTGATCGAGAGCTGAAAGGTTGGGAGAATGTGGTGGTTAATTAATCTGTGAATTTCTTAAAATTACACACTCACCGAACAGTTGTCTCAGGAGATCCGTTGTGTTATATCATTTAACTTTATAATTATATTTGCAGTATTTTAATGAAAGCTATTTATATAAAGTGGATGTGAAATAACATTTATGTATTGAAACTAAGCATTACAAGTGCTGTAGAAATGGAGGATGTAGTAATGAATAAATAATAAATCTATAAATTTAAAACCACTGTTCTTTCCAGCGAACATTCCTATTCTCTTACAAAAATTGCTACTACTGTGAATTTGAAGTTAAACAGTGGTTAGTATAACAAAATGAGACTGGATAAATAAATAACCTCAAAATAAAGCACAAACACCCATAGAGGGATTTGAAAGGTATCCAGTTTATCAAGAATTGGGAAGATGCAGGCCTTTACCCAACTCTTTATGCTCCTATTTTTGAAGCTAGGTATAGTGGTTTTCAAAAATGTTTTAAGAAAGGGGATATTAGAGGGCAGAGTCCAAAAGAAACTGCCAGTCTGCCAGGATACCCATTGTTCATGTAGCAATGTTCTATGCTTCTCTCATGCACAGCTAGAATTCTAAATATATTTTTACTGTAGACATTATGATAAAAGAAAGGGATTAGGTCTTTTTAATATACCTGGCTTCTCTTGTGTCCGGGATTATCTCAGTTTACATGAGTTTTGAGCTCTACATCAATTGAAGCTAATGACCCTAACTTCCGTGCCAGATTCCTGACAATGAGTAAAATAATGTAATATATAGGAATTGTAGGGCTTCCAGATTCACCATGTTTCCTGGACACATATAAATGCATAGGAGAACTCCTCCTCCAGCCCATACTGTCAGTGAGAGATAGTGTGTGCTGTGTGTGTAACTGTGATTGTGTCTGTCTGCCTGTGTGACTGTCTACCCGTGACTGCGTGTGTGACTGTCTGCTTGTGGCTGTCTGCCTGTGACTGCGTGTTCAACTGTCTGGCAGGGACTGCGTGTTTGACTGTCTGCCTGTGACTGCGTGTTTGACTGTCTACCTGTGACTATGTCTGTGTGGAACTGTCTGCCTGTGACTGTGTGTGTGTGACTGCCTACTTGTGACTGCCCGCCTATGACATTGTATGTGACTGTCTGCCTGAAACTGTGGGTCTGACTGCCTGTGACTGTCTGCCTGTGACTGTGTGATGCTGCTTGTAACTGTGTTAGTCTGCCTGTAATTGTGCGTGTGATTGCCTGTAGCTGTGTGTGTTACCGTCTGTCTGTAACTGTGTGTGTGACTGTGTGCGAGCGACTATGTGTGTGGGACTGTGCGCATGTGGCTGTATTTGACAGTATGTGCATTTTTGCCTCATTCCATTTTAAACATGGATTCATTTGAGTCTGTGTTTGCTGTATACAACAGCTTTGAAACACAACTTAGGAAAAAGATGCAAAGCCAGTGAACCACTCATGGACAGCTGTTTCATTGTTAATGCAAATCATCAGCATGAGGTTGGTTACTGGCAAGCTTTGAGGCTTGGAGGTACTTGCGAAGCAACAACCAAAACTTCAAAGCTAGCCAGTAACCAACCTCATGCTGATGATTTGCATTAACAATGAAACAGCTGACCATGAGCGGTTCACTAAGTTGTGTTTCAAAGCTGTTGTATACAGCAAACACAGACTCCAAGGAATCCATGTTTAAAATGGAATGAGGCAAAAATGTGATTCTTTGTTGAACTAATTTGCATATGCCCACCCAGAATCCTTTGCAGTAGTAACATCACTGCAAATTTGTGATTTTGTTAGGAAAAGCAAGACTTATGGCTTGACTGGTGTGCAGATTTTGGTTTAACATTGTATTAACTCTCTCTCTCTATATATATATATCTATATATAAAAACAAAGTAAAGACAGGAGCACTCGATCGGTTTTCAAAAATTATCACAATCTATACTAATATGTGTATTCTATTTTTGAATACACTTGGAAAAACCGAGAGAGTGCTCCTATCTTTACTTTGTTTGTATGATCTGCTGGGAAGCACCCGGGTATAGTTTCACATTTTTTTGTTATTGTGTGTGTGTGTATGTGTTTAGTAGATAGCTCCCTTATTTTGGTGTCCTTAAATATTGCAGTCCCACATAAGGATAACAAACAAAGGAGTTATCTACTAAACAACTGAAATATTAAAATTAAGAAAATAATTCCCTAAATTGATTCCCTTATGTGAGCTTTCCACATTTAAAGATACCACATTAGAGTTGCTGTTTTGCTGTTTTGCAGATCCCCCATAATTGTAAACTGTTTTGCTGTTTTGCTGTTTTGCAGATCCCCCATAATTGTAAACTTTTACAGAATTTGTTGGCACTATCTAAATATAATAATAATAAATAATAAAGGATAGCAAATAGGGGAGTTATCTGATAAACAAAGATTGAAGTTAAGAGGTATCAGCCAGCCCACAACAAGAAATCTGGGTGGCTAATGTGAATTATATTCAAATGTGTTGTAAGATGCCAGCATGCACAGCACAGCACAGCATATGTGTATGTGTATATGTGCATACATCTCGAAATCTTGCCAATACTACACACAAATATACTAATGCATTTCAATGTCCACACTGCATACAAACCCCACCATTATATATATATATATATAACCACACCACTGCATTCAGAAACCACACTACACTCAAATGCATGCTTGCATTCAAACGCCAACACTACATACAAACACACCCCTACATTGACACTCACACATACTCCATGCAAAAACATGCTTACATTCAAACACACAAACACAGTTCAGTGCTAAATACATTTTTAAAAAATTGTGGTTGTTTTTTACATTTATAGTTGGGGGAGTGTGGAGGACCTGCCCTGGGTACCAAATGTTCTAGTTACGCCCCTGCCTTACTCATGAGGCCTGTAGAAGGCCAAAATGATTGTAAGAGGTTGCTGTACCACTTACACAAAGTGAATTTTATAGAAATTTGGTACTGGACTACCCATCCGTTGTAATTAATTGGTATACAAATGGTGTAGATTCTATGTTATGGTACTAGTGAGCTATAACCTCAATAGGACCTGAAAGGAGAATACATAAAAAGTTAGTTTGACCATCTTCTCACATATGCTGTTTTCAAAGAGTCTTGTGTCCAAGAACCCATGAACAAACGATTTATATTCGGAGGCACAACACAATAAAAGAAGAAATACCTGTTTGGGGATACAGATATAGTTCTTCATTTAATTCACTGGATTTGTAGATAAGTCAGTGGCTGCCAATCCAGGCAGTGGATCTAGAAGTGTTTTGGAAGTAATGTTCTAGAAATATCGCTCTTCATGAATAAATTGCTTCTTGAAGGGTTAACCCAACTTTATTTTTAGTGAGCATATATTTTAATCAGTAATGCCCTATTGGGCAATGCTGACTTGCACCTGTCCCTTCAGGATTAACACTAGAACTCATAAAAAGCTTTACACCTTCCTGGAATCCAGTGCTGGGCAAAGCTCCCGCACTGGACTCCTGTGGCGGAACCAACCTCGCCACTATGCACTGGAGAAGCCTGGTTGCCAGCCTCCTGCCATGTGACTATGGCCCCTGGGATGTATTGCCCTTTAAAGACATGATTTGGGCATAATGGATTTGTGTTGTGCTGCTGCTGGCCCTTTTAAGAACCATCTGGGGACATACTGTGGAGTTACTGGGTGGCCACCATTTCCTGTATAAGAAGCACATGGTGAGAACAATGGATGGCGGCCATTTTAACTCACAGACACTGTGTGGACTTTTCAACACGGTGCCATCTCGCCAGTATTTGTTGCACAGAGACATTGTGCGGTGGTTTTGGACTATACAGCAGGGGACACATTATACAGTGATTGTTTTTATTTAGCCTGTATATGTTCTGCAGAATCTGCATTAAACTGTATTTTCCAAAGTACTGAACGGATCTGGGTGAATTTTGGATATGTGGTTCACCCAGATCCCCCAGTTCCAATGATATACTTATTTTATGGGGTTATTGCATGTTTTGGGGTCCCTGTGATGTGTTTTATGAAACTGTATTTCTCTGGCTGTGATAATTAGATTACCCATTGTGTTCAGTAATCATATCACAGCCAGAGGGGAGGATTTTGTGTGGGAGTGTCTGGGTGTATTGTATTGATTGATTGGCTGTTTTGTAACGCCCTGTGGGCTGTACTATGTTTGTGGATTGGGAATAAAAGAGACTGTATGTGACAGTACAGTGAGTTCCTGTTTTAACCCTCAAAGTGAAGTGTCGTCTCATTATTGGGGGAAGGATTTATTGTATGCTGTTCCAGTTTGACTGGTAGGAGAGTAAACCTATTCGTATGGTTCCTATTCAACTGTCTACAGCATTCATATGCTTGAGAGAAGGTATACGCTTCTCTGGTTCGGTGATTGTGGCGTCTGCTGCAGTGCTTGGAGTCCTCAGGAAGCGCTAGGAGCATCTTTCAACGGAGGTACCCAGTCGGGGTGCCAGGCGATCCGTCACAACTCCACACCTCTTCTGACATGACAGCTTCCTTTTGTGGTCCAACCAAATGCTTCTCAAAGAGAAGCATAGAAGGGGATAGGGGTAACAAAGAGGATAGGGAGGCAGGGACACATTCAATGAATACTTACCCTTGTAGCCACTGCCTGATAGGGTAGAAGCTCTGTATGTATGTCACCAACTTGCTGATGACAGATGTATTACATAGCTCAGAATTCATATTAGGACTGCCAACGTCACGTGTGCCAGGAGTCTAACTAGCCCCCCAGCCCACAAGTGCAAATATCTCTCGATATGCAGCATTTCAAGCAGAAATACACATACAGATTTCTACCACCATGACCACAAAAGCAGAAGTGGTCATGGTGGTTGGAGTAACCATTTAAATACTCTTATTTAATTTGATTCATGTTTTGTGACTTGTTGTTGTTGGATTCTCTGCACAGATTTTGAACACATCCACAGCGTCCCTTATGTAAAGAAAACCCAGGATATGCAATTAACAGAAACATCATAAAGAATTTGCACAATTGTTCTGTTCAGTATAATATGTAGCTCTCTAAACGATATAACAGTTCGATTTATAAGGAATACATGAGTGGGTTAAATTCATAGCCTTTCGGTAAAATAAAGACAAGTGTACTTTCTAAAATAGACTTGGCATTCCAAACTTCAACTGAAATTTAAAATATTGTAACCTCAAAGCACTCTTGGCATTGTTTTAGCCAAAACTCACAGGGGGCAGCTGAACTTGTTATACATTAGCATAATTGAAACAATGTATTTAACATTATTCCAAATAGTTACAGTTCCAAATAGCCTGTGACTGTATCCCAGACATATATTGTGCCAAAGTAAATATAAGAAACCTGCTTACCTGCACTTATTGTGGATTTCTGTTTTGGATTCAATTGTGCATTTATCATAGGTATATTAAGCATTTTAACTTAAGAGTGCTTGACCCTAGCCCAATCTTTAGGCCAAATTTGATAACAAGCACTGCAGCTATAAGCCCACCATGTAGCAACGCAGGAGGATACTGCTCCTTCTCTTGGTCATGCATATTCTAGCATTGCATGTGTATGCAAGGTGTGGACACAATCTGCGTCCTAACTAACCTGTATAAACTCTTTCATAACTCTGTCTGTGTGCATGTGTGACGAAACAGATTAATTTTGGTAAAAAAAAATGAATAAAGCTAATAGTATATTAAATAAAAATAAAATAAAAAACAATGTATATTACACAATGCTAAAATACATATTACTTTAACTCCTGGACTGCCTAGTTCTACCATTGAGAAGATCGTAAAAGAGTCGAATTCTAAAGGGAATATTTTTTTCTATAATGCATTATCTCCATATTTCATTATAAATGGTAACCATCACCATTCTGATCTTTAAGAGATTTTTCTTTTTGTTGGGTTTATGGAAATGTTCAGTTATCCTCAAATGTGATACATGCGTTACAGCAAGTGTAAATCTGCACTTTGATACTAAAGATAACATCTGGGACTGATTTCACTTCTCAGAAATGGAGCCTGGGATATACAGATGTGTCCACCAATATTGGGCTTTTCCCACAAAATAAAATACAATTTCAGGGCAAAAAAAATGAAACAATATTATGCTGAGGTCACTAAGTCTATGGTATTCTGTGAGAAGAAGTATAATAATGACTTTGAATCTATGAAATTAATTTGAAATAGCAACATTTTTATGATATATCTCCTTTTGTTTGATTTTTTTAATTTCTATTTTTTTGGACAGTCAAGTAACATTCCATTTTTTACATTTAGACGTTTGCAACTGTCATATGACTGTACGCATCTTTTTTCAACAGTTTTTCAGGCTCAAGGATTATGATAAAACAGAAAGGTTGGTGTAGCGCCTACGAATGTCCTTTGAAGGTATATGCAATGAGAAAAGGAAAGAAAGAGTGCTTTGCGAAAGAGTAGAGGAAAGGAAGGTGGGTGCAGTGACAGGAGAGGGCCTCCTCATGCCCAGATTTCAAAGTAAGACGCCCATAGCTTCTATATTTTTAAAAGTTGCAAAAGAGTTGCAAAAGACTGGCTTGCATTTGTTAGGTGCAAATAAAAATACTAAAAAGAAAAAAAAAAGTATAAATAGAAAACACTCCAGCTGTTGTGGAGTGCATCTACCCTATCTACCCTAATACTTTGCCAGCATTATGGCTGTAAAAGCATTAACGGAGATGTAGTCCGCAGCATCTGGTGTGCCAAAGGTTGCATAGTCTATAATTTACCTCTCTAACTTCCACCATTTCAAAATCTGATAATATATGTAATTGAGGCTTGATGCTTCATTGTGTTTGAATAGGTACATAGTTGTATGACACACGAGCCACTAAAATGTACAAAAGATGAGGCTGATCTGCATTCTAAGTTGCAAAAAATACTAAAACCGTTGGTGTTGAATTAGGGTAGGTGCTGCTATAAACAGAACTTTCCAGTAAATAAAATGTCACTCATGTTGAAAAGTCAGGGACATTATAAAGTTCACATTTTATTTTTCTGTCCTAGGGCTCTATGTTTTACAGCATATAAAGATAAACATAGCTAAGATGCTGGACCCTAAAAATAAATATACTTTCATCTTCTACACACAATAGTGACTATTCATTAGGCACAGTATTTATATTACAAGGCTGTAAACAGTTATGTTTTGCTACGGTCTGCTCAACATCATATTCATTCTATCTGGTTTTCCAAACAAATTGGTACTCGGCCTAAATCAAAGAATACTGTATGCACTTGGGAACTCCCAAGTTATGACTCTACGTTGCAACAGTTTTGCTGAAACTCTGGGAGTACCTGTGCTCCTGCCAGGATTTTTTCTTTAAGTACACCCTGACAGGTCCAGCTGCCCACAATTTAATTTATATTGTTCTTGTTTTATACTGAACATGTATCTACCAGCTGGAGTCTTTACCTTGCTTGAACATAGGTTTCCTAGGAGAATCTCCAAAGGCCATAACCATTTGAACAATTTTGGAGACATTGTGTTCATGGGTGCCCTATTACAATGTGGTATCTGAGTCAAAGGGCAACATATTGCCCGCAGTATGATCACTAAAAGACAGTTTTGCAGATATTCCCTCACAGTTACTTAACATATCCATTACCTCTGTTCAATTAATATTGTGCTTCCACAGCTGCTCCATAGAGTTTACATTTCCTTTCACTGACCTCTTTTCATTCTGAAATCCTATGTGTCCCATAATATACATCCCTTGCTCCTTCTCATTGTTATCACTCTTTCCATAGCCCCATTTAATATGTAGAAAACAATCCACTTCGTCTCCAGTACAGATCACACAATTTTCCTCCCATTGCACATGCTATCAATGCATTAAAAAATGCCATATTTTCTCAGTGTATTCCACAATAGAATTCCCCCAGTTCAACTCCAGTTCCTCTCGTCTCAGTCCTGTCTCCCTCAAATCATCTCCCCCCAAGCCATTTTCCCAAAGTCTTTTTTGACTCTGCCCCATGATTCCCTACCAAGGTCACTTTCCCCATGACCCCATAACCACTGTGTCTCTCACTCCATAACTCTACCACTGCCTCCCTCTACATACCATCTACCACTGTCTCTCTTTTCATACCCTTCCCCCACGCTGCCCCCTATGCCTTGTGTCTCTTCCATTCCCATCCCAGTCCTGTGGATCTCCCCATGCTAATTTCTTTGTATGTTTGTACAAGATTCTCTACAACTCTTTCCCAATAACTTTGTAAATATTGAGTCTGGACCCATGCCATTCTAATTCCATAGATTTTCCCTTTTCCCTCTCATGTGTCTCATGTGTACTGATCAGTGTATCCTGGCATCATTGTTTTGGGCTTTTATGTAACAGTACTGTGTTACCGTGATGTGGGGTGGGATATGACATCAGCCTTCTGCACCTGTAGGAGTTGAGCTATGGACACAATCACATCGTGCACTGTTTCTTGTCTGCCTCAAATTAAGTCATTAGAAAGGGTGGTTGGAGTCTAGATGCCAGATATTTAAAAGAAAATACAGAAAATGCAAGGGATTTTTAAAAGTTAAAATTGTAGGGGCAAGTTGCTAGCATTATACCATTATAACCACTGCAATAAACTGTAAAGGTATAAAGAGCTAATTAGCAGAACATATAAAAAAACATAATTAATGTTGAAAAAATACCATAAAGTACCACATTTCAGGAGTCACGTTTGCTTTTGTTATTACAAAAAACAAAACAAAAAAAAAACCTTGCACTGATTTCATTTTGTTCCATAATGGCAAAACAATCCATCCTGCATCCAAATTGCATTTGGATTTTGACCAACATCAACATACTATTATGATTAATAATATATTAACTGTTATTCTTCTACATAGTTTAATTTTCTAAAAATAAGTTATAATTCTTCCATGGGGTAATGACTTGCCATGTTTATGCACAATATAAATACTTACACAGAGCGAGAGAAAAACAGGTGGTTAGACAGACAGACAATGAAGCATTAGGTAAACCTGCTCATTTTAAATAGGTCAGGTGTGATCTGGTGAACTTTAACTTGTTGGATTTGTTACTGAGCAAAAAATGTCTCAGTATTACAGCCCGATGTATGCATGTATATAAGAATGGCTAAACTAAGAGAACAATTTAATAGTGCAAGCACACAAGCACATATCAAGTAACTCATACTCCTTGGCATGAGCATATGGCAATGTCATAGCAATGTCACTTTAAAATAGTGTAACAATAATGAGTAAACCTGATACAAGGAAAACCGATCAGCATAAGCACAAAAAACTGGAACACAGTTTAGGCTACCATAATGTATCCATCATTTAAAAAGACTCTGTCATGTTTGGCATGAGACGTGTTTTAGGCTGAAAAATAAATAAATCTACTTATACATTGTGCTAGCTGATATATTAGAAATTCTATGGAGTAGAATTCCCCATACTCCATAATTATGTGGACACCCCTAAATAAGTGTTGGGTTCAGGTGTTTCAGCCTCACCCAGCACAAATCCATGAAATCTCTTACTAAAAAGCTCACTGGCACTGTCATAGGGGCCCATTGTTACCACATGGCATTTCGTGAAACTTCTTCTCCACTAGATCTGTCCCCGGCAACTGTAAGCTAATATTGTTAGCGCTAATAATAATTGGCCTAACTGGAATTAAAGATGGAAATTCTGTAATTAAAGTAATTTAAATGCAAATATAGGGGGACAGGAAAAGAGCTGCCTCTAAAGAATCGACTGGAGTTTTACACCTCGCTTGACCTCAGTTTGTTCCTGATTACTCTCTGTTCTTATGACGTAAGCCCGGCCATTCTATAGTCTGGTACACATTAATACTCTACTACACACTACGTGTAGGATCCCTATTATTCCTCATAACGGTAAAGTCTGGAACAGGATAGATAATGATCTGGGGCTGTTTTTCATGGTTTGGGCAAGATTCGTTACTTCCAGCAAATTGCCATCTTAATGCTATAGGTTACAAAGACATTTGTTACATTTGGGAGTGTCCAAGTCTGTGGCAATAATTTGAGGTAGGACCTTTTCTGTTCCAGCATGACTATGACCCTGTGCACAAAGCTAGGTCCAAGAAGACATGGTTTAACAAGTCTGCTATGAAGGAACTCCAGTAGTCTCCACAGAGGTCTGACGTCAGCCACACAGAACACATTTAGAATGCAAATTGAGACCCAAACCTCTTCTCACAAATGCTCTTTTGGCTGTGTGCACACAAATTCCCAAAGACACAATACAAGATCATGTGAAAAAGCCTTCCCAAAAGAGTGGTAGCTGTTAGACCTGCAAATGAGGTAAACCCCATAGCAATTGCCATTATTTTGAAATGAGATGTCCAACAAGCTAATATAGATATAATGCAGAGTTGTTCACATACTTTTGGCCATATAGTGTATACTTAAAAAAAAAAAAAATTCATGTTCAGTTTTAGGATTATGGTGTAGCCACATGGAGGTTCTGGTTTTTAGGACAGATGATATAGAATTCCAGGTGAGACACAGATGTCTACTTAACATTGTTGTGGCCACTCTACAGTCAGCCCTAGAACTGGACACAGAATTTTATTTTTGACTGTAAATATTTTCGTTTTTAGTACATCTGTTACTCTATACGTTTCCTATCCTATGGGATAACATAGTTTGGTCTCTTCCTAACAATTCTTCTCACAGAGCTGTGAGACAGAAAAATTATATTTATTTTGTTGTCATATTTTGACACATTTTTATTACAAGATCTGATATTTTAACAAAATGGATTTATACGTATATCAGATATACAAGTCTACTCACTAACATATTTTTGAAAATTAACTTCATTAAAGCAATCCATCTTGTTACCAAATAATTACTATTTAACCACCTCTTGAAAATATCTAACTGTCAATCAACATAGATTCAGAAGCACCAGTTGCACAGATGTTGATACAGCTTTTGTACACTTAGACATTATATAGTCACTAGTATCCAAATAACAAGGATATAGTTCAGTTTAAAGAATGAAATAAAAACATGAATATGAATGAGTGTCTGACCTCTGTAACACAAACATTTTCAACTGTTCAGCAGACTAATGTAGAGAGAATGAAGATGGAATATCTACAAGGTTAATCATCAATTAGAGGCACTAGCCATCTGTATTGTACTTGATCTGTTGGGGGTCTGGTATTTCTATAACCTGCTCACCAGCTGTTGTCACTGGAGTTGACACTGTTATTTAATGCATTGTAAAGATGTCAAAAGGAAGCTTTAAAACATTCTAGACAGGTAAGAATGTGGCGACTCATCTCAAGGCTGTATTCTAAACTGGGAAAAAAAATGTATGCAACTGAACACAAATCGTCGTACAAGTCTATGAAACAGAAACCAGTTTGGAAAACATGAATTTTGGTTGCCAAGAAAAACAGTGTATCATAGCAAACAACAGAGGGCAAGACTGGCCGAGTGATTGGTGTACAAATGTCCTCTTACATCGTGAATTTGACTTTCGACAAATGGATAAAGTGAGTTGGGTGGAAGAGGCCAAATACTAACAGGTTTATGTAAGGATCTAAATTTGAAGTGTGACACAACAGCCAGTCACAAATTGTTCATAAACATTTCTTAGTTAACTTTGGTTGCCCAGTATAAACTCAAGCTATATTTTATCTTGTTTTTTTTTGTTATAGCTTGTTTAAGTAAATTATACAGATTATTTCACGTGTAAAAAAATTACATTGTTTTTTGTTATGCGTGTTATTTACATTGTTGGTAGGGCAATAGCTGTAAGCAAAAGAGATTATGCTAAGTGATATAATTATAATATATATTAAAATACAGCAGTTGTTTGGTGTGATATTATGCAAAACTAAAGTAAGAATGGAAAACTAAAATACAGTTAAACTGATTAGGTCCTGAGAGCTAGCTGTGCCGTTTTTTAATTTACTTTTAGTAATAGATTATCAATTTAATCAGAATAATTTAGAGATTTATTGACTAAACTTTGAATTGATATATATACATCGCTGTACATATTACCCAATATAGTTGATTTCTAGATGTATGACTCTTTTAGATAAAGTGATGTTCAAATAAGTATTGTAACCATAACAAAATAAAATAGACCAAAATTATTAATAGGTTTAATCAATGCTGTTACATACAGAAGCTCAGAGGGGTAATGTATCTTTAATATTTTGTCTGACAAGTTGTTATTTTGAGAAGACAAGTTGTTTTCTCAAGATAACTTATTTTCTCTAGATAACAAGTCAGAAAGTATATATTTTTTTTAAAAAAAAACATGGCCTCTATGGGTTTCTGTAGTCACCCTTACTGAACAAATAATATTATAGATCGCAAGTATTAGAAAAATATACCATACCCAATAGACCTGGAGATTTGATTTGTTCTGAATTGAAATTCATCTGGATTTGGGCTGATCAGAGAGTCATTCAAATTCAAGAACTCTAATTTGAAATGTAGCTGAAACACTGAACAATCAAAACACACAATGGCCTAGCATGTCAGTTTTGATTTGTGATTCTGAATTTTGCCCATGGCACACAAAAAAAGATTATTGATGGGAAAAAAAGATGATTGATGGCTAGTAGACAGTCCCTTAGTGTTGATTTTATTTAATAAGCGATATGTCTGAGAATGACATGCATCAGACATATCAAAAAGGAGCATGTGATATCACATTTAGTTTTTGGAGTTACACAATAGATTTGTGTTTTTTTTTCTTCCAGGAGAGAAAAACTGCTGTTAAAAATATATTTAAAAAAAATGTGGAGGGACAGCCTACCACCCGCTCCAAACTGTTATAGAATGGTGTGAGTTCTTACCTGGGGTCCAAAGGATTCTGCTCCCATCCTCTACATGTCCGGAAGCTCCATTTTAGGTACTTCAGTTAGCTTTCCTCAGCTAAGACCTGCAGAGGCTGGCTCACTGCCTGAGAGTGTCAGCTGATGACTCTGAGTCAATGAGCTAAGCCCTGCATTGACAGGCTTAGGAGAGAGTAGCCACCTTACTGTCAGAAAACAGCGGTATTTAAAGCTTTTCTAAAAGGATTTGCCTCTATACATTGAAATGTGAGGTACCAGGGCACTACAGCACACTGTAGTGGTTATAGTGCTTCGAGTGTTCCTCTAATATACACTACACTAATATGTCTTTTCTATAACTTGATCTTCCCAGTATTTTAGCAGGCAAATCATATTTTCAAATGCCATAGTGGAAACTGATTCATTATTCTTAATAATGTATGGTTTCACAGAGGATTTTAATTTCAGGGTAACGCAAGAATATACATATCTGGAAGTGCTGACAATTCCGATCAATAGCTGCTATTTGCACTAGACAATCTTTTTAATTCAGCGCTTCCCCTTTAACAAAATGTTGGGAGAGGTGCAGAGGAAATATTGTAATGCTATTCTCCATTTTCTTAATGAAAGTTAGAGAGTGAATTTCCAGTCATTATATTATTTGCAGTATGTGTGGAGGCAGTGTGTGTTTGTATTGGGGGCAGTACGTGTATGTGTGAGTGGTTCAGTGTGTGTGTGATGATTGCAGTGTGAGTGGGCAGTGTGTGTGTGAAGCATGCTTTGTGAGTGTGTGTCTGTTTGAGGGGTGCAGTGTGTTTGTGTGGATGTAGTGCGCGAGTGAGGGTTGCAGTGTGTGTGAGGGAGCCATGTGTGTAAGTGGACAGTGTGTGTGTGGGGTGCAGTGTGTGTGTGAGGGTTGCAGTGTGTGTGTTTGAGAGTAGGCAGTGTTTGTGTGTATGAGGGTTGAATTGTGTGTGAGGGGGCACTGTGTGTGTGGTCCAGTGGAGAAGCCCTGGTGGTCCCAGTCGTGAGAATTAACTCTAGCCTGTAGCTCAGCTAGAGTTCGCATTTGCGAGATCCAGGGCATTGCAATAGTAACTGCAGCCAGCTCTGCAGGGGAGAGCATGGGAGAGCCTTGGTTTTCTCTGGGTGTAGGGGGGGGGGAGTGTAATTGCCCCGTTGTGCCCCCCCCCCAGATCTGCCACTGCTTTGAACCCAAAAACTCCTATTGAACTAATCTGTCATTACATGGCAAGGGTAAATTTGTGTCCCAGTCTGGCCTTGACATTTCCTAACGCTCTAAACAGTAAAGGATTAAGGCACTTAGGTAGGAAATATAGACATCAATAGGAAACAAGATACAGATTGATGACTTGATGTAACAAGATACAGTGGCATCACTCTATATCTATTTTCCGATTAAAAGTTTCAGATTAATATCTGAATTTTTAACTGAAGTGCCCAAATCCTTTACTTTTTATTTGTATCTGCAAGGGGCCTCACCACGGTTGCATTAGTTGGATATTTTTTATTTTGATGGAAGTGTGCAGTCGTTCAGTTGTGAATTTCCTAATGCTTTGACAAAATAGCTCCCTATGGCCTAGGTTGCCTACAAACATGGCCAGTTGAATTCAATTGTTGCTTTGAATCTTAGTGAACTTTAATTTCCTCCTAGATGGGCCAATCTGCTTAGTTACCCTGCTTAGTTCATCCAGAGAGTAAAGCTTAATAAGAGATTGAATCACAAGTGTAATAAGGCCAACCTGAACGGGAATGGATAGACCTTTAAATATAGAAATCAATTACTGTGAAGGAAAAGAGAGTACATCACTATCATGACTATTGTGTTTACTATTATGTTTACACTTTATTATTTAACTTTCCTTGAAATTTTCAAGTTCAATTCAGAGACTGTAAAATAAGCACTATAGAAGAAAATCCCAAATTAGATGAATGTTACAAGAACTCCGACTCATTTGGTTTGTTTGCTGTTGGGTGATATGTTGGGATTGGTTTTGTGGTAGGCAGAATAATAATCTTCCATACAAATTGCAGTATGATGGGCAACTGCAAGCATCTCATAACATCAAGCTCTATCAATTTTGTATTATATATTAATGCACTAATGCAATGTTTGCAAAGCTACATTATATATATATATATATATATATATATATATATATATATATACGCACATACAATCATCTTGGGAAACCAAGATGACTCCGTTTATATATGTGTCTTGGAAAACCGCTTGGTTTTTTAAGAATTGTGGTTAAGCACATTCAATATTATGATTCATAGTATGAATACAATGTTATTGCATTCCCCATGTATTATTACCTAAAATGTGGACTAGAATATGCTAGGTTGGCTAGACTTTGTTTTGAATCCAAGAGGCTGATATAAAAAAAAAAAAGGAAATATTGTAAAATCTGAGCCAATGCAACTCTCCAGCCTACATTTTATTAGTAGTATGTAAAGAGGAGTGACTACCTTAGCTGACCCTGAACTACATTCGAAATATTAACTCATGGTTTACACTGTTAACTATTTTCTATATAAAGCACAATAACCTTGTCTTCAAACATATACGACCGACAATAATCTAAAATTTTTAATTATGTGACAATGTTCTGCTTGAGTAAAAAAAAAAAAATCTTCAGTTTGAAGGTTTCGTAATCTCACATTAGTGCATCCTTTGATATAGGCAAATTCAGACCTGTTTCCTCATCCTTTCACACACCAAGTATAAATTTAAACCCATAGACGTGAGCACAGCTTGTAAGTGGATTGGGGGATATGACATCACACATGCCTGCCTCCTCTGCATCTCCTATCAGACCACCAGGGATTAGGATAACCTCTCCCTGATCTAAGGAAAGTCTCAGGGAGGGGGAACAACATTTAGTGTATTTCATTTTTTTGTATTAAAAATGTTTATTCCCTGTCCTATATTTTCCCTGCAGCCCCTGTTCTCCCTACAACTGCAGCCCCTGTCCAAGACCACTGCAGCACCAACCCCTCCTCTGCAGCCTCTATCCCACTAACTGCAGCCTCAAACAACCCCCCTACTACTTCAGCCCCTAACTTCCCAGTCCCTCCAACCTGGATGCCTGAATGGCTGTTACTAGTTTATCAGAACTACACAGCCAGAGAGGTGGGCTAATCGTTTTTTTTGTTTGTTTTTTGCAGATTTATTCATTAAGCCTAGATTTCTGGTGAGATTAGGGGCATTGGAGGTGGCAGGCAATTTGGCAGGATTCATGGGCCTCGACCCACAGAGTGACAATTACATGTTAAGAATAATTACTGATAAATTTCAGTCTTCCTGGCCGCACACATTATTTGTTAGGTAGGCCCATAGCACATTGCTTTGAAATGCATGCATCTCTTTACTTGTTCATGTGCTAATTATGACATTCCTGAACTTGTTTAATTCAAGAATAAATTTGATACATTTGTGCTAAGATGCATAGTAAAACACTAAAACAGTTAAATAGACACTATAGTCACCAGAACAACTACAGCTTAATGTAGTTGCTCTGGTGAGTATAATCATGCCCTGCAGACTTTTTGTTGTAAACATTGTCCACCTCCAGTGGCCACTCTTCAGATGGTTACTAGAGATGCTTCCTGGGGCAGTGCTGCATTGTGTACAGCACTGACGTTCAGTGTCTCCATCCTCTGCATGCAGACACTGAACTTTCATCATAGAGATGCATTGATTCAATGCATTTCTAGAAAGGAAATGCTGATTGGCCAGGTGGTGTTTGGCTCCACCCCATGTCCATCTCCTTGGCTGAGATCATCAGAATTGACCATCTTAGCCAATCACTCCTGATGATGTCAGCCAAGGAGGCAGATCAGGGGCAGAGCCAGCACCATCAGATTTAAATAAAGATAAGATTTTACTATATTTATGGGGGGGAGAGGGGGCACGGGGGGCTAGATAATGTTTCAAACACTATAGGGTCAAGAATACAGGTTTGTGTTCCTGACCCTATAGTGTTCCTTTAAATGTAGACTTCATAAAAAGAACATACATCGAGTACAAAGGGTCGATTGGCTGCTTTTTTATTGGTGGCATTTTGATATAACTGTGAGGGTAGTTTTATGTCAAGTGGTAAGTTAGTTATACTTTAATCACCAAATAGAACAGAAACCGTTGATCTTCTGTTTACCTCAGGCATAAACAGAGTACGTATTGGTTCTACTCTGAGATTTTAGGTGCGTGGGGGGGGGGGGAAGGGGGGTTACAAGCATTCCATGTTATGTGAATGTGTCCCATCTACACAGATTATTAACACTAATATAACCTCAGTATTTGCTTTCGAGCATTATGGTACCATTCATTTTGTCCCGTGTTCCCCATGTAACCTATTATACTTAAATCAAACAAAAGCACACATTTACAGATATAACTTTCCTAATATTATATCATTTTTAAAGCTTGATTTAAATAAAACCTACTGGGCAGCATTCTACCTGTGTCCAATAACTCACCATGTACTCCATGTTTGATGCAGGTGGGAAGACTTTACTCCTGACTTGGTTGTGGTACTCAAGGATAGCAATCATGTCATTTTGAGAAATATAGCGCTTCCTTCTGGACTTCGTGATATTTGCAGAGTCCAACTGAGCACTTACATCTGGCTTGGAAGTGGTGTAATTTCTGGCTGATGATGCTAAGTCTGTAGGATTTGGTAATACTAAACCACATGTTTCACAAAGAAGGGAAAACAGAACTGCAGTGGTGATAGAAAGGTTTTCTTGCATGTTTGGAGAAACAGTATACAGACTTTTACAATGATTGCTTTAAAACAAATGGTTTCCTGGAATCTGGGGAAAAGAAAAAAGGATAGAAAAAAATAAAAATAAAATAAAAACACAAGTAAATGGTAATTTTCATTTCCAGGAATTGCTAAACAAGACATACTGTCTCAAATTGTCATAAAAGTTTCTTAATCATTTCTTTAAATTCCAGAATTAAATAATTTATTACAAATCTAGTATGATACAGATAAGAATATAACACAACTATATATGTTATACCACTTTTAAAACAATGATCAATTATTTAAAAAAAAAAATGTAAACGCCATAATTTAAAAAGAAAATACTGTTTAGCTGAAACATACTAATGTATCAATTTCTTTCATTTTTAAATTGCTGTTTTATATAATTTCACTTTAATTTAATAATATTTTATTAAATAAATTACTGCTTTAAAAAATATACATAAACTATTTTCCTTACCTGGGCTGTGATAATGCTTGAAATAGTTAAAATAGACAGCAATATTATGCAGTGTGCAGCCTTGTAAAGGGGAAGTTATATCCAGTCATATATTCAGTGAAAGCAATACTACGAGAGCTTAGAACTTCTGGCTGCAGGGTTTGCTAAGTGATAACAGCTTTTATATAGTACAGCTTGGATTCTGGAGAACGGGCTGTCTCACTAGGAGTGGATTGCCTGTAAAACACACAGAGGAGGGGTTAAATGCCATGTACAGTGATTGGGTGGCATCCATTCAGGGAGGGTGGTGAAAATAATGAAATACAGTATCCACATTGCACACACACATTTATACAACAATAAAATAAACAATAAGGCAAATTTGCAATGCTTACCACATGCAATGCTTTAATAGCTGTGGTCATCTAGTTACCTCTTAAAACTGACTTTGACTCTTATTTTTGAATAGATATTTTTTTTCCAATGCAGATTTGCAATCGTCATTTAAAGAGTTATTACATTCAATAAAGGCTGTTTTAGATTAATTTTATATACAATGATATATATATATATATATATATATATATATATATATATATATACACATTACATAGATTGCACCTCTCCTTAGGTTTGGTTAGTGAGCACTTCTCCTTTTCCGTGATATTCTATCCACCTCACAGGTGTGGCATATCAAGATGCTGATTAGACAGCATGATTATTGCAAAGGTGTGCCTTAGGCTGGCCACAATAAAAAGCCACTCTAAAATGTGCAGTTTTATCACACAGCACAATGCCACAGATGTCGCAAGTTTTGAGGGAGCGTGCAATTGGCATGCTGACTGCAGGAATGTCCACCAAAGCCGTTGCCCGTAAATTGAATGTTCATTTCTTTACCTTAAGCCGTCACCAAAGGCGTTTCAAAGAATTTGGCAGTACATCCAACCGGCCTCACAACCGCAGACCACATGTAACCACACCAGCCCAGGACCTCCACATCCAACATCTTCACCTCCAAAATCGTCTGAGACCAGCCACTGGGACAGCTGCTGCAACAATCGGTTTGCATAACCAAAAAATGTCTGCACAAACTGTCAAAAACTGTCTCAGGGAAGCTCAGTTGCATGCTCGTCATCCTCATCGGGGTCTCGACCTGACTGCAGTTCGTCGTCGTAACTAACTTGAGTGGACAAATGCTCACATTCGATGGTGTTTGGCGAGGTGTTCTCTACATGGATGAATCCTGGTTTTCGCTGTACAGGGCAGATGGCAGACAGTGTGTTTCGCGTTGTGTCGGTGAGCGGTTTGCTGATGTTAACGTTGTGGATTGAGTGGCCCACGGTTGCGGTGATGTTATGGTATAGGCAGGCATGTGTTATGGATAACGAACACAGGTAAATTTTATTGATGGCATTTTGAATGCACAGAGATACCGTGACAAGATCCTGAGGCCCATTGTTGTGCCATTCATCCACTACCATCACCTCCTGTTGCAGCATGATAATGCACAGCCCTATGTTGAAAACATCCCAATTCTTGCATGGCCAGCATACTCACTGGACATGTCACCCATTGAGCATGTTTGGAATGCTCTGGATCTGCGTATACGACAGCGTGTTCCAGGTCCTGCCAATATCCAGCAACTTTGCACAGCCATTGAAGAGGAGTGGACCAACATTCCACAGGCCACAATCAACAACCTGATCAACTCTATGCGAAGGAGATGTGTTACACTGCGTGAGGCAAATGGTGGTCACACCAGATACTGATTGGTTTTCGGACCCCCCCAGACTCTCCCAATACAGTAAAACTGTACATTTTAGAGTGGCCTTTTATTGTGGCCAAAACAAAGAGAACGTTACCTGCACTCTGGCCTAAATCCCCATGTACATTTAAACAAAATGGAGGCTCTTTAGTTTTATTCCAATGGCCATTTGAATATATAAGCTCACCTGCCACGTCAAAGCAAGCCTCAATAGGTGAGTTCCTACACTAGCCATTAGATATGCTGATATCAGCCAAGAATCTCCAGTGAGACAGGAAGGGGTATTTTATAAACCCTTTCACATTTAACCCTTTATAGGGCCAGAGCGCAGGTATTTATCTTTATATTTGTGTTTTTTATTGTGGCCAGCCTAAGGCAAACCTGTGCAATAATCATGCTGTCTAATCAGCATCTTGATATGCAACACATGTGAAGTGGATGATTATCTCCGCAAAGGAGAAGTGCTCACTAACACAGAATTAGTCAGGATTTGTTAACAATATTTTAGAGAAATAGGCCTTTTGTGTACATAGAAAAAGTCTTAAATATTTGAGTTTAGCTCATGAAAAATGGGGCCAAAAACAAAAGTATTGTGTTTATAATTTTGTTCAGTGTACAACTATAAATCTATTTTACTGCTTCTTTTTTTCCCTCGATTGCTCACTTCTCACTTGATCTGTTAACAAAATCAACATTTAGGGACTGTCCCCTAGCCATCAATCAGTTTTCTCCAATCAATCATCTCCTTTTTTTTTGGCGACATGGGTAGAACGCTAAATCAAATTAATATGTTCGTCCAAGTCATTTCTTGGTGCCCCGGAAATATGGAATTTTGACCATTTCCCAAATGACCCAAATTAAGATGAATTGCAATTCATAACTAAACAATTCTCATAGTCCACTCTCCCATGTAAGCTTCAATCCTCTTATTATTTGCACCATATTCCTTCTATAGTTGCCTGCTTATCTTCTTCCATCCTCCTATCACCTTCTCTCTCTTCTTGTGTCACTTGCCCACTCAGTATAACCCACTCTACCAACACTTCTCCCCATGTAAATTTCACACTCTTCTCCGTGTTGCTGATGCACTCAATCAACTCATTCCCCATGTATTTTGCACACTTCTTTCTTCCTCCATGTTGTTTGCACACTAGTCCCAATTCATATGTAACTTGCAAACTCCTTTCCATCCATAGGTAACTTACACACTCCTCTACATCTCAAAATCACCTGCCTTCTACGCTCATGCCCCTTGCACTTGACTTCCTTCACAATTCCTTCACACCTATGTCTTTTGCTCTGTTTTCATTCACAGTTAAATTTTCTGCTCCCCTCCCGTAGTAACCAGTAATCATACTTTACCTTGCCATTGACTAGACTGCAGCATGCATGTGCACACTTTATGTATGTGATATCAGCATGGGGATGAACCATGTGATCTGATGCAACTTTAATAGTACCATCGTATGCACAAAACTTCTATTTACAGAACTTGGATTGGTGGAGATCCTCACCTAGTGCCTCCATAATAGGTTCATATGTGATTTGCATCCATTAGTATGGACCTATTTTTCATTTGTGATCAGGTCTGCCTGGAGAGCTGTTGTCAGCCCTGTTGAAATTTTAAAATCTGAACTATCAGAAAAAAAATATATGAACATAGAAAATTACCCTTTCAACAGAAAAAAAAGGAAAATGATTTGGTCTCCATCCCCAAAGAACAGCATGCATCCCCCCATTGGAGGTTTAGCTGGAGATACGTTGCAGGGGCTGTATGCGACCTTTGCGGGTCCTTCTGCTTTTACCCAGCACAAACACTCTATACCAGTCAAACACTCTATACAGTCTATACCAGGAACATTTCCAGTTAGAGGTAAGTCAGGGAGTCCAGATATTAGCAGACCATTGTTGTTCTGTGGAGTTTACCGAAGCAAAGATATTCTCCCAGGTTATCTTGACAGCCAGGCAATCATTGTTGCAATTTATTTATAGAAAAGTGCCCGTTGCAAATAGGATATGTTCATTTTAACTGCAATTTATAAGCGTGCCAATTTATGATGCATATGCCTTTCAGCAAATTGAGGTTCTTTATGTGAGGACAACTATGGCTCATTGGAGCTACTAGTGTAAAACCCAGACATCTGCTAAATAGTGTGAACAATGTTTGGATTTTGCTGTCAGAGTGACCTTTGTAAATAGATCCAACAATAAATGCAACATTTGACTGATGTTGGGGATTGTATACATGTCTTCTTGTGCCATTGCCTTTAAGGTGATCAGAACAAGTACCAAAGTGGCCTTGGCCTGAAGCTGCTTGATATGTAATTACCTGGTCATCCAGAAGATGTTCAATTGCAATAAAGGTATTGGCTCATTGCTTCTTAATCCAAGAATGACTGCCATTCTGGAGTCGAGAACAATTCTTTTTTGAGCAAAATTGGAAAGCACTTAAACTGTCTTTTTGTCTTCTTTTGGATCAATCCCAAAAACAAATGTCTCTGTAATTATATTGTTAGTCTTAAAGAAAAGGTAACTATATATTGGCACTGGTGGTTACTGGGAGAGTAGTTTTGTTCCAACTCTAAATCCTAAGGTGTCTAGTATCTAGTAGTAAATTCTTGTTTTATTTGGTAGTTGTTCTAGATGCAAATTAAGGGACTATTTGTTTTATCTAGTAACCATTTTGTCTTAAGACTTTGCAAATCTTTCCAGTTCATAAGGCCTCCCAAATATGACAGCCATCAATGACTGATACTAACATTTTCTCTTGTAATACGCAATTGAAGAGCATATAAATATAGTTTGCATATGCAGGTGATTAAATGCACATGAGAGGGATGATCCGGATGATGTCAGCTGTCTCCCAGGACCTTTATTAGATATCTAGCTAGGACCGTAAGTGTCACCTGTTTTGCTAGCACAATTATCTATGCACATTATTGCACTGGTGCCTATTACGAGTAGCTTTTTTGCTACTTTTACACTGTTGCTACTTTTGTGGCAACGTAGTAGGCACAGTATATAGTTATGTGCAGCCCAGAGTGACTCTCCAGGTCATCCATTTGTAACAGTTGAGTGTATTACAGACTTTTATTATTCTACATTAAAACTTTATTATTTTTTGTTTAATCTGTTTAATACACAGGAGTTAAGTGCACTGTTTATTGCTCCACAAGGGGTACTAGCTGTGAGTTGTTCTGTCTCCCATGTTTAAGGGATCCTTACTCCTCACCTTCTTTTTGTTTAATTATTGTTATAAGGGTTAGGCCCTTTTTAGTACCCCTGTAATCCATCTTGGTGTATCCTTTTTGCTGAATTTGTCAGCTAAAGGAACACTGTATCTATATTTGTCTTTAGCATATAAATATAGTTTGCATATGCAGGTGATTAAATGCACATGAGAGGGATGATCCGGATGATGTCAGCTGTCTCCCAGGACCTTTATTAGATATCTGCTTTTTATTCTATTGCGTGCAATAGAGGAGAGAAGATGACTACGTCAAGATCGATAATTCCACTGATGCCTGTGGCAGTATTAATTAATTAATTGAAATACTTTTCTGATGTTTTGTTTTGTTCATTTATGCTACTTGTGTGTATTTTATCTTAGATGTAGAATAACATGTAGGCGACCTGCTGACTTTTGCATAAATGTGCACCCAGACTGAAATAAGCCACCAGTCCACCACAAAGTAATCCTTTATTTTTTTGGGTGTATCTGAAAAGTAAAACAAAAGAACAGAATACCAACTACTCATCCGCTGAGATCCGACTGTGGGTAGTGGGATTGAGAGCTCAGAATATACAATCTAAGGGAGAAATTTTTTTACCTTAATTAATAAATAGATCATAATTACTGAGACCACACGTGTAACGTCTCTGGGGTCTGGCCGAAAAAGGTGAGAGTAGAGGTAAAGGTACAGGAAAAGATAGGGAGGTAGATGGTATCCACCAAACAATTAGTTACAGGACAGAGCTGGCATAACCTAGAGAGAACAATTCCCTATAGAAATAACCTAAATACAGGTAAGGAGAATGGGAATCAAAAAGTCCATGCTGCTGCCTTCATATATGCATAAGTTAGTACCAAAGCCTAGGTACGGAAAAAAGAGAACCTTTGTCTATATATTTTTTTAATTTTAGTCTCCGGTTTAGTCTCAAATTCATTCTCAGCCCATCACAATTCTTTCTTTGGTAAAAAGAGCCTATGAAATGTTACAGGCTGACCAAATTCTTTTAAAAATACTATAAATACAAGGCTCATCTCTTGTATTTTAATGGAATAAAAAAGATCTGAACGTAGAACATTATGCATTTACACTGGTAACAGAATTCTACTTTTAATGCTAGCAAAGGATGGAATCTTGAAAGTAAAGTTTCAACATTACCTAACTTCATTATCTCAGTCAGAATCCTTCTGTATCGAAACCATATTTTCTGACCTATTTTACATGGTTTGTAAGCTCTTTGTGACTGCTCATTTAATGTATGCATAAATTACACTATACTTCATTTAGCAGGCTTATCTCATAACTCAAAGCAAAACATTGTACATTAGAACCCCTTATGATTGAATCCATGCCAAAAGGCAGACACTGCCAAAAAGTTTACGCAACTTAAGGAAAGACCAAGAACAGACCATGAGAACTACAAGTGTATGAGATCATTTCAGTGTTAACAGAAAGGTCACATACAAGACAGCATAGTATCACTTACGTTCAGCTTGTGAAACTAAGACTGACAAATGATTATGAACCTTCTCCTTCAGACTGTTTCTAATATCTCTAATGCACAGATTATATAGATTAAGTCCATCAAAGTTATTGCTGATCACCTGGCTAGCGTATGGATCTAGTCATTTGCCTATAAAATGTATGTTATTATATAAAAAAAATAAAATAAAAAAAAGGGTAATTGTTTATGCATGAAACAGAAACAATCTATAGCAATTAAAATGCATACACCCTCAAATGTAAGAATGTAACTTTTAGTTTCTATTAAGGAACTAAAATAGATCATGTCAAGTTGTGTTGAATAAAATTGTTAACAAAATAATGAAGAAACATTAACATATTTAAAACATTAAGGGTTGTATTCGGTTACCTGGAATATAGTACGGTTCTTTAATCTCTTTAATTTTCTATTAAAGGGACACTATAGTCACCCAGACCACTTCAGCTCAATGAAGTGGTCGGGTGCCAGGTCCCCAGGGTTTTAACCCTTCAGATGTAAACATAGCAGTTTCAGAAAAACTGCTATGTTTACATTGCAGGGTTAATCCTGTCTTCCTGACAGCCGCTAGAGGCGCTTCTGCGCCGCTGGATGCTAAAATCAAATCCAGCGTGCAGAACGTCCATAGGAAAGCATTGCTGCGCAACTCGGGAGCTGATGTCACCAGTGCGGAGGGAGCCTGGTGCTGGATAAAGGTAAGGTTTTAACCCCTTCAGCCCAGCGGGAGGGGTACCCTGAGGGTGGGGGGGGGGCCTTGTGATTGCAACAAATCTGTTTTCCTGACACTATAGTGATCCTTTAACAAACAGCTTTTCATTACCATCTTAGTCCCAAAACAACTTTACAGTGTCAGATTTGTCTCCAACTTACTTATCAGTGTCATTTAACATAATAACAATTTTGGTTCACAAACAATATATCAGTGACATATTTACCCAAACAGCTTGCCAGTGCCATCTTTGTTCATAAATAGCTTGACATGTATTAATGTGGTATAACATAGCAATCACTATTTTTGATAGTTGCACCATTCTCGGTTAGACGTTCACCCAGTCTCTATTCCTTAAAAAAAAACAAAAAAAAAAACAACATTAACCCGATCAGCGTTGCTCCCCTTGTGGGGAGACTGCCTACAGCCCAGACAGTCTCCCCACACTGGATTAGGACCCCTGGGGCCATGTGATCGCTGTGTTAAACAATAGGTGTCCATGTGTCTGCCTGCAGGGGGACTGTCTGTGCTGATAGGCAGTCTCCCTGTATGTGTAAAATCATTAAAAAAAATAAAGTTAATGTTAATTTAAAAAAAAATTATATATGTGTGTATATATATATATATATGAGATATATAGACATATATTATATCTATATAATATATGTCTAAATATCATATATATAATGTCAAACTAAGTGTATTTTTATATTAATATGTACTTATATTAATATAAAAATACACTTATAATTAAATTACACACGTATATATAATATATAATAACTATATATATTGTATATATATTATTATAAAATATAAATAAGTAATTTAAATTAAATTATTTTTTTAAAAATAATAATAAAAATTGAAAAAATTATATATCTATATGAAATGTTATTCTAACTGTATTTTAATATATATATATATATATATATATATATATATATATATATATATCAAAATACACTTAGAATGAATTTGTATATATATCTATGTATATATAAATAAATAAAAATAATACAAAATATACATATGTCCATATACAAAATTACATAAATAATTATATAAATATACACGTAGACTTCAAATATATAAATATGCATATATTTAAATTCTACGTGCGTATTTATGTAATATTTTTACATAATTCAGTAATTTTATTGATTGCAATTTGAGGGACCTGCCTGCCAACCCAGGCCGAAATTCCAGAGAATTTAATTTGTTAGCACTGTATTTTACCCTGTAACGTTCTACGACACCCTAAAACCTGTACATGGGGGGTACTGTTTTACTCGGGAGACTTCGCTGAACACAAATATTAGTGATTCAAAACAGTAAAACATATCACAGCGATGATATTGTCAGTGAAAGTGACTTTTTTTGCATTTTTCACACACAAGCAGCACTTTTACTGATGATATAATTGTTGTGATACGTTTTCCAGTTTTTAAACACTAATATTTGTGTTCAGCAAAGTCTCCTGAGTAAAACAGTACCCCCCATGTACAGGTTTTATAGCATTTTTGAAAGTTACAAGGTCAAATATATGGGTCAAATATTTTACATTGAAAATGGCCAGGTTGGTCACGTTGCCTTTGAGAGCGTATGGTAGCCCAGGAATGAGAATTACCCCCATGATGGCATACCATTTGCAAAAGAAGACAACCCAAGGTATTGCAAATGGGGTATGTCTAGTCTTTTTTAGTAACCACTTGGTCACAAACACTGGCCAAAATTAGCGTTCAATTTAGTTTTTTTACTTTTTTCACACACAAACAAATATGAATGCTTACTTTGGCCAGTGTTTTCGACTAAGTAGCTACTAAAAAAGACTGGACATACCCCATATTGAATACCCTGGGTTGTCTACATGTGGGGTGTTATTCAGAGATTTATGACAGATAATAGTGTTACAATGTCACTATTGATAAATTTTAAAAATGTATGTTTTGAAACCGCAATATCCTACTTGTACCTATAGCCCTATAACATGCAAAAAAAGCACGTAAACACTAGGTATTTTTAAACTCAGGACAAAATTTTGAATCTATTTAGCAGTTTTTTTCATTCGCTTTTGTAGATGAGTAAAAGATTTTTTAAGTAAAAGTCAAAAAACATGTATTTTTTTCAATTTTTCATCATATTTTTTATTTTTTTTAAATTAAAATACATGAGATTATATAAATAATGGTATGTAAAGAAAGCCCCTTTTGTCCTGAAAAAACAATATATAATTTGTATGGGAACAGTAAATGAGAAAGCGGAAAATTACAGCCAAACACAAACACCACAAAAGTGTAAAAATATGCCTGGTCGCAAATGTACAACATCGCAAAAACAGTCCAGTCCTTAAGGGGTTAAAAACTCACTTCTTCAGGAAAGCATATCACTGTAACTGTCAACAGCTTTTTCTCTCGACACTCTGATTCCTCTTGTGCAACTATCAAAAATACCCTACTAAGCCCTCAGTGAATACTATCCAAACAACCTATCTTTACCCTTTTCTAACCCTACCTTTACCCTTTGTGTCACTATACCCCACTCCAGCGCCGTCTTTAACGTGGGGCAAATGGGGCAATTTCGCCGGGCCCAGTTACACCTGGGGACCCAGTTACACCTGGGGGCCCAAGGCAGCTGCCCCGTGGGCGCTGCTGCCCTCAACTACTTATACCCCTCCCTGCACACTAAGGAGGCCCACCGGGTGGCCCATGCACTATGGGCCACCCGTTGGGTGTTTGTAAGCAGGGCCCCAGTCACGCTCTGATCCTTTAATAGCACGAGCGGGCCCCCTTGCTTTTTGGCAGCATGGGAGGATGTGACTACCATGAGTCATTTCCTCCCAAAGAGAACAACGCGGGAGACACCAGGGAGGCAGAGAGGAGGGGGGCTGGGCTGATATTGCCAACAGCAACCCCCAACAGCCTCAGCCACCACTGGTCACCAGGGAAGCCACCCTTTAAGGTAGGAAGCGGGAGGTGGACTTAAAAGTGTGTGTGAATATGTCAGTGTGTGTATCAGTATATCTCTGTGTCTTTGTCAGTCTGTCTGTCTGTGTGTTTGCCTGTATGTCTGTCAGTGTGTGTCTGTCAGTATGTCTGTTAGTATGTGTGTGTGTCAGTATGTCTGTCAGTGTATGTGTGTGTCAGTATGTCAGTGTATGTGTGTGTGTGTGTGTGTCAGTATGTTTGTCAGTGTGTCAGTATGTTTGCCAGCGTATGTGTCTTGCCAGGGAGCGGGAGGGGGGATGTAGGGCCCAGGAGGACCATAAAAATGCTTTGCCAAGGGTCCTATTAATATTATAGACGGCCCTGCCCCACTCCCTCTAGCATGTAAGCTCATTGAGCAGGGCCCTCAACCCCTCTGTTTCTGTGAGTCCAACTTGTCTGGTTACAATTACGTGTCTGTGAGTCCACACATTGTACAGCGCTATGGAATTTGCTAGAGCTATATAAATAATGAATTTTTTTAAGCCGGATTAAGTCACACAAGCAGTGGTATATTTAGGATTTGTGCTGCCCAATGCATGACTAAACTTACACTCCCCCCCTCCCAATCTAAATGCATCCCACTCCTTCAGTCAAGACCACATATCTTTCTGTTGGAATCCAACCCCTTCATCTGTAAACCCTCCACCTCCTCCGTTTAAAGCTCTATGTTTTCCTCTTGTAGGTCCACCTGTAAATGTCGGTCATTAAACAGCTTATAAAAGCTATCTTTGCCTTCAAACAACTTTACAGTACAATCTTTGTCCAAAAACAACTTTACAGGGCCTGCTTTATCCCCACACAACTTCACAGTGCCAGTTTTGTCCAAAAAATGTGTATCAGTGCCATATTTACACCCAGACAGTTTGCCAGTGCCATCTTTGTCCACAATTTGCATGTGTCATCTTTGCCTACAGTTTGCTGTGCCATCTGGGATATCATGACATTGTGCTTTAAATGCATAAACTTGGTATGTCATAGCAATCAGCTATAAATGTATTAACTTGGTATAGCATGGAAATCAGCTATAAATACATAAACCTGGTATATCTTGCCAATGAAAATATACAAACACCAACGTGTGACTGATGTGTAGAGCAAGTATAAAATATACTTATTTTGAAAATAAGAAACAGCCTCCCCTGGTCGTTAACCCGCAAACGACCTCTAACGATATACAGCAGAGAAATATAAAGAAAATGGGATACAGCTGTATCCCATTTTCTTTGTATTTCTCTGCTGTATATCTTGCCAATGACCTGGAGAGCCATATTGTCTGTGTGTAGCCAAGTTATACCTTAAATGCAAAGTAACACCCAGGAAAAGAGGCTGCCATAGAGAGATGCTACATGATCTGCCAGATCTAGCTGATGTTGGGAGTGTAGTTGGGAGGATTCCCTAACTAGGGATCTGGTTAACATGGTGGCTGCTGCCTTTTATGAGAGACTCCTCATCCTGCTACAGTTTCTCTCAGACTAATTCATTTCCCTATTTAAGCTCCACATGGGAATAGAAATAAAGGTAATTAGACTGAGGATGAAAGCTTGCCATGTCCTGTTTTTTGGCAGGTGCTGGCCAAAGCAAATGTCTTGTTTGCCTCGCTGAAGATCCACCACCATCCATCACACAAGCAAAATAACAGCATGTCAGAGTGGAGTTGGGACTTATGGATAAGATGCCGGTGTTGAAAGAAGCCAGTAAAAGTGATGTGTGCAACAAGTGAACAGATGAAACAGAGAGAGAGAGAGCTGGTCTATGGAGGGCAATTGTAATGAGAGATGTGTCATCAAGGAAGATGATAAGCTGTTCCAAATGATAAACCTTAGTTGAAATCCGAAGTGCAGAAATATTTGCTCACCCTTGCAGATAAACACAACCCATGGTAACCAGGTAAGAAACTACCTGGGCTGTGAATCTGTGCACGGGGGCTTGGCAGGAACAATAACCGGGTACAAAGAAATAGACAAGGGCAAATCCAGGAGAGTAGTCAGGCAAGGTTCCAAAGGTCAGGGTAGGCATCGAACAGGCAATAACGAAGATCCAGAAGAAGGGTTCACAAGCCAAGTCAGTCTTAAGCTACAGGATACAATAAACTGACCCAAGTCTCAGGGAGAGGCAGTGTTATATAGCTGGATAACGAGCAGCCTACTTGCAAGATGCCACAGGTGTACTTAAAGAGACAGGTAGTAATCAAAGGAGAAGTCCAGCCCCCTAGTTCTGTAGATGAGAGTTGGCAGTGAAGGAACGAACAGATGTCAGGAGATGGTCATTTGCAGAGAAGGTTGTATTTGTCTAGTTAAGAAGGCTTTGTATGTTAGTGTTAACATTTTGAATTGGATCCTGAAGGGTACAGAAAGTCAATGTAATGATTCCCAAAGGGGTGAGGGATGGGATGTGAACATTTTTGTTTGGGTGTGATTTTTTTCTTCCTTGTATGTATTGTTACTGTTTTTAAAAAACTTAGTAAACAAGGATTAGCAATGCAATTCATCAATTTGTAACTTAAGTGGTTGACTCATTTTAGCACTATGCGTCGAGTGTGACTCATGGAGAGTTGGAAACATGTTTTCACCAGTTAAGTCAATGCTTATACCCAACCCCCAGCTTTTTTAGTAGACATACTTGCCCAAAGATATATAGTAAAATGGTTTCTAAACAACATGCAACTTATTCTGTACTATTCTATTATATTATTGTCTGTATTTACCTCTTAGTCCTTTGATCATCATGAGGGTATTAGCATACTTATTTTATATATGTATCATGTGTGTGCTGTTCATCTTGTTTGTTAAGTTGCCTTGACATTCTATCTACACAGAAAGAGGTTAGTCATTTGTAGAATGTTGGAATGGACCTTTTGGTTATTTTGGTTGATAATAATACTGTAGTTGGTTACTCTTTGATATAATTTTTTATATAAAATATCATTGGGATACCTTATTAAGATTCCTATAATTTAACCATTATTAGAAAATGTAAACAAATACAGTTTTTTTCTGGGTGCACACCCTAATGTAATGGCTGCACATGCCTTAGCCTGTGTACATGGTGTAATTATGCTCACCAAGTTGTTTAGGCAAGCAGAACAAAAGACTCAATAACATATAACCCTGTTATATCTGGAACATCATTGGTTAAAAGTCTTTATCAATGCATTTTTTCAATGTATCTCGATGGCCTCTGGATGGATCTAATGAGTTATTTACTAATCTAAAAACTATGGAAAAAATGACAAAGGAATTAAACATTTGTGATCTAGCTGGGTGACATTGAGATTACTTTCATTCACAGTTTCTGGTATAGTGAATAATACTGACACTAAATCTGCCACTGTTCTTGAAATACCTTCTTTACAGATTGGCACACACTGTTGATTAAATATTAGCTCAGTTTGATCTACAGTTATATTATTTATTGAATAATAATGTGAATTTGGGTGACTGGATAATTTAGCTGCAGACGTTTAGAAAAATAGTGCTTGAAAATAACATTTCTAACATCTCTATTGAAGCCAATATTTTGCAACTAGACTTGCTCACTCAACACTCAGTACTTAGTAAATACATCGATAAGTGTGATCCTAAAAGTCAGTTCATATGTAACATACTATATAATCCCCATCATGTCTCAGGGTTCTAAACGCAAGGCCATATCAATACATTATATCATTAACAACTTGGATTTAAGATTAAGAGACTATATGGTGTCAAGTTTTTAACCAAGAGAAATTCCATTTAAATGGAGATAACTGCAAACTTAGGAAACATCTTGCAGCGCTACGGAATTTGTTGGCGCTATATAAATAATAAAATAATAATAATAATAATAATATATGATAGTGGTGAAAGACCACTTTAATAAAATAAATAACATCATAGGTTTTTGTTGTTTGCATTAAACTACAAAGTGTAGTGAAGCTCTACATACCCCATTTGCTTGTTCAATCCAGAACTTCAAAATTACATGAGTCCACAATTCCATCGATTTCCTGTCTTGATAAGCAGCATGACTCTGTCTCGATAAAGATAAGGGGAAATGAAACAAGAAATCAGTTTGTGAACTCCTTATAAAGGCAAGCCTTCCTGGGCTGGGAGGGACCAAAAGGGGGATACTCCATCTAGGGGACACCAAGGAAATAGAGCTGTTTTAAGGCATGCTTAACATATTGAGTGCATAACATCAGTAGATATTCCTGTATATTACATCATTTTCATGACCAATGGCCTTTCAACTTCCTTTCCTTTCTACTACATGATTATTCAGTGCCCATAAGCTAGTGATGTGTCAATTGACATAATCAAGAATGTATTTAAGAAGTACATAGTTATGGCATATGTTACTTTGACACCATTTAAATTCAAGAATAAATTCTTCAGATACTCTGCACTGGTGTTAACATTATTTTAAAATGTAAAACAGGAAAAATGTATTAAAATTCTACAAACAATTTAAAAATATTGAAAATAAAAAAACTCTCCTTAGAGTTCCTGAAATGAGCTCTCACCAAGTGGCTGATTATGGGAATACAGTAGTATTTTTTTAATAAGTGCTTTTTAGCACACAATTTACAAAAAAAAAAGAAAACATAAATTTTATTAATCTATTATATTTAATAAATAAAAAAACAATTTTTCAGAGTAATTGAAGACATGTATGGATAGCATAAATTATTATTTTTTACGAATATACACGGCAATATCACTTTTATCACAGTGATATGATTGGAAAGAAAAAACAAAAAGAAAAAAATAATATTATAATATTGCACAAAATATGTAACTACGTCACTATTTTACATAAGGGATTGTTGATGAATTCTAACAAATATTAAATTAAATATGCCTAGAAATATGATACATGTCAATTGAGTGGAGAGATCTGTAGATCATGGCATGTGGAAATTACAATAAATGGTGACTTGGAATGAAATGTGATTATTCCCTATAAAAATCAGTAATCTTCAGTTATCCATTAAGAGACGGACAAGAGAAAAAAAAGAGCATACAGAAATCTAATACAATTGCTCAGAAAAAGAATTTGGTGATAAACAGTGTTGCAAACAGCAGAAAGATCAATTAAATTAGAAGAAAATTGTGAATTTTGGATTCATTTGAAATTAAATCCTGGTCCCTAAGCTAATTTAGTAGAGTGTTCAGGTCAAAAATCAGATTGGAGAAGGCCAATTTGATAACACATAACTCTGTATGGAAAACTGATGTAGGAGAGATACTAGATGAAAGTGGGAGTTTAGAGATATTGGCAAGGGGTAAAATGAGAGCATAGACCGAGCAAGATGTGAGGGAATAAGATAAAGGAAACAGAAGTGTATAGATCTCCTCCTCTGGTGATAGAGGCAATGGACAGAAAGATGAGGAGTAATATAAGTTGAGCGTGGGAAAAGAAGCTGGCAATATTGCTTGTCTAATTTTAGCAGTTGTTTCAAGTACATAGTTTGTATTGATGGAAACTGTAAAGTAGGTAGCAGCAATGGGGCGAAGTGATGTGTTAAAGGTGTAGAAAAGGTATTTAATATTGCAAGCATCTTTGGTGCTTAGGGAAAATATATTTTCCTTGACAAGAGAGTCCTCAGTCAGGAGAAATTACCTTGTAATGTAGGAAGTCGAGTGTAGATGGAAATAGATTAAAGTTAGACTTAGATAATTGGGAAATAGATATGTAAAGATAAAAAAGGGGAAATTAAACTGAAAAAAAACAATATTACTAAGATAAGATATGCGAAATAATTTGCAATAGAAGAGATGAAAGAGATACAGAGAAGGTGCACAGGGCTCACCAACACATAATTGTGTAGATTTTATGTTCTCAAAATGCTTTCTGTAAAGTGTCTTAATTTCATGTTATTTCTGACAAATGTGAGTTTTTCTGAATAATGTAATGTTTTGTGTTTGACACAAACAGATGTAAAGCCTCAGTTACAATGAAGGCTTCGTTAACATGCATAGGGGAGGCTATCAAACTAGCGCTGAAGGCACTATTTTATCTGATAATCCCTTGATCCAGGGACCCTAATAGTTCTTGAGAACTGATTTATTGCGTCAATTGTCTAGATTGATACCCAGTGCAATATATGAGTCAAGCATCTTTTGAGCAAGAATGTGTCTACAGCACAGTCTAAACGCTGAATTATAAAGTCTTGTATTTAAAAAAAAAAAAATTAAGGGTTATAAACAAATGGAACATGTTTGTTCCCAGAATGTGTAATCAAAATGTTTTACTTACTATAAGAAAAGCCAAATTGAATAGGTTTATTGTTTAGCATTTTTTCTTGGTTTGTCTGTGCTCTAACTTGCAAGCAGCTATACTTAGCCCAGCACAGCCAATCTTATATAAAAAATATGTATATTTTATGTCCACTTTCCAGCTCTATATTGCATTGTATTATTTCACACTACATGCATTTTCTACATAAACTGCAATGTGGTATAAATTATCATAAAAATACTTTAATTTATTATTATTTTTCTTTATATATATATTTCTTTAATTGAAAACATCTTCCTTGTCATAAATCGAGAGAGACATGAGTTAAGTTTTCATTTATTGAAAGTTGGGTTCACCCCAAATCAAGAACCACATGTTCTTTCTTTCTTACGGGTGTTTAGAAAAGTACATTTGTTGGTCATTATTTTTATTTTCCAATTTAAAAAAAGTAATCCTTTATTCTGCTATTCTGGGTATGTTTCTCTCCTTTAAACACCTACAGCATTATTTGAGACACAATCAGACACACAACTAAAATAAGTATATTGAGGCATTCCAGAAAAGAAATCAGGAAAAAAAAAACACACAAAATAATGCAATAAATTGGTGCCAGATGTGAGACCCTATAAATAATATTATAGGTCTATGTGTCCATGGTTAGAACAGACAGATGGTTTGTCTTTCATTGGTTGTTGGTTTCTTTTGGTCACTGCCAGCCTCTGTCCGTTCTATATATTCTGTACGTTGTACTATAAGCAGATAGAGCTGACATTGATCATTCAAGGCCTTATTTAAGGATAGATGGCAAAGATATTTGAAATTATAGCATACTTGTTAAAGTTAAATTTTAAAATGTTATTATTGTAAAAGTTAAATTATGCATGGTGTTTCTCAGTTTCTGCATTGGTTAATACACAAACTTTGTTAACCCCTTAAGGACACATGACATGTATGACATGCCATGATTCCCTTTTATTCCAGAAGTTTGGTCCTTAAGGGGTTAAATACAGTCATAAATTATTATAAAAGGATTTCAGTGCTGGTTTAAAACATTGTGCTTTCCATGAGTCTTGCTTGCTTTCAATATGTTATTTTTCCCTCTTCCTGTACTGGCCTAGAAAATACCCTCACTACTATCTTAAGATCAGTTGTATTCCCTTGAGGTTTTCAAGATACCATTTAAGTGCATAATGACCTACCCTGTATATCTGTTGTCATTAAGGGGGTCAAGACATGAGCATTAATAATGGAGGACAGAACAGTCCTAACAATAATTACATTGTTTCTTTCTTTAAAAGTTCTCTTGATTTGTTAATTTTGCGTAATTGTTTTTTGCTTAGATTCTCACTGGAAGATTTTCCATAAAATGTTCCAAGTACTATGAATGCTCCCTTTCTCATAGTATAACATGTGTAATTTTCTTTCTCTCTACATCTCCTCTTATATATATCCTTCTCTGTAAGAAGTAAAAAAAAAACAGAAAAGATGTTACAGATGCTAAAAATACTAAAAATATTTGACTTTTATTATTATTCATTTTTATTATTATTATTTATTATTATGAATATATATCTCCAAATATAGATATCTCCAGATATAAATGGTGGTGGCTGCGAGGGGCATATCAGGTAAGTGAAACATACCATCCCCTGCATCCTGCAGCCCTGTGCCACTGCACTGCAAGCAGGGAAGACCCTGTTAAAGGACCACTATAGTGCCAGAAAAAAAAACTAATTTCCTGGCCCCCAAACTAATTTTCATGGCCCCCCCTCCCGCCGTGCTGAAGGGGAAGGAAGGGGTTAAATTCTTACCTTTCTCCAGTCTTGGGCTTCCTCGGTGCTGGGGACTCACCTCCCTCTTCCAACATCATCTGCTGAAGGCGCATGCACGGCAAGAGCCGCGTGCATTCAGTCAGTCCATAGGAAAGCATTTCTCAATGCTTTCCTAGGGACACTGGTGTCTTCTCACTGTGAAAATCACAGTGAGAAGCACAGAAGCGCCTCTAGCGGCTGTCAGGCTGGATTAACCCTAATGTAAACATAGCAGTTTCTCAGCTGCAGGGTTAACCCTAGATGGACCTGGCACCCAGACCACTTCATTGAGCTGTGTGCCTATAGCGGTCCTTTAAGTGTCTTTACAATATATGCAAAGGACCCCAAAGGTGACAGAATTACTTTGAATGCAGCCCTTTGCTGGTTAAAATTCTCCCTGCCCCCCCCCCCTCACCCCCCATTCTAACCAGCTCTGAAATAACTAATGAACACTGAGTAATTACCATGCCTATTTCAGCACTGCAAAGGAGAGCAGCAAACTTCCTGTTTCAGATCTGAAAAATCCCACACACATAATAATCATTTGAAACATGGACATGAGACCCCATATTAACAGACTGAGCTTTTGATTGATCTTCTCATATACAAAAAAGAAATTGTGGTGATGGGGGGGAGGGGGAGGTCGTGGTCAGTAACTAAGATCAGAAAGACATTTGGATTGTAAAATTACATTTGAACCTTATAAATCTTCAAGTCAACTGTTCCAATTGTGTTCCAGAGGTCCAAATGACATACATGGCATTTTCGTGCCATCTCAGTGTTCACCTAGCTTAAATTAGTGCAATGATCCAATGTTCATCTGTTTATATTTAAATACATTTGTGAAGACTTTAGATACATTACTTACCAGCGCCAAAGCCCTCAGCACTAAGGAAAGCAGTGTCATAGCTAATCATTTTCTGTAAACAGGTGAATGTGCCATAAGAAATATGCATGATGGATCCAACTCATGGAGAACCACCAAAATATCACCATGACCCATTATTGGGTCCTGACCCAGTAGTAAAAAATTATCTATTTAAATTTCAGGGTTGGACTTCTAGCTGAAAGTGCTCTTGTATTAGTAAATATATGGGCTATATCACCATGATTCTGATTTAGACTTATTTGTTAAAGGTATAATTACATGATTTTGCTATTTCATGATGAAAAGTCATGATTTTATGAAAGACACGGAGGCTCATATTGCTTAACCCTTTCTTTACTGTCCACCAATAGCAGCAAAGAATACAAACAGTAAGAAAAAATGGTAACAATAGTGATAGACCACTCCCATACCAAGTCCCAGTATAATAGACAGCACCTCCCCACACACTTCCTCTTTCTTTGGAGATGCAACACCAAACCAGCAAACAGGAACCAATGAACAGTCCAGAACTCAGCAGACCAAACCATCCCGAAATCCAGCCGGAAACTTATCAGGAACCATCTGTGAACTGGGACTAAACCATCAACAAATGACTAAGTGTCAACAACAGGGAGTCCGATCTCCAGCCAATGTAGTGAAGTCTTGGGAAGAAGTGAGGATTTTTATACAGCACCAACAGCGCAGAATCAACCTGTGAAAACATAAAAAACAGGAACCCAAGCGTTAAAACGGTACTAAAACCAATTGCTCATGCCAAGCCATAATATATTGATATACTGAAACCATATAGTGCCCCTAATGTCAGACAAGAGAACCACCACCAAGCCAACATAACATTAACAGTACGGATGCACATAAAATACCATGTTGAACTCAGTGAAATACTTACCAACCTGAGATATAACATAGCACAACAGTGGGGGGGGAAACACAATGATAGAAAAATAAAAGGGTGGGACAATACTCCCCTCCGTGTCTTTCATAAAATCATGACTTTTCGTCATGAAATAGCAAAATCATGTAATTTTATGTCAAGACACGGAGGCTCATATTGCAAGTTTAAAACTGATCAATAACCGAAGAGAAAACATGTGTTGAAGGCCAAAATTAAAATTCTCTGAAGGTGGATTCGCGGGACCACTCCGCCATCCTCATCAGGTCTTCCAGACGTGCTCCCAAAGACACCATAGACGTGGCTGATGCCCCTCGTGTGGAGTGAGCACTAAAGATGAATGTATCCACACCGGCCAGTGACATCACCCATTTCACCCAACGAGCCAAGGTAGTGCTGGGCACCGGGGCGAAGGGTTGACGATTCGAGAGAAAGAGCTGAGGGGACGCGGCCGAACGATGGGCACTCGTCTGAAGTTCATACTCCCTCAAACAGGTCACAGGACATAGCGCCGGGGTAGTTGGAAAACTCGTATATGAGACCGAACGTATAGTCATCTTAGTGCGTCTGGAGATGTTAACTGACATCCGAGACCATTTGCACGAAATGAGGCAGAACAGGGAAACCAATTTGGCCAACAGTTGTCGCAGGATGAGGTCCGTATTAGGAGGCCAGGAAGTAAACAGTGACAAGACGCAGGAAACGTCCCAGGTAGCCGAATATCGAGGTCTGTGGGGACGTGACAGGCGTGAACCCCCGAAGTAAGTGGCACACCAAGGGGTGTTGGCCCACAGGACAGCCGTCAAAACCCTGGTGAGCTGAAGAGATGCCTCATCTATACAGGTTAATCGTGCGATACGCCCGACCAGCCTCGAATAACGAAGTGAGGAATTGGAGTATTGCTGTCACAGGTGCCAAAACGGGATCCAATTCCCGAGCTAGGCACCAGCCAGTCCAAGCTCTCCAAGCGGTCCCATATGATCGTCTAGTGCCGGGGGCCCATGCAACGGCCAGGAGGCGTAGAGTTGCATCCGAAACTCCTTGGATATCCGAGGGACTCCGGAAATCCTCCATGCAAGTAGCAGCAACGACCCGTCCATTAGGAGGGGGTGTCGTTGGCCCAATGGGTCCAGCAGAAGATCCTGGCAGGATGGCAGAAGTCTGGGTACATCTATCGCCAGTTCCAGGAGCTGTGGGAAAAAAACATGAGGTAAATGTAAGCTTACCATAAGGGCGTCTGGAACCGGGTTTCCCTCTGAAGCCTCTGGAGCGCCATGGCCTCCCACGAGAGGGGAAGAAAGGGGACTGTTGTCTCGTCTGGTAGGATGGTCTATGGTTGTAGAAGCCTCGTCCCGATCCACGGGCGTGGTAATTAGACCGGCCGGACAGACGGCCCCTGAATCTGCCGGCCCTGGTAGAGACCTGTCCCTGAAATACCCTCTACATAGAGGATTAAGCCTTGTCCAGGGCTGTAAAAGCACCCACACAGCACCCCAGATCCTTTATAAAGGATTCCCCAAACAACAGGCCCTGGGCGTTTTTGTCCGCCTCAGTGAGAACGAGGTTAGCCAATTTGGGCTCAATTTTAAAGAGAATGGCTTCACGCCGCTCAATGTACAGGGAGGTGTTCAGACTGCCTGCTATGCAGATCGCCCTCTGCACCCAGCCACGGAGTTCTTCTGGATCAACCTGCCTGTTTTCGGCTCTGGCTAGTTCAGCTAGGTCAAACAATTTGGCCAAAGGACCAAAAATGTCCAGGTGTTTGTCCTGGCATCATTTTAAAGCAGAATCCAATCCCTTGTCCATCCCATCTTTGAAAGAAATTGGGACATTTTGGGGTCAACAATAGGGGCCTCACAGACTTTACTGGGAATCAGGGGTCTAGGACATTCTGCCCTGAGTTTGTTGCGCGCCGCCTTGCTAAGGTGGCGCCGTACCCAGTTCTCTAGGTACTTAGCCACATGGTCCGCTGGTAGCCATTCTGCCAACCTCGGGTGATGGAGAGCATCCGGGTCAAAAATAGGTTCCCCAGACAGATCCATGAGGGCGGAACCCGTGGTAGCGGGGGAGTCACTGCGCCAGCCACTCATTACCAACCCCCGATAGAGCAGGGGCAAAGGGGTCAGTGTCCTGCTCACCAATGTCGTCATTGGAGTCACATACGGACTCAGCATCAGCCTCCTCACAAGACCCGATTTCTGAGTCGGAGTCACTCTCTTTTTGTGCTCTAGCACATTTCTACTGCCGTGCCCATTCTGATTGGAGCAGAAAGGCTCTCTTGCATGACATAGGCACGCTGTCATGGGTGGATATAGTCACACCAGTCGTATTGTTTCTGGAGGCAGGGGGACTTAAGTGCCTGGATTTGGCCGTAGCCTTTCTTGGAACATCCCCTAGAGGGCTTAAAGCAGAATGCGGTAAGCGCGTCAGCGTGGCCGAGCCTTCTGCGGCCAAAGGGCGTGCCAGTAAGGCCTGTGAAATAGTCTGGGAAAGAGCCGAGGACATGGAGCCCATGGCGGCCATTATGGCATCCGTAACGGAGCGCTGTAGAGCTAGGGATTGGGCATCGTCAGGTACTGACATAGGGTCACCTGCGGAGGAAGGGGGGCCAGAGCTGGCAGAGGGGTTAACCAAAGCATGGGGTATATCCATTTCCCCAGGGGGAAGGGACGTGGCAGGCACTTTGGACTTGGGCATAATAAAATTGCTGTGAGATATCACAATGACACCAAATATAAAATAGTAATATATGCTGCAGGGAGTTGAAAGCTAAAACGAAAATGACAGGGAGAGAACAAACTAGCAGTTGTTTATCACCCCAGACTAGCTATACCTTATTAGAGGGTAGCGATAGGGAGCTCAATAGGGCCCAGACCGTCTGACAGGAAGAAGGAGCAATGGAGTCACAGACAGCCTGAGAAAGATAAGGTAAAGGGAAAAAAAAGATAAGAGCAACAGGGGAAGCTCAAGTGATAGGGATACTGATAATAATACCCTAAAGAGGTCTGGAACCCTGGGCTCAAAGGATAACACAATATAAAAATCCACAAGAGGATAAAACATGGAAACATAAAACATATGGAAAATAAATAATGAAAACTTCAAGCAAAAAAGCAAATAAATGGTACAGGTAGCAACAGAGCAATAATGAGAGGTACCATCAATAATGCAAATAAATAGTATACATAACATTAAGGCAATGATAATATGGAAGAAATTAGTCATGTACTTATCTGTTTGGTAGCAGCAAAGAAAGAGGAAGTGTGGGGAGGTGCTGACTATTATTCTGGGACTTGGTATGGGAGTGGTCTATCACTATGGTTACCATTTTTTCTTACTGTTTGTATTCTTTGCTGCTATTGGTGGACAGTAAAGAAAGGGTTAAGCAATATAAGCCTCAGTGTCTTGACATAAAATCAGATGCAATGTTATAGAGACATATTTCTGTTACAAACAAACATATATGCACATTTTATTTATATATGTAGTATTATCATATTAATCACTTAAATAATTATTGTTTGTATTTATATATCTCAAGGGTTTGATTTTGTTCAGTTTTAGTCCTTCAGCATACAAGATAACATCTCATACTTCGTTCACCAAATGTTGGCCGCATGCCATACACATCTGGAAATAATTATGAAATAATCAAAAACGATATAACTCTAATTACAGTGCAGTCCAAATTAAATACCCTTTAAAACAAACAAATAAATAAATAAATATATCAATGTCTATGTACTAAACAAAGGAACATCGCCTGAATTATCTGTTGGTAAAGTTTAACCCTTTACATAGAAGGTGCTTTGTCAGCTGTATGTTGTTGTGTAAATTAACAGATTAATTGGTGTTTATGGCTGTGACATGTTTATAATTTCCAGATTATTGACTGTTTCTATGGTAACCGCTAATTGTGGTTTCCCGGAATTCAACAACAAAATGTTAAAAAAAGCAGTGAGGTGAGAAAGGGAGGAATTTATTTTTATAGTAAGCAGATAGTTGCTTTAAACAACATGTGCTAAGGGTGAGCAAACTTAGGTGACCTCTAGTCCGAATGCATTCATAGCGGCAGCTGTAACACTCTCTTCACACTTACAAAGGCTTAGCATATAAAACCTGGATGTCCTCTATGTACATAACCATCATGTACTGTAACAACTACAAGCAATAAAATCAGTTTTACAAATGGAACATGAATAGCAAGTAATCTGTGTCCGAGAAGTGTGGGCAGCATTCTGGTCGGGGGCCAACTAGTATGGTGTTAAGTTAGCAGACATTACATATTTTTTAGAAATGGGGAGTTTTCTGTTAAATTGCTCTATTGTGGAAAATACCAAGGGTCGATTGGCATGTGTAGACTAGGGGGTGGTATGAATAAGCTGAACTAAAAACATAATATCCTAAACCTAGTTTGATACATTCAGACGCAGGGCTGGTGCAAGGATTTTGGGGCACATAGGAGAAGATGCATTTTTCCGCCCCCCCCTTAAAAAAAAATAACATCTTCATACCTCTTAACCTCCCTTTTGTGTTTCTTATGCCCTTTTTTAAATGTCTTACCCCCTTTAATGTATCGTTTCTCCTATTTTTTTCCCCATTGTGTGTGTAACACCACCTTTGTGTATCTCTCTCCCTACCTGGAGAGCTGGCGTGGGTCTGTAGTTTGGGGTCCAGTGGGCTGATGTGAAGGTTGCGGCTGTGGTAGAATCAGAGGTGGTGAGGGAGCTCTGATCTCCCTGCTCTGCTCCCTCATGCCTCACAGGCTGTTTACTGATGCCGGGAGCCAGAATGACATTATATTCCGGCTCCCGCGGCATCAGCAAGTGGCGCGCAAAGAAGCAGAGTAGGGAGATCAGAGCTCCCTCGCTTCCTCTGATTCTACCACAGCTGCAAGCCGCGCCAGTAGGTCCAGAAGGTGGCCTGGTACTAGGGAGTGCTTTCCTCCTGGCAGTCACAGGAATCTTGCGCCCCCAGAGCCGGTACGCCCTAAGGCGGCTGTCTGTGCCGCCTTATGGATGAGCTGGCCCTGCTTAGAAAAACAGTATTGATTATAAATAAAGACCTATAGCTAGAACTGTTAAATAGGGGCTGTATAAAATAAAATGATAAAATAATTCAAATAACATACATCTTACACAATATATATAAATAAATCAAATTTAAATAAAGCATACCTCTTATACAGTATACATACAAAACGATTCAGGTTGAAGCTTTTAGGAGACATTTATCTGCTTATCCCAAATGCTACAGATTGTATATCCAGTCCTATATAATGGGATGGAGATTGCAGTGTGATCCCTTGATCCCAAGGTTGTGAGCAATAGTAAAGTTACTGTCAGGATACAAAAGATAGAGGGGTCGTTGAGAAGAAACCAGACTGGGGGGGGTGGGGGGAGGGCTAGTCACAACGGTCTCACTTGAGACTGACTGAGAAACATTTTTTTTTTTCATGAATAAGATCAGAGTTGGCTATTATCTAACAATGCCAAAGTCACATATTTGCAGCCGAATCATGCTGACAAATTGGATCAAGTCAAGAACACTTAAAAATAAAGCACATTTACTATACAGCAAGTTATCCAGACACAACGTTCCTACTGTGCCTCAACTTAGAACATCGAGCCAGGTCAGTTTGTCATGTATGAAATTTGAAGTCATTTGCACTTGGTGTCCTCACATGAACCACACACAGAAAACTCCCAAAGTACTAATTTAGAATAAATAAACATTAATAAAAGCATGATTGATCCCCAATACTCTACTTATCGGGAAGAAGCCATGTAGCACATTCGTCATTACTTATACTGCAAACAGCAGAATGACTGCAAAAGAGAATAGAGGGTCTTTCAGATACCCACTAACCACAAAGGATCTAGTCCCCATTTTATTGTTTTTCAGTATGTTTTAGCACATTATTTATATATATATTTCTTTTTAATTCACATGCTTTAGCCTGAAGTGCCCCTTAAAGATTTATTTTAGAATATATATCTAAATAGTCAAAATATAAGGGTTCCTGCGCTTATCAGAGACCTTGCTTTAATGGAAAGTATAAAGTAAACACCTCTAAATCAGAATATTTTTGTGCATATGGGAAAAAAGTATGAACTTTTATTTTTGTTATTATATGAGAAACCCATGCCAGAGATATTGGCATCTACTTGGTATGCACATTATTGAGATTGACACTTTACCCCTTAAGGACCAAACTTCTGGAATAAAAGGGAATCATGACATGTCACACATGTCATGTGTCCTTAACTGGTTAAAGTCTACTGTTTTGTACTGACGGGAATAATCATTCTTCCTGCATCCTCAAGAAATAGATGATTTTATATGATATAATGGGCTTAGTGATCCACTGGAACAAAAACAAAAAATATGAGTACCCTGAGAAAGGACAAAAGCTTAGAGAAACTCAGTGGCTTGCCCTTCGGTAAATCCCTGCACGTGTCTGAAAATTGTTTTTGCTCACTTGTGTCATTATTTTCTTTGTGTTTTTTTTGCAATGCATTAACTTGGCTCTCTCTAAGTTCAAAGGATAATTCAGATGTGGCTCACTCTGCCCAAAGAGGTATCAGCTACACCTCACTAACAAGGCTCAAAGAAGACAGAACCAATAGTCTTGGGTTTCTGCATCGTTTGTGCAGAGAGAACTTGCCTGCATTCAGATTCTGGACTGCCCTTATCAGGTGGTATCAGTCTGATATGCTACAGAATATATTGTCTCTGCAGTGGCATTTATCAAAGGGCAAAATACTGAGTTTCTCTAAGCTTTTGTCTGTTCTCAGAGTTCTAATATTCTTTGTGTTTGTAAGGATCCCCTGGCCTTTAATTTGACAGGGAGAATTAAACACTGGTTAAAGTTGGCTAGTAGGGGTTGCATTAAAAACCTGTCAACATACCAGGGTACAGCCCATGAAATAGATGGAAAAGCATATAACCAATCCCCACCCAATCTGACTCCAACTGGCTAATAGGATGTCAAGGAAACTCAACAATTATTTTACCTGCTCCCTTCAGCCACACATGGTGTGGACAGTGGATAGGGATCCATACGATATTGACATTACCTCAATTGTATAAATTATTTGTTTTTAAATGTTAAATATTTTCTCACTTGCAGCTCCATACATACATATATAATATTTTTTTAGATTATTTAATCGGATGGTGAATTTGGGGAAACAATTCTCATATAATATAAACAACAGTGATACTAGCAATAATAAGTGGAATGCATACAATTTAGATGAGGTTTAGTAGCTCTCCATTTTGTTATTTTGGCCATAGGTATGACAGCCTTTAGTTATAGGCCGTAAAGCGTTATTGGAGATGTTTCAAAACAGCTGGAGAGCTGACTTCCACACCCTATCTTTAGTTATAAAGAAAATGATTTCTGGATAGCTTTTATTGATTGTCAAGGAAAAGTTGAAAAAAAGAAAGAAAGAGAAGGAAAGGAAGATACAAGAAAATATGTTTTTTCAATAAACAGGAAATTGCAGCTAAATGATCATTTTGTATTTTGAGACCATTTTGAGTAGAAAAATAACTGGGTAATATTTTCTTCATTTTTATATAATTTTGAAAAGTTGTACGAGAGGTTGTCATAAGAGGCTTTTATATTTGACTGCATAGGAAAGTAGGCATGAAAGACAAGATCAATCCTAAGAACAGTCGAGCTTTCAGTAGAACAGTCCTGACTTTTGGTTCCTGTCCCGCTGTCCTGCTTTAGTTCCGCATCTGGGGGCACCAGGGAACTGTATACGGCACTCCTTGCATGATCATGAAGGCTTGGGATTCGAGTATTCTGGATGTCAGTGGGTGCGCACACCCTGCCCCTTTTCCGGGGAATATCTACTTATTATGGACATGGTTAGTGGTGCAAACCACATCACTGGTGATGCCCCCTCAGGGGCTTGTTTACCCTGTCCTGACTCTGCACCTCAGGTTGTTGGAAGTTATGTGAGATGATGAGAAAAAGTAAATACTGGGTTGGTAATAAGAGTATAAATCTGGATCCAGAGAAATATATATTATATTAAAAGTGAATGAGGGTGAAAAAGCAATGAAGATTGCAAAGTTCCTTTCAAACTGATACGAAATACATATTGGTTGTGAAGAATGCTTTTACATTTTTGCTGCATTTGTTTTTAAATGTGTGATGATAAGCTTGACTGTACACTTCAGGTACAGTGATCCTGAACAAATGATGTCATGCTGTGATGTCATAAATGGAAATGCTGCTATAACATATAACATGCACCTATATACATGTCTGTCATACCATCTCAACTGGCATAGAGATCTTTGCCACAACCAGATATTTCCGTAGAGCTGGAGAGGACTTTGTATTTTTGCACAATACTTAGGAGTTTCTTCAAACTGAATGAATATCATATTAAGCTTTGAATGCACTGCGTTGGGAGAAAGGGTTGAGAAAGGGTTGAGGGAGAGAAAAAAATAACTACAGGGTTAATTATTAAAGTGAGAGTTGATGCAAATGCAATGTGGATTTCAAAATGTAGGCCAAAATTGTCAAATTAGACAAAGCCTTAATTTTTAAATTAACTTTAAATGCTTGGTTATTCTCATTTTAATAAATACCATGTAGTGTGTAGTATGTATCTGTCTGTCTTTCTGTCCGTCTGTATGTCTGTATTTCTTTCATCCTGCCTGCCTGACTGCAAACTGTCTGTATATAAGTTTAAAGGGTTATTCCATTTTCTATAACATGCACTATTAGTTAGGTCTCCCTCTTTAAGGTTTATTTTTTTACTTACCTGGAATCCAGCAGCGGATAAAGCTCCTGGAGCTGCCTTCCACACCTCCACCTGACATCTTCATAGTGCCTTGCGTGAATCATTTTACCAACTCAGAGCACATGCACACAAACTGAGTCACTGAGGGGAGGGAGGGAGATTGGGAGGGTGGGAAATGGACTTTAAAAAAAAAAAAAACAAGCATTATTGAGCTGTCAGGGAGATGGGGATGGCTCGGCTTGGTGAAGGATGGAGGGAAAATCCATCTTTCTCCTTTGCAGGCAGAACCTCAATTCGTCCATTGCCAATCTTGATTGTGTGCTGATGACGAACATATTTTATGCACAGAATTGACATTATGCAGCCCTGAACAGAGTTCCAGGGCTGTCAAAGTCATGTGTGCAAGGGGTGTGACAAGCCCCCGGTACACAAGTGCAAATTTATCTGTATGTGCCGCCTATACAGATTCTTACTATCACTACTTCAAATCACTGACGTAGTCAAAATGGTTGGAGAAACTCTTTAAATAGCTTATAAAAAGAGCATTCCTTACTTCTAATAAACTCTCTATATTCACCTCTTAATGCCCAGAGTGGAGGGCAATCCTTCATGTCATGGTTCCAAAGAGGTTTCCACCATGGAATGGAAGGTTTTTCCTTTCAAGGTGCTGAAGAATGACTCTTCATGAGTCCAGAAGTACCTCACATCTGGGAAGTTTTCTGGACAAATTTATAATAATCTGCTACAGTATTTATTTATGTATTTTTGTATCCATATTTGACACAAACCGACACAGCACACCCACACGCCAAGTTGCAACAAGCTGCTTCTTTTTGTGATACTGTTACATTTTCTTGACGTGAGGGGCTCTGTTAGGAGTTTCTGTCCCATTTATCTCCATGGAAGCAATCCCTAGCTGTGAGTTTTACATTGTTTGCAGTATCACCTAGTGCAGTGATGGCGAACCTATGGGCCCTCTCTGTGGGCACGCGGCCATAGGTTCGCCATCAATGCAGAGTAGGCACCTGCCCAAAACGACAGGCGCCTACTCTGCTTCCGTGTTGGGAGGCAGGGGGAGGACTCTAGGAAGCAGCTCTCCTGTCCTCCTGCAAGCAGTCTGTGTGGAGTGTTGCCGCGCGTTACCATGGCAACGCTCCACACAGCATCGCACAGGCGGGAGGGAGGACAGGAGAGCTGCTTCCTACTGTACTTACCACCACTGGACCACCAGGGAGGGTTGTGTCCCCCCTCCTTCATCAAAGGTAAGAAGACTTAATACAGACTTAATATACCTTTTTTTTTACCTCCACCTCCCCCCACACAGCACCCCTTCCCCCCCCCACACACAGTACCCCCCCCACACACACAGTACCTGTACCCCACACACAGCACCCTACCCCCACACAGCACAGCACCCTTACCCCCCGCCCAACACCCCTACCCTCCACGCAGCACAGCACCCCATCCTCCCCACGCAGCACAGCACCCCCTACCTCCCCACACAGCACAGCACCCCTACCTCCCCACACAGCACAGCACCCCTCACACAAACACACACACACAGCACACCTCAAACACACACACAGCACCCCTCACACAGACACACACAGCACCCCTCGGACACACAGTACCCCTCACACACAGCACACCACACACACAGCACCCCACACACAAACACATACACTGCACCCCTCAAGGCAGTATGTGTGTGTGTATTCAGCAGTCTGTATGTGTGTATGTGTATTCAGCAGTCTGTATGTGTGTATGTGTGTGTATTCAGCAGTCTACAAATTATAAAGAAATGTTTAGGCGCTCACTATAATCTGTGGAAGATAAGGGCAGCAGTATATTTTACAAAGATTCCCAAAACCTTGTTAAAATATGTGAAATGAAACAAAAAAAATAAAAAAAATTAGGTAAACCGTGCCAAAATAAAGGCGATAAGAAATTATATAAAAGACTAACTCACACAGACTAACTCACACTATTATGTATATTATTATAGGAATTAACTTATTATGTATATTATTATAGGAATTAACTTTATCAAGGATAATTTATAATAAATATTATAAAAACAATTAACACAATAAAATAGTGAAAATAAAGTAAAATCATAATAGGCCAAATGGGCTCAAATACCACACTTTATTTTTGTAAATTTTATAAAAAAAATTTCAATCTGCATTAAATTGCAGTCAGGTTTATCACAAAATAATATAATACAAGGCATTGTCATGGGCATCCACAGGGGGTTAGGGGGGGGGGGGCATAATTGTAATGACATCCATGCTCTGCTCCTTTTTTATAATCTCCTTGCCTAATTTACCTAATCTGTAGGCTGCTCCCCAATACCTCACCTACCTGATCTTATGCTGCTCCACCATGCCTCACTTTCCTGATCTGTAGGCTGCCTCCCCATGATCCCTCACTTACCTGATCTTGCTGACCCACCCATCCCTCTGTTACCTGATCTGTAGGCTGTCTCTGCAGTCTGTGAGTTGATGGCTGCACTCTGTGTTGCTCCCCGTGGATTCAGTCAGGAGAGAGAGAGAAGCAGGGTTAAAATGTACCTTCCTATCCCTGCCTCTCTCCACACATAGCGTCACCTACTGGCCGGTGCCGGTATTGCACAGTATTCTCAATCTCATGAGAAAAATACCAGCACAAATTGAAAAATCGAACAGGGAGGGGGCAAGTCCCCCTCCTGTGGAGGCCAATGGGCATTGTTCAATAGGGAATGATGACCTCTTTTGTTTGTTTTTTTAAAACAAGTAGCTTAATACAGGTTTACATAACTAACAAATAACAATAACATGCGTAAGATCTAAACCAGGTACTGAATGCATATGACCACTGGTCACCAGGGCACTCAAGTAGCAATGAGGTAGTTCACCTTGTCATGGATTGCAGATTACACAAATAGGTTAGCCCGAGTGGGCTAGCAGGGTTTTCCCTGGGGAAGAGTGGTTGGTGGAAGAGTGGTTGCCTGTAGGAAACATAGAAACATAGTAACATAGAATGTGACGGCAGATAAGAACCATTCGGCCCATCTAGTCTGCCCAATACGTTCTTGACCCGCGTTCTCCCCCAACGTTCTTGACCCGCGTTCCTGAATCTCTTCTCAAGGATGAGACAATGAGGCCACCTGACATGCCACCATGGAGCTCCTCCAGCCATCGCCAGATTTGTTCAGTGGGGCTTGGCTCTTCCATCACGGGCAACTTTAGTCTGGATGTACTCTGAGTTAGTAGAACCGCCATCTTGCGTGTCGTGACTTTTGCTTGCTCTGTGGTTGTTTAGCTGCAGAGAGCTCCGCCAGTTTGGACTGCAGGCCAGTGGGGCCAGGGATAACCCCCACCGGTTCAGAGTGGGGGGGAGCCCTTCCTGCTGCCCCAGATTCAGCTTGGTTCCCAACAGAGAGATCGGCCGCCACTCCAAGTCGGATCTTGGTAGGCCACAATTACTTTGAGTCGGATCTCTGTCTCTGCAAGGCACCCCGATGCTCCAGTATATATCCGGTAGCCTCTCTGCACCCCTAGAACATGGCTGGATTTTAGAGAAGTTAAGTGAAGAGCTTGTCAACCACATGTCCACCAGTATAGCAGCCAAGCCCTGCCCCCTCAAATACCACACTTAACACATGTATATCATTTTAACTACATCTTCATATTGCAAATGAATATTTCACAATTATGTGTCAATTTTCCTTTTTTTTTAAGGTAATTTATTCTGAAGCATTTCGATTGGTCCATGTATAAACATCGATACAGATTTTCATATGTTGTGCTTAAGGGTTGTTCTTATCATATTTTGGCACGATTTATCTACTTTTGTTTTGGTATAATTACAAATAGTCACTGAGTATGCTTTCCACTGTCCGTAGCTCACAATACTTAAAGTGATACAAGGTGACCAGGTCAGTATCATAAATTGTATGGCTACTGCTTATTGATTTATTCAAATTCTCAAATCTGTCATAAAGTTTGGGTAAAGGCTGCACTATAAAGTCTAGTGGAGGGAATTATTAATATACGAGGCAAAATGGCATATAAGAGGAGATGTCTCTTCTCTGGATTTTCAATATTACGCTTACATTTCCTTAAATTTAATAAATATGTATTTGTGAGATGTGTAAATTGTATATGGATTTCCTTACCCACCAAATTTGCCCTGTGGGAGTCTGGGACCGAGATGGGTAGACCAGGAAGTGGGTTCTGATAAAAGAGCAACAGGAGGCAGACCTTCTCCAGGCACATTAGGCACAGAACGCTGCTCATGCACTATGTGTATGGTCCTATGCCAACACCATTCAGCAAAGCAAAAGCATGTGCTCACATTGTGAAGACTGTTGAGAGGTATGGATTTGTGCTTCCCTCCCCTCCTTATAAGAATACAGATAATAAGGGGAGAAGCCTACAAAGGATTCTAAGTAGGCAGCCATGGTGTTCTGTCAGCCATAGGCAAAGCAGCCACAACCTTCTTTGCCATAGGCTGCAAAGCATTATCGGAGATGTTTCAAAATAGTTAGAGAGCTGTTTTGTAACTACAAAGACGTTTCCAATCTGTCCCAGTCCACATGGGTGGAATAAACTATCCATAAGTTACAGACTGGATCTTTCGGATCTATTATTTAACATTTGCTGGCAACCATGCGGAGAGTTGACAGTGTTGTCAGGAGGATTTACACACTTAAATTAACATTTTCAATGTATGAATCTTCATGTCATAATATAACATCTCAATATTTTTTTTTCAGTCATGTTGAAAAATTTCCCTATCTTTCCCACTCCCCTTTTTTGTCAGACATTTTTATGCACCTTCCATCGGATTGTCAGTTGTCTAACCCAATACTCCCTATTTTCCAACTATCCATTGATTTTCTAAATTACCTCACAGAAAATGCAGCGGGAGATAGAGCATATTATTTTAAAACATAATGGATGGTTCAGGAATAGTGACAGTAGATCACAAAAAAATCTGAGGGACGGAACATAAAGATGGCCGTCCAAAAAGCGAAGTGGGAAAAGAAGCCAAATAAATTCTTAAAAAATTTAAAGATATATGAATTTTAAAACAAATAATAATAATAATGAAATAGTATATATTAATATGTGAAAATATTGACGGAAGTGTTCCCAGCTACAAAGTTAAATGTGAGAAAGGAAGGTTAAAAGCAGGCTAATATAGCTTGTTTTGGTTCTGACCTCCAGAGTATAAATTATGAAGAGCTTTAATTGGAGCTAATGCCTAGCATGAGTACTTAATGTGGTTACATGATATAAAAAGTGGTATTTACTTTAGAAGTCGCAGACCAAAAATAATTTTACTTAATTGATCAACTTCAATGACTTTGATTATAATAATAGGCTCTTCAGTCATGTGAACGCAGATTCTACTTTAACATTCTGGCTTTCTGTAGCAAACTCTTCCCTAGTGAGCAATATTTTAATTAGTCTGACCTTGCTTGACCAGGGTGTAAAGAGAGACATATTTTATTTGCAGAGAGAGAGATGGGCGATTTTCTTAAGCTGGTTCATGCGTCACACTTCTTAAATTTGTCCAGCTGCCAGTGTAAATTATGATCTGTTGAAGTGCATCTTTCTTGGCACGGACTCTATTGGCATGTGCTTTTAGGTGATTAGATGTAGTAATGTAATTTAAAAAAAATACACCAGTTGGAGCACAATATTAAATAAACGATAACACTCCCTAGCCCTAGTGTACATGTTTTGTCTATATCCCCTATACAGGGAGTGCAGAATTATTAGGCAAATGAGTATTTTGACCACATCATCCTCTTTATGCATGTTGTCTTACTCCAAGCTGTATAGGCTCGAAAGCCTACTACCAATTAAGCATATTAGGTGATGTGCATCTCTGTAATGAGAAGGGGTGTGGTCTAATGACATCAACACCCTATATCAGGTGTGCATAATTATTAGGCAACTTCCTTTCCTTTGGCAAAATGGGTCAAAAGAAGGACTTGAGAGGCTCAGAAAAGTCAAAAATAGTGAGATATCTTGCAGAGGGATGCAGCACTCTTAAAATTGCAAAGCTTCTGAAGCGTGATCATCGAACAATCAAGCGTTTCATTCAAAATAATCAACAGGGTCGCAAGAAGCGTGTGGAAAAACCAAGGCGCAAAATAACTGCCCATGAACTGAGAAAAGTCAAGCGTGCAGCTGCCACGATGCCACTTGCCACCAGTTTGGCCATATTTCAGAGCTGCAACATCACTGGAGTGCCCAAAAGCACAAGGTGTGCAATACTCAGAGACATGGCCAAGGTAAGAAAGGCTGAAAGACGACCACCACTGAACAAGACACACAAGCTGAAACGTCAAGACTGGGCCAAGAAATATCTCAAGACTGATTTTTCTAAGGTTTTATGGACTGATGAAATGAGAGTGAGTCTTGATGGGCCAGATGGATGGGCCCGTGGCTGGATTGGTAAAGGGCAGAGAGCTCCAGTCCGACTCAGACGCCAGCAAGGTGGAGGTGGAGTACTGGTTTGGGCTGGTATCATCAAAGATGAGCTTGTGGGGCCTTTTCGGGTTGAGGATGGAGTCAAGCTCAACTCCCAGTCCTACTGCCAGTTCCTGGAAGACACCTTCTTCAAGCAGTGGTACAGGAAGAAGTCTGCATCCTTCAAGAAAAACATGATTTTCATGCAGGACAATGCTCCATCACACGCGTCCAAGTACTCCACAGTGTGGCTGGCAAGAAAGGGTATAAAAGAAGAAAATCTAATGACATGGCCTCCTTGTTCACCTGATCTGAACCCCATTGAGAACCTGTGGTCCATCATCAAATGTGAGATTTACAAGGAGGGAAAACAGTACACCTCTCTGAACAGTGTCTGGGAGGCTGTGGTTGCTGCTGCACGCAATGTTGATGGTGAACAGATCAAAACACTGACAGAATCCATGGATAGCAGGCTTTTGAGTGTCCTTGCAAAGAAAGGTGGCTATATTGGTCACTGATTTGTTTTTGTTCTGTTTTTGAATGTCAGAAATGTATATTTGTGAATGTTGAGATGTTATATTGGTTTCACTGGTAATAATAAATAATTGAAATGGGTATATATTTGTTTTTTGTTAAGTTGCCTAATAATTATGCACAGTAATAGTCACCTGCACACACAGATATCCCCCTAACATAGCTATAACTAAAAACAAACTAAAAACTACTTCCAAAAATATTCAGCTTTGATATTAATGAGTTTTTTGGGTTCATTGAGAACATGGTTGTTGTTCAATAATAAAATTAATCCTCAAAAATACAACTTGCCTAATAATTCTGCACTCCCTGTATCATTCATTAAGGTATGGAATATGAATTCATATTTGTAACATACAATCTACTTAAAATGCTTTGTTTTTCTACTTGGCAAGTGTTCCTTCTGTATCTGTCTAAAACACATCCTACTCGAATAAGCAAGGCTGGGGAACCTGCTTATGGGAAATTGTGAAATCATAATATGAAAATACGCTAATGTAATTCAGCTAGTAAAGGGAGTGGGGGGGCGGAGCCAAGCAACAGAGCTGAGCAGGCACGCTTTATGAGAGCTCCAGACAATCAGAGATATTTCACCCCATTTGGGCCCCAAAATCTCACCTTACCTGCTCAAAAGGTGCCTCCTGATATTCAGGTATCATGATGGGCCGGAAAAATAAAAAATGAAAGCATGACAAACCACGGCTGGGCCTGCACATCCGAGACCTCCTGCTCCAAGCATGCAGAGCGGTTAGGCCCAAGATGGCAGACTACCCCAAGGCTTCCGAGTACCTGGTGATCCGCTTCCTGCACGGCAGGGACAGAACCACAATAATGACAGTGGTAAAAGACCGCACACCCTACAACTTCGAAGCCATGCACCTCACTTTTTATGTGGATTTGTCAAGCTACACCCTGGCATGGAGAAGAACTCTGGCACCCTTTACAACTCTGCTCAGACACCATAAGGTGCAATACCGCTGGTGAATGGCGCACAAGCTCCAGGTCCTTAAGGACAATGTTAAACATGAGATACACAACATCAAAGAAGCGAAGGAGCTGCTGGCCAACCTGGGCCTACCACAGGACTCTCTGGCAACCACAGGGCATGGCGCGGCAGAACAAGCCCCACACAGATGGAATCCTGCAACAGTGCAACCATTCACTCAATATTATTGCCAGTTCTCCAGTTTAGTGCTTAGTTCTCCATTTTCAATTATTTTAATGCATTATATTATAGCATAATTGTAGGTAACATCAAACCTTTGCACTGATCACCCTCAGCTCAAGGGGACAGCTAACCAATGATATATCCACCACCCCCCTTTAAACAACATCATGAGATATTAGTGCTATACAGACTCATCAAAGACATTAAACCTTACACTTTATCAACCACACTGATCTGAGACCCCTGAATTGACAGCAGATAGGAAAACGACCCGGGATAACCCCTAGTAGCTTATAATTTTAGTATGAATACCCAGTTTTACTGTTGTCAATCCAGCTTGTATATCATAAAACAAAAAAAGTCAGTTCATAGAATGTATGTTTATCGCACAGATTTATACATACAATACAAGGTGGAGTATCTTTCTTTTAAAAGTGAATACAGTTCCTGGACATATTTCCCTAAGAAAAATATAAGCAAACACACAATAGTGCAATATAGCCAATTTTGAAAAGTAAAGTGCAATAGTAGATAGAAAAGCACTCACAAGCGTAGAGCCACTATGTAAGGCTCAAATTTCCAGCTTTGTGGGATATAGAGGTACCCACTCCCTTCTTTATACTGATAGGAGATCTCAAGCAATTAATGTTTTGAATGCATGAAATTAAGAACCAATGCCATACACGTTTGAAGTACCGTACTAGCAGTCAATCAGCGCAATGATGCGAATGTGGCAAAACGCGTTTTGCACCTGAAAGACTTTTATCAAAAGGACTTACCTTCGAAATTGTAAGGTTTTTTTATTTCATTTCATATATTTTTTAACTTGTGTGCACTTTTCAATAAAGCACTTTACTACTCAATTGATTGTGAGGACATCCAAATTGCTTAAGATCTCCTATCAGTATAAAGGGAGTGGGTACCTCTATATCCCACAAAGCTGGAAATTTGAGCCTTACATAGTGGCTCTATGCTTGTGAGTGCTTTTCTATCTACTATTGCACTTTACTTTTCAAAATTGGCTATATTGCACTATTGTGTGTTTGCTTATATTTTTCCTAGGAAAACACCGGTCCAAGAACTGTATTCACTTTTAAAAGAAAGATACTCAACCTTGTATTGTATGTATATTTATGTTTATCGTGAGATTTAAGGTAATACTCACAAAGGAGTAGAAGTATCGATTATCATTGGTATTACCCACTGGGATATTGTAACAAATATTATGCTCTCAGCTTATCACCAGCATACTTTAAAAGGCTTCTACATTGAGAAGATCCCTCTGGACCTCAGAGAGAATATCCCCTCTGGACCCCGGGGAGACGATCCCCATTGGACCCCAGGGAGAGGACCAACACCGATTCTCCTAAAGGTAGGAAGGCTGAATAGGTATAAAAATAAAACAACAAGAAATACATTTAATTTGTAAAATGTGTGTGCAAGAATGTGTAAATGTGTGTATTAGTCAGTGAGTGTTGTCAGTGTTAGTGTATTAGTCAGAGAGTATATCTGTCAGTGATTCTGTTTCAAATCAGTTAGTGTGTGTATGTCGTTGAGAGTATTTGTCAGTGAATGTGTCTGTCAGTGAATTTGTGTGTCTGTCATTGAGAGTGTAACTGTCATTGAGAGTGTGTATGGGAGCAAGTGAGCGAGTCTCAGTGTGTATGTGTGTGTCTGTTAGTTTGTGTCTGTCAGTGTTTCTGTCAGTTAGTGTGTGTCTGTCAATGAGTGTGTGTCTATTATAGAGAGTGTGTGTCAGTGTGTCTGTCAGTGTGTGTGTATGTGTCTGTCTGTTAGTGAGAGTGTGTCTATCATTGAGTGTGTGTTAGTGTCACGACCACGCTTAACTGGGGGTCCCACGCTGCGTCTCCGTCCACTTCTGCGGTGGTCCCTCCTCGCTGCACGCCTAGGTCTCCAACGTGTCTGACCCCAAGAACAGACGGCCGGCATCCCTGTAATTCATTTACGTGCCGTCGCTGCTTCCACGCCACAACCTGTGGTGAAGCTCCAGCCGAACCCACGTGTAAACTCCACACACTCTAGGCGTATGCGCACCCGACAGCCTTCTTCTTAAAGGGACAAAACACCTGAAACATTTTAAAGGGCTAATTACTGTTTAACCAATGATATGTGAGAGGTGGATACCCCTCCTCTATATAAACCCAGCTAACCTCTACCTCAGTGCTCAGTTATACTGTGCTCTTTGGTATATACACTTCTGTGAATCCTGTCTTCATCCATCCCTTAACCTATCTGCCTGTTATAGCGTTCCTGAACCTGCGCTGCCTGCCTGTGACCTTAGCTAACCCTGACTACGAGACTGTCTTATCCTTAATTGGTACCTCGCTTTTGGCTCACTACTGCCTCCTAGGCCCCACCTGTCAAAGACCCAACAGTCAGTGAGTGTGTGTTTGTCACTTAGTGTTTGTGTGTGTCTATCAGTGAGTATGTCTGTCAGTGAGAGTGTGTCTGTCACTGTGTATGTGTCTGCCGGTGTTTCAGATCAGTGAGTTTGTGTGTCTGTCATTGAGAGTATGTGTCAGTGTTTCAATGGAATTTGTTCTTGAGACCACAGTACTTTTTATTTAGCCTTTAGGTTTTAATAATAATTAATTGATTTTCAAAATCATCTACCACCAACCCACATCACAGATATTCTGGTAGTCTAAGTAATAAACAATATTAAACATATGTTACTGGCAACTTTTGGTAACATATTATACTTGATTCTGGGGGTATTGACCTATGGAAATATTCCAAATTATTATTATTATTAGTTTTACTAACCCATAACTTGCTGGCAAATATCAGCAATCAGATAAATGTTGAATTAATATGCCACAAACTCAATGCCCACCAAGCTCCTGTGCATTGTGAAGTTAATATATGGATAGTATAAATAATAAATGGCACTTTAGGTAGATTGACAATGTAACACATTTGTATAAGGTCTTCTATCCTGGAACAATTTGTTTATAATGGGTTATCAGTCTTTGTGAATGATCCAAAAGTTTTTAGTTGTTTGTTTGTTTTTTCTGCAAAAAAGAACTGATTCCAGAATAAACACAGTTTAAGCCATTTTTGGTTGGATTGCATTTCAAAAAGTCAAGAAATTGGCTCACGAATAAAGAACATACTGTCATGAGAAGATGTTTAGAAAAGCGCACGTTTTGAATCTTTAATTAAAAGGATATATAATTTGCATCAGAAACGTAATGTTGCTAAAACCTTTTAAAAAGTACTACAAATAATATGCAAAGCTCTGTTTCTTTGCTCCATAGATATCACAAAGAATTACAGTTTGCCTTTGCATTGCTTGGCAAAAAAGTCTGAAAAAATAAACTCTACACCAGAGCTCCCGTTTTTTGAAAACATTTTGTCAAGCTGCAGTAATAAAGAGCTTAAGTTTAACAAAAAAAAATGCTAAGCTGTAACTTTAGCTATATAATGAAGAGCTATAAAAAATATATACATATACAATATTGATAACATTTATAAAACCAGAATTTTAGCTGAATTCATCTTTCTTTTCTTCTACTCCTGTTCTAAAAAGCAACTAATATTGCTACATGTTGGATTTTTGCTTTTAGAAGGAAATTGAAAGTTTTTTTTTTCATAGATTTAAAGAAGTATTCTAATCAAACACTTTTACTCTGTATATTTCTTATTTTTCCAGGCAGAGTTCTTTCCTCGGCATAATGATTCCATGAGTCCAAATCGCACATAATTATTCACCCTTTTGTCCTGAGCTCAACTTATTCTATTTCATTGCTCTTTTTCAGCTTTGATGAAATATCTGCTTTAACTAGAGGAGCACAACAAATTAATAACAATTCTAATGATGTAAATATGGTCAATAGAGACGAGATGTTCCTAACATGAGGGCAACATTATAAATACAATGTGATTTGGTTATTCTATCTAAACCATTATACAGGTGAATGTATCCTATGTGAAGAGAAATCTTTTTTTATTGAAGAAACAACATTTCTTACTAAAGAAAACACAATTAACTACTAAGAATAACTTATGAATAAATGACTTAACAAAACTATGACTCTTAGAAGACTTTTTAATTATGAAAAGTCTGCTTTACAAATACCTGTCATGCTTCGCTAGAGCTCTGGTAAGATAAATAAGACAGTCTCATGGCTTGCTGTGAGAATCTTTAAGGGTCCAAGGCTCCTGAGCTCATTGGGTAATGGTACATCAACCTGACTTGCAGTTAAGCTTTGGTGTCCCTACAAAGGGTAAAATATGTTTAAAAGCACTTTAATAATAACTAACTCTACCATTAAATGGACAATGTAGGCACTGCAATTGCTTCATCTCATTTGAGTGATTATAGAGTCTGGAGTTCCCTGGTTCTGTCCTACCATTCAGCAGGAAAAAAAATTCAATACTAAATGTCTTCCTACTCTTTTTCGTAATGGCCATTTTCAATATAATGCATATGCATAACTCATTTCTCTTGTTGTTTTGCTTTAGTATGAGATTTTTTTCACAGCGTTTTTGCGTAATATTATTTTCCTGCTAATCTTGTTTTTTCCCTATGTTTAAAAATGCTAAACCGGACATCCACCCAAATCCAATATGGCGGTGTGTCCACTTCCATTAACGTCAGTTCCGATTGATGATTCACATTGACAACATCATATACAGGAGCCAGACATCACACACGTTGACTATGTAAGCAGCTGAGATACACCCTGGGACCTTCTAATGAAAGCTTGGTATTGCTTAAATAACCGGAACATGGCTTACTCTTCATTAACTTTTGATAAAGCTAAATGCGTCAAGTGAGGACTCTTTATTGCATTGTGGACTGGTATATCACTGCATATTGTATATTTTAAATGTTATTATGTTAAAAAAAAAATGGGAACTGGGGACACATCCAGAACATGCTTTTCTAAGCAGTGGTGCTGGCGTAAAGAACGGCGCACACACAAAGCAAAATACAGCTTTCCATTTAACAAGGCTACTTAAAATCACCTATCTTAGCAAATTAATATGGGGATTCAGTTCCACCATATAACCATATCGTGTTAAGCCCACCACTACGTTACAGTACCCCAATATCGGTGGGTCCTACACTAATTCTAAAATTGGAGCATTACAAGCTAATTACTTGCGGTGTAAACTGCTTCAAGAGACTCCTCAATTTAAGCTTTCCTGTGGGAATTGCAGCTTTATATTAGATAGTGAGCTGCTTCTCTAATCCTCTGCTGGTCCTGGATTCAGCTACAGCATACAGTGATTCTAGCCCTCTGGAACCTTGTAAAATTCCCCAATATAGTGGACAAGACCAGTCGTATTGGGTAAAACAAGAGTACTGTTTATTTCAGAGGAAAACACATGCATTTATCCCCCTACACACAACAGGGGGTCCCCATACCATTACACACAAACTCCCCACGTGTGCCTGGGAGATAATTGAATTATCTCCCTGGTACAAAAAAAACATACAATTTTAGATTCCTCTTTAAAGCTGGGACCCCAACAGAGCCACTCTATAAGGTGTGAGAAGTCACACAAGTGGCCTGGATGTCTGGTATAGGTATAAACTAACTCTCTCATCTGCCATATGTCTTGACTCCCTGTCAGATAAGGAGTCCTTTGATGTGAAGAAGCCTTGTGTTCCAATATCATATCCAAAAGAGACATTAATACCTGCCCAAAGATTAATACTCAAGCCTCATTTTTATCATGTTAAGAACGGGACAAGCACAATCTTCTAATCAAGCCTAAACATGATTTGCGAACAAGGGGACCCCACAAACAATACATTGTTAAATAGACCTGATTTGAGCGCCCAAGTTCTCCAAATAGAGCTAAGATCCATGCAGTGTAGGGGAAACACCACCACGTTAAACCGGCCACACACATGGTCCTATGCCCAACATAGTTCCTGGGTGTTTGGTGTTTTTGCCAGTCAACTTTTCAGGAGCTCCTGCGGCCACAATACTGGGTTCCCCGTTTGATTCTTAGGTAGCGTTTTGTTCCCCTTAGTCTCAGGCAACCAGGGAAAGCTACTAATGGCAGCTGGCAGGGTAACTCCCAAATGGTGTCCCAGACCTGGACCATAGTCAGTGGGCAGGAGGTTAGCTATTATGCCTCTCCAGCAGGCTGTGGCACGGGAGCGTCTGTGACATGATATAAGGGTAACATGAATATATATTCAATGATGCGGAGCTGGAGGCCCTAGTTAATGGGATATGTCAGCACTTTGACAAACAGGTCTGATGATTTGTGAAAACATCTCCAATTAATGACTACAATCATCTGTGGAGAAACAAAGGGGTCAAGTCAAGGAAATGTAGGATAGATCCTCTCCCGTTTTGACATCTGTGGCATTGCCGTCAAATTGCTGCAGTCACAACAAGCTGGTCATTAGCTGTGAGACAATGAGCTCTTTGACTATTCATCTTCATTTTCTTTCAGTGTTTTTCATTCTTTCTCTGCACTTCTTCTATATCACTTGTGAGCTGTAGGAGATTGTGTGGAATTTTCCATTGCTTTTGCTTGCATTTTTAGCGAGAAAATGTATATATACAATTATGAAAGTGAAACATGTCATTTGCACTAAAAACAAGTAGATACTCTGCAAAAGAGAACGTGGTTGGATTTTCCAAGTATAATGCAAAGACAAAATGTATTTTCTGTTGCACAATGTAGACCTGTCCATGTATGTACAAGTATACAACAATTTTATATTCATGGCTTGATTCTCTGAGTTAAACATGCATTTTACATTCTCTCCTTCGTGGAAGTCATGTATTTAAAAACTGAAAGCACTTCAGTTAAAAGATGAAAACCTTGATGCAAAACCATGCATCATCAACATATTCTGTAATTGTAGATTATGCTAACGAAGTGTACTTATAATTTTAATTTAAAAATAAGAATAAATAAAAATAAAAATAAATATAAAAATAAATATAAAGTATGAAGATGATCAAAATTAGAGAAAACAAATTAAATCAAAATCCACATTTACCCCCACCTGCTTCTTCCATTTACCACTCTGGAGAGAGGGATACAGATCTTTGATGGGCATTTTTATCTTTCACTTCTTGTAAGTGTTCAAATAAAAGCGTGCTTTTTATATTATTAAGATTTCACACTATGTCCAGTTCTTCCTTTTTTTGCATGTACCCTTGAGGAATTTCATTGCAAGATCTAAAGAAACCTTGATGGGCTTGAATTACTCCTTTATTCTGTGAGTGCAATATTTACAGCAGGGACATTTCTACTAAACGGTGTTTCCCTATGAATGTTCTCTGCTTTTGTTTTTTCTAGGTGTATCTTGTTTTATATATACCTGTGCTAAATAGTTTCTAAATTGATATCCTGATATCTGTCAGGAATCCCTGAATAACCCTTCACATGTATATATATTTTTAAGGAAGACAACCTAAGGTATTAAACTTGTGGTAAAACTAATACCTGCTCATCTATATTAACACATTTAATTTTGACTTTATATATTTGTTTATTTTTGTTTTATTGTGGTTATTTATGATTATATTTAATTCGGCAGTACCAACTGAATTTATTGTAGGACTTTTTCTTTTCTTTTCAGTGTTTCTTTTCAGTGAAGCTATTGTACTTGCCAAGGCAAATAAATATTACAATTTGCTAGTAACAAAATCTGTCATGACTCTTTATACATTTTTAAACAGATTAATATGAAAACTCTTAACGTTTTTGGTTAGAGCTACTATATGGAGAGAAAAAAATGTGCAGTGGACTCTAACTACAAACAAGAGACTTTCTACAAGAGACTAGAATTGTAGACAAATAATAGCCGAATAAGACCATGTCATTCTTTGGACAATTGCAGAATAAAACATTCTGAAGAGTATTGCACAAGCCTTTTTAGTGAAGTTTGTGCAATGCATTGTTGTTATTATTATTATTGCCATTATATAGCGCTAACAGCATAGGCATGCGCACACCCTTATCTAGGTTGCAGGGGCAGACTGAGCAGTATTCGATCAGTTATGGAGATCGATAAATCTCCTTAATAACCCACAATACTAGCTGAGTGCCAGTTACAGGCAGCACACACAGCCTCTCGCACTGCTTACCCTGCCGGCTGGTATACAGGGGAGTGCTCCGTACTGTAGGAACTGAAATCAGAGCCCCGCCCACTCCACACACAGCCTCTCAAACTGCTTACCCTGCTGGCTGGTATACAGGGGAGTGCTCTGTACTGCAGGAACTGACATCAGAGCCCCGCCCACTCCACGCACAGCCTCTTAAACTGTTTACCCTGCCGGCTGGTATACAGGGGAGTGCTCCGTACTGCAGGAACTGACATCAGAGCCCCGCCCACTCCACGCACAGCCTCTCAAACTGCTTACCCTGCTGGCTGGTATACAGGGGAGTGCTCTGTACTGCAGGAACTGACATCAGAGCCCCGCCCACTCCACGCACAGCCTCTTAAACTGCTTACCCTGCCGGCTGGTATACAGGGGAGTGCTCCGTACTGCAGGAACTGACATCAGAGCCCCGCCCACTCCACGCACAGCCTCTCAAACTGCTTACCCTGCTGGCTGGTATACAGGGGAGTGCTCCGTACTGCAGGAACTGACATCAGAGCCCCGCCCACGCCACGCACAGCCTCTAACACTGCTTACCATGCTGGCTGGTATACAGGGGAGTGCTCTGTACTGCAGGAACTGACATCAGAGCCCCGCCCACTCCACGCACAGCCTCTAACACTGTTTACCCTGCTGGCTGGTATACAGGGGAGTGCTCTGTACTGCAGGAACTGACATCAGAGATCCGCCCACTCCACGCACAGCCTCTCAAACTGCTTACCCTGCCGGCTGGTATACAGGGGAGTGCTCTGTACTGCAGGAACTGACATCAGAGCCCCGCCCACTCCACGCACAGCCTCTCAAACTGCTTACCCTGCCGGCTGGTATACAGTGGAGTGCTCTGTACTGCAGGAACTGACATCAGAGCCCGCCCACTCCACGCACAGCCTCTCACACTGCTTACCTCTCACACTGCTTACCCTGCGGCTGGTATACAGGGGAGTGCTCCGTACTGCAGGAACTGACATCAGAGCCCCGCCCACTCCACGCACAGCCTCTAACACTGCTTACCCTGCTGGCTGGTATACAGGGGAGTGCTCCGTACTGCAGGAACTGACATCAGAGCCCCGCCCACTCCACGCACAGCCTCTCACACTGCTTACCTCTAACACTGCTTACCCTGCTGGCTGGTATACAGAGGAGTGCTCCGTACTGCAGGAACTGACATCAGAGCCCCGCCCACTCCACGCACAGCCTCTTAAACTGCTTACCCTGCCGGCTGGTATACAGTGGAGTGCTCCGTACTGCAGGAACTGACATCAGAGCCCGCCCACTCCACGCACAGCCTCTAACACTGCTTACCTCTCACACTGCTTATTCTGCGGCTGGTATACAGGGGAGTGCTCCGTACTGCAGGAACTGACATCAGAGCCCCGCCCACTCCACGCACAGCCTCTCAAACTGCTTACCCTGCTGGCTGGTATACAGGGGAGTGCTCCGTACTGCAGGAACTGACATCAGAGCCCCGCCCACTCCACGCACAGCCTCTAACACTGCTTACCCTGCTGGCTGGTATACAGGGGAGTGCTCTGTACTGCAGGAACTGACATCAGAGCCCCGCCCACTCCACGCACAGCCTCTAACACTGTTTACCCTGCTGGCTGGTATACAGGGGAGTGCTCTGTACTGCAGGAACTGACATCAGAGATCCGCCCACTCCACGCACAGCCTCTTAAACTGCTTACCCTGCCGGCTGGTATACAGGGGAGTGCTCTGTACTGCAGGAACTGACATCAGAGCCCCGCCCACTCCACGCACAGCCTCTCAAACTGCTTACCCTGCTGGTTGGTATACAGGGGAGTGCTCTGTACTGCAGGAACTGACATCAGAGCCCCGCCCACTCCACGCACAGCCTCTCACACTGCTTACCTCTCACACTGCTTACCCTGCGGCTGGTATACAGGGGAGTGCTCCGTACTGCAGGAACTGACATCAGAGCCCCGCCCACTCCACGCACAGCCTCTAACACTGCTTACCCTGCTGGCTGGTATACAGGGGAGTGCTCCGTACTGCAGGAACTGACATCAGAGCCCCGCCCACTCCACGCACAGCCTCTCAAACTGCTTACCCTGCTGGCTGGTATACAGGGGAGTGCTCCGTACTGCAGGAACTGACATCAGAGCCCCGCCCACTCCACGCACAGCCTCTTAAACTGCTTACCCTGCCGGCTGGTATACAGGGGAGTGCTCCGTACTGCAGGAACTTCCAGTTTGTGTGAGGCCACTCCACACACAGCTCCTCCAGGGATCGTCAGCAATGTGTGCAGGGAGGATGGAGGACAGGACAGCAACACCCAGCCACCATGCACAAGATAAAGGCAAGGACAGAGGGACATGGGGAGGAAGACATAAATGGTGAGGAAGACAAGAAAGCAGAGGGAATTAGGAAGGGAGACATAAGTAGAGGCTGGGAAAAAGAGACCGAGACACACACCAGTGAGAGTTACTAAAGAGAGAGAGCAGACTTACTAAAGAGAGAAAGTGAGATTTACTAAAAAAAAAGATACAGTAAGTTACTAAAAGAAACAGAGAGAAGTCAGTTACTAAAGAGAGACAGTGAGTTACTGGAGTGGGAGAAAGTGGGTTACTAAAGAGAGACAAAGTAAGAGCTACTAAAGATAGAGGAAGTGAGTTACTGGAGAGGGAGAAAGTGAGAGTTACTAAAGAGAGAAAAAGTGAGTTACTAAAGAGAGAAAGTGAAAGCTACTAAAAAAGAGATAAAGTGAGAATTACTAAAGAGAGAGAAAGTGAGTTACTAAAAAGATAAAGTGAGAGTTACTAAAGAGAGAGAAAGTGAGTAACTAAAGAGAGAAAGTGAATTACTAAAGAGAAAAAGACAAGTCAGAGCTAAGAAAGACAGAGAGAAGTGGGTCTGGTAATCAGAGATAAAAGTAGGTAGGTGAATGACTGCAAAAGGAAGATTTCAAGTGACAAAAAAAAGAGAACAAAATATACTGTTTAAAATAAGTTATTTGTCACAATTAAAATATATAAAGATTTAGTCCCCATATGACCATAAAGTGTAAAGTCAACCCCCATGTATTGGCAGGTCCTGATCTCTTAACATGATACAGATCAATCTACTCCACATACATTTCTTTCAAGTGACACCGTCCATGGAGCACCTGCATGTTGCGTGGTGGGTACTCTTCCCAAAGAGCCTGATTAAGAAGCAAAATGTACATAGAAAACAAATATTATGTTCCAGGCTACCTAATTTCAATTTTGTGCACAATTTACTACTGTCGTCAACACACTCTGCATGCTGGTGACAGACGTAACTGCTTCCTTGTAGGCTCTGCCTGCCACACTGAATTTTGCCCACCCCGTCTACCTATCCACTTTGCAGCTATATTTTTGAATCCCTCCTCCTTCATTCATTCCCTTCCTTTTCCCCTCCTTTTGCGTACTCAGAGCACTCGCATGGGCTTCGAGCCTGTTAAATACTCCCCTCAAAGGCTTCTCTATGAATGTTCCTTTAAGCAAATCAATAAATATATCTTCAGTATTGCTACATACAGGATTGTAAGAATAAGTGTTTGCAGAGCACCTTGACAGCTTCATAAAACATACAACTTGTAATGAAATGTGAGTCACACCATATGCCGTGTTAATTCTGATATTCGATGCACATATCTACAGCCAGCCACCATTTGATCATAGCTGGATCATTAGTGTTCTGTGCATTCTGTGCTCCCAGGTATTTTAATAGAACACTTTTTCAATGAATATTGGCTATTGTTGCCATTCTTTCTGAATTTATTTTGAACATAATTGCTTTTTATTCTGATTGTTAAATTCCATTCCAGATTACATCTGTTGTCACGTGTATCTCGTTGAGGCCAAAACATTAACCAGGCACTCTTACCCTTAGTCCAATTTCCCCAATTAATAACACACTATGATAGTTTGTGTCCTGATTTGTTTGTTTATTGAGTGAATCACAATCAAATGCTTATTTTCTTAGATGCAACAGATGTGTTATTCTGTTATTTATTGTGAATGGTGTGAAAGAGCAAGTTGCATAACACCCGGTGTCACTAGCTCTAGTAGATGTTGCACATTATATTCATTGTTCCTTTAATTTTCATTTAGGTACAATATCTATAATGACTTTTGTTTGAGACAAAAAGGGTGGGTTCTTTAAGTTTGTGATATGTGGAGATTATGCTAAAGAAATGTTGAGCTTTTTAGGTCAACAAGGTAGAAAGATTATTTGGTAGGAAAGACTTTCCAATTTCACTAATTTGTAGTAGTAGATGGGATGTGAAATTTCAAAGGAGGAATGGGCTGTCATCTTCATGTCCTTTGCAAACGTCACAACTTCAAGAGAGAGTGGCTTCATGTGTATTTTTCACTGGCATTTGGACGTTAAATTACATAACACAGTTTCGCATTTTGCTTAAGAGTCTGCTGTCAAGTTGGCTCAAATTACCAAGTATGGTGGCTATGTCACTTTATTAAACCATTTTGAACTGCAGTGTTACATTTGTTGGGTCAACCTTTGCTCCGATCAAATGGTAGAATAACTGAATCGCAGGCACTATTAAGTTCATCTCATGAAGAATGCTTTACTCCTCACACATAGAATGTACAATGCTGCTCAGATTAGTGTGCAAAGAAGTGGAAAACTCCAGCCCCCAACTTGGAATACCTTCTTAATAAGACAGGATTTATAAAATAAATAATATGGAATACCTTACTGCAATGTTGCACAATTTAGCACAGAAATACAACAAAATCCACCCCATTGGCTACCACACAATGCACCAGCCCCTTATCAGCTCTTTTAATTTGTAGGAATTTATTTGGTCCTCGTGTGTCTCCTGCCCCCATTGGAGCTCTTATTTACAACTTTGTGCTATTGCCTACACCGAGAATCACCATATTTTTCCCTTTCTCTCCCTCATTTCCATGTTCCCATCCCTTTTTCTTTTTATCTTGGACTTTTTTAAAACATAACCCAAGAAATGAAGATTGCTTCTGATGTTTTATTTAATTTACTCAGACTCTGGTACAATTGGCTAGTCACATTGTTTTGTATTACTCTTTTTTTGTTTGACCTCTATGTCTACACCTCTGTGTCTGATATTGTATTTACTTCTACATCTATACCATCTCTTACTTTAATCTAATCTCTATATATATAATGTTATACCCAGTAATAAAGCTCCTGAAATATTGTTCATTTAATAATTGTTTTTGAAATTTACAACAGAACTGCAAACTTTGGACCAAAATGTACATTGTGATTGCCAATTCACCACAATTCACTGTTTCAAAAAAAGCCCTGGTAAATTAATTTTTGTTTAAAAATGAAAGTGGGTGGAATAGCTCACTTATACATACTATGCAGTAAATACTTTGCCACATGTATTGGTAACGTCATATGTGTGTCTATATCTATATCTACATCTATATGACAGCACATGTTTTGTTCTTAACTCTAAATTCTTCCCAACACCTGCCAAACACAGAGTGATGAGCTTTTAAAATTCAGTCTGTTTATCTTCTCACTATAGGACAGTGTTTCGCTCAGATGTTTCCTCTGAAGATAAATGACATGAGTTTAGACTCCTTAACAAAATAATCAGAGACAAGCCTTTTTCAGTGGGCTTGTATGACTCATTACTGTTAACCTGGTGATGTGATTACTGGAAATGGTGAATTCAGCGACATAACATAGATGCAATGAAGCAGAAACATATATAAGCACAACTCCAAGGCAAACAAAGAATATAGAATTCAAATATATTGGAACAACATGTCAATGGATACATCTGTTTGTTTACTCAGGTATTAATGATGTCACTTTAGGCAGCCAATCAGGAAAGCGCTAAGTCATGTTCAGAGACATGAGAGCCTTAGTTAATGTAAGTCACAAATTCCAGCTTCCATAAACTAAGATGCAACAACGAATTGAAAAGAAGTGCAGAGTGTGCCACGTTAGCAAAAAATACCATGCTGAAATCTGTATTTGTAAAGCTTATCCAAATCAATGTGATATATTATTTCACACAATAAGTGTTGAGACTATCAATTAAAGGAACACTTTAAATAAGCCTTTATTCACTTTCCTGATTCCAGGGAGGAAGTCCCTTGGCGTTGAGTCAAAGTTCGACCTCCTCTGACATCATTTTTTTAATGTATTTATTTAATTAGAATTATTATTATTGTTTTGAGTGATTAATTGTTTCACTTAATTCTGTATTTTTGGCTATTTTATTGAAATTTCTTTAACTCTATGAGACATCTTGCAATTTCTACCGCTCCAAGGCAATATAAAAAAGTACAAACAAAATCAAAATCCTAAATATAAAAGAAGTGTATTTTTAATTTGAAACATAGGATTCAGAGCTGGCATGAGTTTAGGAAAATATTGAAATACCACACTCACATTGTGCCACATTATCTAAAAATGTAACATAAGAGCCATTTTTAGAATTACAATTGTTTTATTTATTCATTCATTAGTTCCAGAAATAACGGACGATGAAGTATTTAAGATTAGACTGAATTTCTTCTTATGAAATACTTCAAAAAGAGCCTCTAAAAATATGCTGCAGTTGAGGTTTTGTAGCAGTATATGTGGATTTATATTTTCATGTAATGCAAAAAGAAACCAACAAGGTCTATACATGTTGGCAGTGCATGAGTTAAGTCAACCAAAATGTCATAATTGTTTAGGATGAAGGATTGGGAAAGACATGACACAGAGCAATAATTAACTCCTTAACTGTAGCAAGACCAATCAACAGCAAAATAGTTTGGAGATTTGACATATAAATACATAATAATAATTATTTAAATTAATATACTTTATCGTTAATATAAAACAGCACCTATACAATGACAATATCAACCCTTTTACACAATAAATCATGTATGCATGATTGCCAGGAAATGTATCTCACATACATACAATAACATTTATCACCAAGACAAACAGACAAAGTGTTACACTTAAAATCCTTAACACTCCTTAAGCAAAATGTTTATCAATTAACATACACGCAGGTCATAAAAAAGGAAACTGAAAACATGGATCGGTCAGCGAAAGCACCCCAGGAGGGGAGTTTCTTATTTCAAACAATAGATCTGGTACTCATGTTTTTCCAAAACATCTATGGTATTTATCCAATTATCCCATCGGCCAATATCTCTGTAAATGCCCTTGATTTTGCTCATTCCTCTCTCCATTTGTAATTGAAACTTAATCTGAGATCTAAGGTAAGAATTAATAAAAGGTTGGTCCTTCTTCCAGTTCCTAGCAATGATTATCTTGACTGCAACCAGACAGTGGGTAGCCACTATAAGCTGCCTCTCAGTCATATTAGGCCAATTGATATGTAACAGCATAACATCCGGTTTGCATATAAGCTTAATATCACACAAATGATAAATAATAGTTTGTACTGACTGCCATAGAGGAACAATTTTAACACATGACCACCAAATATGCAAGTAATTGCCTCTCTCAGCACCGCATCTCCAGCAGGATCAATTGTAACTCGAATATATCTTTGATAATCATTCTAGATGGTACCACGTACCATTTATTTATTAATTTGTAGTGAGTCTCTACCAAAGAGAGACCATGTACATATTTATTTATTTTATAAAGAGAGGACGACCACTCTTCCTCATTAATAGAAATATTCTATCATTTTCACATGTTTAGAGAACAAATGCTTTAAGGTATAAGCTGAGAAGGCAGCTTTCATCTTGTTATAAACGTCCCCATTAGAAAGTATTTTCTTGTTAGGTAAAATAATCTTTACTCTCAAATAGATCTCTTGACTTGAAAGATGATATTCCCTAGCCTAGAGAGTACAAGAAAGTGTTTGAGTCTTTTGTCCATTGCTCATCAAATGCTTAATGCAAGCAATATTTTTATTCTTCCAATTAGTTAAAGAAATGTTTTCAATTTTGTTTTCAATAACATAATTATTTGGAATCTAATAGTTGTTAAGTTTTTATCTCTTTTTATTTTTTTTTCCAAGTCAAGATAATCTGTTTCAATACAAAAGCTTTGAAATACCAGATTAATCTAGAGAGATCCTTAATGTTACTAATCTCAGACTCTTGTCTATACCAAGTTTTGGATTTTAATTGTTCCTTGTATAGTAAAGCTATGTGTAAGACCATCCCTACTTGATAGTAAGTTTCAATATCAGGAAAGCCCATACCCCCATTCATGATATTATTGGACAATATCAAGTTTTTTATTCTTGGTTTCTTCCCCCTCCAGATAAAATTAGAAAAATATTTTTTAACCATAGCTAGCCATGGGGTGGGGATATGTAATGGTAGCATTCTGAAAATATAAATCCACTTGGGGAGAACATATGACTTTAAAATGTTCTCCCCCACCATGACACTTCTACCTGACTCAATTTTTCTTGATCCCTAAATACGTGAAAATCTTCAGGTTGAGAAAATGATTTTCTTGTTGAATTCTGTTTATAACACTGATTGTAATATTATTATATAGAGGTCTTACTATATACTTCAATTTATTTTATAACTTGTGGGAGGAAAGATGCAGGATCAAATACATATAAAAGTATATAATCTGCATGTAAAGACAGTTGTACTTCCCACGGGGGGATTGGATATCCCTCAAAAAGTTTTTGTTTTCTTAATCTCGCTGAGAATATTATCAAAATGTATCAAATTGGGGACAGTGGACAGTTTTCTAACTCGAACCACAGGGGCCACAGGGGCATGATATAATGACATCACTGCCTTTTGTACCCATCCTGAGAGACCAAAGACTCACAGCACCTTCTTCATGATGCCCCAACTGACCCTGTCGAACGCCTTCTCGACATCAAGAGACAGGACAGCAGGGGCCTCTTATTCTGGTTTGCGAGATCAATGGTATCAATAAGCCTTCTAATATTGTTACTAGCCATTCTTTCTGAGACAAATCCAACCTGGTCTGAGTGTATAAGATTTGGTAAAATAGTTTGGATTCTCTCTGCAATAAAGAAGGCAAACAGCATCACATCTACATTGATGAGAGAAATGGGATGACAACATCTGATGGTTCTTGTCCCTGCTTTAGAATGGGTAGTATGTTTGCCTTAAGCAAATCTTTTGGAAAACTGCCCTTGTATATGGCACAATTAAAGATATCGACTCAATATTCATAAATATTGTGTTTCATAGCTTTATAAAAAACATTTATAAGTCTATCTAGTCCTGGAGTTTTAAGACGGGCTAATTTATCAATTGCCTTAGTTATTTCTTCTTAGGTAATTTCCTTGTTAAAGGGACACTGTAGGCACCAAGACCACTTCAGCTCATTGAAGTGGTCTGGGTGCCAACTTTCATAACCTTTAACCATGCAAGTGTAATTTTTGCAGTTTTTATAAACAATGTTTTTTATAAAGTCTGGTAAGCAGCCACTAAAGGGATCTCCGGCTTCTTAGACGACTTTTGGTCATCTAAAAGATGCTGGACGTCCTCACGCTATACATGAGGACCTCCAGCATTGCCGGAATCCCCATAGGAAAGCATTAAATACTGCTTTCCGATGGGGAGGTGTAATACACGCGCGGCCATTGCCACACATGGGCATTAGGTCTCAACCTGCCGTCGGATGTCGTGGGGGAGGAGCGTGGACAGAGCCGGAACCAGCACCGAGGGACTTCGGCGCTGGATTTAGTTAAGTGTCTGAAGTGGTTTTAACCCCTTGATGACTTGCAACAGTTTCTTCAGTAAAAAGCAACAAAATTAGCAAAAAAATAACAGAGTTGTAGCAGACAGAGGGGACTTTGTAACAGAAATAATTCTACTGTAGCTGAAATTCCTGAAATACGCAATGCTGGCCGTGATAGAAAGGTGTCAGAACACACAGTGCATCACAATTTGCTGCGTATTCGGCTGCAGAGCCGCAGGCAGGTCAGAATGCCCAGACCACCACCAGAAGCATCTTCAAAGAGGATGTGAGTGTCAGTACTGGCCCATGGAGCAGGAAAAAAAAAGGTTACCTGGTCTGATGAATCACGTGATGACAGTAGAACGCACTGTGGGAAGAATGCAGGCTGGCAGAGGCAGTGTTATGCTCTGGGCAATGTTCTGTTGGGAACCTGAGGTCCTGGCATTCATGTGGATGTTACTTTGACACTCATCTACCTAGAGATTGTTGCAGACCATGTACACCCCTTCATGGCAATGGTGTTCCTTGATGACAATGGTCTCTTTCAGCAGGATAATTTACCCTCCCACACTGCAAAATTGTTCAAGAATGGTTTGAGGAACAGGACAAAGAGTTCAAGCTGTTACCTTGGCCTCCAAATTCCCCATATTTCAATCTGATTGAACATCTGTGGGATGTGATGGAAAAAAAATCCAATCCATGGAGGCCCTACATCACAACTTGTAGGACTTAAACAATCTGCTGCTAATGTCTTGGTGCCAGATACCACACGACATACATGGTATTAGGTAAGTTGCTTTAATATTGTAGCTGGTCAGTGTACATATATATATATATATATATATATATATATGAGTACTGAGTGCATATGGCATAATGTATATGTGAGGACTATATACTATATATATATATATATATATATCAGCTGGTTTATTATTTGTAACTTCATGATTTAAAAAATGATTTTTAAAAGTTTTTCTTCCCAACGAAAATGTGTTCATTTTCCATTAATTATCCATTAGCAGTAGAAAGAGGGAAGTGCTCATGCCAATATACAGAACACTGGTGAGACCTCACTTGGAGTATTGTACACAGTACTGGAGACCGTATCTTCAGAAGGATATTGATACCTTAGAGAGGGTTCAGAGAAGGGCTACTAAACTGGTTCATGGATTGCGGGATAAAACTTACCAGGAAAGGTTAAAGGATCTTAACATGTATAGCTTGGAGGAAAGACGAGACAGGGGGGATATGATAGAAACATTTAAATATATAAAGGGAATCAACACAGTAAAGGTGGAGACTATATTTAAAAGAAGAAAAACTACCACAACAAGAGGACATAGTCTTAAATTAGAGGGACAAAGGTTTAAAAATAATATCAGGAAGTATTACTTTACTGAGAGGGTAGTGGATGCATGGAATAGCCTTCCAGCTGAAGTGGTAGAGGTACACACAGTAAAGGAGTTTAAGCATGCGTGGGATAGGCATAAGGCTATCCTAACTATAAGATAAGACTAGGGACTAATGAAAGTATTTAGAAAATTGGGCAGACTAGACGGGCCGAATGGTTGTTATCTGCCGTCACATTCTATGTTTCTATGTTTCTATGTTTCTATTTGTACTGAAATAAAAAATACTATGAAGCATTACTTTTCAAGACACCCAAAATACTTGCATTTGGGGTGGTTTTTTTGCAAACCGTTTGGTAGTGAAGGTGTTAATTGAACTAAAAACTCAAGCATAGAGAAGACTGCTCATTAAACCATATTTTTTCAGGAATTTGCCAGGCAATTGCTAATCTTAGATCAAAGTAGTTGATATGGAATTAAAGCTGTTTTTGAGACTGCTTTCCGTCAGCTATGAATATTAAGAAGGGTCAAATTATTGAGTACCAAGGCAAACCTTATTCATTGCATTTACAATTCCCAAAACTTGAGATAGGCAGAATACCAGTTTCACATAAAACATACTTTTCCAAACTTTCACAAATTGCCTGGCAGTATTTATCTTCATTTATTGCCCCATATATGTTTTAAATGTTTTTTCTATTCTTGTATAATATGCATTTTCCAATTCTGTTTCTATAAAACTGTTATATATCTACATTCAGACCCAGTCCTACTGAGGTCCCAAAGAGTGAGGTCCATAAAGCCCAGGCAGGTAATGGACAGAGCAGAATTTTGCCGCTCCTGGAGGGGTATTTTTCTCTGTGTCCTTGGCCTTAAAATCAGAGTATAGCTAACAATTTATTGAAGTTATTGTTTTTTAATGAGTGTAAGCACATGACATCTGGCTATACAGAGGTTTATCAGATGCGCACAACTCTCTCATTAAAAGCAGAGAACATTTAGCCACTACCTGATCTCTACAGATCATATAGAATTGCAGCAAACATATATATGTGTTCTCAATGTGTTTTTCGCAATATTGCATTAGAAACAAGGATCATGCTGCAGTTTGGAGAATCCCCTTTAACCTTTGAATAGTGAGCACTCTTTATAGTATGCCTTTCAGACGTATACACACAATCTGGGGATAATCAAATCATATCACCCTAAAAGTGTAAACAACATTTATTTCTTGGAATTTGCTCTCCTGCAATCAGTATTTCAGGGTCTGGATGGGAATGATGCCAAGGCTCATATGTCATCATATTAGTTCCAGATATCAGTATTATGATTTAATAGTGAGATTAGATGGAGATTTCTTAAGAGCAGTTGTTATGAGTTATGTGAATATTTATGTGAATTAAATATATACATTTTATTTCATTTTGATTGAGATTGTACCACCCTTTCTGGATAAAAAATACACCATCTATTGGAATTACTTAGGAGGAGCTCACTTACCTTAAACATGAGTTGCTACTACCTTAAAACACAGCGTAACACAAATGGAGAATAGCTCCTACAATTATTCTGTTTGCCTGTTATAGGAATTTCAGATTGATGGTGCATCTAAATGTATTTGATTTAATTTCATTTTTCTGGCCAGTGACATGGATCTTTGTTACCAGGCCCATTTCAATTTTATATACTACTGCAGATATCTTTTCAGACATCAAGATAATTTGTGTCAATTCAATTAGAAGACTTAAAAAACAACAAACTAATTTAATTAACATCGCCTGGTTCCTGTAATTAACAGAAATCATAGAACTATTTCTTTTTTATTTATTTTAAAAAGTGTTTTATCAGGAATCATTCAGATTTTAGTTTATAAAAGCAAATCTGAGAGCCTGTGTAGAAATACAAGCAAGGTTTCTTTTGCACTTTGCAATATCTGTAAAATATGAAAATGATAAGCATAAGGTGCAATGTTATTCCTAACACTGTAGTGCCCTGTTCCTAGTTATATACAGGTTCCCTCTATAAAGGTTTTACTCTTCATTTTTCCAATGCAGAGACTCCCTCTGTGCTGCTCACATCTTATGCTCCCGCAACGTCATCAAGGAGGTATGGCTTCCTAGGGCGATGGTCCAATCCAATGTACAAAAGTATTTGGTTCACCGTATGTTCTGTACTGGTTCCTACATAATAGCATCCATCTAAGGTTGGAGTCAAAGACACAGGGCACATGGACCCAGTTTGAGTCTACCTAATTCTAAGAGTTTATGCAGTCACAGATTGTAAGCTTGTTTAAGCTGGGTCTTCTCCGCTTCTTGTGTCTGTAAACATTTCTTTTGTCTGTAAATTACTTGTTAAATATCTATCAGTTAACTCACTAATGAATGTGTCAAATTCAAGACTACTTGGCATTCGAGACCACTTAATATCCAACTGACCCTGTGCTGCCTCTACTCTTTACTGCGTATTTATAGCCCCTGTGCGTCCATCAATATATTATCTTGTAACTAACATAGAAACATAGGACCATAGAATGTATCAGATAAGAACCATTTGGCCCATCTAGACTGCCCAGTTTTCTAAATTCTTTCATTAGTCCCTGGCATTATCTTATATCTAGGATAGCCTTATGCCTATCCCACGCATGTCTAAACTCCCTCACTGTGTTAACCTCTTCAGCTGGAAGGCTATTCCATGCATCCACTGCCCTCTCAGTAAAGTAATACTTCCTGATATTATTTTTAAACCTCTGCCCCTCCTAATTTGAATTATATTCCAGATTGTCTCCCTTACAGCAGTCTCCAGCTTTTATAGAAAAGCAGCCATAAACAAGAGATCAAGCGAATAGAAGATGGTGTATGGAGTGCTCTCATCTTCATTGTGTTGACTGGTTTGATTAGTAAGAAATAGATTTTTTGGGAGATATCCCACACACTCTGACCAACCAAAGTGTTGCTGCTGCTCAAAGAGGATGTTGGACATAAGGGTTGAATGAATGGAAGAAGTAGAAACATCCATCACCTATTACTCCAGTTCTGCAGACACAAACTTGATTGTTCTATTGCTGACCTCATACCTCATTACTTCTTTACTGGAATGAATCCTCAAAACAAATATTACCAATAAATTACTGGTTTACTTGAAAAGGAAAGGAAAAAAAAATAAGGCAACCATAAGGGATCTTGTTTCCTCATTTCTTGTAGGTTTCTACTGAGGGCTCTTAGGCTCCCCTTGCTCCCTCGCCTAAAATAAGACATCTAAAGTGAGTTTTATACATTTATTAACTGGACATTGCAAGCATAAAAATGTCTAAAAACATGTATTTAAATCTGGCAACTGCTTCTATATTTATGTATGTATGTGCATATTTCTACGTGTAATGTAATGTATTGAATCTATGAGTACAGTGAGTGCATGTAGCTGAGCAGTGTCAAAGATTATGGTAAATGTGGTTAGGGTAGAAGGGCTTTATGGTTTTAGAGGGGCATAAATTAAAGGGACACTATAGTCACCAGAGCAACTACAGCTTAATGTAGTTCTTCTGGTGAGTACAATCATTCCCTGCAGGGATTTTCATGTAAACACTGTGTTTTCAGAGAAAATACATAGTTTACATTTCCCCCTAGGGATACCTCCTATGACCACTCCTGAGATGGCCACTGTAGGTGCTTCCTGGAGCAGTGCTGCACTTTAGGCAGCACTGCCATTTAGCATCTCCACACTCTGCATGGAGACATTTAATTTTCCTCATAGAGATGCATTTATTCAATGCATCTCTATGAGAAGGTGCTGATTGGCCAAGCCAAATTGGTGTTTGACCCAATCCAATCTTGCCTCCTTGCCTATTTCAGCCAGTCCAATGTCACTAAGGAGGCGGATTGGGGGAGGGATCTACGCCAGCAGACCCACGCGACGCTGGAAATAAGGTACATTTTAACCCCTTCTAAGGGAGCTGAGGGAGGGCAAGCCACCTAAATGGTGGTTTTAGCACTATAAGGTCAGGAATACATGTTTGTGTTCCTGACCCGATAGTGTTCCTCTAAATGTAATAGGGTGCTTAGTGTTAAGAGCATTTAAAGCTTGGTAGGGGATATAGTTCTGGTATTAGGGATGCTTACAATTATTGGGTTCAAGGTTAGAGTGGGCTTAAATTTAGTATTGGGGTACATGGTTAGTTTATTTTTTAAGAGGAGTTAACCCTAGGATAAAGGTAAAGGTTTTGAGGGCTTAAATGTGGGACAAAGGAAGGAGTTTGTGCATACAGCTAGAGTCTGTTGGAATATCGATGGAGCTCTTAAGCTTTACCTTAGATAGTGAATAATGCTTGAACAGTGAATCGAAACCTTCCCCTGGGTGAATATGTAAAGATTCACCTGATAAAGTATACTGAGAATGTCCACCTCATTCACTATCTAAGGTAAAGCTTAAAAGCTCCATCAATATTCCAACAGGCTCTAGCTGTATGCACATTGACACTGCAGGTTAGAAGATGGTGGGCAGACATGGAAAGGTGTGTTGAGAAGTTAAAGACAGGCCAAGGTTAAGGGTATTGTGCAGAGAAGTTTGTCCAGTGAGTAAGGCCAAAGAAGGAGGTAATAGCTATACATCTCACATAATAAGTAGAAAGACACTTGCTGCATAATCTGAGAGAAATAAAAGTAGTTTTGGACACAGCAGTCTGAGCTTTATTATAACAAGACCATATCTTTATAATCTAATACAATTAAAAACACTTGAGCTTGCGTAGGCTATGTTGATTTAGCATGACATTAATGTCACTGTGTGTAAGCAGCTGTTAAAAAAAAGCTAATATTTTGCTATGCCACAGCTTCACTTAAAGTACAATTTGTATGACAGTTTTAATCTATGTGCATATATAAACCCACTGTTTATAAACTGGTATGGTTGTAATCCAAGCAATAGAGTAGTAGGTAGAAAATGTGACAGAGACAGACAGGCTTGCATAGAAAGAGGCAGACTGGCACTGGGAGACTGAGACTGACAACAAGAATGATAGAGATAGACAGAGGGCCTGAAAGAAACAGACAAGGATTTTGACAGTCAAACTGACAGAAAGAAAAATGAGCAGTCTAATAAAGAGAGAACCTGGCAGGGCAAGAAAGAGAGAGTAAGAAGGATATAAAATGAGCATTAGAAAGACAATTTAAGCTAAACACTGGATGTGAAGAAATCCCCCTTTTATTACCCTATTTTCTGCCTATTGCATTCAGTAGATGTAACTACCGAACAAAGACCACCCCCCTGGCTCGTTAAACATCAAAGACTGCTTCAATTGATGCCTCTGTCTGTGCGGCCAGCGTTCGTACTGCCGAACGCCATGTGGCAGAGAAAACCGCGGCCATCTTTGTTCATGCGAACAAAGGCAGTGGGACTTGGTCGTCGAGTGTATGGAACTGAAATCGGACACTCAACTTCCCGAACACCGGTCTCAAACAGACGAACGCTGGAACTCTACTTACCGAATAGCAAGCAGAGCTCTATTCAGTACTTTGGTGCAATCGACAGAGGGGAACGATCGCTGCTAAGAGCCAGGGGGATCTATTCAGTACTTTGTTCACTTTTCTTCTTTTTCTAAAGTGACCGGCAAAACCCATCAAACTCATGGAACTGTTTTGGGCTTACAGCCCAGGGTGAGCCGGTCACAGAAGACCTCCATAGTTTTGAGAACCCCTGAACCGATCTGGGTGAAATTCGGATATGTTGGTCACCCAGATCAGGGCTATCAGGGGACATGTTATTTGCAGGGATACTCCAAGTATAAAGGGGTGTTCCAGTTATTGGGGAAAAATTAGATTTTTCTGCCTGGAGATAATCAAGTTATTATTTTATCAGACTTAATTATCTCCAGAGCTAGGGGAGGGAACTGTGGGTGTGTGTTATGTTTATACAGTACGTGATTGGTTAATCTTTGTCCCTCCCTGAGGGATGTTCCCTTGCTATAGGGTGGGCAGCAGTTCTGTAACATGGCTATTACAGGAAACTGTAATTGCAACTGCAGAACGCCATCAATGAAAACTTAGACGAGGAAAAACCTGTCAGTACATAAAGGACAAATTAAGGAACGAAAATGGTCAAAATTTCACAGAATTCTACAGGACTACAGAAATGAACATATATATTGGTGGAAAGGTAATAAAAAAAATATCAACATGAGATGGCTACAGAAGGGTCAACAAAAAGGCTGTCATGCTAAAAAAGAGAAAGAAGCCATCTCAAGATCCCAACACACTCTTTTTTAGAGGAAACCCTTTGGTATGGAGGGACCCAGATAAAAATGCAAAGCGCAATTCAAGTGGAAATCAAATTCAATTTCAAGTGGAAATCAAATTCAGCTTATCATCTAATGGGAACAAATCAGCAGAAACAAAAGAGGAGAAATTTCAATAATTAATAGAAGTGTCCATGACAGAGGAACATGTTAATGTATTGTCTAAAGGTGTGTCATTTTGCCCCACGTATAAAGTGAATCGGTTTGATTTAGACAATAATCTACAAAGATTCTTTATATCACTCAGACTTAACGTTTTTTTCTCCACCCAAAATGTTCAGGATATAACAGAAAAAGAAGAGAATGATGCAAAGCTTTTGTTAAAGGACAGAATATGAGTAAATTATTGCTGGGTTACTGTGACCATGCAGTGGAGTCTTATTTCAAAGAGGTACAAAGGGAGGTTAACGCATTATCTGAAAGAAATTCTTGGACCAAGACACACCAAAATCTAATAAAAAACTGAGTTTACTGAATTTGTGTAATGATAAACAAATCGTCATTAAACCAGCCAGCAATGATGGGGCCCTAGTTATGCAGAATAAGGCTGTCAAAGAGGTGTGTAAGCAATTTAATGATGGTTAAATTTAATGTTAAAGGACCACTATAGTGGCAGGAAAACATACTCGTTTTCCTGGCACTATAGTGCCCTGAGGGGGCCCCCACCCTCAGAGTCCCCCTCCCGCCGGGCTCTAGGGGGTGGAAGGGGTTAAACTTACCTCTTTCTCCAGCGCTGGGCGGGGGACTCTTCTGCTCCTCTACTCCTCCTCTCCGCCTCCTCAGCTGAATGTGCATGCGCGGCAGTAGCCATGCGCGCATTCAGCCAGTCCATAGGAAAGCATGCTTTCCTATGGATGGTGGCGTCTTCTCACTGTGAAAATAACAGTGAGAAGCGCGGAAGCGCCTCTAGCGGCTGTCAATGAGACAGCCACTAGAGGTTGGATTAACCCTATTATAAACATAGCAGTTTCTCTGAAACTGCTATGTTTATAGAAAAAAGGGTTAATCCTAGCTGGACCTGGCACCCAGACCACTTCATTAAGCTGAAGTGGTCTGGGTGCCTATACTGGTCCTTTAATTGTGAAAAAAATCTCACAGAAGGGATACAGAGAGAGATAAAAAGTGTTAAAGGATATTTTAGATAAGCACATCATTGATAATGTATCAAGTTTTCCATTACTCCGGTCTATGTACTCCCAAAAATTCACAAATTTTTGTTCAACCCTCCTGGGAGACCAATTCTTTGTATGGATTGACTCACTATTTTCTCCAATTGCACAATAGTTGGATCAAGTTTTGAGACCTACATGAAAGACACTATGGACGTATTAAACAAATTAACAGACTACATGTAAGCAGATGATCCCATTCTTGGTACATTTGATATGACTAGTCTCTATACTTTGATTAAACACGAAGAGGGACTGAGATCAGCTGAGCACTCCTTCATATAGCTGGAGTATATAGGTAAAACACTGACGTTCCTCATGACCTTTCTAAAGTTGGTTCTTGAGAAAAAAAAATCTCTTTAAGGACTCTTTTACAGTTACAAGGGACTTCCATAGGCTCCAATATAGCTCCCACCTATGCCAGAATATTTATGGCTGATCTGGAGGAAAGGGTAATTTAGCAAAAATGATTTAGTCAAACAATTTGCCGCCTGTTGGTGAGGATATATCGATGATGTGATGGTGGTGTGGAATGGCAGGTTCGAGTGACTAGTGACTATATGAAAATTCCCTTTCTGAATATTATAATACAAAAAGTTAGGAAGATTCAAACCGAGCATTATCTAAAGCCAACTGACCATAATAAATTGTTACATTTTGAAAGCTGTTATCCCCTGCAGTTTTTAAAGCATTAACAAAAAGCAAATTCCACAGAATCAGGAGAAATATCTCTATACCAGAATGGGTGGATGAACAGATGATGTGCATGGTTGATATATCCCGTGAAACAATTAGAGGAACAAAAAAATTAGGTCTTGAAAACAGAGAGAACTGCTCTACTTAAACAAAAAAAATAATGAAAAAAAATGAAAAGAAAAAAAAACAGATTAGTTTCAGAAAACAAAGAGAGAATTAAATGTGTGTCAAAATATAACACCCTGTCTCCCAAAGTACAAGCATTGGCATATGCTCCCTACGTGTTATCCAGGTATAATGGAATTTGCCTACATCCCCATGCCAGCATACAAGAAATGTACTTTGGTCTATGATAAATTAGTAAAAACTGATTTAATGGTTTTGAAAAGTTCTACCTCTATTATGAGCATGATTTGTCGATGTTTATCTAATGTGTATGGTATATGAAATGTGATTTTATTATCATTAGATCCTGTTGGATTTTATCAGTGTACAGTGGAATATCGACTTCACTATTTAATTGTATGCACTTTGGGTGGATAATTAAAAGAAACATGAATTTAAAGAATTGATACACACTTCTATCAGGAGATGCTGATTGGCCAGGGTTGTGTTTGACTTGTGCTGGCTCTGCCCCTGATCTGCCTTCTTAAGAATCTCAGCCAATAATATTGGAAAGCATTGTGATTGGCTCACAGAATCACTTCTGATGATGTCAGGCAAGCAGGCAGATCAAAGGCAGAGGCAGCATGCAGACTTGAAAACAAGTAAGATTTTACTAGATTTAGAGGGGTAAGGGGGACAGGGGAGCTAGATGACTATTTTAATATTATAGGGTCAGGAAAACATGTTTATGTTCCTGACCATATAGTGTTCATTTAAGCACTTTTTATAGATTTAAATCAATTCAGTAATATAGTGATCGAAAATAGATTTGATATCATTTATGAGTATTTTCTCTTACTAGACTTCTACTATTACAAACTTACACAATCTATTTTGACTTTTAGCACTCTTTATATTTATTATTATATATGTCACTTTTTCTTGTTCAAATAAGACATTGTCACTGTTAATTTTAACGGTACAGTCACTTTGGCATTTGTATTAATTAAACTAAATAACTTTATCAAATGAATTCACTATATGATGATTAACACACTTCCTAGATGTGAGACCAATGGGTTTTATTTTAAATTTCTTGTGCAACATATATTTCTGCAGAATAATGCCGATTTGTAATGCTAACTGCTTGTGCTCTTGCCAATATTCTCTTTAGGTGGTTTGTTCTTGGGGAGACATTTCAGGTGTGGATAGGGAATCCTATACATCCACTGTCTTTATGGCAACTTGACAGCTACCAGAAATTACATCAACATAGACAATGTAATAGAGCAGCAGGAAATGCTAGCAGAATGCTTGGTTGTATAGGGAAAGGTATTAGCAGTAGACAGAGAGAAGTGCTCATGCCATTGTACAGAACACCGGTGAGACCTCACTTGGAGTATTGTAAGCAGTACTGGAAACAGTATCTCCAGAAGGATATTGATACTTTGGAAAAAAGTTCACAGAAGGGCTACTAAACTGGTTCATGGATTGCAGGATAATACTTACAAGGAAAGGTTAAAGGCTTAACATGTATAGCTTTAAATACATAAAGGGAATCATCACAGTAAAGAAGGAGACTGTGATGAACTCACTATTAACAATCTGTTTGGAAGAGCTCCGTTATTTCATTTGACAGTTTTACCGAACCCAACATGCTTTTCCCTGCTTCGGTACTTGCAAACTACTGAACACCGACCACCCTCCTGGCTTGTTATCTAGAATGAAAGCACAAACTTAAGTGCTCATTCTGGGTAGCAGCCATTTGTAAAACCAAAACCACGTGCTTCAGGAAATGGCAGCCATTTTGTCTGCCCAACGCAGGCAGTGGTACTTTGTCATTGAGTATGTGGAACTCTAGTTCGTTTACCTGACCTCGCGAACCCCTGGGAAAATCATACCGCTACCTACACCGTTCCCAGACAAGCCAGGAGAGCGCTTTTCGGTTAACAGACACTCCCAAAAGGACAAAACATTCACTCCCTAAAAGCCAGAGGGAACATTTGTTTTTGTATAGGAACTCCCCAATATTGACCGACCACTACCTCCTTTTCCTTGGAACTATATTGGACAACAGACCTGGGAAAATCTACAGCAGAGGTACCACTCTGGGTACAAGCGCTCCATTACAGAGACTATATTTAAAAGAAGAAAAACTACCACAACAAGAGGATAAGTCTTAAATTATGGGGGGCAATGGTTTAAAAATAATTTCAGGAATATTACTTTACAGAGAGGGTAGTGGACACAAGGAATAGCCTTCCAGCTGAAGTGGTATTCGCTGGCTGAGAGATATATGCATGCATATGCACTTATAAAGCCCATGTGTAGAGCACTATGTTTTTTTTTTATATATTTATTGACATCATATGCTTTGGCAGAGCAAAGACACAACTCATGGCTAGCTTTTATTTATCTACTGTGTGACACAAATTTAGAAGTGACAGTTCCACTTTAAGTTTTTAACTTCTTAAACATTACTGCATTTAATACATAATGATACCGCATTAGCACTTTTCTCATCAGGCTACAGGCAAAATAGCAGTGCAGCAGAGTCATTCATCCATTAAAAGTCCAACAACACCTTATTAGCCATAACAAAAACTATAGTAGTATAAAGAGACAAGACGGAACCAAAAGAATTGCCTGCAACAGCACCAGCTTAGCAGAACATGCTGTTACTTGACCACAATGCTGTTTAGTCTGCATCTTCAGACTGTAACATTTTATTATGGCTATTAACTATAGGCATTGGATTTGTAATACTACAGATGCCTATTTGCAAAAAAAGAAAATTAAGTACTTCAATAAAACCAATTTTTGGTATGCTTTTAAGCAAATACACACACGTGCCTAAGACTGTGATCACTAACATAAGCGACTGAGATATGTGTTAGCTATGTTCCGTATGATGTTTAGCCAGAATAGTTACAAACATTGCCAACTGGGACAAAAATAGACCTGAGCATTTAAATGCATTTCAGAGGAACTATCATTTCTATGAAACTTACACCACTCAATAAAACATAGAAAACTACCTTTAACTTCTATTAGCTTTTCTTCATCCAATGCTCCTTTTTCTTCTACATTTATATTATAAAGATTTATCAAATTAAATCACATTCCATTTTAATACAGAGAGCTAAGGTGGAACTCCGTTACAGATTATTACATTTATTTATTTTTTATACATCACAAATACACAATTGTTGATTATGAGAAAAATAAATAAATAATGTAAATATAATGCTAAGTGACAGTTCCCCTTAAAAAGTCACTTTAATTTTTTAATTTTATTTTAAATATTGGTTTTATTGTATTATATGGTTATTCTGGTTCTTAAATGGCATTTAGCTGAAGTCTGAAGATGTTCAAGATTTCACTGTTGGACAGCATTCTGAACATTGATTATTGTAGAAGTAATTTGTCCCTGGCCTTATCATATAGCTAGGTTAGTCTTATGCCTATCCCACACATGCTTAACCCCTTAAGGACACATGACATGTGTGACATGTCATGATTCCCTTTTATTCCAGAAGTTTGGTCCTTAAGGGGTTAAACTCCCTCGCTGTGTTAACCTGGAAGGCTATTCCATGCGTCCACTACCCTCTCAGTAAAGTAATACTTCCTGATATTATTTTTAAACCTTTGCCCTTCTAATTTAAGGCTATGTCCTGTTGTTGTGGTAACAAGTGAGAATTCAAAGTGAATTGAAATTGAAAAAAGAAATTTATTGCTAAAGAAGCCAACTTGGAAGCTTTACAGTTTGGCTTTTTTTTAATCTTAAATTTGAAATTTATGTTGAATTCTCAATTTAGTGAATAACCCTGTATGGTCTTCTGATTTAGTCAGACTACTGGACATTCACCAGCTGAGTGACATCTGTGGATTTATTCACTACTCACAGTTTTAATGAGCTGACAACCCAAGTTGGAACACTTTTTCCAAAATATATGAGGTGAAAACATAATGAAGTTGTAAATCTTTATATTTTAGGAATTTCGTCCTAACCTTTTGCAATTTCAATATTAAACTATAAAAGTTTTTTTTTAAAAATGAGCTGGTTAATAAAGCCAATGCATTCCTTATGATAAGATAATGATAATGTTCAATTAAAGTGATTTGTTTCATATATGATGTCAGTGTTCCAAAGTGCACCACAGTATCATTAGGGGAACAAAAGTTAATAAAGTCAGATGGATCTCACCTACTTTTTCAATGATGGATAGCGAGCCTTAAAGTTGGCTGTGAAATGTAGTTTGGAAACATCTAGATGCCAAGGGTAGACATTTCTATTTAAGGGATCATTAAAACCAAATAAAACAGTTATGGGGTCCTTATACTGATTTTAAGGTTGTTGTTGTTGAGCCTATGAACACACAGCAAATTAAAAATAATTTGTGAGTTACAAATGAACTCAATGCATTCTAAGACTAAGAATTCATAGTTGGTATGCAAGAGGTGAGGACCATTCTCACATCAAATTTAGTTATCCAGTAAAGGAACACTCCAAGCACAATAACCACTACAGCTCAGAACTGTTTGAAATCTTTCCTGGGGTCCACCAGGTGCTATTCCCCAACTCCACTACTGACAATGGAGAACCAGTAGCTCTCTGTCAGAAATGCAGGGCCGGCGACCACTAGGCTAACCAGCCAGCCGCCTAATGTGCACCAGTCGGGGGTGCAGTCTAGCGGTGACTCACAGGAGGGGACAGCACTGACTGCACAGGGTTCCCCTCCTGCCCAGACCGATCTTTACCTTAGTGCAACTGCCCTCTGCCCTTTCAGGGGCTCACAGCAAGCTGTCCCTTGCGTCCCTTGCAGAGACTGGAACAAATAGGTTACAGTAGTTGGCCGTCCTGCAATCATTACATTAACCAGCTGTTCCCCATACAGTAAGCATGTCTGTTTACAGCCTGGAGGAATTAGTTCTATTTCCAGCAGCTTCTGCTAGCTGGACTTTGTTTACCAAACACTTTATTGTGATTTACTCTGTTTGACTTCTCCATTAACCACTTAAGGTATGATGCCGTCCTTGGGAACCCGTTCCTTAACGCCGGCGGGCGGCATAGTACATCCCGCCATCCTATGCACTTACCTGCTCGAAGGCGATCCCACGCCGGCGATCAAGATGGGGGGACTTGCCTGGCATCCCAGGGATGTAGTGCCATGTAGTGCAGGCTGAGACCAATCAGCTGATGTTCTGAGTTAACGGGGTGGAGGGGGGAGTTGAGGGCACTCCAGGTACCATATAGTTATGGGGCTTGAAATGTCCCTTTAAGAACTGGAAGTTAACAATATCTATCCCTTGGCAGAAAAGGCTAAAAGCCACTAAAGACTTAAAACAGTAATCGTATATTCGGAATATATAACCACAGTTAAGCCTTCATGCAAAGTACGTACTGAGACAAGGTGCCTGTCAGAGAAAGGACAGCTTGTATATATTTCCCTCATCCTCAAATCCTCCCCTTCAATCTACGCCAAATCTCAATAAAATTAATCAACAGGGAAGAACTGGAATATTTTGGCCTGGTGCAACAAGTACAAATGAATATCCATTTTTTGCCCACAAAGTTTTGTATCTCTGTGTCAATGGACCTGTTCACACAGAAGTACTCACAATGTGCAAATAACATATTGGTCTGCTGTAGTCGCAATTTAGAGGCTGATGTGGTCATAATATGTGACATTATGTATGAACTGTGCAGAATGAGGAAGCATTCACAGAAATCTGTGAATGCCCAAATGATTGACTTTTTTCCCTCCATGTCACATCTTGCAACCATTTGAAAACCACCATATCATCCATACCCATCATGAGCTGGCAGCCTAGCCAGCCCCGGATACTGCAGTCTCCTGGAAAATATATCAGCTGGCCAGACTAGACCTGGAGAGCTTTGATAGTGTGGGCTACCAGTCTAGGGATAGCATAGGCCCTGCACATTTGTTGTCTGCTGCTTCACTCCTAAAGTAAATTGATAATGTGAGGCTGCAATCCAGAATCCCTGTTATGCTAGAGGCCCCAGGTGTAATTACTCCCTGACCCATTGCCAGCTCTTCCCTGCTTGTCAGGAACCCAAAACAGTTTTTGTGGACAGTTTAAACATAGGTATAAAGTTCATCCAGGCACATAACGGGATGATGGGTAATAGCAGAATACAAACAGGTGGTTGGGAAGTAGTCTGCCCAATGTGCCATGTGCAGGGCCAGATTAAGAGCTCAGTGGGCCTGGTGCTGACAAGTATGATGGGCCTAATTACAAAATCTTATCGACCAAAAACACTAAAACAGTCCTACCTCCCAAGCGTCATGTATCTGATGGAGATGGTGCTGGAGGAAAACTCATAGGATGCAGCTATGAGAAAACACATACCCTATGCTAATCTCATGCTTTCATCTTTTACATAAATCCATACCCCCTAACAGCAGTGTCCAGTAAAGCAGGAAGTCTATGGACGTGGTAAAAAAGAGTGGGCAACTGACGCAAATCACATAACCAGAAAGGGGCGAACATACCCAAAAAGGGGGCATGTCTGTGTCCCCATGTCTCCCAGTCCCTTAGTGTCTGTGTCCCCATGTCACTAGGACACTAGGGGACACTGGGAGATATGGGGACACTGAGATACTAGGGAACACTGGGAGACCTGGGGACACAGACATTTGAGGACACTGGGAGACATGGGGACACTGGGTGACTTTGAGACATGAGGGGACACTGGGAGACATGGGGCACTGAGACACTGTGATACATAGGGGACACTGGAGGCTTGATAAAGACCTGGGTACAGGTCAAAACGTTTTGGTGTCCATTAAACCTGCTTACATCTATCACAGTGAGTGCCTACATTTTTTTTATTTTATACTAACCCCCACTGAGACACTTGGGGGCATTGCGAAACATGGGGACACTGGGAGACTAGAGGACTCTGGGAGACTAGGGGACAATAAGAGACACCATGGACAACAGGAGACATGGGGCACTGAGACACTGTGATACATAGCGGATACTGGGATACATAGGGGATACTGGAGACTTGATAAAGACCTGGGTACAGGTCAAAATGTTGCAGTGTCCAATAAACATGCTATCTATCACAGTGAGTGCCTGAGATTGTTTTTCTTTTATACTAGGGGACACTGAGACACTGGGAGACATGGGGAAACTGGGAGTCATTGGGAGACATTGGGACACTGAGACACTGGGAGACTAGGGGACTTTGGGAGACTAGGAATCACTGAGACACTAGGGTCATTGGGAGACATTGGTACACTACGGACACTGAGAGACACCAGGGACACTGGGAGACGTGGGGACACTGAGATACTGGGTACACTGGCTGGGAGACATGGGGACACTTGGAGTGCCCCATGTCTCCCAGGTCTCAAAGTTGAGCAGTGTCCCCATGTCTCCCTGTGTCCCCCAGTATCCCCATGTCTCTCCCAGCTTTCCCTTAGTGCCTCAGTGTCCCCATGTCGCCCAGTGTCCCCTAGTGTTTGTATCCCCATGTCTCCCAGTGTCCTTTAGAGTCTGTGTCCCCATGTCTCCCAGTGTCCCCATGTCACTAGGACACACTTAGAGACATAGGGACACTGTGAGACATGGGGACACTGAGACACTAGTGAAAGCTGGGAGAGACATGGGGACACTGAGATACATGGGGACACAGAGACTAGGGGACTCTGGGAGACTAGGGACACATACACTAGGGACACTGAGAGACACCAGGGACACTGGGAGACATGGGGATATTGAGAGTCACCAGGGACACTGGGAGACATGGGGACACTGAGACACTAGGGACACTGGCTTGGAGACATGGGGACACTGGGTCCCTAGTGTCTCAGGATCCCCATGTTCCCCAGTGTCTCAGTGTCCCCATGTGTCCCGATGTCCCCCAGTATCCCCATGTCTCTCAGTTTCCCCTAGTGTCTCAGTGTCCCCATGTCACCCAGTGTCCCCTAGTGTTTGTATCCCCATGTCTCCCAGTGTCTTTTAGAGTCTGTGTCCCCATGTCTCCCTGTGTCCCCATGTCTCCCAGTGTCCCCATGTCACTAGGACACACTTAGAGACATAGGGACACTGTGAGACATGGGGACACTGAGACACTAGTGAAAGCTGGGGGAGACATGGGGACACTGAGATACATGGGGACACAGAGACTAGGGGACTCTGGGAGACTAGGGACACATACACTAGGGACACTGAGAGACACCAGGGACACTGGGAGACATGGGGATATTGAGAGTCACCAGGGACACTGGGAGACATGGGGACACTGAGACACTAGGGACACTGGCTTGGAGACATGGGGACACTGGGTCCCTAGTGTCTCAGGATCCCCATGTTCCCCAGTGTCTCAGTGTCCCCATGTGTCCCGATGTCCCCCAGTATCCCCATGTCTCTCAGTTTCCCCTAGTGTCTCAGTGTCCCCATGTCACCCAGTGTCCCCTAGTGTTTGTATCCCCATGTCTCCCAGTGTCTTTTAGAGTCTGTGTCCCCATGTCTCCCTGTGTCCCCATGTCTCCCAGTGTCCCCATGTCACTAGGACACACTTAGAGACATAGGGACACTGTGAGACATGGGGACACTGAGACACTAGTGAAAGCTGGGGGAGACATGGGGACACTGAGATACATGGGGACACAGAGACTAGGGGACTCTGGGAGACTAGGGACACATACACTAATGACACTTAGAGACATAGGGACACTGTGAGACATGGGGACACTGAGACACTAGTGAAAGCTGGGAGAGACATGGGGACACTGAGATACATGGGGACACAGAGACTAGGGGACTCTGGGAGACTAGGGACACATACACTAGGGACACTGAGAGACACCAGGGACACTGGGAGACATGGGGATATTGAGAGTCACCAGGGACACTGGGAGACATGGGGACACTGAGACACTAGGGACACTGGCTTGGAGACATGGGGACACTGGGTCCCTAGTGTCTCAGGATCCCCATGTTCCCCAGTGTCTCAGTGTCCCCATGTGTCCCGATGTCTCAGTGTCCCCAAGTCTCTCACTGTCCCCATGTCTCAAAGTTTCCCTAGTGTCTCAGTGTTCCCACATCTCCAAGTGCCCCCTAGTGTCTCAGTGTCACCAAGTGTCCCTATGTCTCCCAGTGTCCCCAAGTCTCTCACCATCCCCATCTCTCACAGTTTCCCCTAGTGGCTGTGTCCCCAGGTCTCCTAGTGTCTCAGTGTTCCCAAGTGTCCCTATGTCTCCCAGTGTCCCCTAGTGTCCAAGTGCCCCCTAGTGTCTCAGTGTCCCCATGTTTCACATTGTCCCCTAGTGTCTGTGTCCCCATGTTTCTCTACAGCCTTTCCCCATTCCTCACTTACCTGAACTGTTGGCTGTCTCTGCAGGCTCAGAGCTGCTGTCTGGACTCTCTGTGCAGAGCTGCTCCTCCGCGGATCATTGAGTAGAGAGAAGCAGGGAGGGAGATGCTGTAACTTCTTATCCCTGCCTCTCTCAACAAACAGCGACCCCTACTGGCTGGTGCTGGTATTGCCGAATATTCTCTGTTTATACTGAGACTGACATTTGTATTGCCGTTATTACTGCAATACCGGCACTGGCTAGGCAGCCTCAAATACCTGAGAAATACTTCATAGAAATACCTGGCAACCCTAAGAGTAGGGTGTTTAAAATAAAAAAAATAAAAAGTGTTTTTTTTTTTTAAATCAATGGGCCTATTCCAATGGCTTGGGCCTGGAGTTGCAGCTCCATCAGCTCCTATGTTAACGGGGCCCTGGCCATGCGATAGAGTAGTGCACCTATCATATAGAGCAGTGCTGCTGCAGACAATCGTCATGTTCTTATACTCAGTCTGCCAGGGCTGCTCCAGGCTCCACTCAGCAGTGTAAAGGCAGGGGGAAGTATATGGCTGAACATCTTATTTTTCTGCCTGCAGCAGACTGTAGAGATTGGACAGAGTAACATGAAGATAGGGGAAACATAGGTAAGGTGATACATACAAAGAGGTAAGGGTAAAGGGGAGGAAAACATTGAATGAGGGGGAGAAACCACAAGGATATAATCAGCCATGGAGTGACACACAAGGGGGAAAGGGTGGTAAGGAGAGACATACAAAGAGGTAAGGGGATAAGGAGAGACATGAAAAAAGGTAAGAGAATAAGGAAAGACAAACAAGAAGGTAATGGGTGTAAGGAGAAACAGACAAGGGTGTAATTGGAGTAAGAAGTGACACACAAATGAGTAACTAGAATATGGAGAGACACAAAACAGGGTGAGAAAAGACATAAAAGGGGTGGAGCATTTTTTAATTCAGGAGGCAGGATGCCCACAAGCAATTTCACAGTGGATGCCAAATTGTGTTTATTCTCTGACAAGGGGCAAAGAAGACCAGGATGATCGTCCGCAGAGAGAGCTTGCAGGCACTTTGGTTCTGGACTGCTCTTATGGGTGGGATCAGTCAGATTTACTCTGAGAAGGTTCACTCTGTAATGGCACAAGTAAGCAAAAACTATTTTAAAAAGCGAACGTGGATTTACCGAAGGGCAAGCTGAAGAGTTTCTCAAAGTTTATGTCCATTCTCAGATTTCTCATGTTCTCTGTCTTTGTTCTACAAGATGTTGAAGAAATTGATCATTGAAATATATTTTAAAATGTGTGTGAGAACCAAATAATGGTGTACTAGTGACTTTAAGGAACTATGCTGTCACTTGCCAAGACTTTGTACAGTGAATATTGATTTTATTCATTAGTGTAACGATATGGAGCAGAGCCAGTAAGAGCAAAGGGTAACATCTAGTGTTACTTTACTTGGCAGTGAATTCTCTGTCTCTGATAACTGTGACTCATGTCCAAGCCAGCAAGATTAAACAGTGACCTCACAGCCTGAGTTTGTATAATAACACTAGCTTAATTTACTCATTTTAAAAGGAATTGTCACTTCTCTGAAAGGGACAGTTCCTTATTTCCTCAACCGAGTAAATGCTATTGTAGTACTTAGTACAGTAAGGAGAGCAGCGGAAATAAACATAAGAAACCCTCCGTCTCTGGGGCAATGTCTCACCAGATGATATTCCTGGCATGCTCATTCTTACTTCGGCATCTGCTGATAAATGTCGCACAAGTGCACTCATAATCAGACGTACATTTTATGGTGCCAAACAAAAACAATTGCCTGTACACACAGGTTTGCACTGACATCTTGGCATAGAAGATACATTGTAAAACATAGCTCTCACTGTTAGCCATTGGGGGTAAACGCCATAAGTGAAAGTGCCCTTTTAAAATTATTGATAATTTTTTTCTAACAAGGGATTTTAGTTCGTTTTGCCTGATTCTTAATACAATACATCGAGATGTATTATTATTATTATTTATATAGCGCCAACAAGTTCCGTAGTGCTGTACAATGGGTGGACTAACAGACACGTATTTTTAACCAGACAAGTTTGACGCACAGGAACAGAGAGATTGAGGGCCCTGCTCAATGAGCTTACATGCTAGAGGGAGTGGGGAATAGTGACACAAAAGGTAAGGGTTGGGTAGGAACGTAGGTTGCAAGGATAGTATTCATTAAGGGATCTTAAATTGAGCCCTATATCTTACGGGAAGCCAATGGAAGGTCTGACAAAGGGGGAGGCATGGGAGGTGCGGGCAGACATGAAGATGAGCCCCGCTGCCGCATTCATTATAGACTGTAACGGATCAAGTTGACCCGTAAGACCACTGAGAAGCGGATTACAGTAGTCAAGGCGAGAGAGGACAGCAGCATGGGCAAGCTTTGCCGTATCAGATGTTGAATAGGGTCGAATGCGCGCAATGTTTTTTAGATGGAAGCGGCAGGATTATGCAGTGTGTACTTCATCTTCATGTAGTCTATAAAATATTTATGTGTTTAGTCCTTTAGTATTAAATTCTATTCCATTATGTCAAACCCAATGCCTGATTATATTGTATTCCTTTCTTATTCTAAGTGGCATAATTATTTGTAACCTATCTGCAGGGGAACTTTACGTGTTTAAAATCTCTGTTTACCCCAACAACAGTCCGCAAAATTATATGTTTGAAATATAATACAAGATGGGCATGTCAGATTCCCTGTCACATTACATGTCCTATCGCAAAGTATTATTTTAGTGCATCTTGATCAGTATAAATATTTTGCATACATTGTATTTGATACATCTATATCTGTATATATGCCATCGACCTATGTAAACACTGTATTTCTACCATTTAGTTCACGTTTGTGGTTCTATCTAGCATTGTAGAACATTTAGGAGCTCTACTCACACAGCTGTGCACAAAGGTTTGCATACCCTTGGAGAATTGGTAATATACATGTATCATTTTTAACCCCTTAAGGACTGGACTGTTTTTGCAATGTTGTACATTTGCAACCAGGCATATTTTTACACTTTTGTGGTGTTTGTGTTTGGCTGTAATTTTCCGCTTTCTCATTTACTGTTCCCATACAAATTACATATTGTTTTTTTCAGGACAAAAGGGGCTTTTTTTACATACCATTATTTATATAATCTCATGTATTTTAATTTAAAAATAATGTGATGAAAAATTGAAAAAAATACATGTTTTTTTACTTTAACTTGAAAAATCTTTTACTCATCTACAAAAGCGAATGAAAAAAACTGCTAAATAGATTCAAAATTTTGTCTTGAGTTTAAAAATACACAGTGTTTACGTGCTTTTTTTTGCATGTTATAGGGCTATAGGTACAAGTAGGATATTGCGGTTTCAAAACATACATTTTTAAAATTTATCAATAGTGACATTGTAACACTATTATCTGTCATAAATCTCTGAATAACACCCACATGTACATATTTTTTTTAAAGTAGACAACCCAGGGTATTCAATATGGGGTATGTCCAGTCTTTTTTAGTAGCCACTTAGTCGAAAACACTGGCCAAAGTAAGCATTCATATTTGTTTGTGTGTGAAAAAGTAAAAAAACTAAATTGAACGCTAATTTTGGCCAGTGTTTGTGACCAAGTGGTTACTAAAAAAGACTGGACATACCCCATTTGCAATACCTTGGGTTGTCTTCTTTTGCAAATGGTATGCCATCATGGGGGTAATTCTCATTCCTGGGCTACCATACGCTCTCAAAAGCAACGTAACCAACCTGGCCATTTTCAATGTAAAAATATTTGACCCATATATTTGACCTTGTAACTTTCAAAAATGCTATAAAACCTGTACATGGGGGGTACTGTTTTACTCGGGAGACATCGCTGAACACAAATATTAGTGTTTAAAAACTGAAAAACGTATCACAACAATTATATCATCAGTAAAAGTGCTGTTTGTGTGTGAAAATGCAAAAAAAGTCACTTTCACTGACAATATCATCGCTGTGATATGTTTTACTGTTTTGAATCACTAATATTTGTGTTCAGCGAAGTCTCCCGAGTAAAACAGTACCCCCCATGTACAGGTTTTAGGGTGTCGTAGAACGTTACAGAGTAAAATACAGTGCTAGCAAATTCAATTCTCTGGAATTTCGGCCTGGGTTGGCAGGCAGGTCCCTTAAATTGCAATCAATAAAATTACTGAATTATGTTAAACTATTACATAAATACGCATGTAGAATTTAAATATATATGCATATTTATATATCTGAAGTCTACGTGTATATTTATATAATTATTTATGTAATTTGTATATGGACATATGTATATTTCTTATTATTTTTATATACATAGATATATATACAAATTCATTCTAAGTGTATTTTGATATAAATATATATATATATATATTAATTTTAAAATACAGTTAGAATAAAATTTCATATAGATATAATTTTTTTTAAAATTTTTATTATTTAAAAATTTTTTATTTAATTTAAATTACTTATTATTTATGTTTTATAATATATATATATATATAATTATATATATTGTATATATATACGTGTGTAATTTAATTATAAGTGTATTTTTATATTAATATAAGTA
>OW240915.1:274373825-274494805 GCA_933207985.1 Pelobates cultripes | reverse complement strand
CGGGTCCCAGGTGTACGGTTCCTAAAATAGCTGCCATATACACGTCCACTGATAGGAGACGCGGAAGGTATTAAACTGATCAGAAAAATACTAAACACACCACTCCTATCTGGTGGCACATTAGCTTGACCGCGCAGTGCCCCAAATTTGAATTAAGAGGACCGACCAAGCATCTTCTTCCATCTCCCTTTTACAGAAATCACTGCCATATCCATACAAATTGTACAGAATGTCCAGGATAGTTTTCCAGGGACAAATGTTGTCGCCTGTTGAACGAGGTGACCTTACTCGGGTCCCAGGTGTACGGTTCCTAAAATGGCTGCCATATACACGTCCACTGATAGGAGACGCGGAAGGTATTAAACTGATCAGAACAATACTAAACACACCACTAATAAGGTTTCTCTCCTGTATGGCTCCTCAAATGATGCTTAAGATTAGAAGCGGCTGAAAGCATTTCTCACACTCCGAACAAAAATATATTTTTTTAACATTCTCTCCACTTTGAACGAAATGACGTTTGGGAAGAGATTAACATAATTAAACACAGGCAGTAAAAATACTGTTTTTAGCCATACCCTGTAACTTTAAAACTACACATCCCATCTTCATAATTACATATTTGGAATCAGCACACTTAAAACATAAACATAACCAAAAATCAGCCAAATCCATCCAGGGGTTAAAAAGTTAGCTGGATGTCCCTTTATGACCGACCGCAAGCACATTTTCCTGCCCAAAACAGTTCCATAGATTTGGGCTGTGAGGTCGGTCTATTTCAGGCTGAAAAAACGACTAAGTCCCATCGCGAATGGGACTTAGTCTCTGCAGCTGAAATAAGGCTGAAAAAAAGACTAAGTCCCATCGCCGAATGGGACTTAGTCTCTACAGCTGAAATAATTTCCCATTTACTGAACCAAGTGGGAAATAGCAAGGCAGGCACAAAGGGTTTGCACCAGGTCTGGGGACACAGGGGACACCGTCTTAAAGGGGCCGTGTCCCCAACAAGTCTGGGGACACGGCCTTAAAGGGGCAGTGTCCCAATCTTCCTGATGTCCCAAAAGGTGTTTAAAGGGCCAGCACCAGTCACATAAAGAGTCCATAAGCCCCAATATGCCCACCGACAGTCTTAAAGGGCCATACACACCAAATAAAAGTGCATACATTTTCACAATCTCCCAGGGGCCATAGTCATGCGGGAGGAGGCTGGCAAATAGGCTTCTCCACAACCCAGGGAAGCAGGGCAATTTGCCATTTAAAGGGCCCGTTACAAATAGCAGTTTGTAACAAGGTGTCAATCCATATCTGCCAAGTGACCCGATGTAGGGGGACCAGTCCCTATTCTGCTCTGTGTCAGTGTGTATCAGGGAACCTTAGGACAGGTGTCAATCCATATCTGCCAAGTGACCCGATGTAGGGGAACAGTCCCTATTCTGCTCTGTGTCAGTGTGTATCAGGGATCCTTAGGACAGGTGTCAATCCATATCTGCCAAGTGACCCTATGTAGGGGGACCAGTCTCTATTCTGCTCTGTGTCCGTGTGCATCAGGGGCTCTGAGGACAGGTGTCAATCCATATGTCAAGGTGTCAATATGTCATATGTCAGGTGTAAATCCATATTGATTGTGATTTAGGAATGTTAGGTGATTTCTACCCTTTATGGATTAAAACCAGACTCTGTATCAACTGTGTAATTTTCCATGGGAGTTTTGCTATGGATCCCCCTCCGGCATGCCACAGTCCAGGTGTTAGTCCCCTTGAAACAACTTTTCCATCCCTATTGTGGCCAGAAAGAGTCCCTGTGTGTTTTAAAATTAGCCTCCCCATTGAAGTCAATGGCGTTTCGGGCGGTTCGCCGGTTCGCGAACATTTGCGGAAGTTCGCGTTCGCCGTTCGCGAACCGAAAATTTCGGGTTCGCGACATCACTATTTACCGATTGCAAGCATGGCTTGGGTGTGGTAAGCCAATTATCTCCAGCATACAGAAAATATCTCTATTCACAACAACAGCAAAAATACACAAAAATACATCATTCCTATCATAATGAACAGAACCCCCACATTCAGATAGCTTGGTTCTGAGCGCTCAATATATCCGAACAGTGCTCAGATCCCACAAACACAGTCAAATCGCCATGGGGTTTCAGTTTAGCAAGGGCTGATGAGAGATTGAGCAGACCAGTTTAAACTAGTCTGGCAGTATCTCTGGGACAACGCCCTGTTAGAGTACAATGAGACAGGAAAAGGCACATTCTCCCATGCAATCAAGGGCAGAAAAAGTGTTTCAAAATCCCATATGCCCAAATAATATTTTTAGAGGACACAATCTCCCAGGGGCCATAGTCACAGGGCAGGGGGCTGGCAATCAGGCTCCTCCAAAAACCAGAGGCAAACGGCAGTTTGTTATATAAAAACCCAGTGACAAAAGGCAGTTTTTCACACTAACTATAACTACTATATAATAAAATTATATTAATTTGTTGGGGTTATTGTTTTAAAACAATTAATGGAAAGAGCAATTTAGAGACATTGTCTCTTTAGCAATCAAATATTTACATTTCTCTCAAAGTTGATGTTCAGGCATTTCTGTATTTATAATCCTTTTAATTGTCTACATTTGTATATTTAATTTGTCATCTGTGCACAATATAAATTATGCAATCACTGTCTGTCACTTGTTCCATTACGACTTGGTTTCTGATCAGCTATCACTATTTCACAGTTATTTTCCCAATAGTCTTTAAATCATGTGAAGGACACTGTCTTCAAATTGCTGCGTTACAAATGTTATCCTGTTACATCTGCCTGATGCAGATCATTTTGCTATCTGTAACCAATTATTAGTTCCTTTCTCAAACATCTGTGATATCTGTCATAAATAAATTTAAGGCTAGAGTACAATGTATTTCAGAATGTTTTGCTGCAGTAAATTTGCAAATTCAGATCAAGAATCCAACTCATATGATTATATAAAGTCACACGGGACTACTAGCTGAATGTATTGTATTACAAACGTTTCCCAAATATAACAGAATGCGATTTGTAGTCTGGGTTCATCATATCAGAATGAAATACATTATTTGAGCCTCAAAAATATTAGGCAAAATTGTTTCATAAGCAATTAAATAAGCTTGAAACTAGTTAGTTATAGAGTGACCCAATTAATGGAGATCCAGGCTCCATCATGTACTAAGGCCACCATTGTCCGTAAAAAAAAAAATCTTAAGTTCAAAAGGTCACATAGTAAGGCAGAGTTTGAGTACTAAAAATCTTCCGAGGTCTATCAAGTCTATAGAAAAAAATGTTGCTTTGCAAATCACTACATAAATTGTTAATCTGCATCATAATTGTCTTTCATTCTAGAGTAGGACTGAGGCCTAAGGTAGAGTTTAGTGATGGATAGTTGATTTTTCTTCAAGGTGGAGTTTTGTAGAATGCTAATTTGCATGTTTTAACATATTGTACATTTGTTGTATTATCCATGATAAGAGGGTGACATCTTCTATGAAGAGGAATGCCTGGATGGAAATTGAATAGACTGTTAATGCTATAATGAAGGTGAAAGTAAGCAAATGCTGAGCAGACTGTGCACACAAAGTGCAGGCAATTTTTTCAGAAGATCATTGACTTGCAACCGATTCTGGTGGAATGACTTATAATGATTGTTAGAGCTTCATGAGAGACCAAATTCATCCTGTCAACAGGATACCTGGTGGTGTTGACAGCTTGACAATGAAGACATTGGATAAGTAATAGTCCGAGTCGTTCAAATAAAAAATCTTAAACGCACTTATTGGCATTTATTATGATGTTATTAACCGTAACCTAACAATAGATTTATCAGTATAAGTATAATTTCAGATTTATGTGTTGTTGTAATAAATAAATAATTTACTATTGTTTGGGATAGGTTTTTTTTCTTGCCAGTTATGTTGCATTGAATCTCATTCTATACTTTGTGATAATATGCCATATTATTGTTATTATTATTATAGACAAGCAGTTTTTACTTGCTGTTTATATTATGCAATTTAAACATACATGTCAACAGCATTTCTCGGAGAAGGTACAATGCCCACACATGCCTACCTATGTTGTCATCTCAAAGTATGGGATAGCAGTATGCAGTCATGTAGCCTGTGTGAAGATATATAAGATTGTCCTCTTCAGGAAAAACATGAAGAGGAGAAAGAAAATCTCCATTTATATATTGCATCAACCACCAGAATGACTGGCTTCCCAAGCACCTACACCATTTCTATCTCTATATACTGAAGTGGACTGGTTGCCTGCTGGTGTGGAGAACTTGTCCATCATTTCCATCTGCAGGCACTTACTTGGGACCATTCTCTAAAGTCCTTTTGATTAATTCTTACCTCTACTGAGACAATTGAAACTCTACTAATTTCTCAGTGTTAGATCTTGGTGTTGAAGAAGATGGCTAGCTACCTGCTTCTAGCTTTGCTCCTATCTTGCCACCAGAAGATGTGAGTGGCCCCTTATTTTCACCTATGACATCCATTTTGTATTGACTTTATAACAGTTTGTATCTGTATACTTGTTATGGAATGGCTCTAATGTGTTCTTGGAAATGTCTATTATTTTTAACAAAAATTTGCATCACTCTCAGCATATGTGTATTAGTGTTTAATATAGAAACCGTGTATAGAGTAAGTGTATGCTCAGTGTCCACTAGTGAAATCATCTATGCCTCATATATTTTTCTTATGTTTTTAGTATTGTTTTATGTATACAATTCAGAGAAAAATATACACTGAACAAAATTATAAACGCAACACTTTTGTTTTTGCCCCCATTTTTACGACAACGAACTGCAGTCAGGTCCAGACCCAGATGAGGATGACGAGTGTGACGGAACGCTGGCACTCCGACTGAGTACCTCCGCCAATCGATGCTCCTAGTGCTCGCTGAGGACTCCAAGCACTCCAACCGACAATATCAGCACTGCAGACCCCACTTCCAGCGATGCAACTGCACCGGGGTCTCTGCTGTTTCCACCCACCCTGGACCCAAGGCCAGGATCCAGCTTCCAGTGGGTGAACCTCTCTTTCCCCAGAGAGCAGGAACAGGAACAAATCAAGCTATTGCAAGAGCTTCCTCTGGGGAGTAAGTGATTATAGCAATCCCCAGAGTGTAGGTATCCCTTCCCCCAAACATGAGCCAAGGCTTAATGCTGGAACAAGACTGATTTACTGGCACACAGAACTCACAATTTATGCAACACAAAACTCCTCCTCTGGGCCAGGCTAGATAATTGAGTTTCTACAATACACAAAGCTCAATTATCTGCTGGCCAGAAATAATACAGTTTCATAAAACACACAGGGACCCCAAAACATGCAATAACCCCATAAAAAGTATATCCTTGGAACCGGGGGATCTGGGTGAACCACATATCCAAAATTCACCCAGATCCGTTCAGTACTTTGGAAAATACAGTTTAATGCAGATTCTGCAGAACATATAAAGGCTAAATGAAAAACAATCACTGTATAATGTGTCCCCTGCTGTATAGTCCAAAACCACTGCACGATGTCTCTGTGCACCAAATACTGGCGAGATGGCACCGTGTTGAAAAGTCCAAACAGTGTCTGTGAGTTAAAATGGCCGCCATCCATTGTTCTCACCATGTGCTTCTGATACAGGAAATGGTGGCCACCCAGTAACTCCACAGTATGTCCCCACATGGTTCTTAAAGGGCCAGCAGCAGCACAACACAAATCCATTATGCCCAAATCATGTCTTTAAAGGGCAATACATCCCAGGGGCCATAGTCACAGGGCAAGAGGCGGGCAAGCAGTCCTCTCCAGGCACGAGTGGCGAAGGGCACTTCGTCACAACGAGCATGCAGATAAGCTTCCCTGAGATGGTTTCTATCAGTTTGTGCAGAAATTCTTTGGTTATGCAAACCGATTGTTGCAACAGCTGTCCGGGTGGCTGGTCTCAGACGATCTTGGAGGTGAAGATGCTGGATATGGAGGTCCTGGGCTGGTGTGGTTACATGTGGTCTGAAATTGTGAGGGCGGTTGGATGTACTGCCAAATTCTTTGAAACGCCTTTGGAGACGGCTTATGATAGAGAAATGAACATTCGATTTATGGGCAACAGCTCTGGTGGACATTCCTGCAGTCAGCATGCCAATTGCACTCTCCCTCAAAACTTGAGACATCTGTGGCATTGTGTGATAAAACTGCCCATTTTTGAGTGGCTGCCTTTTCTTTGTGGCCAACCTAAGGCACACCTTTGCAATAATCATGCTGTTGAATCAGCATATTGATATACCACACCTGCGAGGTGGATGGATTATCTCGGCAAAGGAGAAGTGCTCACTAACACAGATTTAGACAGATTTGTGAACAATATTTAAGAGTAATAGTCCTTTTGTGAACATAGAAAAAGTCTTAGATCTTTGAGTTCAGCTCATGAAAAATTGAGACAAAATCAAAAGTGTTGAATTTATAATTTTGTTCAGTGTGCATATACAGTTTGGTAGTGTTGTGGGAAAATGTCTGATTTGAATGCTGTAATTATACCTCATTGATGATACCTTACCTCTCTTGCTACTTGTTTTTTCTCTCCTTAAGTTTAAAAGGCAATGCAGATGTGGACCCCTTGCTCACAGTGCCTAGAGAGATATTGACTATACCTCACTGATGATACCTTACAAGGTTGAAACGATCGTCTAGGGTTGTCATATCTCTCGTGCAGAGGGAAATTGCTGGCAGTTCGGATCTAGACTGCCCGTACGGGTGGGACCAGTCTGATATGCTTCAGATATGTTCTCTCTGTAATGGCACAAGTTGAGCTAAAACCAGCTTGAGATCTGAACGGGGACCCACCGAAGGGCAGGCTAATTCAGCTGTTGTCAATTCTCACCTCTCTTGCTACTTGTTTTCTCTTGCTGTAATTATGCATATGCAGCAGTTGCCTTACCTGAGATTTGCAATTATTGGGCCAAAACAGAAAAACTGTTTTTACCTCAATGTTCAGCGCTAAAATTTGCAATTCTCAGGTGGATTCCTAACATTTCATTATTAAGTGAATAACTCTGAACTTCTTCACTCTTAATGGCATTGTATATACTAAAGTGTATTTAACATGTATGATGTTACAGGCACTTTGCATGTATTTGGGGATTTGTAATTGTATGCTGGACAAATTGAGGATTTTAAAGTTATTGAATGGGTGAATTTTGGTCTAGATTTCATTCAATACACTTTAATGTAAATTTGGGTATTCCTTGTTTTTCTAGATTTTTCCCATGACATAATTAATTAGATCTGCTTTTTCCAGTCCAATCTCCTAGTTAAAATAATATGCATAAAAATAAGGTCTATCACATGTATAAAACGTATTTGCAACCTATATGATTGTGAAATGTATCCCAGCTCCCTGTGGTTTCTATGAGTAGAATTTGATGAGATAAAATATCAGACATGATGCATGCAGAAAAGGCCTCGGTTTAGTGGTAATGCAATTAGGAAACATCAAATACTTTATCATATGGAATGTTTTCTTTGTACATCACAGCCAATAGAACAGAGATACCCAATGTAATGGAAAGAGATTATCTGCTGTACATGACAATCTCAGCAAAAACAAAACAAAACAAGAAAAACACCCTATCACTACATCTGTGCATTGCATATCCTCCATGGAGACACTGATATAGAAGGAAAAGCAAGGTCCCAGGCTTTGACAGACTAAACGTTGACAAGACTAAAAGAGATTGTCAACATTTGTCTGTTCTCTTCTTTCTACATTACCAATATGCCTGACATACAATAGTAATTTAACCAGCACCCATGCCGATAACATGATCCCACTACAAGTCAAGCAGTCCTCCAGGTAAGCTAACTTCCACAGAAAACATCTGTTTAATCTGCAAATGAGTCTGAGTTAAATGACTGGCATTGCATGGGACAATTTAATTGAGGTGACCATGCAACACCTGCTACAGAATTCTTAATTTATATAAATGAGATTAGAGACTGTTGACTTCTTGTGATTGACCTCTAGATGGAGCTAGTTTCAAACAGTTTTTTGAAGACTGAATTTAAAAATGCTTATGATTCATGACAAACATTATTTAGTGACATTATTTTCTGAATTACATTTTTAAGTATAAGAATATTCTCCCTGACTATGTGTTTCTTTCCTCAGGTATCCTAAGTATCAGTCAACAGAAACATTTTAAAGTAAGATCCTTCATGTACTTCTCAGGTTTTCCAATTGATATCCAGCCATAGCTAATCCTCCTAGAATTAATGGGTCAACTCTCCCCATTTTAATGTCACTGATTTTTTTTATTCTCAGCCAGCTCTAGTTTTAGAGCCTGTTGCTGGTACAATTTTTTTTTTTTTTTTATAGAATATATGGAGACTTTATCTTCACCATTCTCACCTCATCACTTCTACTTTATCTTCTGATGCTGATAAAATAGTTTATAGAGTTAATATTTACTTCCTGGCACATCCTGAACTGTGGGATTTGGGCCCTACCTTTTTCTCTGGGTTTGGTTTCATTTTTTAAGTGTTAATGGCTGCCACTACGCTCTCCTATCCATTAATAATGATACTAGATGAGACTTGCGTTTTAAATGCCATTAAGAGTGAAGAAGTTCAGAGTTATTCACTTGATAACGAAATGTTGGGAATCCACCTGAGAATGGCAAATTTTAGCGAGGAACATTGAGATAAAAACAGTTTTTCTGTTTTGGCCCAATAATTGCAAATCGCAGGTGAATCACTAGCAATTTACAATTTCATGAATAATACTGAGTTATTGTATAAGATATTGATCACATGTACAACAACATGCGCTAAACACTGGTTACTTCCTACATATGGTTTATCAGATTTACAATACGTTTTCGGTGCCCTGTATAAGCCCTATAGCATGGCTCTGAAATGACTTTTTCCAAGTTTTTACAATGATGCAGTGCAGGGGTTGACAATATTCGACAGTCCTGATGTTTTGGGACTACATCTCCCATGATGCTTTGCCAGTATTATGGCTGTGGGAGCATCATGGTAGATGTAGTTCACAACATCTGGAATGCCAAAGGTTGCCTAGCCCTGCTGTGGTGCATGGTTGCCATGTATCACTAATAACAATGAGTCACTGCCCATACTCCTATACATTGATGCTTTTTAAAATACAGGTGAGATATCTGGACTTTAGTAAACAGCTGAATCCACATTAAAGGTTATAATTGATTACAAACCTGTGTTTTTGGCTCACATCTTCCACAAGCTCTCTGGCATTCTTATGATAGCTTATATTATCACACATAGGCTTATTCATTCAAATGCATTTTGGCATGCTCATTACACGCTGTCTGGTTCAGATCAGAACATTTTGGCAAACATTAAATAGGATTAAGTAATCTCCAGCTTTTCAAATTAGACATTTCTGCATTAGTAACATATGAGCATGTTTTAGCTCTTGAAAATGCACGGTGTTTTTCAGGGTTCTATCCATTTTCAATAGAGAACATAAGATGGATGTTGAGATAGGTGTATTGCTTTAATTTCAGTGTTAACTGTTTCTTTATTTCGGGCATTGGTTTATAGCCATGTAAGCAAATATATGCATTTCACTTTAGTTTATTTGTATATTTACGTGTTACTGTCATCTCTATAGATTGCTTGAAGACTCTAACACAAAGCTAGAATAAAGTGTTAAAAAAAAATAAGAAAATTCCAATGTCAATAAAAAAATTGTTCTAGTTGGGTCATGGGTATTAATCAATATGTGGGACCAATCCTTATCCTCAAGCATCTCTCGCAAGTGGGAATTTAAATGGATAGGCAGGAGGATGGAGGAAGGGAATATCCAAGATAAAATAGAGGAGCAAGATAACTCTCAAATTTGTAATGTCTTCAGCAAAATGCTTCCGATATGATGCTGAGTTCATAGTCGGCTTGAAGTAAAATAAAATTGAAAAAAACAAACATGTTTAACTTACAAGTATAGGGGTAGGATGATCACAGAATGGATCACCTTTCTTGAGTGCCTCTCATTTTCTAAAGTTAATCTAAAGCATAGAACTGTGTCCATAGTCAGTAAGAAACAAGAGAAGGTATTGATTTAAGGATGCTGTCTACAAAAAAACCTTAGTTTATACTATAAGTCTTTAATCCACATCCTTACAATTTTAGGAGAGCCCTCAATTACACAAGTAATTTAGTCTATTTAGAATGCATGGAATGTTTGCTGGAACTCTATCTACTAGGAAATTATTAAGGAATATGTCGTCTAGCACTACATATTCCTTAATAATTATGGAAAATGCAGAAGCTGCCTAAACTAACAGCATTTGTGGTGGTGGTGCCATCAGCTTACTGATAGTTCCATTCTAGCATTGATGATAGGAGACGTAGATATGAGCACCCAATAAGCCTATAAGAGAATTCAGCGAATTGTATATTGACTTGAGCACATTCCATTCAAGTACTTAGACAGGCGGGGGGGGGGGAGCTTATGGCTCCAGTAACTATTTTGTAAATCACTGCAGCAAACATCTTTACAGACCCAACAAAAAGGTGCATCCTTGTAACCTAACCTAATCATAAGATTTAATGTGAGCTCATGGGACTGTCCTAAGACTGGAGAGAGACAGCAGAAAATTTATTTGGTTGACGCACCAGATCCAGTTGTATAAAAACATTTAACTAGTTTCTATCGCTTGAAGCAAAATCTAACACATGTAATGAGAATGTTAAACTCCTTTCAATGTCAGGTTCCAAAACTCAATACGTGTTTTTTCCCATGACTTCAACAAACAAGTGTTTCTGTATTGTGATTAAAAATTGGCAAATAAATATACCCAATTAGATACATGTTAGGCTAACGCTGCTATAACTATGAAGAGCAAAACTCTCCACTACTGGGGTCATTAATCGTACGTACTTGAAACTACATCTGCATAGTTAGCAAATAAAATAAGGAAAATGCAAGGAATACCTAAAAAATGAAAGTATGCCCATTTACAAAAATGTTGTTTCATTTATTAATTTATCTTTGTGCTCCAAAAATGAATAGCTTATCTGATAAACTAATCACAGTGGTTCCCAAATCAGTCCTCATGGCCCACCAATAATCCAGGATTTATGTATTTTCTTTTTTTTATTTCAATGGAGATACTGACAAAACCTGGACTGTTGGTAGGCCATGAGGACTTGTTTGGGAAACACCGTACTAATTTTTTCATGACATATGAAACAAGAAAACAGTGCTGGTAAAGTGAATTCTAAGTGAAATGTTATATCAATCATAGTTTTATTATAATAATGATAATAATAATTTGCGATTTTTATAGCTTTTCTCCTGGTGAGACTCAAAGCACTTAACAAATATACATAAAGTTAGGAGTTTCGGATGGTCAGACGAGTGGACTGAATGCCTAATGAAAGAGGTGAGTTTTTAGCTTTTAAAATTTTTTTTTAAAAAATCTGTAAGGACGGTGCCTCTCTGATTGAACACGGTAAAGAGTTCCAGAAGTTAGGGGCAGCAAGTATGAATGCCCTGGAACCGGAGTTTGTCTATATTCTGGGCACTGACAGGAGAGATTTGCAGGCTGACCGAAGTGAACGAGATGGAATATAGGGTGTGAAGAGGTCTTTCAGGTACTGAGGGCCTTCATTGTTTAAAGCTTTGAAGGTCAGCAGGCCAATTTTAAAATATGTTCTTTATTAAATTGGAAGTCAATGCAGGGACTGGAGAATAGGTTTTATGTGTCAGGAGCGAGTTTGATTGGTCAGTAGTCTGGCTGCTGCATTTTGTACTGTCTGAAGGCGATGGAGTTATTTTTCTGGGAGGCCCAAGTAAAGTACATTGGAGTAATCTAGCCCAGAGGATACAAATGCATGGATTAATGTTGGCATTTCATCCGGTGGAATTAAGTATTTTATCCTGGCTATGTTTTTCAGATGAAAGTTGGCAGATTTTATTACGGACTAAATCTGCCGTTTGAATGATAGTCCAGAGTCAATCAGCACTCCAAGGTTTCGTACCTATGATGAACTAATGAGTTCAGAGCCTCCAAGCTCCAGGCCAGTTGGTTGATAATGGGATATTTTTGTTGACTGGGATCCCCTCACCAAGAGCAACTCTCTCTTGTCTGGGTTCACTTTTAGCCAACTAGCATTCATCCATTCTATGAGGTCTGCTAAGCAACTGTTGATGTGGCATGTTGGGTCTGTAGTATTTGGAGCAAAGGAGAAGTAGAGTTGTGTTTCATCAGCATTGTAGTGATATGTTAGGTCATATCGCCTGAAGATGTCTCCTAGTGGTAGCAAGTAAATTGCAAATAGCATGGGAGACAAGATGGATCCTTGTGGAATTCCGCAGGCCCATTCTGTTAGTGCCGATGAGCTTGATCCTGATGTTACTCTCTGTGATCTACCAGTGAGGAAAGATTTAAACCAGTTAAGGACTGCTCCTCAAAGACCTCAGATAGTTGCAAGCACTCTATTAAAATTATATGGTCAATGGTATCAAATGCAGCTGAGAGATCCAGGAGGATGGAGTAATAACCTTTGTCTCTCGTCATAAGGAGATAATTTAGCACTCGGACTAGCTCTGTTTCTGTGCTGTGACAGCATCTGAAACCTGACTAGAAAGGATCACAGATGTTCAAGCTTGATAAATGGACCTCCATTTGCCACTACTTTTTCAATTATTTTCCACAGAAATTGAAGGTTGGATACTGGTCTGTAATTAGCCATGCAGTCTGGGTCTAGTAAAGGTTTATTAGTCATGATATCCTTACATAGACCTGCAGAGCAGGTGTAGACATGGCAGGAACCCAGAAAATGAAGAAGGTCTACTGGTAAATGGTGGCTCAGTTGAGGAAGCTACCAGGCAGGGCTAAAAGTTACTTGTTACTGCGAGTCGAGAGGGTCTATGGCTCACTAACTAGGAATGCATTTCTTATTTCAAATTTGTGACCATGCTGATCACGACTATATCAGTGACATTAAAGGCAGATCTTAACAATAATTATATTCGTTTATCTTTGTGCACCAAAAATGAGTTATTTACATGATATATGGAAACATGAATTCTAAGTGAAATTTTACATTAATCACAATTTTATTAGTAACAATATCTTATAGGAGCTCTGAACTGATTATTATTATTATTGCCATTTATATAGCGCCAACAAATTCCGTAGCACTTTACAATATTATGAGAGGGGGTATCTAACAATAAATAGGACAATTACAAGAAAACTTACAGGAACAATAGTTTGAAGAAGACCCTGCTCAAACAAGCTTATAGTCTATATAAGGTAAGGTATAAGACACGTTAGGACAGGAAATATCAATCAAATAGGGTGGGAGTGAAGCAGAGCTGGAGGAGAAAGTAAAGCACCGTCTTATAGGAGAGAGCAAGAGACATTTATGTAAGGTAGAGGTTACTCTGGGAGGCCATAAGCTTTCCTGAAGAGATGGGTTTTAAGGCCCTTCTTAAATGATTGAAGACTAGGGGAGATTTTGATGGTGGTAGGCAGGCTATTCCATAGGAAAGGAGCCACCCACGAGAGATCCTGCAACCACGAGTTGGCCGTACGGGTGCGAGCAGCGGTCAGGAGGTGGTCACGGGCAGAGCAGAGAGACCGAGGAGGGGCAAACCTATGGAGGTGTACCGGTAGGGTGACAGCGTTTATGGTCCTATTTAGTTTATATTCTAAATGCATGCAATAAGTACAACATTTCAGTTACAAAATGCATCTTTTGTTTTCAAAGCATTCACAATTGCAAAATCAAGTGGCAAATGTAGCAATAGAAGGGACTGTACAGGAACGGTAGCTGGTGCTCACAGTAACTGTTTTTTGCTGGAAACGTATGACGTGTATAGTATCTATGCTTTCTGTGTTCTACTGTAATATTTTCCACTTTTTTGGGAGATGCTATATAATATATTTGAGAGTACTGATACCTCTTTGATTCATCTTTTCTCTTCTAAATTAATGTTTTCATTTGTCTGACATGTTAACATTTCAAATAGCAACATCAGTCCATAGCCATTACAAATTATTAAGTGTTAACGAGGCTGAAATTTAATATTAGTATATCTCACAAAGGAAATCCTTCACATGTGAAAATGATCACAGTTTACATCCATTTCTAATTAACTTGCATTTGTATAAATACAGTTCTAAGGACATTTCTAATTTCCAGGAACAATATAAAAGCTTGGATTGCTGAATCAGTTTTTCTAAGTTGGCACAATTTAATATTGTTTCATCATGTGCACATATGATTTCATGCAGACTTTAGAATGCCAGTACGTGGAAAGAATAAGAGAGGCTGACAATAAATTCTTTGGCATCATCTTGTAACCTACCACTGAACTTGGACAAGATTATGTCCATTTATGCTAGAAAAAGTTGTACCACTTTGCAGCTAGCATAAACATGAAGATCTTTATACAATGGATTTAAAATGTGTTTTTCTTTCCAATTTACGTGTGTAATGACAATTCTCAATTTCTTAAATCTGATTTCATGGACTACGTATGTGGCTGTACCTGTGACATTCTCAAAGCCACATTACAATCAGACATTTGCACTGTTAGAACATAGTGAATGACCTTACATAATGAGTCGTAATCTAGAACGTGGTAAGGATTACTAGTCCCAGAGCTATGACGCAGGTGTGACATTCTAAAATTACTGTAGTGACCAAAACATTGTATTTCTGATACTTTAGGGACAAGACATGCAGTTGCTGTAATATGAAGGTGAACATAAAGAAGTGGTATAAAATAATATAATTCCCCTTTGATTAAACAAAAGTCTGAAATAGGGAGCAGCAATGTTGTGAATAACTATAGTCTAATACTGTGACAGGAGTTCCTATAACATATTAAATAAATATTGTAGAGCACCGAGAAGGGAACATTTATCAATCAATTTCGTTAAGAATGTGCTGTTGGGAATCTTTAATGAGGCCATCTGGTTAGATCAATGCTATCACAAGGAACTTAGAAGACTCGTAAAATACTGTATTGGGATCCTGGTATTCTAGAATTTCAGCTGTACTTACTGAACTCTATGATGGCATTCTTCATGAAGTCTTTGGAGATATGAAAGAATAACCCAGTTGTAATATTTTTTTTTACCCGAGGGAAAGCTGACTCTATAACAGTTGAAAATCTGGAAACATCTTTGGTTGGGAAGAGGAACAGTTTAATTGTTCCTTGTAAAAACAAGGATTTTTTTGTATTTGTTTGCCAAGTAAAATGGCCAGTGCTACAAGTGACAGGACCAAGAGACCAAGTGAACTGCTCCCATGGCAATACGCCCCAGACCCTCAGAACCTTGCCGTGGGTTACTGTACTTTAAGCAGTGCTGACAAAAGGGAACAGTAAATACAGCACACTGTAATCAGCATCCTACACGCACTGCAAACATTTCCTTCCACGAATACACTACAAACATCCATTTCTACACACACTACAAACATTCCCTATCTACACAAACTAAAAACAACCTCTGTCCACACACACTACAACCAGCTTCTATCAACACACTCTACAAACAGTTCCACCCACACTACAAAACACACTACAAATAGCCCCGCCACTACAAACATACTACAAACAGCCCCCACTACAAATAATCCCTTCTACATACACATTTGCACATACTATACACATCTCTTTCAACACACGCACACTTAATCTCACCTTTCTCTTCCCAGTGACTGAAAATCACCTGTAGTAATTAAGTGATGCATTCTAAGATTCCACTTTGAATCTTCTAACCATCAGAAAATCATTTAATTTGTGTTGGTGTAATTTGTGAAGTTGATCTTGCTGAGGAGCATGGAAACAGAGGTACAAATACGTTCCTTGGGTCTTTTAGATATTCTCTTACTCTGAAGTTCTATTTAACAAAAAAAGGTTTAAATTTTCAGCAGATAACCTGTGGTCATGGCACTGGTGGATTAACACCAGGTCTTTCAGAGGTAATGTACATACATATTGGATGGAATTCCCCAGGAAAATGCTTCAGAATTTTGTATCAATTTAGAATGTTTTCAAGTAATTCCAGGGCCTCTGAAATAATACATTCTTGTTCATCATAATCTATTATATTGGTTTGCCTTGTTAGACATGTTTTGGCAACATCAGAGCAGAGAGTGTGTGATATGTGATTTCTCAATTTCTTACACTTAAGTTCGCACCACATCATGACTGAGGACAACAGTGTCACTCCTGAAAGATTCAAGCATTACAGATTCCTGGCCCTAACCCACACAAAACACTCAACCCTCCTTGCAATCTCAACATGACTGTGCTGAAAAGGTACCCATCACTCTCCATCAATTTCTTCTCCGTGCAAATGCCCATTCAAAGGCGGAAGTTCAGATGCAAGACATGTGAAGGCTCAGGTGAAGTTGACATGCTCGGTTCCTAAACCTGACTTTGAGAAACCTAAAAATCCCTAATATCGCCCTATGGACAAGGATAACTATGTTGGACACTTACTGATGAAGCTCTCGTCTCTGGTGAAGTATTGGATCAGTAGGTGACTCAGTAGGGGATCCAGTACACCCATGCTTGGGGATGGATGAAGGTGATTTTCATTTAATCTGGAATGCCATTTTGAGTGATCTGCATCCACCCACTTGAACTCCTGGTTCCAAACTATTCTTGGATGCAGATCCTGCTGAGCAAAACCTGGCCACCTCTGGCTGCCTGTTCTTTGACCCAATGTCATGATTCCCCCACGTTGTTTGGGAATTCCTCCATATTTGATTCCAGCCAGATCGACATTTAGCGATCAGGCCCCATGTGCTTGTGATGTCATCCTTTCCTGAGTTAAAAGGAAGCTGCACCTGATCTCAGGTGCTCAATCAATCTCTCTCTCACAATGTTCTGTGGTTGATGTGCTCTCGCTTCTTACTACATGGTTGCTGTTTTACTGCAGCACTCTGCTCATTTGAATTCCTGTGTATTGAACCTCTGGCTTTGTTCCTGGCTATGCTCCATTTTACTCTGCCACTCAAGAAACAGATTTAACTTCAGATTCCTGCATCTCTTCAGTTAGTTCAACGAACCATAAATCAATTTACACTGGAAGGACTTCAACTTCCATCATTCTTTAAGGAAAGATACGTTCTCCTATGATTGTATTTAATAAATGGTTCTAGCCACAAGTTTCTGGGAAGGATAATGGTTATCCAAAGTCTGCCTTTGAGATTCTACTTGCTATATCTATTTGAAATATATTTTGTCAATTACTCAATGATATTACTTATTGTTATTGGAGCCTATTAACTACAACCACTTCACATACCATTATAATTCATTACCAAGTTATTTCCTATACTAAGAGACTGTAACTTTGTACTACAGGAGTCACCTGTATGGCAAACTTATTGAAGTCTTATGGACTAAACTACTTACTGCTAATTAAGCATCCTTAATTGAAGTCACTTGGACTATATAGTTTGCTGCTGATTAAGCATTTACTTATTTCTATAATTGCTATATTCATGTGTTGCATTTCTGAAACAAGATTCCAAGCATTCATGCATTATTATTTCAAAACCTATTTGCTGCAAAAGACTTCGAAAGTTAATTTCCTTTATTTAAATAAATTATATTTTCTTAAAGTGACGGTATCAAATTTATTATTTCATCTGGAGTTGCATTCCAATAAATTTTCTCCCAAGAGCATTACACCCAAGACTCATTCAACGTCCCAGCTCAGCCTGGGGCCCCTCCAGGTCCTATCACAAAGTATCTCTGTTACTGGCTTTGCCAACATCTTGATAAGGAGATCCACAACAACCTACAGGCGGAATGCCCTTGTCACACAGTACCAAACAAGGTTGTAATCATTCCAGAATTTTACCCTATGCTGGTGACAGCAAGACAGGACAAGACCCGTGTAAGGATTTTGAACAGGGGCTTAAATTGCCACAAGACAAATTGTTGGTTGTAGCTGGCCTTTTGACATGCTTACTGATGAAGCTCTCGTCTCTGGTGAAGTATTGGATCAGAATGATCTATAAGATTAGGCAGAAAGAGGATAAGCAAGTTAGAGCTTCCAAATCACACACAGAAGAGAAAATAGCACAGTCCGTAAAAAAAGGGGACAAAACATTTTTTAGATACATAAATGAGAAAAAGAAAGTAAAACAAGGATTAGTTAGATTAAAAACAAAAGAAGGAAGGGATGTAGAAGAGGATAAAGGTCTAGCTGACTGCCTCAATGAATATTTGTGTTCAGTATTTACAGATGAAAATGAAGGAAAGGGACCTCAGTTAGGAAAAAGGACAAATTAGTCATTTATTACATGTGAGTTTACAGAGGAAGAGGTTCTATTTCAACTGTCAAAAGTAAAGACAAATAAGTCAATGGGACCTGATGGAATACACCCAAAGTTATTAAAGGAGCTTAGTGGTGTAGTAGCAAAACCATTAACAGATTTATTTAACCAATCATTGTTAACAGGAGTAGTCCCAGAGGATTGGAAGTTAGCAAATGTTGTGCCCATTCACAAGAAAGGTAGTAGGGAAGAGTCGGCCAACTATAGGCCAGTAAGCCTTACTTCAGTAGTGGGGAAAGTAATGGAAACCATGTTAAAGGATAGGATTGTGGAACATCTGAAAACACATGGATTTCAAGATCAGAGACAACATGGGTTTACTTCAGGGAGATCATGCCAAACTAATTTTATTGATTACAGATTTCAGTAAGGCTTTTGACACTGTTGCACATAGAAGGCTTATCAATAAATTGCAATCTTTAAATTTGAATTCCAGTATTGTTGAATGGGTAAGGCAGTGGCTGAGTGACAAGCAACAGAGGGTTGTATTCGAAGCTTGGACTTGTCACCAGTGGGGTACCTCAGGGATCTGTGCTTGGACCCATTCTCTTTAATATTTTTATTAGTGATATTGCAGAAAGTCTTGATGGTAAGGTATGTCTTTTTGCTGATGATACTAAGATATGTAACAGGGTTGATGTTCCAGGAGGCATAAGCCAAATGGCAAATGATTTAGGTAAACTGGACAAATGGTCAGAGTTGTGGCAACTGACATTTAATGTGGATAAGTGCAAGATAATGTATCTTGGACGTAAAAACCCAAGGGCAGAATACAGAATATTTGATAGAGTCCTAACCTCAACATCTGAGGAAAGGGATTTAGGGGTGATTATTTCTGATGACTTAAAGGTAGGCAGACAATGTAATAGAGCAGCTGGAAATGCTAGCAGAATGCTTGGTTGTATAGGGAAAGCTATTAGCAGTAGAAAGAGGGAAATGCTCACGCCATTGTACAGAGCACTGCCACTGGTGAGACCTCACTTTGAGTATTGTACGCAGAACTGGAGCCCGTATCTTCCGAAGGATATTGATACTTTAGAGAAAGTTCAGAGAAGGTCTACTAAACTGGTTCATGGATTGCAGGATAAAACTTACCAGGAAAGGTTAAAGGATCTTAACATGTATAGCTTGGAGGAAAGACGAGACAGGGAGGATATAACAGAAACATTTAAATATATAAAGGGAATCAACACAGTTAAGGAGGAGACCATATTTAAAAGAAGAAAAACTACCACAACATTTTGGAACTGAATCATAATACACTGGGCAACCATTCCGGGTCTGGTTGGAGTATTGAAACTCAGATGCAGGGAACATATCCTTAGTAATATGACCCTCAGGAGTGACCTGGAGGGAGAGATAGGTCCATGGTGGCACAGGGGCTGAATTGTAGAGTAGGGTATCTGTCAGGTGGCAAGACAAAGGCAAAGTCAGGAGGTCCATAATTCATGGCTGGCAGCAAAGGAGCAGAGTCAGGAACAAGCCTTGGCTGCTCAGGAGACAGGTAAGCTCAGTCCTTTGTGACATACACACAACACCAAAATAAATACCCAAATGTCTACTTCTGATGAGAGAGGCCTGCACAGAGCATATACAAAATGCATTGACATTTTAAATTGCAAGATGAATGTGCGCAGAGAATCTCTGATGAAAAAGCAACTTTGTCTTAACCTAGAGCATGAGATGACTAATGAGCATTTTGCTGAACCTATATTTTCTTTATTACTCCCTGTTTCAGAGTGAAGGACTGGCAAAACTTTCTTAGATGCAGCACTATCTGCAGTCTTCATTTTTTATTTTTTTTTAGAATTATTTATTTATACAATTATTTATAATTGTAAAAGTGGTAGTGTAGGGTTTCTCCTCTCACATCACTGCTCCTTCAAACTTCTACCCCCTTCCCTCTCTTTCCCATCATTTGAAATTCATTTGATTCACCTTTTCAAACCCTTTTCTGCTAACACTGCTGTTATTTCCCCTCTCCTCTTCTTTGACCACTTTGCTGCCTGGCTACCCTACTTCCTCTCTTCTAATATTCCATCCATAATTCTCAGGGACTATAATATTCCCATTAACCCACCTTTGACCTCAGCAGCCTCTAAACTACTTTCAATTACTTCCTCCCTCAGGCTTTCACACTGGGCTAATTCTCCCACCCATGTAGCTGGCAATACCCTCAAATTTTCTCTTCTACATGTACAGTATCTAATATCTGCAAAACTCAATTTCCTCTCTCTGATCACTACCTCTTATCATTTGCTCTCAAGTACCCCCTCACCCAACAACCTCAGCCTAACCCCCCTCAATTTAGGAGGAACCTTAATTCTATTGACCTCCAGCAGTTATCAGCTGATATTGATTCACAACTGTATTCTATCCCTTTCCTCTCATGTCCCTCACTGGCCATCTCGACATATAAAACTACCCTCATTACTACCTTAAACGCTGTAGCCCCGTTCCAAAAATGCACCTCAAGGAGGACATGTCCCCAACCGTGGCATAGTAAATCAACACGCTACCTGCAAAGTTGCTCCTGTTGCGCTGAATGCTCCTGGAGGAAGTCTCGCACCCAGGCAGACTTTCTCCATTATAGATGCATATTGTGCTCATACAGCGCAGCCCTTGCCCTTGCCAAACAGTAATACTTTTCCGCTCTCATTAGTTCATGCTCTCACAATCACAGGCGTCTCTTTGACACCTTTAACTCTCTTCTTCGCCCTGCTGTGGCCACTCCCACAAACTAACCTTAAAGCCGATAGCTTTGCATGCTACTTTACTGACAAGATTGAACAGCTAAAGAAATAATTCTCCCCATCTTGCTGTTCTCTTTCTCTACCACACGTAGATCATGCCTTTCCTACCCTTCAGACTTTTCCCCAGGCTACTGAACAAGAGGTGGCTGTGCTTCTCTTTTCCTATCACCCCCCCCACTTGCCCGCTTGATCCTGTCCCATCTCACATTATCAGATCTCTCTCCCCTTGTCTTGTGCCTTCCTTATCACACATCTTCAACTGCTCTCTATTCTGGCGTTCTCCCTGCTGACCTTAAACATGCCACTGTAGTCCCTATCCTGAAAAAAAACATCTCTTGACCCATTCTCCCTCTGTAAAAATTGTCCCATATGCTTGCTCCCTTTTTCCTCAAAGCTTCTGGAAATACTTGTCTTTACCCGTATGTCTCACTTCCTCAACTCCAACTCTCTCCTTGACCCTCTTCAATCTGGCTTCCGCCCTCTCCACTCTACTGAAACTGCTCTTATCAAAGTTACTAACGACCTAATCACAGCTAAATCCAAAAGCCACTACTCCATACAAATTTTTCTTGACCTTTCTGCTGCATTTGACACCATTGATCATGCTCTCCTTCTTCAAACTGTTCAATCACTTGGTCTCTGTGACTCTGTCCTCTCGTGTTTTTTCTCTTATCTCTCCCAATGCTCATGCAGTGTCTCCTTTTCTAATGATACCTCGTCCCCTCGTCCTGTCTCGATTGGAGTCCCCCAAGGCTCTATTTTCTCTTTATACTGCCTCTCTTGTCAAACTTATTACCTCATTTGGATTCCACTACCACCTGTATGCTGATGACACCCAGATATATCTCTCCTCCCCAGACCTCTCCCCTGCCGTCCTGCAATGTGTCACTTCTTGCCTTTTTTCCATCTCTGACTGGATGTCCTCTGGCTTTCTGAAACTCAATCTCTCTAAAACTGAGCTACTTGTCTTTCCTCCTCTTACTACTGATCCTCCTCTTTCGCTCTCCCTGCAAGTTAGTGGTATGCACATAAGTCCATCCTTGCAAGCTCGCTGTCTTGGTGTCATACTTGATTTTGGCCTCACCTTTGAGCCTCACATCTAGTATGTTGCCAAATCCTGTAGATTCCATCTAAAAAAACAAACATAGCCTGCATCTGCCCCTATCTTACACAAAATGCTACCAAGGAGCTTGTCAATACTATAGTAATGTCCCGCATGGTTGATTGTAACTCTCTCCTAATTGGTCTTCCCAAAAGCCGTATTGACCCTCTACAGTCTGTAATGAATGGAAGAAAGGGATCAGCGCTCTCTATCTATATAAGATACAACAGAAACAATAATAGATAAGTAAAAAGTGGCAGCACACCTACAAAGTAGGGCTCCCTCACAGGCCTTACAACAGAAATGGTACAGAAAAAAGAAAGGAAGGCAGCGCCACTACAAACCACATAAATTCTATTCTATTCTATGCTCTTTTAATTTATATAGTCTGTAATGAATGCTGCCGACAGACTGATTTTCCTCTCTAGTCGGTCCTCTCACACCTCACCCCTCTGTCATTCCTTACATTGGCTTCCTGTATCCTACAGGAGTCAATTCAAAGTGCTAACCCATACCTATAAAGCACTAAATCATTCTAGCCCCTCTTATATCTCTTCACAGATCCATAGATCCTTCTCGGTCTCTCCGCTCTGCCTGTGACCTTCCCCTGTCCGCTGCTCGCACCCGTACGGCCAACTGACGGTTGCAGGACTTCTCGCGGACAGCTCCCTTCCTATGGAATAGCCTGCCTACTGCCATCAAACTTTCCCCTAGTCTTCAATCATTTAAGAAGTGCCTTAAAACCCATCTCTTTAGGAAAGCTTATGGCCTACCAGAGTAGCCTCTACCTTACATACCTGTCTCTTGCTCTGTCCTAAAGAGCAGCACTCTACTCTCTCCTCCAGCTCTGCTCTACTCCCACCTTATTTAATTTCTATTTCCTGTCCTAATGTGTTTTATACCCCACCTCCTATAGACTGTAAGCTCGTTTGAGCAGGGTCCTCTTCAACAGTTCCTGTAAGTTTTCTTGTCATTGTCCTATTTATAGTTAAATCCCCCCTTCATAATATTGTAAAGCGCTACAGAATCTGTTGGTGCGATATTAATGACAATAATAATAATAATAATAGTGCCAACATATTTTGCTTGATAAAAACCTGGGAACAGGTCGAAACGTTACTTTGTTCATTGAATCTGCCTGAAATTATCACAGTGAGTGCCTGAGGTTTTTTTTCCTTTTGATATCTGTTTTATAGGGTATGCTGACCCATACTCAGTCAGCACCCTGTGGTTTATTTGAGTACAACTCTCTTACAATAGGTACAACTCAACATACAATAGGTAAAACAAGACAAATAATTCATTCTAACAAAACACATCACACATACATAAACCGTAGGTGTAGAGGGCCCTGCCCAAACTAACTTACTGTACTAAAGATGATTGTAACAATGAAAAGTATCCTGAAGTGCAAATTAATTATTTTATGTCTATATGATTCAACAAGTTGATTATAATAGAATTAGGATAAATATCATCATTTGTGATAACTTGTGAGTAATGCAGAAATTAACCACTAGATGGCAAACAGTGAAACATTTCTAGTTGGAAAGGGAATTGTAGCTTACACATACAATGGCCATTGTAAAATAAAAAAATATAATTATATTGATTCAATCAACAAATTTGCCTTTTGCTGTATTTACCTTTTCCATGCCATTTTTTTTAAGGTACCTCACTGACCACATATAGACTGAAGATGACGTTATGATTTTAGTTAAAGATGAGTTACCTATAATTCAATTATTTGAATTATGTGATCGAATACCCATGATGTATGATCTCTTGCATTTTTTATTGTGTATAATACTCTTTTATACTGGATATAGTCTGCACACACATGGATAAAAAAACAGTGATTTACTAACTAAAAAGTAAATTGTAGCAGTGTGCAAATCTTATTGCAAAATTAAGGCCAAGATAGCTCAGCCAGGAAAAAATATTCCAACGCAACTATAATTTTAGCATGAATAATTTAATATGAAAATTGCGAAAAAAAATGTAATACTCTGCTTTTCACTGTATTCATTGGTAAAACATTTTTACTAAAATTACCATTATATATCCAATTTTAATCAACATGTTAATGGCCGCCAGTCAGTTGTTAATTATGTTAACATAATCACAAAATCTAATACGTCTGGTACTGCTTTTATTATTACTGGATCATTGAAAATTGGCCCTGAAAATGACATTAAACACCAAAGGTTCCGTGATCACAATCCTACCGAAAAGAAGCTATTGACAATATAATGGAACCATCGCACGTAAATTCAATACTTCAATGGACTGAAAAAGACTTGAAAGCACCTTTTCTAACAATTAAGTAGTGTCTCAAAAGACTTCTAAGAATGAAAACCATAAACACCATCCCTGACTTAATTATGTACACAAGCAATGTTTAAGGGACACACTCGATACCATAACCACTGTATCTAGCTGAAATGGTTATGGTGCCCTGCGTCTCCTGTTGCTCTCTCATTGTTCCGTTTGTAATAATTTTCAAGCAGTTCAACAATACATGAGGCCCACAGCCTGACCAGTTGTACTGCTTCTGCAAGACTAAGCAGCAATGGATGGCAGTGACAGGCTGAGAGTATCATTTATCCATTTGAAAAAGTCTTTTGACGAAACGCGTTATGGAAATGTTATATTGTGTATTTTTGTATTAAAAATATATTTGGTCATTTGAATGTGCCAATTATCTTTTTTTACATATACTTTTTTTTATTTTTATCTCTATCCTGGCTTTTTATTATCTTATTTATTATTTTTTATCCATTCTGGTTTTATAATATTTGGAAGCTTCCTACATTCCAAGAAATCCTAGGTGGGGATTCCACTTATGCTGATACCACAGAGCAGTCCGTCTGCTCTTTACTTGTAAGTAAGTTTTTATTTAATTTATACCAACATTACTATACAGTGAGCACTATTGGCTGTTTCTTCTTTCCTGAGAACCGCACACCATTGACGGAGAGGTACCCACCATATATCCTATAAGCGGGGATTATACCGCTGTACGCGCTTTACCCTAGAGCTGGATATAAGCTCTTGTAAATGTGAGTTCTCTACCATTGTTTTTTTATCACGTCAATATCTGCGCTATACATATTGCATTATTCGTTGTCCTTTTCTTTTATCTTCTATATAAGTGGAACCACTATATCTGAAGACCTTACCACAGTACCAGCCTCCTAAAAAGACTACTCATAAGGATATACAAATTGGACTTTTTACTACTTGGACTTTGTCTTCTTTTAATATTTTATGTGGCGCAGCCTTTCTTATCTGTTACTGTTATTTATCTTGTTTTAAAGGGTTTTTGAGGGATCCCCCATTTAAGGTTGCTGCCTATAAGTTGACCAGCACTGTCTCATCTATTTACCATTATCACTCTCAGGCTATCACTGCCAATCGTTGCTGGTTTGACCGATATAGAATATCCTCCTTAATGACCATATCCTTTGAGTGTCTGAGCCACATGCAATTGGGATTTGTCATTCAGTGTCGAACCAATTAAGATCAGTTTGACAATGAACAGTGGGAAGGTAGACAAAATACACCATGCTTTATTAAAGTGGTTATGGTGCTTAGTGTCCTTTTAACTACTGATTACTACTTAATCAGTTACCTCAATTAAGGACAAAGAAGAAGTCTAACTGAAATGTGATTTAGAAAAATCAACAACACAATTATACAATAATATACCATTAAAGACAATTTTATTGTACATTTAAGAAGCACACACTGTAATGTCACTAGGTTAATAAGACACCTGTCATTTATTAGCATCATCAATGCACTTTGCTTTCTCTAATCTTGAAACTGGGATGTGGTCGAAAAGTTGGCAACATTGCAGCTTTATTTTGTTGTTAACCTTGCAACATCAGCTTATCAAGTATGACATTCAGTTTTAAGATTATAACATTATCTGATTTCAGATGCTTTACTGGCATAAATTTTTTTTTGTGAAATTTGGATTGTGATTGTCTTAAAAACTGTTCCACAGTACCAGCTGAAAGTGATAAAACCTTTACTGACCAGTACATTGAGATACCTATATTATGACTGGGATATTTTCTATTTACATTAACAGGCGTTCAGACTAAAGTACAAACTAAACCATGTATTTTATTCATTGGGAGGGATTTGTGAAAGTGCCTCTGTTTCAAAAGTAGCATGATACACTTAAACCGTTCAGCCAGACAGGGTTGGTCCTTTCTCCCGTTCCCCCCCACACCCCTAAAAAGCATCTTCAACTGTGTTTCGTTTAACCCCCTTTTGAATTTCTTAACCCCTTTTGTGTTCTCCAAACTAGGCACTTTGTGTATCTCTTTCTCCTGCCCAGCCCTTCTGTGTGTCTTTTCTCCTCCCTAAGCCCCTTTGTGTGTCTCTTTCTCCCCTCATTCTCATGGTGTGTATCTTTCTCCCCTATTTATTTTCAGATCATCCACGAGTAACAAGTATTTTTGGGAAAGAATCCATTCCTTAGAGAAAATTCCCCAAAATGTGGTCATTTTGACCAAGGAAGATTTCTTCTCATTTTGTTTGGTGCTCACAAGTACTCCGAATATAAATGGAATATAAATGGAATCTTATATTTGTATGCAGTTTTTCGTCAATGCAAATTGTGTAGCATTTATATAATTTTAGTGGTGAAAGGGAACAGCAACTCTGTGACACCAGTTCTGAGAACAATCATTTTTTTTTTACCCCTAGTGGTACTACAGTTATCTATTCTATTCATTTTTTTTTTCCAGCAGATGGTGCAAAGACTGAACTGGATGTGGTAGCTGATATAATATAATTACCCTGTGTGCTTGCTAAATTGTACTTGGGCTCTACTTAACAAAATCTGCCAACTGTATCTGGCTGAGTCACACTACAAAGTTCAGCAACAAACGGACCAGCTTAAGAGCACACATTGCAAAGTGTAAACTTTTCCTCATCTAATTGTCCTCAATAAAAAACCCATGATGTTCAGAATTGTCCGTTGCAGCGGCTGATTAATCACTTCTGTCAGTTCAGCGCTAATGGTAAATCGATTAAAATCTATGGAAAGCTTAACTTGTTTTGGAATTGTTGCTGAATTAGTTGCAACATATTTCCCCTGAGCTCAATTCTGGACTTTTCAGTATTGATGGTAATAGGAATTTGACTTTTTCAGGAGTGTCATGAGATGTATGATGTGTAGCAAATTTGTTGTGTCATGAGAGTATAAAATGCATACATCCAACTTTTTGGAATTTAGAGGAATTTATATTTGAATTTAAAGACTGGGCATAATTTCATTTAATTGCACGATACAATAAGTGATTTAACCACACATTCTGCTCCACTGGCAATAAACTCAATTATGTTTGAAAAGTAACGGTTCCAAAGCATGATAAGTCAGTATTTGACCACATTAATATTTGTTCCTAAAAGAGATTCAGTGAAAGAGAAAGTTAATATTAAACATTTTATTAAATGATACTTTAAAAGCTGTGTCTGTTTGCCAGTTCACTTTGGATAATATTTAAGTTCCAGAATCAAGGGTTTGTATATTTTGTGTTCATACTGTAATTATTTTAATGCATTAAAGGAACACTCCAGACATCATAACAACTTCATCTAAATAAAGTTGTTATGGTTCCAGGAGACCCCGGCCACACTCTTAACTCGAGGGGTTAAACCATTCCCTAGCGGTTTAATCCCAAAGTTGCCTCCAGCGTCAATATCAACTTCCCCCCCAGGTGGCATCCGGTTTCTGAAATTTCAGTTTCAGGAAGCACAGAGAGCAGCCAGGTAGCGGTGCTGCTGATGGGCTGGGAGTGGTCAGCTGATGCTCTCATCAAATCAATGATTCCCCATTCACAAAACGGGCTTGGAAAAGGATGTTTCTTTCCAAGCCAGGTTTGTGACTAGGGAGTCACTGATTGGCTGAGAGAGTCTACTGTCCACTCTCGGTCAATCAGCAGCATTGGTGGGAAGTCACTAAGATGAGGTAGGGAGATGTAAGGTTGTAGAGAGATCTATATACATACGTTTGTGAGCAAATAAACCGAAATTACCGAGTTGGAGGATTGGAAACCAGTATGGTTTTGGAGAACTTAAAAGACAAGAGCTTCTGGAGGCATGAGGAGGATGATCAATCAGCAGTGTTTGAATTATTTGATAGAATATTTAGGGAAGCCAAAGATGAGGTGTAGCTCTCCCTGTAAACTCACTAGTACAAGTATTCTCTGATGACTGGCAAATTATAGAAAGGTTCACCTCAACTCCCTATTACAACTACGGCGGTCTATGCCATCCTACATAATATAGGCTTTAAATCCTGTAGGACATTGTAGAAAACCCTGCATGCCCAACAGGGTTCCGCTCTGTCTGTTGTGGCCATGTTGAGTGGCTCCGGACTTTTAGATGAGCTGTTTGCAGTGCTGGAGGTTTGTCCAATAACTTGTTCAGGACCCCTAAATTATAACATCTACAAAACAACTAATTTATTTATAAAATATTTTACCAGGAAGCATACATTGAGATTTCTCTCGTTTTCAAGTATATCACTCTCTGACTTTTCTCTGCCCTCTCTACGTCCATACAACGCTGAGCGCTTATTCTCCAACTTCTGAGACTGCTTTAGGAGATTGGGGCAGCCGCAACCTCTCCAGCGCGACCAGTCACCAATTTTATGGAACTCTACTTCAGCCTGGTCCAGAAGAGCTGTCTGACAAAACCAGCGGCCGCTCCTGTATCTACATCTTAGCACCCAGGAGAGCGCTTTTTTGGAGAGAAGGTAGAGAAAAGGACAACCTACAACTAGTAACTGACAGCCAGGGTGAGCCCCGATTTCTTAACCCAGGAACAGACGTTTACGCTGACTGGCACTTAGCCACGGCAGTCTGGAACACTGAACCAGATCAGGTTGTAGCCTCAGCCTGGTCGAACTTCACTTGACGATTCCTCGAGCTAGATATATCTGATCAGGGTGCTTTTTGGACACATTACTTGGGGAAACAAGACCTGTCTGGGGCTGTATAAGTTATGTATAAACTATGATTTTTAAGGTTTATTATATGGCATCCTGATGACTGGGGATTTGATAAAAAGTCAGCAATATTTAATTGAATTATCCCCAAAGCGAGAGGCACAATAGGGCTATAACCTATTGTTCTAGTTATTGTCCCTATATTTAAGGCTGCTTGGTGACAATAAACTGTTATACTCTACACTATATGTTATCTAGTGTTTGGGGAAGGGTTATAATCACTGACGCGCAATTTTCTCCAGCTAGGAGGAACTACAGACAGCGTTACTAAGCTCCATTACAATGCACTGGGCTCCATTACAATGATGTATAATATGGATGGGGGCACTTGATAAGAAACCCTTAAATTACAGTTGAACAAACCTACAGCTCAAATTCAAGGCTTTGTTTTTGTTCAGAATGTGGAATATTGCCCATCCAACTTATTATGCAATGAGAACTACAAATAAACATATTCATAGAATAAATACATAATAAAGCTTGCTCTTTACATCTTACACATAGAATGGCATGAAACTTGACATAGTACATTATGCATTCAAACATAATGCCTCACATAAAATACAAAAGATATTCACATTTTATAAATGCAGTAGCAAAACAACAACTCATTAAATATGAAGTTGTTCTATAACGTGACATGGACAGTCTGATAAATCACTAAGAAGGGAATGAGATAAATTACTTCATCGGATGTTTACTACTAAAGGAACAACTGTAGGTTCCTTCTTATATTTCTTACAAATATTACCTTGGATAGAGAGTTCTACATGACTCAATTACATCTTTTCATTTCACACCATAGAATATGTCCATTATAATAAGTGTCCCACTCCAGCAATTCCTACCTAATAAGTGTCCCAGTGTCCCGCCGTTCCTACCTATTTGTTTGCGCATGCAATAATTCCCACTTATGCGGTTCCACATTAAATCATTTTGATGCCTTGGATTGAATGGTTCTCATAGACAAGCCCTGGATTGGTTTATTGCGCTAATTTTATGCATGTACCATAAGTCTGCAATGTTTTTCTATGACAATTATTGGATTGAATCTGAGATCATCAGGATTGATGATTTAAACGTTGACTCCAACAACCAAGATTACTTTAGTGATTTGAAGTGGTCATGGTGGTAGTAGTCTTTTGGTTTGGTCTTTTTGGTTTGACTTTGTCAGCCCAGAACTCTTTTCTTGATGGCCAAATGTCAATTCTCTCCCGACTCTCCATTACTTAAAAAGAGTTTTTTGTTTTTTTTTAAACTGTGAAAATCCATTCATCTTTCTCACCACTCCCTTGAGAAGTCTTTGACTGGACTGCGTGAGGCCCCGGCTGACATTAGACAGAGGAACTGGATTACAGGTAAATTTAAACTCTTGTTTTTAGGTTTTAAGTGGGGTGGGGGGAGAGACTCCCAAAATGTATGGAGGAAGGTGCTTTGGTCTGATGAGACTAACACTGAACTTTTCAGCCATCAAAGAAAAAGCTATGTCTGGCGCAAACCCAACACATCACATCACCCAAAGAACACCATCCCCACAGTGGAACATGGTGGTGGCAGCATCATGCTGTGGGAATGTTTTTCAGCAGCCGGGACTGGGAAACTGGACAGAGTTGAGGGAAAGATGGATGGTGCTAAATACAGGGATATTCTTGAGCAAAACCTGTACCACTCTGTGCGTCATTTGAGACTAGGACGGAGGTTCACCTTCCAGCAGGACAATGACCACAAACACACTGCTAAAGCAACACTTGAGTGGTTTAAGGGGAAACATGTAAATGTGTTGGAATGGTCTAGTCAAAGTCCAGACCTCAATCCAATAGAAAATCTGTGGTCAGACTTAAAGATTGCTGTTCACAAGTGCAAATCATCCTACTTGAAGGAGCTGGAGCAGTTTTGCAAGGAGCAATGGGCAAAAATCGCAGTGGTAAGATGTGGCAAGCTCATATAGACTTTTCCAAAGTGACTTGGAGCTGTAATTGCCGCAAAAGGTGGCTCTACAAAGTATTGACTTTAGAGGGTGAATAGTTATGCACATTGACCTTTTCTGTTATTTTGTCCTATTTGTTGTTTGCTTCACAATAATAATTTAAAAAAAAAAATCTTCAAAGTTGTGGGCATGTTCTGTACATTAAATGATGCAAATCCTCAAACAATCCATGTTAATTCCAGGTTGTGAGGTAACAAAAAAGGAAAAATGCCAAGGGAGGTGAATACTTTTGCAAGGCACTGTATATTTTCATAATTTGTAAATACAATAAGAATGTTTTTCTGTTCTAGTATATTCCTTTAAACATTCTGCTATCATTTCCACCATAAAACCCCTCTCTCTAATGACCATTTCAACAAAATGGATACTAATGGCCTACTATTGTACTCATATGCAACTCTTTATAAGATTGTTTAATTCAGGTGTAGTCAACCTTTTAATACCTACTGCCCACTTTTGTATCTTTGTTGATGGTAAAATGTCCTTACCGCCCACCAGTGCTGCAGTAACTACAGTATTCTACTTTTTTCTATGTATGAGTGGTGCTGTGTGTGTGAAGGATGCTGTATGTGTGTGAGGGGTGCAGTGTGTGTGAAGGGTGCTGTGTGTGTGAGGTTTTGTGTGTGTGAAGGGCACTGTGTGTGTGTGTGTGTGTGTGAGGGGGCAGTGTGTATGAGGGGGTTGTGTGTGTGAAGGATGCTGTGTGTGTGTGAGGGGTGTAGTGTGTGTGAAGGGTGATGTGTATGTGCGAACGGTGCTGTGTGTGTGAAGGGCGCTGTGTGTGTGTGTGTGTGTGTGTGTGAGGAGGCAGTGTGTGAGGGGGTAGTGTCTGTGAGGGGGCAGTGTGTGTGAAGGATGCTGTGTGTGTATGAGGGTTGTAGTGTGTGGGTGATGGGTGCTGTGTGTGAGAGGGGGCAGTCTGTGTGTGTGTGTGAGGGGGCAGTTTGTGTGTGAAGGGTGCAGGTAGTGTCTGTGAGGGGTGCAGTGTGTGAGGTTGCAGTGTGTGTATGTGGGTCGGGGAGTGTATGTGAGGGGAGAGACTGTGTGTGAAGGGTGCTCTGTGTGTGTGTGTGTGGGGGTGGCAGTGTGTGAAGGGTGCTGTATATGTGTGAAGGGTGCAGTATATGTGTGAGGTTGCTGTGTGTGTGAGGGGCAGTCTGTGTGAGGGGGCAGTTTGTGTGTGAAGGGTGCATAGGGTCTATGCTGTGTGAAAATCCATCTTAATGTCTCCCCCTCCCTTCTTCTTACCTTTTACCAGGGAGGGGGGACATAATACTGCCCTGGTGGTCCAGTGGTGGAATGTTCACTTTTTCAGCTCCTCCGGCTGCAGGCTGACTCTCCTGTCCTTCTGCGAGCACAGGACTGGATCGGAGCATTGCCATAGTAACATGTGGCTGCGCTCTGACCAGCCTACCTGCGGGAGGAACTCAGAGCTTCCCAGGTCTTTCCCTCCCCATGCTGGAACTAAGTGCCAGCAGGCCAGTGAGGAAGATCTTTGATCCTCACTAGCCCAGGAGGGCTTACACCAAGGCTGGCTCTGCATGGGACATAGGAGATGAAAGGATCACCCCTGCCAGCCTTGGTCCACTGCCATCGAGGCCCACCCTGCATTTTCTGCAGACCCCACCACCCACCTGAAATCCCAAACTGCCCACTAATGGGCGGTAGGGACTAGGTTGACTACCCCTGGTTTAATTGCTCCTGAATCCAAATATAAATACTCTGTACTAAATCTTCAACTTTCAACCATTTTTGACAGTGGACCACCAGCTTGTTCTCTTAACTCTTAACTTGACACCACTTTTTCCTTTCTCATTTTACTTCTCATAGCATTCTCACACTTTTTATTTTCCCATCTACATTTTCCAGTTGAAGTACTATTAATGTCCATCTCAGTGTACTAATTTTACCATTGTCGTGCTTGTCATATTAACTTGACTTGGATATTATTATCACTGTATATATTATTACAATATATGATTTATAGTTAATTCCCCCATCTAATAATATTGTACGGACTCTGTTGGCGCTATATAAATGGCAATAATAATAATAAATAATTATAACATGCAGATACAGTGAAGGAAAAAAGTATTTGATCCGCTGCTGATTTTGAAAGTTTGCCACTGACAAAGACATGATCAGTCTATAATTTTAATGGTAGGTGTATTTTAACAGTGAAAGACAGAATAACCACAAAAAAAAAAATCCAGAAAAAGCATGTCAAAAAGTTATAAATTGATTTGCATGTCAATGAGTGAAATATGTATTTGATACCCTATCAATCAGCAAGAACATGCTGAGATTAGGAGCACTCTCTTAAAGGGAGTGCTCCTGATCTCAGCTTGTTACCTGTATGAAAGACACCTGTCCACAAAAGCAATCAATCAGATTCCAAACTCTCCACCATGGCCAAGACCAAAGAGCTGTTTCTAGGGTGTCAGGGACAAGATTGTAGACCTACACAAGGCTGGAATGGGGTTCAAGACCATCGCCAAGCAGCTTGGTGAGAAGGTGACAACAGTAGGTGCGATTATTCGCAAATGGAAGAAACACAAAATAACTGTCTGTCTCCCTCGGTCTGGTGCTCCATGCAAGATCTCACCTGGTGGTGTTTCAATGATCATGAGAACCATGAGGAATCAGCCCAGAACTACATGGGAGGATCTTTTGTAATGATCTCAAGGCAGCTGGGACCATAGTCACCAAGAAAGCAATTGGTAACACACTACGCCGTGAAGGACTAAAATCCTGCTGCGCCTGCAAGGTCCCCGTGCTCAAGAAAGCAAATGTACAGGCCCGTCTGAAGTTTGCCAATGAACATCTAAATGATTCAGAGGAGAACTGGAAGAAAGTATTGTGGACAGATGAGACCAAAATCGAGCTCATTAGCATCAACTCAACTTGCCGTGTTTGGAGGAGGAGAAATGCTGCCTATGACCCCAAGAACACCATCCCCACCGTCAAACATGGAGGTGGAAACATTATGCTTTAGGGGTGTTTTTTTGCTAAGGGTACAGGAAAACTGCACCGCATCAAAGCCAATTGACGGGGCAATGTACAGTCAAATCTTGGGTTAGAACCTCCTTCCCTCAGCCAGGGCATTAAAAATGGGTCGTGGATGGGTATCCCAGCATGACAATGACCAAAAACACACAGCCAAGGCAACAAAGGAGTGGCTCAAAAAGAAGCACATTAAGGTCCTGGCGTGGCCAAGCCAGTCTCCAGACCTCAATACCACAGAAAATCTGTGGAGGGAGCTGAAGGTCCGAGCCAAATGTAAGCCTTGAAACCTTAAACTTGTAGAGAATCTGCAAAGTGTAGTGAAACAAAATCCCTCCTGAAATCTGTGCAAACCTGGTGGCCAACTACAAGAAACGTCTGATCTCTGTGATTGCCAACAAGGGTTTTGCCACCAAGTACTACATCAAAGGGGTCAAATACGTATTTCACTCATTGACATGCAAATCAATTTATAATTTTTTGAAATGCATTTTTCTAGATTTATTTTTTTGTTATTCTGTCTCTCACTGTTAAAATACACCTACAATTAAAATTATAGACTGATCATTTCTTTGTCAGTGGGCAAACATTCAAAATCAGCAGGGGATCAAATACTTTTCCCCTCACTGTACACCCTTCCTCCCAATCATCCAGATAATCCTACTGCCTCACTCTTGGTTCTGTTTTAACTAGCTCTCTGCTCATTCTTAAAACCCATTCTTTCTAGTCTAGAACATGTTCTCTGAGCATCCATAGGCGTGCGCACGGGGTGTGCCGGGTGTGCCTGGGCACACCCTAATCCCCGTGGCACGCCTATGGTTTGAGTCCTGCAAGAACAGCGTTCCTGCACTTTTTTTGAGCAGGAACGCTGTTCCTGCAGGCACTCAGCGCCCCACTCACCTCTTGCCCCTGTCATGGGGGGGGCAAGATGTGATGGATCCCCCCCGCCCCTCTCTCCATCTCAGCCGCAGCGAGGGAGCTCTCTGCTGTCTGCGCTCTGCTTCCTCTCGCCGCGCGCTGATGCCGGGAGCCGGAATATGATGTCATATTCCGGCTCCCGGCTACAGCAGACAGCCCGCGCGGCGAGAGGGAGCAGAGCGCAGACAGCAGATAGCTCCCTCGCCGCGGCTGAGCTGCAGAAAGGCGCCCGCCCCACTGGACCCCAGGGACAAGTCCACCAGCACTCCAGGTAGGAGGCTGGGTGGACATTTTTTTTAAAATTCAAATATAATTTGTTCTTGTGTGTGTGTGTCTGTGTGTGAGTGTCTGTGTGAGTGTGTGTGTGTGTCTGTGTGAGTGTCTGTGTGTGTCAGTGAGTGTGTGTCTGTGTGTGTGTGAGTGTGTCAGTGAGTGTCTGTGTGTGTGTCAGTGAGTGTGTGTCTGTGAATGTATGTGTGTCAGTGAGTGTGTGTGTGTGTGAGTGTGTGTCTGTGAGTGTATGTGTGTGTGTCTGTGTGAGTGTGTGTCTGGGTGTGTCAGTGAGTGTATGTCTGTGTGTGAGTGTGTGTGTCTGTGAATGTGTGAGTGTGTGTCTGTGAATGTGTGTGTGTGTGAGTGTATGTGTGTGTGTGTCTGTGAGTGTGTGTGTGTACGTATATATATATACACACACACACACACACACACACACACACACGAGCACGCAGAGCACACACAGCAGTGTGTGTGTGTGTATATATCTATATATAGATATATACACACACACACACACACGCGGCATGTGTTTGTGCTTTAGGGTGCACACCCTAATGCAATAGGCTGCGCACGCCTATGTGAGCATCCCCCACATCCTTCTCACAAGCAAGATACGTTAAAATAATATTTGACTATTACCTTTTTTTTTACTCCTTAAGTCCTGTTCTAAGTCTAACTTTGATTTTAAAGATATCGCTAGCATTCAACCCTAATTAATGCAGAATCAATATTTAGTTCTTATTCACTCAATTATTCTCTTTCTGCTTGCCTCAACCCATTGTTGATTAGGTCTCATACATGTTTAGTTAATCCCAAATAATTAATGCTTATCTTCACACACTTCCACCGTAGACTTTTCTATCACCCCTCATGCCACTGAATTCCTAGCAAATGTTCATCATTACAATGAAAAACACGTCTCCACTTTCCACAATGTTATCATGTTGGAATGACAGAAGTGTACAAATTGTATTAAAAAGTCGTTGCGTCTGTGTTAGAGGGCCTTTGTAGTTCTGTAAAGCAAAGCCAGTTAGATTTTATATTTCCACTTTACAGATTAACAAGCAGACGCAGATAATGAATGCCTAATCCTCATATATGGAAATATCTGGAATTGTGATCTCATGTGTCCATGAATTTAATAAATATTGGAATGAACATAATCTTTTTGATGTGTTTTCTAGTTAGCTGTTTAATTTCATACTTTTGTGACACGTTATATATGCCTAGAGGAAGATTAAATCATTTGTTGTTTTTTTCTGTATTAGTATTTTCATAGTTCAAAATGTTCTACCATTTACACCACCTAATTGCAGAAAATAAGTAAAAATAATAAACTAGGCTGTAAAAGATTTGTTATAGTAAAATACAACACGTACGGTGTAAAATAATTTGAACAAATACTGGTGCTACTATCACCTTAGTGGGCCACAATAACAACTAAAATAACACAAGTGAAGAATAAATAAAATATGGTGAGAGCACACAAAACACAATAATATTACCCACAGTAGAATTACTCTCTGGAAAAAACACAGAAATATAACATAGGGTAATACCGTAATAAACAATAAAACAACGTATGGATAAAATACACTCACATACGAAGAGCCAATTACAAGCTGGCTCACACTGCACGCCTGGAAATAAAATAATCCTCAGGACTGGAACAGACTTCCACTGGGCTCTTCCCAAAGTTGATGTAAGAATCAGGAATGCAGGTTCAAGATCAAACTTTACTTTAATAATTAATAAAAAATGAATAAATAAAATAAACAATATGGATTCGTCAGACGAAGGCTCTTATGCCGAAACGCGTTAGGTGAACTCCAAGGACATTTTGGGACTATTTATCCATATTGTTTGTGTAAAATTATGTTTATAATAAAATAAATGAAAACATGGTTACTGTCTACATATCTTTCTTTTTGAGTTCTCGCACCATATATTTTCTCCTGTCAAAATATGATATGAACATCAGTACGTTAGACACCAGATTCACCACGTTTAAATGAAGATTGTAGGTTGGGTACACAGAACAGCAGTTGAATAGACACATGCATATCAACTACCATTACCTGTTCAGAAGTTGATCAAGCATGGCTAATCCACAGTAACACCACTTATGTGACTGAACTTTTTTTTATTAATGATATGACCTAGTTTTTGGAAGTAAAAATGAGAGGTAAAACAAGGTTTTCCTCTACAATTGTACTCGGTATGACACTTTAGAGACATCAGCTTTGTATGTTACTTTACCGACAAGATTAAACAGTTAAAGGAACACTATAGTCACCTAAATTACTTTCGCTAAATAAAGCTGTTTTAGTGTATAGATCATTCCCCTGCAATTTCACTGCTCAATTCACTGTCTGTAACGAGAATATACCCCTACACGCAGGATCCAGCTAAACAGAAGCCAATACAGAGGAGAGATACGTCTACCGGACCTTAGAATGGCCGGACTCGACGTATATGAGAGGAGACAGAGCCAGGAACAAACCGAGGTCAAGGGCACAGAGAGACAGCGTAAACTAGGACAAGCCGGGGTCTGGTACACGGAAAACAGCAAGCCGGCAAACAGTACAGATAAGGATAAAGCGAAAACGAAGTCAGAATACGAAGCCAAAGTCAATACGAGAAAACACAACTGAACACCACAAGCGCTAAAGGGAACTGAAACAGAAACCACGATAGGGCAACGAGCTAAGGGAAAAAGGTAAGTTTAAATAGCTTTTGAAACGAAAGTGATTGGCTCCTGTCACTTCCACACCCCCAAAAGGTAATTGTATAGGGAGTGTGGTATGACAGGAGCCAATGGGAGCCTTTTGGCAATTAGGCTCCCACTGTCTCTTTAAGAGCGCGCCCGAGACTCGCGGCGCGCTCTTAGGTTCAGGCGGGACACGTGACCGCTTCATGCGGTCACTGCCCGCCTTCCATCTAAAGCAGTCGGATGAGCCGCGCGCGGCTCGTGCAGCCGCAGGACCGCGCGCGGATTGAAGAGAGGACCGCGACCGGCCCCCGGTTAAGGTAAGTAACGCTACACTGTCATTTAGGAGTTAAATCACTTTGTTTCTGTTTATGACGCCCTAGCCACACCTCCCCTGGCTATGACTGACAGAGCCTGCATGAAAAATAAAACTGGTTTCACAGATATAATTTACCTTAAATAATTGTATCTCAATTTCTAAATTGAACTTTAATCACACACAGGAGGCTCTTGCAGGGTCTAGCAAGCTATTAACATAGCAGGGGATAAAAAAAATCTTAATTAAACAGAACTTGCAATAAAGAAAGCCTAAATAGGGCTCTCTTTGCAGGAAGTGTTTATGGAAGGCTGTGCAAGTCACATGCAGGGAGGTGTGACTAGGGTTCATAAACAAAGGGATTTAACTCCTAAATGGCATAGGATTGAGCAGTGAGGCTGCAGGGGCATGTTCTATACACCAAAACTGCTTCATTAAGCTAAAGTTGTTCAGGTGACTATAGTGTCCCTTTAAGGAATGAGTTCTTCCCCCTTACTCCTCTCTATCTCAACCTCACTTGGACCACATTTTCCCTACCTTACATGCCTTCTCTCCAGCTACTGAACTGGAGATGGCTACACTTCTCCTTGTCTGCTTGATGCCATCCCATCTCACCTCATCAGATCTCTCGCCCCTTTGTGAGGATATTTATGAGGATTAATTATTATTAATTATTAACATTAATTAAAATAATATTTTCATAAGAATTATTAAAATTAATAATTTTTATTAAAATATCAGGGGTTTATATTTTTTTGGGGTGCTATTCCCATTTATTATTTAAAGCGAAGAGTTACTCACTATTTTAACTCTTTAGACCTGGAGTACGTTGTTCGAATTTTATATTTCATACATTAATAAGTCAACTTTTTATAAAAATTATTATATTTATTATTGTCAATAAGAGTAAATATAAATGGTAATTAGTGCATAGTTTTTCATTAATTTTGAACAAGATATAGCATAGTACAGTATCACAATCTCAGTAGCAATTTCAAACTCTTAAGAGTGATGGGATTGTTAGTTCATGACACGTTCAATCAACCAGGTTAGCATATGGAATATGTTACTTCATATTCATAGTTACATAGTTACATACAGAAAAATAGGGGACAATATATTCTTAATAAACACTGGAACATTTTATGTCAGGATCCCATTCTGGGCAAAGTGTTGCCAAAAAAAATACCAGTCATTTTCAGGAGAACAAAAAATTTAAAAAATGTATTAGCACCAAGTTATGCTTTAAAAATTCCACATAAGGGTGTGACCCCAAACATCAGTGGTTTCAACCCTTGCAATTCTTGCAAGGCTTGTAAAAATCAAAAATTTGTCCAAAAAAAAGAATTTATGAGTTTTACTACAAAGGAGAGATTTAAAATCAAATCTAATATAAATTGCAATACGAGAAATGTGGTATACATGTTACAATGCCCGTGTGGGAAACAGTATGTGGGGAGAACATGTAGAAAGTTAAAAGAGAGAATTTTAGAACACCAAAATAATATAAGAAAAAAATCAGTTAAACATATAGTGCCATTACATTGCAATACTTGCAATAAATTTGATTGGCAAAGTTTTACTTTTTTGGGCATAGAACATGTGGACCCATATTGGAGAGGAGGAAATTTAACCAAAAAGCTCTCTCAAAGAGAGACTTTTTGGATCAACAAACTAAAAACACTCCAACCTTTTGGTTTCAATTTAGACATTGATTTATGGAGTTTCTTTGAAGATTGAGAGAACCACCTACTCTATATCCTGATGTTTGGGAAAACATTGCACCTTTCTCTCATTCGATAAATTAAGGATTTTTTATAATAATAATTTTTGTATGTTATATTTTTATTTTTATTATTTTATTTTTTATATTTTATTTTATATTTTATATTTTATTTTTTATTTCTAATTTTTATTTTTATTTTCATTTTTATTTTATTTTATTTTTATTTTTATTATTAATTATTTTTATTAATTATTTTTTTTATTATTTTTTATTATTTTCATTATTTTTTACTAATTATTATTTTTTTTTATTATTTATTATTTTTTATCTTTTTATTATTATTATTATATTTATTTATTTTTGTTTTTGGTTATAAATTTACTTTATTTACCTTTAAGAATGGGATAAAGAGTGCAATATAAATGTGTCATATCACTTATATTAATGTCTATATATTATATATGTATGTATATTGTTTGTTATATATTTTTTAATCATCTAAAAATGTTAGATTACTATATTATTATTCATGCATTCTATGGAATAAGATGCTATTTCCATATAAATCATATGAAGGGAATGTGTGTGACAAATATGTGAGAAAATGCTTTATAAAATTTGCACCCAATGAAAATGGGATATATATATGTATATACATATGTGTCCATAACTATAGATTACATTGAGAATGTACATTTTTTATTCGGTTTGTAGTGCCATCCAGAGTATATATTTTTTTAATTGCCTGTCCCTCCCCTCTCCGTTTTATCCACCTGCCTGTATATGCTCTGAGCTAATGCATCATAATAGGAGAAAGAAACAGACGATCGCGAACCACTTCCGGGTCTGTGGAACGCAAGGTGGAACGCACGCGGCGCACATGATGACGTCACGCGGTCCCATACCGCCGAAATGAAAATTGAACACCAGCTGAAAGATCTTAAACATTAAATGGGGGTGTATATAAAGGACTGTGGGGGGGATATTGTCATTATTGCTGCTATTTCTGATTGCACTTTATTACACCAAGTCCCTGAGGAAGTCCAATTTCAGGACGAAACGCGTAGGACGTGTATGGTGACATGCTGTTTGTTTTATACCTAAATGTAAGTCATTAAATATATTTTTTATCATATTCTGGAAGTGCACTACTTTTTTATACATTTTCTCTTTTTGAGACACACATATCTATTTGCTGATGAATATGTGAGGAGAGACAACATACTGGATATTGAATAACACCATTTAAAGCTGTTCCAACTCCATAAAGACATCATTCAAGGCTATCTTAATTCTTCAAAATTGTGAGTGACCATTTGTGATCACACATCAATACCAGTCTCCACACAGTTATATGCTATGTTTTTTATTTGTATTTAGAAGATTGTCCCCTATTTTTCTGTGTATATCTATTGAAGACAAGAGGAAGTCTTCGGGGATTCATCTGGATACTTCACCTTAAGATAAGGGAAGTTTTGGTTTGCTCCTATATTTCATTATTCTCACTGGGGTTGTGTTCACATATATTGTTGTTTTCTTTACATAGTTACATAGCTGAAAAGAGAGTTGCGTCCATCAAGTTCAGCCTTCCTCACATTTGTTTTTTGCTGTTGATCCAAAAGAAGGCAAAAAACCCAGTTTGAAGCACAATTTTGCAACAAGCTAGGAAAAAAATCCTTCTTGACCCCAGAATGGCAGTCAGATTTATCCTTGGATCAAGCAGTTAATACGCTACATTGAAAGATTATATCCTTGAATATTCTGTTTTTGCAAGTATGCATCTAGTAGTTGTTTGAACATCTGTATGGACTCTGATAAAACCACTTCTTCAGATAGAGAATTCCACATCCTTATAGTTCTTACAGTAAAAAAACCCTTTCCTTTTCCTCAGACAAAATCTTCTTTCTTCCAGTCTAAACGCATGACCTTGTGCCCTATGTAAAGTCCGGTTTGTGAATAGATTTCCACAAAATGGTTTGTATTGGCCCCGAATATATTAGTATAATGGTATCATATCCCCTCTCAGGCAACGTTTTTCTAAACAAAATAGGTTTTTAATTTGTTAACCTTTCTTCATAGCTGATATGTTCCATTCCTTTTATTAATTTTGTAGCCCGCCTCTGCACTTTTTCTAGTGCTATAATATCCTTCTTTAGAACAGGTGCCCAAAATTGCACAGCATATTCAATATGTGGTCTTACCAGTGATTTATAAAGAGGCAAAGTAATATCTTGCTCACATTGTATTCTTTTACAGAGTTTTGTGTCATCTGCAAACACTGAAACATGACTTTCAATGCTGTCTTCAAGATCATTTATAAATGTGTCCCAGAACAGAGCCCTGAGGGACACCACTTGACAATTTACCATTAATGACAACTCTTTGTACTCTGTTTTTAAGCCAATGTTCTACCCAAGAACAAGCATTTTCATCTAGACCGATTTCCTTAAGTTTGAACACTAATCTATTGTGTGGAACTGTATCAAATGCCTTGGCAAAATCCAAATAGATCACATCCACTGCAACACCCTGATCTATACTTCTACTTACTTCTTCGTAGAACGCAATCAAGTTAGTTTGACATGACCTGTGCTTCATAAAACCGTGCTGATTTTTTGCTGATAACCATGTTCTTCTCAAGGAATTCTTGAATATTATCCTTTAATAACCTTTCAAATATTTTCCCAGCCACAGAAATTAAGCTCACAGGTCTATAATTTCCAGGCAAGGATTTTGAACCCTTTTTGAATATAGGAACCACATCTGCCTTCCTCCAATCCTCCGGAACACTTCCTGAAAGAAAAGAATCTTGAAAGATTAAAAACAGAAGTTCACTTATTTCTACACTTAGTTCCTTAAGTACTCATGGATGGATACCGTCAGGCCCTGGAGCTTTGTTTATATTAACTTTCTTTAGTTGCTGAAGCACCTTGTCTTGAGTTAACCAATTACAATTATTCTGCAAGTTTTTAGTAGCAATCATTTGCACATCTATTGCCATGGGTTCTTCCTTAATATATACGGAGGAGAAATAGTGTTTTAAAATTCCTGCCTTTTCCTGGTCTTCATGAACTAACACACCCATTTCAGTTTTTAGTGTACCTACACTTTCATTTTTGGGATTTTTAGAATTTATGTACTTAAAAAATGCTTTGGGATTGGTTTTGCTCTCTTTAGCTATCATTTTTTCATTTTGAAGTTTAGCAAATCTAATTGCCTTTTTGCACGCATTATTTGCTTCCTTATATCTTTTATAAGATGCATCTGATTTGGCCGATTTAAATGCTTTAAATGCCCTTTTCTTATTTTTAATCTCTTGTTTTACTTCTCTACTAAGCCACATTGGTTTTAATTTGTTTCTTTTATATTTATTTCCCAATGGTACATACTGAGAAATGTACCTTTCTAATATTTGTTGGAAGATGATCCATTTATCCTCAGTGTTCTTTTAACTAAAGAGTTTATGCCAGTCAATATATTGTAAAGCTGCCCTTAACTTATTGAAATTGGCCTTTTTAAAATTATATGTTTTAGTACACCCCATGTGCTTTTGTTTTTTTGAGTTTATTTCAAAGGACACTATATTGTGATCACTATTTCCCAAGTGCTGACCTACTTGAATGTTGGTCAAAAGATCAACGTTGTTTGTTAAAACCAGGTCCAGACAAGCGTCCATTCTAGTTGGTTCTTGTACAAGTTGTGACATGAAGGCGTCATTTAACAAGTTTAAAAACCTAATTCCCTTTGCTGAGCTACTAGTCCCTCTGTCCCAATTTATGTCCGGGTAAGTAAAATCTCCAATAATGATTGCTACTAAAAACTTGCAGAATAATTGTAATTGGTTAACTCAATTTGCTCAAACAGCTGTTGTTCCTCTTCAATATTAACATTAGGTGGTTTATAACATATCCCAACCAATAGTTGGTTTCCCTTCTTTTCCCCCAAGCAGATATTTACCCATAAAGCTTCCACATTTTCCTCATTGCATTCCACTTGCTTAAGATTTGGCTTTAAATCATGGTTGACATACAAACATACCCGACCACCCTTCTTGTTTTTCCTATCTTTCCTAAATAACATGTACCCATTTAAGTTAACTGCCCAGTCATTTGTCTCATCCCACCATGTTTCAGTTATGCCTATTATATCATATTGTTTAGTGTATGCTACTGCCTCTAGTTCCCCTATTTTGTTATTTAGGCTCCTTACATTAGTAAGCATACATTTAATATCATGAGTCACTTGTACTTTTTGTGAATTATCAACATTACATAGCTTCTCTGTTCTGAGCTTGCCCCTTCCTCCGTCTCCACCCCCCTTATACTGTGCTAAAGCCAATCTCCTTTCTGTCCTATCTCCATTTTGTAGATTGCTATGACCCTCCCTCCCTACCACTAGTTTAAAATCTCCTCCAACCTTCTAGCCATCCTAATCCCCAGCACTGCAGACCCTCTCCCATTTAGGTGCAATCCATCACTACTATAAAGGTTGTACCAAGCGCAAAGTCAGCCCAGTGCTCTAAAAATCCAAAACCTTCCTACCTGTACCAAGACTTAAGCCATGCATTGACCTCTCTAATCTCCCGCTGCCTTTCCACTGTAGTGCGTGGCACAGGTAATATCTCAGAGAATTCCACCTTGGAGGTCCTTTTTTTAAGTTTGCTACCTAATTCCATGAAATCATTCTTTAGGACCTTCCATCTTCCTCTCACTTTGTCATTGGTACCAACATGGACCATGACCGCTGGGTCATCCCCAGCCCCTCCCTATAATCCATCTACTCTGACAGCAACATGCTGGACCCGAGCACCCGGGAGACAGCACACTGTCTGGTTGAGCCGATCAGAGCGGCAGATTGCCCTATCTGCTCTCCTAATGATAGAGTCCCCTACCACCACAACCTGTCTTGCCTTCCTTACATTTTGATCCCCATCCATACTAGAGGGGCTGTTACAAGTAACAGCTTCCTCTAATACAGCTACACCTGAGCTGATGCTCAAACATCTTCACTCAAACAGGCAAATCTGTTAGGTTGCACCAAATCAGGACTAGCTAGCACTTTCTTCTTCCCTCCCCCCCTGCTTCCGCGCCCCACTGTCACCCAGCTACATGCCTGTTCCCCATCTGTCTTATCTCCTCCCTCTCCACTACCTGTCCCCACTAAACTCTTCTCAGTGAGCAGCAGACTCCTCTCAAGATTGTCAATCTCCCTCAAAGTTGCGATTTGCTTCTCGAGATCTCCAATCTGAGCTTCCAGAGAAGCCACTCGCACACAACCGTCACAGAGGTATGGACCCTGGGCGGGTACATCCAGGCATCCATACATGCAACAAGATGTGCATTGAGTCAAACCACCAATCTTGCTAACACTCATTTCCCCAGATACAGAATAATAAAACAATTACCTTGTCGGTTCAAACACCTTGTTAGTTTCAACTCCTGGTTTTCTAACTCCTACTTGAAAGAATCTACTTAATAGAGTCTGCTTTCAAGTAATTTGAGCAAGCTCAGTGAGTTAGGGGATACAAATCCCACGCAGGTGTTAATGAATTATAGTTAAAAAGTTCTGGTAGAGATAGGTTAATTTTACAGATAAGTAAAGAGTAAGAGTATTCAATTGATTGAGACAATCAGCAAATAGAATGTTACTATTTGTTAAATTATAAGGAACTATATGAGTTTATCAGCATATAGATTATTAGAATTTAAAGACAGATGTTCAGGATCTTAAAGAAATACAATCTTAGGTTTTATTCTTAGTAAGATTTACAATGTGTGGATTGTTTGCTTAATGTAAACACCATTCATTAGACTTAGCTGGACAGAGTTCTTTATTTACTCAGGTGATCTATACACCAAGTTCTATGGACAATGTTTTATCAGCTAACCACAGAACTTTAACCAGCTCAGTGCTGACAAGCTTTTAACTCGTCCTGGATTTTAACTAGCTCACTGCTATTTCACAGAGTTATTAATTATGGATAAATAATTCATCCAGTAACTAAATTCTTGCAGGTTTAGTTAGACAGTTCTTATCTGATAAATATTTCCTAAATTGTTATATGATTAAAATTCCTCTGGGTAACTTTTGATATTCTATTTTTATTTCACGATTTTAATTCAGATCCCATCTGCAGTTTGAGATACCAATCTTTATCATGAGCTATCATGAAACCCAATCTGGGGGATTCAGATCAGTTTTTATTCAGAAAAACATTAGCTTTTAGTTATTTTATAATTGATATAATTGGCTTATATGTACCAATAGATGTCTGCTAGATTTGCTGGAGTAGATTGATTCAGTGTTAACGAATTATAGTTAAAAAGTTCTGGTAGAGATAGGTAGAATTTCTAAGAACTTTTCCCCTGGTAGAGATAGGTTAATTTTACAGATAAGTAAAGAGTAAGATAGTTTCAAGATGTCTTCTAGATTGTCAGATGTCAAGGGATTTCAAGATATAGTCTGAGCAGTATGATGTTGATGTGAGATCTGATGTTTGTCCTCTTTTTCCATCTCTGTTCCTATGTCCTGGGGTTATATGTCATCCTTATCTGTTAACCTTGTGACCTGGTCCAATGAAATTTTGGGACAAGTCTTTATGTTAACTGTTGACGTCATTTTGACATATATTTCTATATGTTTCAAACAGCAGGTGGAGCTGTTGGTTTACGTCAGGAGAATTACCAGCTCTTATCATATAAGGTTAATCCTTGTTTATCACAATTTAGTTTAATTTTAAGATGCTTTAGTCAGCATTTCTTCTTTCTATGTGGACTTTGATTGTTCAACCAATGTGTCCTTCTTCACCTAAGCGTTATGGCATTTGGTATTTGGTTGGGGAAGCAGGGAGTCCTTCCTGCTTCGCCCTCTGTGTGATCAGTAAGTGGCTGCATTTAGCTCCGCCCCCGCATATGGCTTGGCTCCGCTCCATGGTCATTCTAGCTCCACCCCCAACTCTCCATGCAGCCAGCTGAGCCAGGTCTCCTGCTTGCTTCCAGCCCCTGCGTGTGTGAGCTGTGTCGGCTGCCCGGCGTCCCTGCTCCTATAGTATCTGGTGCAGCCACACAACTCACAGAACTCCAAGCCTGGCCAGCCCTGGTGGCACCCCCCATACCTGATGGCACCCGGGGCGGATGGCCCCCCCCCTTAGTACGCCACTGATGGGAAGAGAGCTGGTCGGTCCCCGAAGGTGTAAAGATGACCTCTGCAAAGTATGTGGAGTTTCTGACTGACCACTTTCTTCCCTGGTACAGAAGGAAGAACTATGCTTCCCGTAATAAAATCATCTTCGTGCATGACAATGCACCATCTCATGCTGCAAAGAATACCTCTGCATCAATGGCTGCTATGGGAATAAAAGAATAAAAGGAAAGACAGTCATGGTGTGGCCTATTGAGAACCTTTGGAGCATCCTCAAGCAAAAGATCTACGAGGGTGGGAGGCAGTTTACATCCAAACAGCAGCTATTCTGACATCTTGCAAACAAATTCAAGCAGAAACTGTCCAAAAACTCACAAGTTCAATGGATGCAAGACTTGTGAAGCTGCTATCAAATAAGGGGTCCTATGTTAAAATGTAACATGACCTGTTAAAATGTTTAAAAAGTAAAAATGTTGTTATAAGTTTGATTGAAATAGCTTTTATTTATTTCAGTAAATATGTTACAAACACAACAAATGACAATTTCAGTTCTTTACAACCTATAAAGTGTTTTGAAACTTACTGTGCGTAATAATTTGGAACAGTGCATTGTAAGTTTTTTATGTTTTAAAAAAAATACTGTTATCATTAGGAGGTTCGTTCAATAAAATTTGAATTGTACTCTTAATAGTTGATAACATGAGAATTATGCTGACTTATTTACATCAATTATTTAGGTAAATGAGAAAAATATCATTTGCATAATAATTTGGAACAGGGTGTATGTAGAGAGTGCTAACTTAGATATATCACAGTACATTACTATTTTTGTATATAACTTAACTTACTCATATACATTACACACAATATATACGCATTTCCTTCCTACACAATATCTCTGACACCTTGTATTGTGCCGTCCATCTAATGTACATCTTCAACTGCTTTTCTTTCTTCTGGTGTTGTCCCTGCTCCCCTTAAACATGCCACTGTTGTACCAATCCTAAAAACAGTTCTTGACCTAGTTTCCTATAGTCCCATATCCCTGCTCCCTTTTTCTTCAAATCTTCTGGAAAGACTTCTCTTTACCCTTCTGACTTACTTCCTCAATTCCAATTCTCTTCGACCCTCTTCTGTCTGGATTCCGCCTCCTCCACTCCACGGAGTCTGCTCTGATTTAAAATTACAAATGGTCTTATTACAGCTTAATCCAAAGACCACTACTCCATACTATTTCTTGTTGACCTCTCTGCTGCCTTTGACACTGTGGATCATGGCCTCCTTCCCAAAACTCTTCAATATCTTGTCTCTGTGACAGAGCCTTCTTGTGGTTCTCCTCCTATCTCTCCCAACGGTCCTTCAGTGTCTACTTTTCCAATGATACCTCCTCCACTCATCCAGTCTCAGCTGGAGTCCCTCACGGTTCGCTTCTTGGTCCCCTTTTGTTCTCTCTCCCTACTGCCTCTCTTGGCAAACTCATTAATTAATTTGGATTCCGTTACCACCTGTAAGCTGATGACACCAGATATATCTCTCCTCCCCTGACCTGCTGTCCTTCAACGTCAACAATTGCCTTTCTTCCATCTCTGACTGGATGTCCTCCCGCTTTCTGAAACTCAATCTCTCTGAAACTGAGTTTCTTATTTTTCCTCCTCATAACACTGATCCACCTCTTTTGCTATCCCTGCAGGTTGATGGCACCTGCCTCACCCCGTCCTTGCAAGCTCGCTATCTAGGTGTCATTTTTGATCATGGCCTCATCTTTGTACCTTATATCCAGTGTGTTGCTAAAACCTGTCAATTCCACCTTAAAAACATTGCCTTCGCCTGCCTCTTTCTTATGCAAGATGCAACCAAGGAGCTTGTTCATGCTCTAGTAATCTCTTGCATGGATTATTGTAACCCTCTCCTAATTGGTCTTCCCAGAAGCTGTATTGCCCCACTACAGTCTATAATGACCACCGCTAGATTGATTTTCCTCCTCAGTTGCTTCTCTCACACCTCACCTCACACCTCACCTCTCTGTCAGTGCTTACATTGGCTTCCTGTATCCTACAGGAGTCAGTACTAATCCATACCTATAAAGCAATGAACAATTCTAGCCCCTTTTATATCTCTCCGCTGATGCGTAGGTATGTCGGTGACTTTCTCTTGTCTACTGCTTGCACCCATACTGCAAATTCACACCTGTAGGACTTCTCGTGGGTGGCTCCATTCCTAACAACCTGCTTACCCCCGTCAGACACTCCCCTAGCCTTCAATCATTTCAGTAGTACCTCAAAACCCATCTTTTCAGGTATGCTTATGGCCTCCCAGAGTAACTTCTATCTTATAAACCTGTCTTTTTCTCTTTCTTTACGGGCCACACTCTCACCTCCAGAACACCTGGTGTTCTATGCCCCACCTCCTCTAAACTGTAAGCTCGTTTGAGCAGGGTCCTCATCTAACCATTGTTCCAGTAACATTTCGTTGTCTCATTTGAAAAATTCCCCTTTTAATGTAAAGAGCTGCGGATTAAGCTGGTGCTATATAAATACCAATAATAATAATAATAATAATCATTCATTGTGGAACTTCCAACAAAGACAAATTAAAAGGCACTCAGATAATAAGCACCTTAGGTACAATGGAGGTTATGTACACTGATCAGCCACAACATTACACCACTGACCAGTGAAGTGAATAACATTGATCATGTATATAGAGTGTTCTTGGTATGCAGTAGTTAGTACCTCCCAAAAGTGGTGCAGGGGGGGGCGGAGCCAGCGCCTGAACGAGACGGTCGCAGCTTACCACAGCTCCGACGGCCGACCCAATAACACAGCCGAAACGGAGGCTAAATCTGTGACGGGGTCCAGAGAAAAAGTCCCCCTGCATACCCCAGACCATGGGGAAAAAAACGAAAAAGCACAGAGCGGAGCTGAGCTCCGGATCCAGAGATATAGGCGCTTTTATGCGCTCGACTCAGCGACACGAGTCAGCCAAGATGGCGCCGGCTGAGGCCTTTACCTCGCAGTCTTCGGACGTTGACAGCCTACCGGACCCTGTACAGTCTGAGGTACGACCTAAGCCCCAACAGCCACCAGACCTTGGCGACCTAGCACCATCAACGAAAGCCGATATAAAGGCTATGATGATAGAAATCAGGGCGATGTTTGACGCCGATATGGCACTGATTAGAGGAGAGGTAAACACACTTGCAGGCCGCGTAACCTCGGCAGAGGAGACGCTCAGAGGCACTGGGGTGGCGCAAACGGCCACGGACGCAACTTTGGGATCCCTACAGAAACAGTGCACTACACTGGCAGCTCAGCTAGCAGGCATGGAGGATAAAGCAAAAGCGCGCAATGTGCGTATTAGAGGGGTACCGGAAACCATCAATAATATGGAACTGCCTCACTACTGCAGAAGGCTGATAGCCACACTGTTACCACCAAAACAGGCTAAACAGGCTGGAATTGACTCTTGCTTTCGACTCCCTAAGGCCACAAAGGCACCACAAGATGCCCCAAAGGATGTATTGCTTAAACTGGTTCGGGACTCTGACAGAGGGGCCCTTATGGGAGCAGCACGAGGTTCCCCCACAATCACTTTTGAAGGAGCAAGCTTGACACTGTACAGGGACCTGTCGAGACATACCCTCTTGTGGCACAGAACTTTCCGCCAGATTACGCAACACCTACGTGATAACTCTTCCTTATAAATGGGGTCCCCACAGACTGATGGCGGAACATGATGGAAAGACACACCTCTTACTGAGCGCTTCGGAAAGAATCGCCTTTCTTCCAATCGATGGGCATCCCGATACCTGTGATGAACACAGAAGCCTGCCCACCGTGGAACATCGCGGAAGTTACTCCCTTTGCACCCAGGGGAACGGCACTACGGGCGACGGACCAGCAAACCTGAGATGAGCGGACACTCACCCCTACAAATTTACATAATGTACTTTGTCGGGGAGATTACAACTCCCAGTTCAAGGCCTCTTAGGCCCATTATTTACACCAGTTTATATGCATGTATACATGACTTCTCGTTACGTTGATACTCACTCCAACATTCATAATCACATTAGCTAGACACTCACAGCTCAGATTAAGGGATTCCAACTCCACCCTGGCTCCGTAAACTGACTGCCCAAGACATGTCCTACGCAATTACCCCCCCTCCCCCACCCTTACGAAGACAGAGTAGGGTCTTAATAAAAACTAGTCTATACCTTCATACCAAGGGGTAAGCGACCCACCTGGAAAACTCCGACCGACCTAAGGGCCCACATAAGGGCAGGAGCATTCACAGGCCATACCGATTACACCTCCCCAACCCCCCTACTGTATTTGCCCCAGGCAAGGCACGATACCCTGAACCACTATGCAGGGCACACTAAGCTTAACGCCCAAACCCTCCCAGACATATTGCTGTACTTCTTCTATACAGAAAGAGGAGGATTAGCCTGATTCACAAAACAAAAAACGGGTAGACGACGCACATGTGCGACTTTATAACATGTAATGATGATCTAGTATGTAAAATGTTACACTTTATCTCTCTGAGCACATACTGTAATTGATTATCTTGACTTGCAAACCCACAAAAATAAAGAATTCCAAAAAAAAAAGTGGTGCAGGGAAGGACAACCAATGAACTGGCATCAGGGTCATGGGCATCCAAGGCTTATTGATGCACAAGGGGAGTGAAGGCTAGTGCATCTGGTTCAATCACAGAGAAAAGCTACAGTAGATCACATTACTGAAAAATGTAATGCTGACCCTGATTGAAAGGTGTTAGAACATATAGTACATCATAGTTTTCTGTGTATGGGGTGGTATAGATGGCTGGGTGCATGCATGTGCCCCATTTACAGGAGGAAGTGATGGCAGAAGAATGCACTATGGGAAGATGACAGGCAGATGGAGGCAGTGTTATGTTCTAGGCCATGTTCTGCTGGCATTCATATGAATGTTTATTTGACACATATCACCTACCGAGAGATTGTTGCAGATGACCCCTTTATGACACATGCCTTTATGGTAAAGATGTTCCCTGATAGAAGTGGCCTCTTTCAGCAGGCTAATACACCCTGCCACACTGTGAAAATTGTCCAGGAATGGTTTAAAGAACATGATAAAGAGATCACGATGTTGACTTGGCCTCCAAATTCTCAAAATCTTAATCAGATTGAGCATCTGTAGGATGCAGTGGAATAACAAATCCCATCCATGAAAGCACTATCTTTCATCTTGCGGGACTTAAAGAATCTGCTGCTAATGTCTTGGTGACAGATACCACTGGGCATGTTCAGAGTCTTGTCGAGTCCATGCCTCAAGGCATCAGGGCTGTTTTGGCTTCACGAAGCAGACCTACATGATATTAGGAAGGTGGTTTTAATGTTGTGGTTGATCAGTGTACAAGCAGCATCATGTGCACCTTTTTCTTATGTTCTTTGAACTCCCCATGTTAATCTTAATTATATTGATCTTATATTTTACTTGGCCTGGGATTCATCACATGTATCATTTCTGCTTTTGTGAGACTGAATGTTGACTCGTCCTGCATAGCATATTAGAGATTATTCTCACTTCACTGGGAATTGTAAAGAACTAACAGGTGGACTGCAAATTGTAAGCCAAAATAACTGGTAACCTAGAATTTACATTTTCCTTGTTAGTTCTTCACCAATCCCAAATAATTTAATACATTTGATAGGGTTTTCAAAGTGCATTACAAGCACTGGAATTAGGGTGTTTCTTTTATAGCAATACATTATGTTGTTATGCAATATTTTAACTCTACATTGAAGGTGATATATTACTTAAGCAATGATAAAAAAAACAAAAAACAACTTAAAATATATGCAACATATTTCTCTTGTATTAACAATAAACATCTGTTACTCCCAGCTCTGGGAATGTCAGCGTTCTAAATTATGAACAATGGTAACTTGCTAACAGTAAATACATAAAATAAAAATAAATAAAATAAAAATCATTAAAATAATGCTGTTGTTTTCTCTTTAATAAATTGAATACCTGACAGTGGAACCATAAAATTGTACATCATTTACAGGGACACACAAAGGCTATATAAACAAATCCTTTTTCTGGAACATCTAACATGCATCTGCTGCTGTCAAAATGCCAGTGGTACAGCTATAAAATGTTAGCATCAAATGTATAGAGCCAAATATATGAAGGCAACAATCTGTGCAAATCTAAAAAATATACAGTTCAAATCTCAGTTTATATATTAGGCAAGTTTGTGTAATTTGTTTTAAAACAGCACCTGTGAGATTAAACGTTTCTATTACATGAGTACTTATGAATGATTAATAGTATCTACGTGTCGGACTGTTACTCTCATTGATAACAAATAGAACCAAGAGGAGTGGGACCCTGAGGGATTAGTTTTAGCTCAGCTATTTTGACTTGAAGTTACCAACACTAGAGAATAAACCAGCCAACCTCTTTGGACTACTATATTTTGATGTTTTTTCCTTTGTATAGTTGTAAACCAGAATTTCCATTCGTAATCTAACATATAATCACTGATAAATGCACCCAGGTTTCTTCCTGAAATATAAGTGTAATTTGACTACACACTTGCTATAAATTAAATTATTAGATATTATGGCAAAATTTTAGACCCAAGAATAATTTTACTTAAATATTTTCCTTGTAATGTATTCTGTATTTGTAAAACCAACTAAAACTGCAGTGGGAAACCTCACCTTCACTTAACCTAATGATATAATATTGATGAACAAGAGTACAGCACTGACACAACTGTTTGCAAATGAAGCACCAGGACTTGAAAAGGACCAGCAGGAGGAAGTTGGTGGACATCCTGAGGTAAGTAAAACCTACCTTCCCCTGCATCCACCAGATCTGTTACTTTCAGGGATCTTTGGTGCAAAGACTTTCAAAAGGGACAGATCCGCTTTAATGTAATTGCACGACGGAAAAGGAGAGGATTGCTTTAGCTAATGTATGGACACGAACTCTGGGTGCCTATGAATATAGCTACAAAATTAAATTATTAAGATGACAAATAAAAGTATGACAAAACCAAAAATAGTAAATATCATGGAGCACTTTCTTCCTAACCTCAAATTATGCCAACAGCAGAATTCTAGAAGAAGTGCCAGACTAATAGACAATCAGCTAGTCAGTCGGGCAGAGATAGGTAGACAATTCCCCATTGCTTGATTATTGACTCTCGTTGAAGCTTGGAGTATGTGTCTTTTCCACCTTGTAGCTGCTCTACAAGTACCCACAGTCTGATCTCTGATTATGTCCAAGGCTGACCTCTCTGCTTATTCCCTGACTGGTACTCTGCATGAATATAAAAAAAAAATTCTTGTTACTTAGTACTTTCCTCAAAGTCTTTCATCCTGTCAGCTCTGCCTCTCCAGCTGATGCCCTCAGCCTATGAACCCCCTCCGATCCAAGGCTTCCTGATTCACGACTCAGACCTCAACTGAAGTGGAGGGGCAGACCTGATGGCCATCAGATTGTAGGCTTTATGGTTAAACTGTTAACAGTTTGACCTCTTGATATAAGCCGGTGTCTTCTTTGCACCAATTGTGTTCAAATGAAGTTGTTATGGTGCCCAGAGGGTTCCTTTAACTTTAAAATTCTGCAGTAAACACTTTGATTATTTTTTCTTTTATAACATTGTTTTAAAATATTGCATCATAGATATATTACTTGCCACTTATTTTTCCATTTAAAGAAGTCACATCTTTTTTATCCTTATTCAATAGAAAATTTTCTCTTTTCTCCTGATTAAATTGGTCTTACACCCCCTCCTTTTTTCATATAAAATATAAACAAGTACAATGATTATTTGAGAAAGTATGGGCTTCTTTGGCAAATATTGTACATTTAGAATTAAGCAATGTGCACAAATAAACAATAACGCCCAATCTATTTTTAATGCAAACATTAAATGTAATTTCTATATATTTTGTTTGTCACGCATCTGCTGGTAATACATCTTTATTATATTACATGCTGTGTAAAAATAAAAGACAAAGTAACAAAAGATGTTTATATTTTTGATATAGTATTTCCTTGCAGTGTTTTACAAACTGTATTATATTGTTTGTCTAGCAGTTGTAGATTTGTATTTTGCTAATTTTCAGCATGAAGGATCTGTTGTCACAATTGGTGATCCTCTACATGTCTCATAAGATTCAGGTAATGAATGACAATAACATTGTGGGGCTGAATCTCTCAGTGTGATGATCATGATGCACTCCAGATCTTGTGAACTACATCTTCCCTGATGCTTTGCCAACATTAAGGCTGTAACAACATTATTGGAGATGTGGTCCACAACATAGAATGGAACGGCAGATAAGAACCATTCGGCCCAACTAGTCTGACAAATTTTCTAAACACTCTCATTAGTCCTTGACCTTATCTTATATCTATGAGATCCTTATGCCTATCCCACACATGCTTAAACTCCCTCACTGTGTTAACCTCTACCACTTCAGCTGGAAGGCTATTCAATGTATCTACTACCCTCTCAGTAAAGTAATACCTAGTGATATCATTTTTAAACCTTTGCCCCTCTAATTTAAGACTATGGCCTCTTGTTGTGGTAGCTGTTTTTATTTTAAATATAGTCTCCTCCTTTACTGTGTTGATGTTTCTATCATATCCCCCTTGTCTCTTTAACCTTTCCAACATCCTCTAACCTGGCGTGCCAAAGGTGGCCTACCACTATGCTAAATAAATAAAACATATGAATGTGCATTGTAACGGATCACTTGGCACCCCGACTGGGTACCTCCGTTGAAGGATGCTCCTAGCACTTCCTGAGGACTCCAAGCACTGCAGCAGACACCAAAACCACCGAACCGTAGGAGCATATGAATGTTCTCAAGCATTGAATGTTGTATACAGCTGAATAGGAAAAACCATGCGAATAGGTTTACACTCCTAGCAGTCAAACTGGAACAGCATACAATAAATCCTCCCCCAATAATGAGACAACACTTCACTTTGAGGGTTAAGCAGGAACTGTATTACTTGGCACCAAAGGGCCTTCTTTTATACAGGTTTTCCCTACATAGGACCACCCACAGGGTTTTTCAGAACAACCAAAAAACACATTACAACATATACAATGCAAGTACAGCAGCCAATCAGACACAATGGGACAATGGAAACACACCCAACATATTCCTCCCCTCTGCTTAGGAGATAATTGAGTCAATGACTGTATCTACTCAATTATCTCCAAGCTGAAAAGTTATACTTTTTATACATTTTTATAGCATTGTGAGCTTACATCACATACGAATAAAACTTATATTTCTGTGATCAGCATAACCTGGGGGGCAACATATGTAAAAATCACATGAATCCTTCCAGGGGTTAAAAAGTTAGGTTGAGGTCCCTTTATTATCAATTGCAAGCATGGCTTTTCCTTCCCAAACCAGTTCCCACTGGTCTGGCAGTGTCCCTGGGACAACTCCCTGCTTGAGAACAATGGAGCTGGGGGAGGGGAAGAGCCTCACCTTCCCAGGGATTCAAAGTGGAAGAAAAAGTGTCCAAAAAGTTTCCATGTGTCCATACACTGTACAATAAAAGTCCATAAGCCCAAATCAGTTCTTAAAGGGCAATACATCCCAGGGCCATAGTCGCAGGGCAGGAGGCTAGCAATCAGTCCTCTCCAATGCCCAGTGGCGAGGTCGGTTTCGCCACATGCATAAAATAAACTTTTGTTTCCAACATCACCATGAACTACACTCAATGCCTGAACTACACTCAATGCCTGAACCACAAATGATCTGTAAGTGGAGATTACTACTGTCCACAATAGACTCTGCAAGTTGGACATCGACAACATGAAAAACTGTATCAACAAGGCAAGTGCATTTCATATAAATTGCATTCTATTTCTATAGAAAATATCAGCGTCATTTATACACCGATTTAACTCAGGGACGTGGCCCGGGAAATAAAAATGAAAACATATGACATTACACAATCACAAAGTTTTACGTTTTTATTAATCTTTCTAATATAAAATACAATTTTTTTTTTGATAAATATGCAATAGCTTACAACTATGCTTTCTTTCATGGAAAAGCTCTAGAATTCTTGGACACATCTGTTTCTGCATTGGTCTATAGCCATATTTAGAAGAGAAATATTAACAGCTGTACATTTTCTGTGCATTTCTTACTTTGCGTGCATGTACAAAGTTAAAAAGATAAGCACACCTTGCCACATGTCTGTTCAACTCACTAATAAACTAACTGAACTACCTGAATCTTTTCAACACTAATTTAATATTAGTTATAATACATTTTATATATCATTTATTAAAACAGTATGGTAAAGCTGTCAGAATGATATGTATTAATAAAAAAAAGTTTGAGCAATCGTAATATATGACCACTCTTGAACAGTGTGTGACATCAGTGCATTATTCATTGTCTTGTCTCATCCAATAAGAAAAATGTTTAGCATGGAACAGAAAACACTCACATACATCATAAGTTACATGTGATCTAGATAAAATCCTTAATAATTTACCAAAAAGTAAAAAAAAAAAAAAAAATTCAAAAAAGTTACCTAGATCTAAAAGACCTAGATCCAAGTACCTGTGTAAAAGGGAAAAGGGAGAAGCAACGGAGGCTAGGAATTACCCTAAGCATGTTCTGAATGCAATTCACATTTACCTTAATTTAATTTCAAGTTTACCTTAATTTTTTTAACTTTATCAACAGGAATTGTAGTATCACCACTGGTAAACATAGCAACCATGGGAGTGTGGAGGGTTCCATCTCCGAATACTTGTGATGTGACGAGAATTTTGTGTTTGGCCCACCAGCATGTTAGTGTAAAAAATGCTTCCCATTATATCCAAAAGTTGGATAGCTTTACTCTGTCGAAAATATGTACATGTAGCATTTTTCTGTGATTTTTTTGAACAGATTTCAGAAAATGCTCTGCTGGAATTCATCTTGAAATTCAACAGTCCATGCCAATTTTTTTTTGACTTGATACACTTACTATATTTGTAGCAGAACGCTTCTAACAATAAATTGTACTTCAATTTAAGACGCAGTTGTGGGGAAACTGTTGGTTTTATTGCCCTGTGTTCATACACTTCCCAAGTATCACTGTTTTGTCAGTCCCTGTCTGAGGCTCCTTTACAATAACTGACCTCCCTTTTAGTCTCCAGCTTTCTCTTCTCTCTCATTGTGATCTAATTCCCACTTTATTAATCTGCCTAAAGACGTTTTTTACAGCACACTCTTCATTGTAATCTTGTACTGTTATCTTGGTGTACACGGAAGGGAATAATACAAACGGCATGTACGGTGAGCAAAACAGACTAGTATTACATTTCTGACTTTAAAAAAAAAATGTTCAGTCAACTTAAAGCCATGATTAGTCACAGGCCACTTAAATTAGGTCTTAAATAAGAATAGTGAGTAATAGTGACAATAACAGCATGGAACTAGGATAAGCCAAGGCTAAACAGTGGAAATTGTGTGGTTGTCTACATGATGCAAGCAGGCAACATTAACACCATGTAGTACTGACACGTAGGCCTGGCATTGCTCTTGACACACATGTACCAAATGCATCACAATGAAAGCTATTTGGTGTGATGCATGTTTTGAGTGGCAGGGTTTCATGTGCTTTATCTGGAGCATACACCAGTGTAGTGTAAACATACAGCATGTTTTAATGTTGCCGTTTGTATTTTTACTATAAGGGCTATTTACTAAATTGAGAATTCAAAGTGAATTTCAAATTTAAAGGAACACTAACATTTTGAATACAAATCTGTATTCCTAAAATTACAGTGTACCTATACTTAGTAGTACTAGGTCTCTCGTTTCCTAACCCTTTCTAAACCCTTTCTACTTACCTTGATCCAAAACCCAGAACCAAGGCTTCCTCAGCGCTGCTGTCCTATCATCCACAGGTGACGTCACATAGGAGGCCCTGGATGGTCCAATTAAATGCTCCTAACAGAGGAGCATTGGGAACCTAATGCACATGCACGGTGAACACCACACATGCATTCGAAATTCCCCATAGGAAAGGACCGAGGCAATGCCATCCTATGGGGCTTCCATGTAACCTGACTGAGTTTTACTCAGTCTGTGTCCTAGAATAGTATGACAGTCACTAGAAGAGGAGGTAACCCTAGAACGTAGACATTGCAAAAAGTGGGCAGACTAGATGGGCCGAATGGTTCTTATCTGCAGTCACATTCTATGTTTCTATGATTAACTGAGATGAAGTGGTCTTGGTGACTATAATGTTCCATCTAGGCCAGAGTAGCTAAATGAACCGGTTTGGCTAGTTTGAACGCCTTTATTTAGAATTAGTAGACTTGCCAAATGTAAAACTTAAATGTGTTATTTCTTTACTATTTTTTTTACTATTATGGAAAATATATTTGTCTTGCAACAAAGAACCATCGTCTGCCAATTGTTTTAGGGTCATTTAATGAAACTGAAATCTGGGTTTATGCCTATAAAACACATTTTCTATCAACATTTTTATAGTCTATGTTTTATTTGTTATTTTTCTCTTTGGCTTTTTGAAATGTACAAGTACAGATACATAGTCGCTTTTTAGTCCATCGTCTGAAATCATTTACTAAAAATAAAGAAGAGATTTTTATAGAATTCTCAAGATTTAATCTAATTCTATAATCTTATTGTTGACAAATCTAATTAAATTACCTCAATGTGGAATCTAATTGATTTGCCTTGGTCTCATTAAATTTAATGCAATATCTCTAACACCATATTATTTCTAAGGAAGAACCAAAATTCAAGAACATGTGCTTATCTCTGGTTCCATCAATCTGAAATGTGTGAGCACTTACAAGTTAATAACTTTCAAAGAATTATAAACAACTGCACACTTACCTGCCTAACGCTTTAAAGGACCACTCTAGGCACCCAGACCACTTCAGCTTAATGAAGTGGTCTGGGTGCCAGGTCCAGCTAGGGTTAACCCATTTTTTTTAATAAACATAGCAGTTTCAGAGAAACTGCTATGTTTATAAATCCTGTCTCACTGAGAGCCGCTAGAGGCACTTGTGAGAACACGCAAGCGTCCATAGGAAAGCATTATAAATGCTTTCCTATGAGACCGGCTGAATGCGCCCGCAGCTCCTGCTGCGCATGCGCATTCAGCCCAGGAGGAGGATCGGAGGCGGAGAGGAGGAGGAGAGCTCCCTGCCCGACGCTGGAGAAAGGTAAGATTTAACCCCTTTCCTCTCCCCAGAGCCCGGCGGGAGGGGGACCCTGAGGGTGGGGGCACCCTCAGGGCACTATAGTGACAGGAAAACGAGTATGTTTTCCTGGCACTATAGAGGTCCTTTAAATGTATATATTATCTTCACCAATGCAAAAGTTAGAGGGTTTCTGTTATTAAAAATTTGGAGCATGGAATTGAAGTCATTAAGTTCAGCTTACTTTCCATGTCTTTGGAGTAAACATGGTTTTAGTAAACATTCTATTATTTTGTGCCAGTTCAAATTGAGCATTAAAATGCCCTAAATGGACCTTAATCTACAACATCTCCTGCTGCTCCTGGGATTTTCTTTTTATATCTATTCTACGTCACAGAATATTAACCTTTAATGTGGGATTTATGCAGAGGACAAATGTGTGTCGCAGGAGAGATACATTCCAGCATTGTCACATGTGTCATTAGTAAGTTAAAAAGAGCTTGGTCTTCAATAAATAAGACTGATTTTGTAATGACCATATTATCTAGCCAATACATTATAGACACGGTTGATGTGAAATTGTAATAACATTTCATAATGATCTTATCGTATATACTCGAGTATAAGTCGAGTTTTTCAGCACATTTTTTGTGCTGAAAAACACCCACTTGACTTATATTCAAGTCAATGTCTGTATTATGGCAACTTACATTGCCATAATACAGACCAGGACCGCCGGGCTCATTACAAGCATGGCGGTCCTGTTGGGGGCTGGCAGGGAGCGTTTACTTACCTTTCCTGCAGCTCCTGTCAGCTCCCTTCTCTCTCCTCCGGTCAGCTCCCCTGTCAGCTCCACTGTAAATATCGCGAGAGCTGCGGGGTCACCGCGCACCAGTCACACCACGAGACTTATAGTGGAGCTGACAGGGGAGCTGACCGGATTGGAGGAGAGAGAAGGGAGCTGACAGGAGCTGCAGGAAAGGTAAGTAACAACTTTCTGCCAGCCCCCCTCCTACACAGCCCATCCACTGGACCACCAGGGAATGAGAGTCCCCCTCCCTGGCCATGTATCAAGCAGGGAGGGGGGATGAAAAAATCTAAATAAAAATTAAAATAATTATACAATTAAAAAAAAAAAATATTAAAATTAAAAAAATATATTAAAATTAAAAAATAAAATAAAAAATACTAAAATAAAAAAATAAAAAAAATAAAATAAAAAAATTTCAAATTAAAAATTAAAATTAATAAAAATGCCCTCCCCCACCCAGTTCACACACACACACACACACACACACACACACACACACACACACACACACACACACACACACACACACACTCTGCATTATATACACACACTCATACAAACAATCTGCATTATACACACACACTCTGCATTATATACACACACTCATGCACACACACACTCTGCATTATACACACACACACACTCATACAAACTCTGCATTATATACACACACACACTCTGCATTATATATACACACAGAGTGTGCATGTATAATGCAGAGTGTGTGTGTATATAATGCAGAGTGTGTGTTTTTATGAGTGTGTGTGTATAATGCAGATTGTTTGTATGAGTGTGTGTGTATAATGCAGAGTGCGTATTTGTAAGAGTGTGTGTGTATATAATGCAGTGTGTGTGTTTGTATGAGTGTGTGTATATAATTATAAAAATCACAGAATTTCATAGCCCCAAGTTTTACCCTCGACTTATCCACGAGGCATAGCATATTTCACAATTGTTGGTCACAAAACTACACTCTACTTATACATGAGATCGACATATACACGAGTATATGTAAGTAACAGCTGATAGCCAGTGTCTCTGTGTTTCAGATATCAAAGTTATATGTACCAATCTGAAGTTCTGAAGTTACATTTAAGGAAGGATGTTACATTAAAAAAAAAATATCATTATAAAATAGAACTTTATTTTTCTAAGTATGCTGTTTGTCACAAATGTATGTGCCAAGGTTAAGCTCCCCAACACGCAAACTAAGGGGCTCAAAAGGCACACAAAGCCAGACGTATTACCGGTCCTTCAAATGGCCGGACTTAATGTGAAAAGGTACAAGGATGAGAATTGAAAGGTCAGACAAGCCAAGGTCAGGATAGGAGATGGAAGAAAAAGCGAATAACAAAGCCAAGGGTTAAGAAACAAGTCGCATGCCCCCTAGCTAGGAATAGCGCGTGCATGCGCGTGCACCCGGGCGCGCGCGATGTCTGATGGGCGTCTGTACAGCGTGGTAGGACAGGACGGATGGCGGGACCGGAGCAGCGCGGACCGGGAGGAGGTATGACAGAATGTCACATTTCAATTGGGATTATGTCCTTTATACTTAAAATATTGGTTGAGGATAATGTAGGTTGAGGATGACCTACACTTTGCTAATATGACATAGCGTGACGTGATGACATTTTAGTGGTGGCTAACTCGTTCAGATTGTTATAATATGTTTCTCAATGATGGGGAAATTCTGAAAAATATATGAAATTGAATTTCTTTTCTTAAAGACATTTTCTAGTGCCATTTAACTTCCTTCAGGTTGTATGGGTCAGTCAAATATGGGAAAAGTTTTAAAGGTTTGACATAAACTCACTAAATATGCTTTACTTAATGCATTTTTGTATTAAGGGCTTGGGGGCCTGGAGCTGAATTATAGTTTGCTTAATGTAATGTATTTTGTATATATTATTTTTTTTTACTTGATATACAAATATGTATTCCTAAAATTACAGTGTGCCTATACTTAGCAGTACTATGTCTCTTGCTTCCATCCCCACCCCTCTCCCCCATTTGTCTTTCAAAAAAAAAAAAACCTTTCTACTTACCTTGACCCAAAACTCAGAACCAAGGCTCCCTCAGCGCTGCTGACCACTGGGATAAACGGAGAGGCTGGAGGAATAAAAGGATAAGAGAAGAAGTTGTCAGTTCCATTCAGTTAAATATAATTTAAACAACTCATCTCACCATTTGTAGAGTCTGCTTGCATTTGTTAGAAAAAGGAATATTCCAAAGTTATCAGCATCGGTTGTATGTGTAATTTGATACTTTTAGATATGCCCACCACACTTTATCACTTAGTCTTACTCCTAACACACATAACGAACTTATATGCAGAAATCCTTTCTTATTTCCACACAGACACCAAGCACACTGCCAAGTTCCTTTCCACACACATATTGTCACAGGTCTAGTCAGGAAGGGACGCTGACCAGAGCAGCAACCTCTAGAGGTTGGAACCCAGAATGCAAAGAAACCAGCATCCATATAAATCAAGGCAAAAGCAAGTGTATTGTTATTTACATGGAACATAATATAATCAAATACAAGGGCAGATAACTCAATGTAAGTGAAGGAAGGAATCTGGATACAGGGAGCAAGGAACTCAGGAAGGCAGCTAGCTCAGGAACTCAGGGAAGCAGCCATGTCAGGAAATAGGGGAAGCAGCATGCCCAGGAAGCCAGGAAAGCAGCATGCTTAGTGTGACAAAATGCCTTTTGTCCCTGGATTGTTAGGTGACAAGCTGCCCTTTGCCCTCGGCTTTTGGAGGAGCCTGATTGCCAGCCTCCTGCCTCATGACTATGGCCCTGGGTTATATGGCCCTTTACAAACATTATTTGGGCTTATGGACTTTTATTGTACGGTGTTGGCCCTTTAAAAACAGTGTATGGACATACTGAAACTTTTGAGACACTTTTTCTGTCCCTTTGAATTCATGGGAAGGTGTGCCTCTTCCCCTCCCCCAGCTCCATTGTTCTCCAGCAGGGAGTTGTCCCAGGGACACTGCCAGACCAGTGGGAACTGGTTTGGGCAGGAAAAGCCATGCTTCCTTTGGTTACAAAGGACTTCGAACTAACTTTTGAACAAATGGAAGGATTTGCATGATTTTGGGGTATGTTTGTATTTGGGATGTGCTGATTAATAATATGTGACTTTTATTGCTATTGGATGTATGGTTTTAGAGTTATGAAAGTTGGGTAAAAAGTGTGTTTTAAAATGTATAGATAATTGGGTTACCTCTCAGGCTAAGGGGAGAAGATGTGTGGGATGTAACCATTGTGCGATTGGTTGTACTGTGTCCCACCCTGTGGGATGTCCCCTTGCATGGGGACTTGCATAAAAGCCAGTATGTGGTCATTAAAAGCAGATCATCTTGTACCTTCATGAAGTTTCGGCTCATGTTTGGGGGATTAGAGAAACTACACTCTGGGGATTGCTATAATCACTATACTCCCCAGGGTATAATCACTAAGCTCTGCTAAGAGCTTGTTCCTGTTCCTGCTCTCTGGAATTTGGAGAGAGTTAGACCTGCTGGAAGCTGGACCCTGGTCCTGGGTCCAGAGTGGGTGGAGACGGTGAGACCCCAACCAAGCTGCGGCGGTTCGTGGGGTCTGCAGTGGTTATGGTGTCAGGCAGAGTGCTTGGAGTCCTCGGAAAGCACTAGGAGCATCCGTCGGCGGAAGGTACCCGGTCGGGGTGCCAGCGGTTCCGTCACACTTAGGAACACAGACTATTATGCAGGACAACAGGACCAGACCAAAAACAATATTAATGAACTGCCAAAGAAGAAGGGGTTGAGACTCAAATAAATAGGGAGGAGATAATTGCAAAGTAAGGCCAGCCGGGAGCAGAGAAAGTCTAGGTACAGCAGCCTGTAACAGCACCACAGACAGATAGTGGCATGGTGAGCTACTGCACCAGACTGAGAGTAAACAGAATCGTGACAAATATACACCATCAGTTTAGTCATCCACATACCACTAATTCCAGACAACTTTTTGGCTGGCTTAACATCAGTGAGGAATGGAAATCCACAACAGTGGGAAAGGTTAACTATTATGAGGTAGATAGGATGAAGTTTGTTATGTGTTTAGTGTTTTCAGCACAATAATAAGTGGCTATCTTATTGTTCAGAAGCATGCATCCCAACTGTCCCGATTTTCATGTCCTGTCCTGCATTCCAAGTTAGTTCTACAACAAGCATAGCATGAGCACATCATTAAACATGCTTGCACTATGTTCAGGGCACTAGGGCATTGCAGAGAGTTCTAAACCAGTGTGCCTTTCTAGACGGGTCAACCCTATTGACACGATTAAGCCACTGGCTAGCCTCCTATATGTCCCTCCTACATTTTTAGAGTTGGAAGGTATGCAGAAGCATCAAAGCAATTGTAACGGCTACCCAGCTGGAGAGGGGTATCTGCCGTTGGAGACGTCCTTTTCTAGGCAAGCTGCTGTGAAGTAATGGAGTTCTTATTCCCATCCACGATATCCAAGTGTATAATCCAGGAGTGCTGTAAAATGAGGCAGAGTAACGGTACCATAAATCCCCTCCAAGAACGAGACGAGGCTACGTTTTGAAGGGTCAAGTAGAACTGATGTTTATTGACAGGGGGTCTCCTTTTATGCAATGGTGCCCTCTGAAAGGCTACACCCACATAATTATCACAACAGCCAATTACATACATGGTTCAACCCCCACGTCTCCTCCCCTCAGAAAACATATAACACAATTAAAACAGACACAATTTTAACTACATTCTGGATGTACCCCAAAAACAGGGGGTACACCTTTAAGTCCATCACTGCTTAATAGCTCTCACTCAGGGGAACAATATATCCAAATTTCAGTCCATTCGGTTGAGGGGTTCGGGAGTTATGGATCTTTGAAGTTTTGACCGACCGCACAGGTTTTCCAGCCGAAAAGAGTTCCATAAGTTTTGGCCTTGCGGTCGGTCTCCGTTCGTGCATAAAAACCCCACAAACCCCTTGACATCCACAGTCATCCTGGTGTTCGCCTGAATCCCCATGAATGCTTAAACAAAACTACCGAACGGCCGGTCGTTTGGTAGTTGCAGCACAAACTTACGAGCTCCTGGAGGTCTCAGCGGTGTTCGCCTGTTTGCGTATCCGTTTTTAGTTCCATGCGTTCACAGGCAAACACCGCCGTTCGTGCGTAAGATGGCCGCGAACACGTGTAAAGTCCCGAAATGGCAGGCATCTAACCTAAGCACAAAGGGATTCGTATGAACCATGCGAACGGCTCCACGATCACTGGGAGGTAAAATAACAATTAACTGTTCCCCTGGGTGGTCTGATGTTCGGTATTTTGGGCTGTATGTTACAGTAGCAATATTCACACGAAAACTAGCCATTCGGTTTCTGTTTAACACATCCAGCAGCATTGTTAATTAAGTCCAGGCAAAAGTATAGGCATAATCATAGTTCTGTTACGGCAATCACCTGTATTAAGCTAGAATTGCAAAGGTAATTGGATGACTTAAATGCATACTACAGGCATCAAAATAAGTTTAGCTATATCTTAACTTGGGCCCTATATCTTATGGGAAGCCAATTTAGGGACTGGCAGAGGGGGGAGGAGTGGGAGGTAAGGGTGGACAGGATGATGAACCTAATCATAGACTGTAACAAGGCAAGTTTGGAACACATAAAACCGCTTAGAAGTGGATTGCAGTAGTCAAGGTGAGAGAGTATAGCAGCACGGACCAACACCTTAGCCTCGTCTGGTGTTAAATGGGCCAGATGTGCGCTATGTTTTTAAGATGGAAGCAGCAGGATTTGGCGATTGGGGGGTGAATGAGAGGTCAAAGTCAAAGGGAAAACCTAGACAACAAGCCTGAGAGGTAGAGCTAATAGTGGCACCATTGACTTGGAGGGAGACAGACACTGAAGTTATGTTTTGGACAGGATAATTTTTAATAAGTAACCCTCCAGTTGGAAATAGCAGAGAGGCTGTCAGAGACAGGAGTCAAGAGGAGTATCGATAGATCAGGAGAGGACAGATAGATTTGTGTGTCATCAGAATAGAAATGATATTGGAAGCCAAAGGAGCCGATGAGTTTTCCAATAGAGGCAGTATAGATGGGGAACAGTAGGGACCAAAGACAGAACATTGGGGAGCATTAACAGAGAGGGGTTGGGAGAAGAGGCGTGCCAAACAAAGAAACACTAAAAGAGCGCTGGGAGAGGTGGGAGGAGTACCAGAAGACTACAGTATCTCATACACTGAGATTACAGAGGATGAGAAGAAGCTGTTGATGACAGTGTCAAAAGCAGCAGAAAGGTCAAGGAGAATTAGGGTAGAATAGTGACCATGAGAATTTGCAGCGATTAGATCATTGAATACTTTGGTCACAGCTGTTTCGGCTGAGTGACGAGCACGGAAACCAGACTGGAGAGGATCAAGCAGAGTGTTGGATTTAAGGAAGTCTGTCAATCTTGCATACACAAATCTTTCAAGGATCTTGGAGACAAACAGCAGAAGCGACATTGGGCTGTAGTAGGATGGGGAGTTAAAGTCAAGAATGGGCTTTTTCAGAATTGGTGTTATGGTTGCATGCTTGAAAGGTGAAAGATATGTGCCAGAAAAGACTGAGAGATTGAAAATTTTAGTGAGAGGGAGAGCAAGATAAGGAGATAGAGTATGAATGAGATACAAGGGAATTATTGGTAGGATAAGGAGAGAGATGAGAGATCTATTCCTTGATTGTTAATATTTTTTCACTGACGTGAGTTGCAAAGTTTGTGGCTGTCAAGTTGGTAGGAGGAGCAACAGGGTAAAGAAGAGAGTTAAAAGTGGGAAAAAGGTGTTTGGGTCGCAGGAAAGCGTGGTTATGAGGATATTGAAGTAGTTTTCTTTTGCAGTGGTCCATACATTAATAGTGGCGGAAGTCAGACGCAGAGTGAGACTTTCTCCAGCAGTGTTATTTGGTCAGCTTTGTGTTACAAGGTTGTAATTGTGGGCGCTTGCTGCATTTAAATGTAGGAGGTTCAACGATGTCTAGTTGAGAGGAGAGGGTGAAATTGAGATAAAGGTTGCAGAGTTAGGGCAGGTGAGGTTTGAAATGGGTAAAAGAAGAGTTTGGGAGTTGGTGGAGAATTGCTGCTGGTCAAGATAGTGGAGGTTTCTGCAAGATTGATGTGCGGAGGGTGGTGAAATTTTGGTTCGGGGTATGCTGAAGTCAAAGGTCAGCAGATGATGGTCAGACAGAGGAAATAGAACATTGTAAAGATGAGAGGTGGTACAGAAATCAATGCAGATGAGATCAATAGTGTTTCCTGTGGTACAAGTTGCTGAATTAGAACATTGCATAAGGCCAAAGGAGGAGGTTACAGAGAGCAGATGAGACTCATCAGGGCAGTTGTGGTTGTTGAATGGGATGTTAAAGTTCCCAAATATTGGGGAAGGAGTGCTAGAGCAGAGGAAATGGGGTAGCCAGGAAGAAAAGTGTTCAATGAATAGCCTAGGATGACCCGACGATAAATTATGGCAATTCTTAAAGGGGTCGGTTTAAATAGGTGCACAGTATGAACTTCAAAAGAAGGAAAAGATAGGGCAGGTACAGGGAAGATTGGTTGAAAGGTACAGTGAGAGGAGAGAAGGATACGTACACCACCTCTTTTACAATTGAGTCTGAGAGTGTGGGAGAATTGTGGTCCATCGAAAAATAAAGAAGCAGGAGTAGCACTATCAGAGGGGGGCAGTCAGGTCTTAGTGAGTGCAAGCAGTTTGAGAGAATTTGAGATGAAGAGGTTGTGTATGGCTGTTGATTTCATATTGCTGCAGATGGAGCGGGCGTACCAGAGTGCACAATGGATGTTGGTGGATGAGGAAAAACAGCAGGGAACTGGGGTGGGGTTATATGAGAATTGTGTGGTTTCTGGTTGTGTCTTAGTATGAGCAGAGAAGGTGATGAGCACTGGATTGGGATAGACATCAACAGCTGCTAGAAGCAGGAGGAGAGATAGTGACAGGAGGTGTGAGTAGGTTTTATATAGATGGGGTCTAGGTTGAGATCAAATGGGAGTAGGAGAGAAAGAATTGGTGCTGAGGGAGAAAAGGTAAAAAAAGAGGAGAAGAAGATAGAACATTGCTCGGATGAGTATGCACTTCCAGAAAAACAGACTGTGCAATAAAGAAAGTTGAAACAAAAAATCTCTCTTTACAGGAAATATTTTGGAAGGTTGTGCAAATCACAAATAGGTAGGTGTGACTAAGGCTGTATAAACCAAGGGATTAAACCCTCTAAATGGCAGAGAATACATCAAACACATTAAGATAAAGTTGTTATGGTGCCTATAGTGTCCCTTTAGTTGTGATTTTGCCTATTACTGTGAAAATGGCTGGGTCTATCTTTATAATAGGCTTGAGAAGTTGGAACACTTAAAAAATGTACTATAGAGAAATTATCACCTTCTCAAATGTTTATCTGTTCTGAGATTTCCTAAGCTAATCTGTTTCCATTTTTAATGGCCAAATGATCAATTCAGCTGCATTACTGTTCACGTTAATGGTACAGATACAATGGAAACTTTTTTTAGTGGCTAAAAAAAAAGAAGAAATATTATTTGCATCACAACCACTTACAGTCATAGGAACATCAATTGTGTTTGTATTTCTGTGTCATTTTACGTGAAAAATAAAGAACAGAATGTCAACATACTGTCAGTTTGGGAAAATGTCCACACATAATAAAAAAAAAAAAAACTCTGCCTGGAATACAGAAACTTGGATTGCATAACTCATTACTCAAAAGCAAAACAACATGTTATCACAAACTTTTTTTTTTCAGATTTTTAATTGATCACATTACATTTATTGTTCATCATTTGGATCTGGACCATGTAATGATATCAAACAAAAAAATAGCTTTGCAGATATGTTCCTGTTATACACGCTCAGTAATAAATCTTAAATAAGGTAAAACACTTGGTGATAAATATTTGACACATTTCTACTTAAAGTTAAGAAAATGTTCCTGTAATTGTGTGTCATCAAGCACAAAGCGTAAATTGAAAGAATAATATTGTGTAATAAACAGCCGCTTTGAGTAAAACAAACCCATTGACGTTAAAAGCCATTTGCAGACATTTTTTCTCACATCTGTCTGCTTCCAAGAATATGCAGTAGTCATTAAACCTCAATATTAACTCTTGTTAACGTCTGGGGTCTTAAATCCTATTGCAGCACCAGTTCCTGTATGAGGTCAGTGGAAGTCACTGTGGCTTCTGCCTATTAACAATATAATTTTTTTCTTACTCCTGAACGGATATTGCATGTGAATTGTTTGGGAGAGTGAGACCCATTATATAACTAGCAGGGCAGCCAGAGCAGTGTCTGAAGCGGAGAGGAGGGCAGACCCACCCAAAGAATTAACAGGTCAGTCTGGTGTGAATTTATGCCAGGCTGCCTATCAATCCTACAAGTCAGCCCAATGAGGCCAAGACATGCAGGGAGAACTCTTTCAGTGCACACCATGATGCTCTTGTACTATGCTTTTTGTGGTCAGTTTTTGAGGACACTAGGGAACAAAGTTGGGATGGTCGGACAGGAACCAAAAATCAGGACTGTCCTGCCTAAATCGGGATGGTTGGGCGGCATGAAATTCTGCACTGCTTAGAATCAACACATGTTGACATAACACCATCTCGAAATCCCTGCATACTGTTTGGCTTCTCATCCCAAAGGTGCTCTATGGGACAGTGCAGGTATAAGATGATGTATGTTTTGCGTGAAGTTGAAAATAACCATAAGGGGATGCACATGGTCAGGAACTAATAGGGTCATTCATTGAAAATGAAGATGTTTTGATTTGGCTACAGGATATCAAATCTAAGGCCAAAAAAAGATAAACTGTAAAAATTCTTTAACTAGGCAAAATTAAGTCCTGGGGTCAAATGCCCATTACTTTTGGAAGGTAGCTATAGTATTTCATCAGCCTGAATATATAGTACAGCCCCCCCAAAAATGATACCTGTGCAAGAGAGAAAGGGGTATTTCTTTAAACCACTAAACACTTATTAACCCTTAATAGGGACCACATGAGGTATGTGGCAGCCTTGTAACATGACTGTGTAATACAAAAACAAATACAAAATGAACCCCCGCGATCAGACTGCCAGTACTCCTGGGTGACAGCAATGGCTGTAGTAATGATCAGCCCCCAAAATAGAACGAAAGTAAAAAGAGTTACTTGAGCTCAATCTCAAATCCGGATTACAGTTAAATAACTGCAGGTTTGTTAGAATCTCTCTAATGATCATTAAAGTGTAGGCTTACCTGCCCTGCCCTGGATTTTACATATCATGCTTACTTATATTTAGCAAAAATGTAATTGTGAGGTGTAAAAAAACTAAATTAAATGCAGATGTCCACACCTCCTTATTACCTGATTATCACCATTCAACCATCCTTGTCAGTCATAGTTATAAACACTTGTCTTGTGGAATTTTCAGAGGACCTTGCACAAACACTTTTTCATTCAGTACTCCCACTATGGTGCTCCAAAACATTCCAGACAAATCCAGTAGAACAAACAAGTAGGTTTGGGCACACCCAGTAGATTCTTCAGCAGGTAGGCTTTATTGCGGAGTACAAAAATTTAGACAACGTTTCGGCTCCCCTGAGCCTTTGTCAAGTCTGACAAGTCTGTGAAGTTATAAACACTGTTCTTTGCACTTGACAATCAGCATGAATTGTTTTCTTTCTTCCAACAAGTTTTGCTTCTAGCCTTCATTTGGGGACTGCGGGTCCCAACCACGGTGCTCCAGTGTGTGTTTCTTGTTTTTATTTTTTCTTCTAGAAAATGTTGTGCTCTCTGGTAGAGCACAAAATTAAGACCAGGCCTGCAGGTTCCTCAAAAACAAGCATCTTCTGTACAATATGTATCTTTGTAAAAGAGCAAATAAACTTCTTGCCAGCTCTCTATGGTTCAGCTACATATTCACAAGAGTAAGCAATGTTTCTATTTCTTCTCGTCATTTGCAACATATGTCTTGGCTTTATTTAGACTGAATGGATCAAAATGTAATTTGATAAAAACACATTATGTTTAACAGAAAACTGAGCATCTCATGAAAAAGGTGAACACAAGCATGATTTTCCATGTTTTATTCAATGGTATCATTGAGAATTGATGGGCAGATCAGATGGATGCCTCCAGTGATTCTACAATGGTGCATCCTACTGCCTGTTCTACGGTTAGAGATTATGGAAAGTTTTACCTAGGCTCCCCTCTTAAATGGGCATGATAGGCATCCAGAATACCTGATTTCAATGAAGTGGTTTTGGTGCATTGGTCATGTCCCCTTAACCCTGCAACTTAAAGGGATACTATAGTTCTAGGAATAAAAAGTTGTAAAAAAAAAAAACCTTACTGTACTCACCATTTTACAGCACCAATGTCCCTTGGTTCTCTGCCTCCTCTGACGTCACTAGAGGGGTGGGGGAGGGGTGCTATTACACACATGCACCGCGAGCACATTAGATCATTCCCATAGGAAATCATTGCTGCAGTAAAGTTTTTATTTTTTTTATCCACTTCCCTGTTGCCTGAGGTACAGTACAGTACTGTATCAGTGATCAGAGGGCTCTTTTTCTCTTTTTCTGTTATTTCTATAAACATAGCAAAGCAAAAAAAAGCTGTTTGGGCTGTTTGTAATTTTGTTTTAACAGGAACAGAGGGGCTGAGGGCCCTGCTCACATGCTAGAGGGAGTGGGATAAAATGACACAAAAAGGTAAGGATAGTATTAGACTAGTGACAGTTGCAGAAGGGGAATCAGTCAGGAGCTATTAACAGTTTAATTGATACGCTTTTATGAAGAAGTGGGTTTTTAATGATTTTTTGAAGGAGTGGAGACTGGGTGAGCATTTAACAGAGGAGGGAAGCGAGTTCCACAGGAACGGTGCAGCCCTCGAGAAATCTTGAAGGCGTTATGTTGGGGCCAGGGATGGTATGTTTTGGGGCCTGTGGGTCTCCGTGGGTATGTACCGCATGCTCCCAAGTCTCCCTCTCCGGGGTTTAGCAGCGGGTGCCAGTGTCGCTAGGTAAGGGTGGTGAGTGAGGGCTGCTGTCCTGGTGTCGTGGGATATCGTGATTGCAGGGGGACTATGTGTGGCTAAGTGCTGTGTGGCAGCAGGGGTGTCTCTGAGGGTGTGTGGGTACCTCCGTGGAAAAGGTGCGAACAGAAAAGTTAACCGTGAAACATGTTCAGTCCTCTGGCAACCTTGAGGTTGCAGTTAGAGTGGTTGGCGTGACTCTGCTTGCCCGTAAGGGGTGTTCAGGCCGGGGCTGTCATCTGCGTCGCGTGGTTGGACCCCCTTGGGACAAATGTCTCTGAGGTAGCCGGGTTCCACGGATGAGGTTTAGAAGTTAAGCGGGGTTGTTGCATCAAGTCCGCTGGTAGGCTGAGAGGTGCGTCTTCGCTTCTTGCAGGTCTGCCATCAAGATTTTAGCTTCTCCGTGGAGCAGTTGGAGCTTGTGGGACGAGTGCCACTGGTAAGTAATGTTGTGCATGTGTAGCAGGGAAGTAAACGGCCTGAGGGTTGCACGCCAGGCCATGGTTCCTCTGGACAGGTCTGCATAAAAAGTAAGGGTCATGCCCTCGAAAGCATACGGTGTGTTATCTTTGATGGTGGCCATGACAGCCACTTTATCCTGTCGCTTCTGGAACCTAACAATGATGTTCCTTGGTGCTGCTGGGACCGTTGTTGGTTTGGGGATTCTGAACACTCCGTCTAGGCATGTTCCTTTGGCCTGCTTCGGTGGGAGTATCGCGCTCATCAGGCGCCTCAGGTAGGGTGGCAGTTCAGTGTCCGGGACGAGTCTGCTATGCCCCTTATTTTACTATTTTGAGCACGGCGTGTGTCTTCCACTGCCGCCATCTTTTGGTCTAAATTCGTGTGCAGTTGTCGCAGCGACTTATCTCTTGCTGTAACCCGGTTATTTGCTGTGTGTGGTTTCGGGTGTCTTGCTCCAAGGTGCCCATGCGGCCTGTTAGGCCCTGTATGTCTCTTCGTATATCCGCCATGTACGTCTGGATTTGTCAACGGAGTTCCGCCAACAGCTCTTGCATGATCGCCTTCGTGACCTGGGTTGAGTCCGGCTGCTGTTTGGGCTGGGGTGGTGCCTGCGTTCTGGGTAAGCATGTTTCCTCGAGATCCGAGAGTTGTTCATCGGACTCCTTGAAGTCATCGATATAGGCGGCCATGTTGGGCTCCAGGGCGCCATGCGCTCGCCACCACAGATCCTGGTCGGGGCTGCTCAGGTTTTTGCTTTTTGTTTTTCCTGCCCATTGCTGCCAAGTGTGCCAGGTAAGTTCAGCTTGATTTTGTGAGTCGGGCTTGAATTAGGTCGTTTTTATCGGTAGTTTATGCTGAAAACTCATGGAGCTCACAGTGAGTGTGACCAGTCGGCTTGGCTGTCGGCTCCGCCCCCTCTGAAATATGCCTCAATCTCTATCTTTAACCCCTTAACGCCGTTACGGTGTTCTATGCCGTCCTGCATTAAAAGGGCTTTCAAGCCGTTGCGGCGGCATAGAACGGTGGACTCACCTCCGCCGCGATCCTCTTCTGGAGGGCTGCCTGACAGCCCAGGCAGCCCTCCCCCGGCAAATGAGGCCCCCGGGGCCATGTGATCGCTCTCAAAGAGCGATCACATGGCCCCCTATAGCTGGCTGTGGATCTGCCAGCAGGGGGACTGTCTGAAATGTCAGACAGTCCCCCTGCTGGTGGGTAGTGTAAAAAAATAAATTAGACATGTTTAAAATTAAAATAGAAATGTATTTATATATATATATTTATATATATATATTATATATAATATATATACATATTATATATATGTAACGTCATACAAAGTGTATTTTAATATTAATATAAGTACATATATTAGTATTAAAAAACACTTAGAATGACGTTACATATAATATGTATATATTATATATAATAGATATATACACATATACTATATATATATATACGTATAATTACAATAATAAATAGATAAAATAATAAAATAAATGAATAAAATATTGAAACAAAATGTAATATAAATTATATATTCATATGTAATTTCATTCTACCTGTATTTTGTTATTAATATATATATATTGGTAACAAAATACACTTAGAATGACATTCTATATCTATCTATCTATATATAAAATACAAATAACCGCAAATATATATATATATATATATATATATACATATAATTACATAAAAGATTACATTAGTATACACGTAGAATTTAAATACCTATAAATGCATATATATTAAAATTCTACATGTATCTTTAAGTAATCTTTTAACATAATTATGTGATTTGATTAATTAAAATTTGATTGACATGCCTGACAACACAGGGAGAAAGTGCAGAGAATTTAATTCGCAAGCACTATATTTGACCCTGTAACTCTCCAAGACACCATAAAACCTGTACATAGGGGGTACTGTTTTACTCAGGAGACTTCGCTGAACTCAAATATTAGTGTTTCAAACTGGTAAATTGTATTACAACAATGATATTTTAAGTAAAAGTTAAGTTTTGGGGATTTTTTACAAACGAACGGCACTTTTATGGACTATATTATTGTTGTAATATGTTTTACTGTTTTAAAACACTAATATTTGTGTTTAGTGAAGTCTCCCGAGAATAACAGTAGCCCCCATGTACAGGTTTTATGGTGTTTTGGAAAGTTAGAGAATCACATATAAGGCTTGCATTTCATTTTTTTGACATTGAAATTTGCCAGATTGCTTATGTTGCCTTTGAGAACGTATGGTAGCCCAGGAATGATAATTACCCCCATGATGGCATACCATTTGCAAAAGTAGACAACCCAAGGTATTGCGAGTGGGGTATGTCCAGTCTTTCTTCGTAGCCACTGAGTCACAAACACTGGCCAAATATTAGTTTTTTGCTTTTTTCACACAAAAACAAATATGAACGCTAACTTTGATCAGTGTTTGTGATTAAGTGACTACTAAAAAAGACTAAACATACCCCACTTTCAATACCTTGGGTTGTCTACTTTTTCAAATGGTAAGCCATTATGGGGGTAATTCTCATTCCTGGGCTACCACACCGTCTCAAATTTAACATTACTAATCTGGCAAATTTCAATTTGAAAATGGAACGTTCTATATTTGATCCTGTAACTTTCCAAAACACCATAAAACCTGTTAATGGGGGGTACTGTTGTACTCGTGAGACATCGCTGATTACAAATATGTGCATTTTTTTGCAGTAAAATCTAACAGTATTATGACATTCACAGCTAAAATGTCAGACGGAAACACAAATTAAAAAAAAAAAAAAATCTTATTTTCTCACATTTCTTTAAATTTTATTCATAATAAATTATGTTCCATATATGAATAGTTAATGATAAATTAAAGCCCTGTTTCTCCTGAACAAAACTATATATATAATAAGTGTGGGTGCACTTAATATGAAAGAGGTGAACTACGGGTGAACAGACATATTGAGCAAATTCCAGGTTTCGTTTACATTTTGTTTTGATCAGAACGTGAACTATTGACTCCGTCCTGAAGGGGTTAACAAATGTAGACATTGGGGTGTTCTTTGGGAATGAGGGTCAAAATACCTCTGTGCACAGTCCCTCCTCTCTGTTTTAACCTGCATTCTAAGAACCAGTCGCCCATAAAAATAAGTTTAAAGGAAGAGGTTACAGACCATATGTGTATTTTCAATGTTCAGGCTGTTTTATACCTCTGGGGAATGAGCACATTCCCATTCAGTTTGCATCTGTCATTCAAAGGGTAGACATCTGTGTTACTCTCCGGTGCCTTACAAGAAGAAAGGTTAATAAAACTGAAATGGTTCTGATAAACAGCACTTAAGAAAGCGATGTGATTTTTACATGTTCCAGGACATATTTTGAGACGGCTCAGTCCCATTAAGACTAACAGCATACATTTTAAAGGAAATATTCGAACATTTAAAGTTTTAATAAGCAATGGCTTGATTTTTAACTTTGTTTTTGTGAATGGAAGGAAATGACTATGGTGCGATAAGTAGTTTATTATTTTCACTACATCTGGACAGTCCTGTTACTTTATGCTAAAGTAAGAAAAATAAAAAAATAAAAAGTGAGAAAATTTTTTTTGCAATCACATTACCAAGCACTGCTAGGTTGTGGTGCGATTGGCAAAAGGATCCTGCACTTACAAAATACGATATCAAATAATAAACATGCAAACAACAATAAACCCATATTAACTCGTTCTTGGCAAGGAAATATTTATACTCATTAAATTACTTCTTTAATATAACAAATGAAAAACAAAAAAAATAAAAAAAAATTCAGAGCCAGTTGGATGGCAGTGGATAATTTTTTGCATTAAATTATTTTCTTACAGATGTACTCTCTTTCATATTCACTAGGGCCCTATAATTAATATAATACCACCATAAGGCATTAGCATGTTGTTCTAGGAACAGTTTAACTTACTCCACTAATACGTATTAATATTTCTTGCCCTGGTATTGGTGGATTAATATTTTTAGGTTTTATAATGTCTTTGGTTTGATAAAGTGCAGGTACTCCTCCACACATATACAATTATTTGTAATTTCCTAGATCTGCATACATGTTCAGCAAACAAATTCTTTAGCACATGCCACGTACTGTACATACAGGCTGACCATCAAATACATATTGCAGAAGTGAAAACGCCTAATCACATATGCAGAGAAAAATATAGAACATGCACTGCAATGATCACCAAGTAAGCAGAGCTGATAAAGGGATAATGGAATAATAAGTCATGAGCAAAAAAAATGAAAAGAACTATGATATATGGACTTTTTATTACAACGTACCTTGGGACTCACTGTGGTAGCTCCACAAAATTGGTCTCCTCAAAAAAGATCACAGCAGATCCTTGTACAACAGGCTCAAGACATCTCCAAGTGTGCACGTTATTTATTGTATTATTCGATAATTAACAATAAAAGTAATTAAAGGGATACTATAGGCACTCTTATCACTTCTTGTCAGGGTACAAGCCTTGCGTTTTAGTACAGAAATGTGTAACATTGACATTTCGTAGACATGGCAATGTTTTCATTGTATGGCTAAACACAGCTCTTGTGGCTGTCTCATGACAACTAATAGAAGGTGCTTTCACCACTATAACAGAGTCAGACTTGGTTCATCAATCAATGCTTCCCACATAGAGGATTTTTTAAAATGTATTTATAAAATATTTTACCAGGATGGATACATTGAGATTTCTCTCGTTTTCAAGTATGTCCTGGGTCTTTGTCCACAAAACATTCCATTGTTACAATAGGATACAATATTACAAAAACACAATATACAAACTATATATATACACACATATATAAATTTAATAAATAACAGGTAATACGTATATTCAACCATGACAGGTGCATTCTGTGCTGAGGTATATTGCCATAGATCTCTTAAAAGATTTTAGATTGAATGAAGATTTGACTGTGTCCCTGAGGTTATTCCATAATTGTGGTGCTCTGTAGGAAAAGGAGGATCGAGCCACTTTATTTTTGTATTGCGGTATGCTAAATATTGTGCTAGTACTGGATTGGAGATTATAGGAGGTGGGAACAGCCAAGGAGACCATTCTACTCAGGTAGCGTGGGAGCTTCCCAGAAATGCTCTTGAGCACAAGGCTGGAAAGATGAAGAGTGTGTCGGGATTCCAGCGACAGCCAGTTTAGCTCTTTTAACATTTCACAGTGGTGGGTAAAGTAATTACATTCTAGTACAAAGCGGCAGAACAAATTATATAACGTATTCAGTTTATTAAGGTGGGTTTGGGGTGCGTGTGCATGTGCATGTGCATACACTACATCCTCATAATCAATGACTGACATTAGCATTTGTTGCATTTGATAGAAGATTTGCATTTTGCTACGCATGCACTTCTCGTCCACAATACTTCTCTATGAGAAGCATTGGGTTGGACAAGAAGAGGAAGATGAGTCAGCATGAGGTACATAACATTTATTAATTTCAAAACTTGGTTCTTTAGCATATATTTTTTTTAAATAGTGTCTGGCATTATCATTTTCTGTGCATATATAATTTTTTTTAAAAAATTGAACAATTATTAATTATTACTTGACATTAACATCTCTTATTTACAATTTGCTTATTTTAAATATGTAACTGTTTATTTCATGTTCATGTACATACCGTTACAAAATAACAGCAACGTTTTAATTTTATACATTTTTAAGTAGAACAATGTCAAAGTGTATGGCCATAGGTTGCAAAAACAAACAAGCAAATAGTGATATGTATGTCTCATTACATCAATTTCCTAAAAAGTAAGAGCATGGCTGTTAGCCAGTGGTTATCAATTTAACAATGTTGACATTTTATCAGAAAACAGTTGTAAATTGAGTACCATCAACCATCACAGTGGTAAAAAAAAAACCAATGAAATCTACTGGAGATAATATTACCATGTAATTTCACAATTTTCTGAGCATGTGGTATATGCTGAGATGTATATGTTGGATAAATCCGTTCCAGCTTGGAGAAATGCTGATAGATCTATTCGTACCCAGACACAGTGGACAAATAAGAGGATACATGCAGCTAACTCCACAATTAATTAATTGATGACAAAGAATTTTGAAATGTGGACTGGAATTCTTGAAGTTATTTCTTATCTTAAAAAAAAAAAAAACTCAGAAAAAGAAATACCTACACTAATAAATTGTGATATTATGGAAGTTGACATATTTCAAGCTGAAAAATAAAATTTGATGGACTGGTCTAAAATAACTCCTATGCAATCTCCATTTAAATATGAAAATGTATTTTTAACACCAAGCTCTCAACTGATGTCTATTCATCGAGAATCCAAAAATACAATTTACTTTTTGACTTTAACATAACTATAGATAAAAACATTGATTAATGTGATTTTGGTGACATTACTTTATATGAATCCATTACAAAAAAATGTGTGAATGAAAAGAAAATTAGAGTTTTTCAGACATGTTTAGATGAGCTTTTGAAATTATTTTCTAAATGAAATTATGTAGAATATTGTGATGCACCAAAGTTAACTGCAGAAAAAACTTATTGCAAGGAAAATTACTGAACATATATACAACATATAAAGATCACCATAGATGCCTATTGTGGAGAAGCCAGTCAATGATCAAATTGTTCATGTGAGAATTTAATGGCCAGTGCTGCATTATTGTTGAGTGGTTCTCATTTTGCTAACATTTCTGAATTCTTTAATTCTTTAACTTGTTTTATTTCTGGAATTTTACATTATAGATATCAAAATATTTTTTTGCTGCTAATCAATGACTTGCACCATCAAAAAGAAAGATACATTATCCGAGAGAGTTTTAATGTAAAGGCTGTATGTCTCTCAGGAAATGGTAATTGTGATTAGCGTTAAATACTGTATCCTACTTGAGCAGAAATTTAAAAAAAAATAGTTGAATGCAATATAAAACAAGGGAGTGAATCTACCTCATCAGTGAATCAAAAGCACTTAGATGATACAAAAATAAAGTATTAGCCGACGAGCTAAACATTTGAACAATTCCTACTGCCTGCTTTGGCGGCATAAGAAAAATATTGAGCGAAATTTACCCTTGGATACACAAGTTTGATGTTTGTCATTTTTAAGAAAAGCTACGCAACAAACTTACTATTTTAACTTGTTAACAGTCAAAAAAGATAAGGAAAAGGTGCTACAGGTATAGAGTTGTGCACCCTTGTGCTATATCAATATTTTTTGAGGAACATGAAGCATACAAACTTTTCAGGTAACAAGACTTTTCTTCAATGTAACATTGGAGATTGTAGGACCAATGTTCAGCATCTCAGTGGTCTGCTTGGAGACATAAAACACTACATGAGAAGATGCTGATTGGTGCAGTGTGGCGATTTGCGGTGAATGTGCCCTAAGGAGAAGAATTGGATCAGCTGACATCATCAAGATTGATGATATCAGAAAGTTAGAGACCAGTGCAGAGACGGCTAAAGGGTAACTGATTTTATTGCACACGGGAGGGAGGTCCTCTAAATAGTCAGCAGAACACTATAGTGTTAGGAATACATGTTTGCATACATTTAGACCAGCTCAAATAAAATCTTGTTATTTGCCCAGGATGCTTCCCCCCACCTATGTAAAAACACAATATACAGCTAAGCTGCTCATCAAGTGTTTTGATGATACAAAATGAAGCACATGTTAATTCAAACTTTTCACCCTGGCCACTTGTTTTTATGAATTAATCAACAATGCATACATTGAAAAGTAACGAGCTTAGTAAGCCAGCCATACTCCCAGGGTGTTTCATATGATATGTCTACTTTGTATATGTAAAGAACGAATGCGAAACAAAAGACAGGCAGAGTTTGTTTGGGTTTTCAAAGAGAGGTCTTGTCTCAACTTACTTGGGATACTTTTTCGTCCATAAAAAGCTTACTTTAGTGAATTTAATTCCTCGTAGCTATTTACCTGGGCCATTTAGGTCACTCTTGGCTAATCCTACTATTTCATTGTGTATATTTTTGTTCTCCGAGGAACACTGCCATGAAAAGTTTAAGGGAAACACTTTACATCAGTGCAGGTGTTTTGCTACAGCAAGGAGTCAAAAAGAAAAGCTTTTCAATTTCTTGGCCAGATTGCAGCCAAATGTGGTTTTAAATCATCTTTATAGAAGAAGTTAAATTGACATAATATTCTTTTGTATAAATTAGATTTTTGCTAAGTAAAATTGTTTGCATCTATGAATTATTGTACATATGTACAATATATGCTTTTTTTCCAACCCAAATATCCTTTTGATCAACAGATAAATAAATAAATAAACATTCTGTTTACCTTTAGGGAAAGTGGAAAGAAAATTATATTGTACTGTTTTTTTACATTACATGATTTGCCTTACACATGGATAACAGAACATAATGTATCTGCTAACATGATGATGCAATATACAAAAGGAAATAGTAAAAATAATATTTCATAAATGATTACAGAGTTCAACAAAACACTATATAGAAACTACGATTAGGGGATTGTAGAACTTTAAGGACATTGAGGTTCATTCTCTAAATGGAATTGTATCATATTAAAATCTGAACATTTAAGCTGTTGCAATAGTTAACTGGGTTTAATTTTTTAAGATCAGATATTTTAGCCTTAGTTTTTCATTTGGATTTAAATTCACTACAGTTTTGAGTTTGGTGAATAAACCAAGTTTATTCACTCACCGAAGAGTAACTTTTCAAATTCAAAGTGAATTTAAAATGATAGTCACAATAGCAGATATAAAAATACAGCTGGCTTGGATAGTTTTTTTTTTCTCATTTAGCTATATGACCTAAAATGTGTATGTCAGTTGTCCGATTTATTTGTGCCCACACCAATGTGACCGAACATTTACAGCCACTCCTGAGCTGTATATTTAGAGTCACCTTAAAGGGACACTATAGTCACCAGAACAACTACAACTTTTTTTATTTGTTCTGGTGAGTATAATCATTCCCTTTGGGCCTTTTTCAGTAAACACTGTCTTTTCAGAGAAAATGCAGTGTTTACATTACAGCCTAATGATAACTCCACAGATCACTGCTTAGATAGCTACTAGATGTGCTTCCTGGGGCATTCAGTGACCCTCTGCATTTAGTCAATGCCTTTCTATGAGGAGATGCTGATTGACCAGGGCTATGTCTGGCTTGTGCTGGCTCTGCCCCTGATCAACTTCCTTGACAGTCTCAGCCAGACCTATTGGAAAGCATTGTGATTGGCTCAGAGATTCACTTCTGATTATGTCAGCCAAGCAGGCAGATCAGGGGCAGAGGCAGCATCTGCAGACTTTACTACAAGTAATATTTTACTATATCTAGTGAGACAAGGGGGAGGGCTAGATGGTGTTATTATTTGTTTTTAATTCTTTATTTTAGATAGTGCATAGCAGTACAATCAAGCTTAAATTGACAGTCTAAAAGAGTATAGATTGCTAAAATACGTAGAAAACATTGAGTGATAGTATACTGCAATTTTTAAATGAAAAACAAGAAAAATATGTCAGTGAGAACATAATATAGATTGCTTTTCATAAGATTAACTGACAACAGATTATGCAGCAGGTATTAATGTCACTGGGGTACTCAGGGAACCATTGGGAAAAAAATGAGAGCCTGTAACAACTTGTATGGTGTAGATAACTCAGAAAGGAATAGAGTGTCCTTAGATGCAATTAAAGGACCACTATAGTGCCAGGAAAACATACTAGTTTTCCTGGCACTATAGTGCCCTGAGGGTGCCCCCACCCTCAGGGTCCCCCTCCCGCCCGGCTCTGGAAGGGGAAAGGGTTAAAAACTTACCTTTTTCCAGCGCTGGGCGGAGAGCTCTCCTCCTTCTCTCCTCCTCCTGGGGGCTGAATGCGCACGCGCAGCAAGAGCTGTGCGCGCATTCAGCCCGTCGCATAGGAAAGCATTTACAATGCTTTCCTATGGACGCTTGCGTGCTCTCACTGTGAAAATCACAGTGAGAAGCACGCAAGCGCCGCTAGTGGCTGTCAATGAGACAGCCACTAGAGGGAATAGGGGAAGGCTTAACCCATTCATAAACATAGCAGTTTCTCATTTTTAAAAAAATGGGTTAACCCTAGAAGGACCTGGCACCCAGACCACTTCATTAAGCTGAAGTGGTCTGGGTGCCTAGAGTGGTCCTTTAACTGACAAAATGAGTGGGCCACATGAGTGTCCATTTCCACACTGGGTGTACGTAACTCTCCTGTACTGTCAGGTTGGGTCAAATGTTGCAGGTATGCTTGCTGGTTAATAGGTGGTTTAGCGCTATACACCCAGGCCTCGTTTCTTCAACTCCAAGCCATCACCTTGTATACATGGATCTCCTCACGTCCTGTAAAAGGATTATAGGTCGGCGGGTTCTCCACAGGTAGGATGCCGCCATGGGTGTATGGATCGTGGTCTGGAGTATTCTCCATATGGGCCTCCGGAATGGAGGAGGAATGGGCAGCTGTGTCTGCTTCCTGCGATATTTGTGCGGCAGAGATGAAAGGTGGCAGATGACTTGAAACTTTGCCTCAAAGAGGACCCTCCATTGCAGGCCCTCCTAGTCCGAATTGCTGTGTTGATCATTTAGCCTGGCGGCCTTCTTGGTTTCGCCACGTGTTAAGTAGCATCTTGGGCACACCACCCTCATGTGGAAGGACCGAGTGACCCAGTGGGGGCTGAAATAACCCCCGCCACTCCGAAGGGTGGGAGTAACTCGGCCACTGGTTTCTAGCCCACGATCAGGAGATCGGCCTCTTCCCCCAAACTGCAGGCACAGAAGGCCTCAGGTTCGGACAAAATAAATAGTCCATAAAACAAACAGTAACAGGCTCAATAGGATGTGCTGGACCATGAAGTCAGCAGCCGGTGGCTTAATTTTTTTGTGGTACATGGAATTGGGCGTTAAAAGCTTCTATTATTCAGAGTCTTGGGAGCTACCAAAAGACACATCCGACCATATTGGAAATTTTAACACTGTAAGGTCAGGAATACATGTTTGTGTTCCAGACCGTATAGTGTTCCTTTAAGCTCTTGGCAGAGACATGTTATGGATACCTAAATTAGAACCTGTTACATATTTAGCATGCAAAGTGATAATCTGATGTTTCAGTTAATCACTACACACATTTCGAAGGAGGATCTAGTTGCTAAACTCTAAATTTGCTTTTGCTTTGGCTCTCTGTAATTACTAATAACTGAATGCAAAATCAACTGAGCTGAATGGATCCCTTTTATTTTTGAAAATTGCTCAGCAGAATGGCAACTGAATTGTAACTTAATATTCCAGCTATAAAATTAATGCTGATAATGTAAGAGTAGATTTTAGTGATAATTGTTTGGGTATGTTTATATGATAAAGAAGGATTTTGGAATTGTTGGGGTTCCCTAGATTATAGAAGCACAGAGATTTATGTGAAATTCCCTTGGTGTGTATCAGGGGAACTGGAACCACTGAATGAAAGCAGTTGCCTTGTGAAATTACCTTTTGTGAATAGCCAAATGTGTTAAAGCAGCTCAATTGTGACAAATGAACAGCATTCCGCAGATGTTTGGTTGACATTTGGCATTAAGATATGTATGGAGAACTATAAGACAATGAGTATCTGCAGATCATTTGAAAAAACATATCAAGCCGTTTTAGAAGAATCTACCATGCCTTCTATGCAACAATCAGAATATATGTGGTTCTGCTTATAAAGTTTTCAAGGCCCACTTCAGCTTAAGTGTTTAGTCAGGCAATAAAACTATGCAAACGACATATATCCATGCTCCACACCAGAAAATTTACAACTGGGACTTTTCTATCAGTGATGATTTATTGCATAAATAGATAGCATACATGGCAGTATCCAGACAACATTGGTGTAAGTGATAAATAGTACAAAATGAAGACAACAAAATCCTCATATTCCTGAAAAATGCAAAAAAAGGAGTGGGGAATGAAAAAAGTCACTGCCATTATTCACTGATATAATGCCTGTAAATTTGCTGAACATGTCAGCTCACCCCTTCTTTCAAACAGAAAAGGAAGTTTTAGTGGGTCATATTATTCCAGGTGATAAAGTTTAAGGTGGATATAAATCTTATAGGTTAATTTTACTTTCTCTTAAACCCACTACTCAAGGCTATGTTTCTCATGAAATTTTTTAAGTTTAAAGGACCCCTATAGTGCCAGGAAAACATACTCAGGGTCCCACTCCCACCGGGCTGTATGGCAAGGAAAGGGGTTACACTTACCTTTTTTCCAGGGCCGGACGGGGAGCTCTTCTCCTCCTCTCCGCCTCCGATCCTCCTCTTCGGCTGAATGCGCATGCGCGGCAGGAGCTGCGCGCACATTCAGCCAGTTTCATAGGAAAGCATTCATAACTGTGATTTTCACAGTGAGAAGCACGCAAACGCCTCTAGCGGCTGTCAATGAGACAGCCACTTGAGGCTTTAGAGGCTGGATTAACCCATTTATAAACATAGCAGTTTCTCTGAAACTGCTATGTTTATAAAAAAAAAAAGGTTAATCCTAGAGGGACCTGGCACCCAGACCACTTCATTAAGCTGAAGTGGTCTTGGTGCCTAGAGTGGTCCTTTAATGTCTTTCAATAGTTCAGTGTTGTCATGTACAATGCATGCAATGACTAGACCAATTTATGCATGACTCAAGGGTTGTGGCAATTATTTTTGGCAACTATATAACCATGAACATGACCTGTAAAAAAAACCCAAATCAAAAATAAACAAAATGAAAAACCTAAAATTAAGAAAAACAGAAAGAAAACACAAGAAGCTGAACCCATACAATAGGGGGAGATTAGGTTCTGCATTCTCCACACATAAATGCTCTACTTTCACTTTACAAAACTCAAACACATCTGCCTAAAAAAACGACACTTCTCTGTTCATCTATATTGTTATTCTACTGGACTGTGCCATTATTGAACTCACATTTCTTTACAAATCTTGCAGATTTACTCCATGATTTATAACTTGTAGCTACATTTTGCTGTTCATAAGAGTGCATTTTAGACTGAAACCGGCACTATGCTTTTTTTCAGGATCATTCCGAGTCCCCTGCCAACAGCTGCATTGGCAAGAAAACTCACCTCTGATTACATCTGGCGTTAACGTTTTCTGGTGATGTCAGTAAGGTACTGTACCAGACATTTTCCACTTTGCAAAAAGAAATAAAAACAGTACTTTTTAACTGCCTTGCTGGCACTGATCCTTCCATGGCAATCTTTGGATGACTAAAACTAACACAAATGTCAGTCAATGTGGAAAAGTCAGTTTTATGTCTCTTGTGAGATACATAAACAATGTAGAACAAAACAGACCCGTTTTGCTGACAAGATGCTTTATTTGGGCTTAGTGTTTTTCTTTACTTATTAGAACTTGCTTGCTCTTGAAATTTCAGAAACGTGACTTTACATCAACATTAGTTTTATGATCTGTTGCTTAATCTACCATTGATTAACCACTGCCATGCTGTATCTATTACTCAAGCGATAAAAAATATCAGTGGTTAGGAGCTGCTTATCCTTGTTATTAGGACAGGAATGAAGTATTAAACATGGTACTACATTGGTTAACCTTTGAAACGTTTGACCACATGACCTGTCATTGCCATCAAGCATACTGTATTTCTAAGTAATTCTATGAAAATGTCTGAGTTGTCTTGTTATGCCGATCATTTGCATACCCAGTTTTGTAAGCTAGTGCTTAAGAGAATATACAAAGAAGACATGGCTCCTGGTAGTCTTATCTTTTTTTCTCCTTTCTTTTAGTCTGGTGTCGATCAATATTACCGGCACATGTCAATAAGCGCGGCCTTATGGCTGTCTGCTTTAATTACTCCCTGTGACAGGGGATCTACCCGTGGTACGATGGCAAGAAAGACCTCAGAAGCAGCAATGATGGTTGCCCACTCCCACTGCGGCAAACAGTCTTTTGTACCCTCTCTGTGGGGCTCTCTGTGTGTGAAGTGACATAACATTCCCCACTCTCTCCTCACATGCAGAGCACTGTGAATTAGCATGCAGGCTGAGAGAATTGCCAGGTATCCTGAACCTGGGCCACTAGAGAGGCACAAGGGTAGAGGACCAGATTAGAGGGTGTAGTGTTTCTGTGAATGTATGTGTCTAAATGTATTATTGTGAGTGTAATTTTGTCTGTGTGACTGTAGCTGTGTATGTGTCAGTATGTGTTTAGAAAAATACCCCTCACTTTCTCATTAGAGATTTCTTGGTCTGAAGCTCAAGGTCGGAGGGTGAATAGTCAGTATAGGACCCACCTAAGAGGTTTGCCTTGACATAGCAGGTGGGCTTACATCTAATGGCCATTGGAGTTACTAAATAACCTCCATTTATTTAAATATGCATAGGGATTTGTACTAGTGCGCAGGTAACTCTTTTTGTCTTTGCTTGTTTTATATGAATTGGAGCTGGTGTGTGCTATGGTCGTTTGTCGCACAGGGGTAGTGGGAGTTTGAGTTTTGGACCTATTTTTGTGTATTTGTCTATTTAGACCTTAAATTTGATTTCTCACTTTGGTGCATAACCCTGTAAGTTTAAAGTTCCTACGTAGAGTTAAGGTTAGGGCTAGGGGAAAGGTATTCGTAGGGTTAGGGTTCTAATATTAGGTTAATACAAGGGCTGAAGTTATGTTATTTGTTTATTTATTAAATAATTTACCAGGAAGGATACATGGAGATTTCTCTTGTTTTCACGTACGTCCTGGGCCCACTCACAGTGCATAGTTACAATAGGGTACAGTATAATATTAAAAATACAAAATAATATCAACACATTAATAAATTTAACAAATAACAGGTAAGATATATAATCAACCATAATTACAGGTGCATTCTGTTTTGAGTTATGTAGAGAGGGATAATGTAGTAAAGGATTTTAGGCTGGGGGAAGATTTCAAAGTGCGCGGGAGGTCGTGTCATAATTGCGGTGCTCTGTATTAAAATGAGGTTTATGCGCTTTCTTTTTGTATTGGGGTAGACTAATTAAAGTGCTGGTACTGTATTGAATGTTTAAGGGTGGGAGCTTCCCAGAAAAGCTCTTAAACACAAGGCTGGAATGATGAAGTGTGCGTCTGGTTTATTACGACTAATATTAGATATATAATCAGTATTAATGTTAGATTTATTGTTAGGATTAAACTTTGGCTTAACATTTGAGTTATAGCTACAATTAGGGCTACAATGACATTTAGAATGACACTCAGATTTGCATTTGTTTAGTTAGCGTGAGAAGTTATTTATTGAAAATTGACATTAGATTTAGAGTTTTATGGCTAGATTATATAACAAGAGATATATTTTGCTAATGTAATATCTGTTCTGATGTTGACATCTATGGGACAATGTAATTATCAGAGACAGGGTCATCTTTTATATTGATTAGACCCTGGGCAAGAATTTACTTGGGCCCCCTGGATCCTGCCCTCCCACTCCCTAGCAGGCAATCATGCACTCCACCCCAACACACACACACACCTCAACACACAGATACACTTAGAGATACACACACTGACACTCAGATACACACAGTGACCCACAGATACACACACTGGCACATACAAACACTAAGATACACACAGTGAGAGGGCGGAGCCTAACTACGGAGCCGAACGGACGCTGCTCTCCACGGCTCCCAAGTATCACCAAGCAATCTGCCACACATCTCAGGTACGGGGGACCATCGACCCGTGAGACCTACAGCCACAGCTCCAGGGCTCACAGGGCTACCCACCAATGCCCTTTTTATATGCAAACTCGGGCAAAAAACGCGTCCGCAAATCTCGGGCCTACCTCGCCCTCCAGCCGGCATTACAACTGCCAGCTGCATCTTTCCCGAGCCCCGAGGACTGGTATAGCCTGGGGGCCGACCACCAAAGACCACCCAGCGACGAAATGGGGAGGCAATCACAAAAGCCACAACAAGCTGCACCCAGGGACTCACAAGACATAGGGGCTCTACTATAGCGCACTGCAGGCCACAAAATGGCGACCGACCAAGACCAGGAGACTGGCTCCACAAGAACAGAACAGCAGACACAAGAACGCAGAACAGACAGGAGATCTGAATCCCCCCGCAGCCCACCAACAGAAAGAGATGACTCAGCCCCAGCCACTAAAAAATATATCAGACTCTTGCTACAAGAAATGAAGCAGATGTTCGATGCTGATTTAAACCTAATGCACACAGAAACTCAGGCAGTGACAGCACGAGTACAGGCCTCTGAAGAGGACATACTAGACCTCAGACAAGAGGTCAAAAGCATGGGAGATACCCTGAAACACTTACAATCGGCAAACACAGCGCTCCAAAACACTCTGGACGCCATGGAAGACCGCAGTAGGTGCACACATATTAAGATCCGGGGAATCCCTGACACCGTTGGACCCTCAGAACTAACGCATTACCTGAGGAGGCTTACGGCAACTATCCTGCCACATACACATGCTAAAAAGCTGGAATTTGACAGCCACTTCCGCATAAACAAAGCCAAAAGGGCACCCACAATGGCTCCAAGGGATGTCATAGTCCGCTGCCACTCCATGATAGAAAAACGCTGCATACTAGCAGCGGTAAGAGACAAGACACCGCTGGCCTTCGAAGATTCACAACTCACCTTTTTCCAAGACATTACGCTGAAAACCCTACTCTGGAGAAAGTCCTTGAACGACGTAATGGAACAACTGCGGAAGGGGAAAGAGGAGTACAGATGGCTGCTGCCAAGAACCTTGGCGGTCATCAGCGGAACGGAGGTCCTAAAACTCACCTCACTCTCAGAGGCCCCTGCGCTCCTCCAAAAACTGGGACTGACACAGATCACCTTAACGCCGGGCTCGACAACAGCCCCCCACTCATGGGACCCAGGAAGAACTGTTCCATTCTTTCCAAGGGGCAACAGGAGACAGGAGACAGCGACCTGAACACCACATAAAATGTATACCGCTAATTTACATGCTCTGCTTTTCTCTTCTCTAAGTTCACCCTACTACTCTCTCCACAACCCAAGTTTGACTAAGGCCACTCCCTACAAAGACCGAGATGTACACCCTCCCCCCTTGACCCCCTTTGGTTAGGTGTCGACACTACTCACGGTATCACGCATAGCATACCCGACACACAACCTACACCAAAGCACTGACAGAAACGCATGGCCCACACCGAGGCATACACGCCACCACAAAAGGGGATAAACGACAACTTAACTAACCATCTTATGCCTCCCCCAAACTGCCAAGGAAGGACGCTAATCAACCATTTACAAGACTCTACTACCATACACACATTCGACATATTCACCCACACCCAGACCACCCTATGGGTACCAATAGCATGGGCACCAATAGCATGAGCACACTTGACCCACAAGAAAAAAAAAGAAAATGTGCAGACGCATTTCCACTATGTTCTCCCTGACCACATAGGCACAAGCTTACTCCTTCGACCATTGAACAAAAAGACAAACACAACATAACTGCTACCTAATCTTAGTTCCTATCAATATGCACCTGTAAACGTATTGCCTAACTTTGAACATAGCTATTAACCATACCGATTGCCAATTTGTCTATGCTGATAAGGCGATGCAAGTATGTATTTCACATAACTGAATGCACCGAAAATAAAGAATTAAAAAAAAAAAAAGATACACACAGTGACACATACACACTGACACAGATACACAAACTGGCAAACACACAGGCACACACAGTGACACACAGATACACACACTGGCACATACACACTGACACAGATACACAAACTGGCACACACACAGGCACACAGACAGTGACACACAGATACACACACTGGCTCATGCACACACACACACAAACCATAACACACAGATACACACAGTGACACATACACACAGATACACAACGGCACACATACAGTGACACACAGATACACACACTGGCACATACACACACACCTTAACACAAACACCCACACTGAATGATACACACACTAACACTCAGATACACACACTGGCGCATACACTCAGATACACACTGACACAGATACACACAGTGACACATACACATAGATACACAGTGGCAGATACACACACTCAGATACACACAGTGACACATTAATACACACAGTGACACACACACTGGCACACAGATATACACACAGTGACACATTAATACACACAGTGACACACACACACACTGACACACAGATATATACACACTTCCAGATACACACACACACACACACACACACTATCAAATACACACACACATCATTTTTTTTTATATTTGCAGTCACCCTCCTTTTAGCATACCTGTTGTCTGCAGGAGGGTGACTTGCTGGCTAAGGCTGGTGTGTGTGGGGGGAGCTGTTCACTCCCGTCTATTGCATCTCTCCCTCCAGCACAGCATTTTCTATATGAAGCTGGGAGGAAGTGACCGTCCGTCACTTTCTCCCAGCATTCCATACTAGGGTTTCCCCGTCGCACTATTAATCGGCAGCCCTGTACAGCAACCGGGTCCCTGTACAGCAATTCCAATCGGGTGGCCCTAAATGTAAATAAGCACAAATGTATTGAAGAAAATGGCAGTATCATAGTTCTAATAATTAAAAAAAAACAAAAAAAAAAGCACATTCCTAGCTTGATAGTTAACACAACTTCTGACACAAAAATTGAGTATTTTCCATATTATTATTATTTATTTAAAATGAGCAGATTGTACTGTACTAACCCTCCACCCTCTCCCCCCTCTCCAACCACCCACCCCCTCCACCACCCCAAAAGTTAAAGCTCTCCTTATTCCAGTTAACAAGATTTAAAAACTTACAGTTTTGAAGACACCAACAGGCTCAGGTCTGTTCTGTGCTTTGACCAGGCCCTCACCCTAGCGTTAACGTGACTCCACCTCCACATGACATCACGGAATGCGTGTACGCTACAGAGCAGGGGAAGTCGGGAGGAGGAGCAAATCCGTCCTACACTATGCCGCTCGCAGATTGTTGTGGGCAGTGGGGCTCAAGAGGCAGCTGCCTTGGGCCCCCCAGGAGCACCTGTGCCCGGGGCAGCTGCCCCTTTTGCCCCGCATTCTGAAGGTTAATCCACTGTAGATCCAAATCCAGTGGCACATGAGAACAAGTTATTGTTATCATAGTATTATTTTTTATTATCTTATTAGTATCATTATATATATATGAATATAATACTATATAAGTATTCTTTATACTATACTATACACTAATACCTGTAGCCCAACATTACAGACCATATCTCCCTACAGTATAGCCACTACACATAGTACAGTCCTTTCTCACAGTCAGCTGTGGCCCAGATCCCTCCGGGGAGGAGAGAGATTCTTCCTATTGTATGTGGAGTGCGCAAGCTGAATGCACAAGCTGGGCAAAATCGAGAGCAAGTGGAGGTCAATCTCTGCACCATAATGTTTGCAGAGATATGATAAGATGTTTGCAAAGTTGTTGTAGTTCATAGAGAGGCCTTTTTTAAGTGCAGGTTAATCTCTGCACTATAATGTTTGCAAAGATATGATGAGATGTTTGCAAAGTTGTTATAGTGCATAGCGAGGCCTTTTTTTTTTTTAAACAATAAGCTGGCACTGTAGTGACAGTTCTCATGTCCAGATGCTGAATTCTGCATTAGCAGAGTTTGCAAAATGATATTCCCTACTACAAAGCATTTACATCCATATAGGGGAATCTTGAGTGTAACAGTCAGGTTTTATTTATGTATATGTCCAGAAATAACGTTGTGTTGGCAAGATACAAAAGAAAGCAAATGTCAGATTTTCATAGTATTATTTCCCTGCACATGTCTACATGGTGGTTTAATATTTGCTGAAAGTCACTTAATCATCATTGTTTTACATACAATTTAAGAAACAGGGTTTGATTACAATTGCTTCCCATTTGAAAAACATACCGTATATATATATAAATATATATTACACACTTATAGCAGAGACAGAGTGTAACTAGAAACATTGATCATGGTTTTGAAAATGACAATGATGTAAACAACTAAAAACATGATTAATGACACATATTGATTCGTGCACACAGTATCTGATTATCGCAAGGTACAGATTAAAGCAGTGTTTGTTGCAATACAAACTCAAATTGATTGTATACTCAAAAGTTACTAAAGACCAAAATTGCACTAGATTATAAATTCAAAATAATTTGAGAGAATGTGGGAGGCTCACATCTGACTTGAACTAGTTCTGTCCAAGATTTGTGTTTTTTCTATACCTGCTCCTGTGATTTTAAGACTTTGCATTTCTCTCTAGATTTCTCCCTTAATTGCTGGTTATCATGAACTGCCTATTAAGCTGTTGCAAAATGTTTCTTTTGACCAATTGTTTTTCTCCTATATAATAACTCTGAGGTCTGTTTTACAGATCTTGAAATAATATATAAAGAGGGAAAGCAAAGGGGGCAGCAAGGCAATTCCTCCCTTACCCAACCTCTAGCATACAGGGGTTGTGAATAATCGTCACAGTATTATTCTTTGACTGATTACAAGCAGTTGGAATTGTGATGGGATACGTTATCAATATATTACAGGAATGAGGGAGCAAACAAGATTTTAGCAGGGACTTTACAAAGCAAGTCAGATTGTACTAACGGGGAAGGCTGGGAAAGGCAGTAGGCCCCGGCTGACAGGCCTGAATATGGGTGCACAGAGCACCACCCTCCAGCAAGAACAGGATAATTTTTGCTAACAATGTTCTTCCCAATTAATTCCTGAATGTTATCCCTCAATAACTGTAATGGAAGGCACCTTGACCCTAGGCTCAAGCTACTAAGATGACCGAATGTCCAGTCTGTTTTTACTTTCATGTTATGCTTTGGACTTTTAGTCTGGTTTCGCGTGTCTGACAAGTAAGCATAAGTAAGCATAAAATCTTAGCCACACAAAAAGAGGCAACAGGGCTACACTAGTCAGCACTGGTGCCTCATAATCGGTTACAGAGGAACTCAAGGGCATCACCCAAAGTAAATTGAACAGAAACTACTAGATGGATTCAGGATAACTCCTCACAAATATGTGGGGGGTCCCTCCTCCATAAACGAGAACCTCTAAACGAATTAAGTATCCATAAGTATGGTATAAACCTTCGGTATAGATCAAAAATAAAGCGGGATGGGAAGACCGTCCACTTAAAGTTTGCGGACTCCCACTCCACCTAAAGAAGTACTTTTAAAAGTAAAAATTCGTATAAGTGGTATAAACCTTTATTAAAGCCGAATATTAGGATATTAAAATATAAAGAGCCTAACTAAAACAGTAGGTTCTATGTGAAAAACCCAAACAAATGTGACATTGTGAATAAACAGAGTGATAATACACCTTTAAAATTCTGGGTAGAGTAGTCTCAAAGGACACTTCAAGTAGTAAGAGGATTTTAATAGCTATTATAAGTATTTTCAAATTTGAGTAATTGAATAGTTCAGTAAATCAATACCTCCAGAGTATCAAGGTACAAATAATTAGTGGCTGTAGTGTATAGAGGTTGTAAAAAATTTAACCAAAACTAAGGAATAAAGTAATTATGGTCAGACAGGCAAATGAAGAATAACAAGTGATAGATACTGTATCACGTTTGATGCCGATGTTCTACATTTGATTTTAGGTTCTGGGAGAGTTAGTCTGCAAGAGGTTGTTTTATTTGACGTGGAAGTGGGGTTTAGTAGGCAGGCTGCCTTGAAGCCTTCACATAGAACCTACTGTTCTAGTTAGGCTCTTCATATTTTAATATCCTAATATTCGGCTTTAATAAAGGTTTATACAACTTACACAAATTTTTACTTTTAAAGGTACTTCTTTTGGTGGAGTGGGAGTCCGCACACTTTAAGTGGGTGGTCTTCCCATCCCACTTTATTTTTTGTCTATACTGAAGGCTTATATCATATTTATTGATACTTAATTCGTTTAGAAGTTCTCGTTTACGGAGGAGGGACCCCCCCACATATTTGTACGGAATTATCCTGACTCCATTTAGTAGTTTCTAAGCATAAAATCTTGACTCGTGACAATCTGTGGTTTCTGCAGCTTCACTCTCAGCCCCCCTTGTTATGTCCTAATTTATGTCCTAGTGTTTTGTTATATATAACCAATGAAATATGCTTAGTTCTGTGAATTCCTTTTATGGTACAGTGTGACTTCGGGCATCCTGTTTGTCGCGCAAGACACAATGCTGTTTTTACAAAGTAGTATATAATCTGTAAGTTTACACAATAAAAAAGAGGGAAGTAATCTTTTGAATCAATCTCTCTCTGGTCTGATTACTTTGTTCTGAGCTGCTCGAATAAAAGTACAATTTGGTTTCCACCTGAAGATATCTCCGGGTAACTTTATATCCGTATCAATAACCCTTCACATATTTCCCAGCAACATAAGCTAAGATCAGAGGTCTATAATTTCCAGGCAAAGATTTTAAACCCCCATTTTCAATGTAGGAACCACATTTGAATACCTCCACTCCTCTGGTACAATTCCTGAAAGAAAAGAATTTTGAAAGATTAAATACAGAGGTTTACTTGTTTCTTCATTTAGCTCCTTAAGTGGGTAAATACCATCAGGCACTGGAGCTTTGTATACATTCACTTTCTTTAGTTCCTGCAGCACCTTGTGTTGAACCATCCAATCAAATATTTTTTTGCAGCATTTATGCTCATATGTCTTGCCATTGGTTACTCCTTAACATATTTTGAGGTTAAAATTTTATTTAAAATTGCTGCCTTTTCATGGTCTTAATGAACTAACACTACCTTCTCGGTTTTCAGTGTACCTACACTGTTTTGTTTTTGTTTTATTAGAATTAATGTACTTAAAATAATTAGGGTTGTTTTTTTCTCTCGTTGGCTATCACTTTTTAGTCCATCTAATCACCCTTTTGCCTGCATTATTGGTTTCCTTATATGTTATATAGGATGCCTTTGTTTTGTCTGATTTAAGTGCTTTAAACACCATTTTCTTATTTTTAATATCTTGGTTTACCTTCTCTCTGAGCCAAATAGGTTTCAATTTGTTTCTTTTAGATTTATTACCCAATAGTATAGCCTGAGACATATACATTTCTAAAATGTGATATTCCATTTATCCTCACTGCTTTTTTTCACTTAAGAATTTATGCCAGTCCATAAGGTGTAAAGTTGCCTAAATTTATTGAAATTATCCTTTTTAAAATTCTGTATTTTAGTATATTCCATGTCCATTTGCTTTGAGTTCATTTTAAAAGACATCATATTGTGATCACTATTTCCCAAGTTCTCCCATACTTGAATATTTATCAAAATATCAACATTGTTTAAAAAAAATCTAGACTATTATATTTTTAGTTGGTGCCTGTGCCAATTGTGAAATTAGGGTGTCATTTAACAGGTTCAAAAACATGATTCCCCTTGCTGAACTTTTAATCCCTCTATCCAAATTTATGCCTGGGTAACTAAAATTGTCAATAATTAACGTGTTTCCCAAATATGCAGATTTTCCAAATTCCTCTAGTAGTTGTTATGAACCCTTTATTTACTTACCTGATCCAAGCATTGATGTCCCTCTGCACTGGGTCAAATCTCCTCCTCCGTCTCGCGGCAAGCTGACTCTAATGCGGATCAATGCTTTTCTATGGGAAAAATCTGCCGCTGGATGTTCTCATGCAGACTGTGAGAACTTTCAGCATCAGATACTGGACCAAAGGTCTGTTATTACTATTACATACTTCCTCTGTTCTGATCTTGCCCCTCCCTAATCTCCACACTGTTGTACTGAGCTATAGCCCATCTCCTTTCTGTCCTTTTTCCATGACATACACATAGTTGTCCCTTCGGCATGCTCATTACCCTACCCCAACAGCCCATAAAATACAGTAAACAATTTAGTTAGATAAAATTATTAAAGCTTTAATTAATATTTTATAAATTAAACAAAAAAAAACCTACCCCTAATTTTTCTATCCAGCCCCCGCCGCAGTGCAGCGCATGACCTCCTTAAGCAACCTGAACGTCCCCACTCCACAAAAACAAAGCTTGCCTCCAACCTACTTGAAAAAACAAATTTAGAAAATCAATGCTGACATCAGAGAGATGCACCCCGTCTTGTTTAAAATACCCCAGAACCCCACTATGCCCCTACTGTCTGATATAGATTGCCAACAATGTGTTAATTTTACCCCTACACTACCGTGGTGGGATCCCTAGCATATTACCAATGAAAACAAGGCACCATCTGTGTCCAAACAATAACCAACCCTCTTCATACACCTAACTAGTCCCCACTGGGCCACAAGTCCAAGGTCGTTCCCCCCCAGCATGGATAAATATAAAATCCGGAACTTGTCCCAATCCTATCTTTCTAAAACCAAACCAAACCATATCAATTGAACCAAATTTCAGTGGAAAGCCCCGCTAAAGTCCATGATGCTGAATTGCGGCTCTCCTCTGTACACGCACGAGTGGCCAACCAAGCGCGACCCATCCTAAGCAAAGAAAGAAAACATAGAACCACAACAACATATACACAAGTGCCACCACAAACCAGAACTACACCAAACAATTGGATTTAACAAAGGACCGGAACATCACCAATTCCCTCCTACCAATCTTTTTGACCAAATCATTCCCCAAAGCTATACGTGCCGCCTCTGTTGGTGCACCAATCTAAAAGGAGTGCGTACCGAACTGAGATGGATCCAAATCAAACTGAAAACATATTAAAGAATTGGTACTTTGATAAAGAAAATTCAAGATACATCATCATGCATGAAAAACTAACCCCCAACCCGTGAATGATCTGTCATATAAGCCGAAGCATGATAAACCGGACAGACGTCCACCCCACGCAAATAAAACAATTTGACCAAGCACCCTTTACCAAAGACGTCCATTTTAGAACGATGCAATCGAATAGTTACCCGGTTCCACATGCGATGTCTGAAGATCCCCACCCACAAACCGATTGCTACTAACCAACTCACTAACATAAAATGCCCCGAAAAACCCCAAACGAAAGCAACCAAAAGCAACAGGACCTCATAGTGGGAGAAACATACACCTGATTGCCTTTACCACAAAGGCACCGTGGCTCTGTCCTCTGACCAACTCGACTGCCTGATTGAATGATGCACAGCACCCCATTAATCTCATCATTTACTGATGACCATTTGGGGAAGGATGGTGGATTAGACTGTATTTATTGGCTTCCTTTTTAGGCACCACACCAGCGAAATCTGAAGATCGGGTATGGGGGGGTGTAACGATCCCATATCCATTGAAGGATCTCCCAGATCCTGAAGTGAAACAGTGATTATAACTCTGGTGTACCCAAACATAAGCCAAGACTTGATGAAGGGTACAAAATGAACTATTTGATTAGGGCCAAGTGGCCTGTTTATGTAGTCAGATCCCCAGCATGGGATCTCCATTCATTACAAGCCCGCCCAGGTGTCTGTGTCTGGGAGATAAGTGAGTTTGCTTTAGCTTAAGATAATTATCTCCCAGTCACTAGAGGGACAAAATATTACAGAAAACACCCCAAAATACACATAATATCGCTAGGAACCCCCACAAGTATTTTATCCCCAGATAGCCTGGATTTGAGCGCCCAAGTTACCCAAAAAGCGCTAAGATTCATGTATTCTAGCCAGATCACCAGGGTAATGAGTTGCCCCAAAAATATTCCAGGGCGTTTGGTGCTTTTGCCGGTCATCTTTTGGGAGTTCCCATACAGAAACAAATTAAGGTTCCCCCTGGCTCATAGTGAGCAAATGGTCTCTTTGTTCAGGAGAGTCTGTTCACCAAAAAGCACTCTTCTGGCTTGTATGGAAATGGAGTAGGCAGCGGTATGCTCTTCCTCGGGGTTTGCGAGACTAGTTAGTCGAACCAGAGTTCCATACACTCGATGACAAGGTACAACTGACTGCGTTCGGCAGACAACATGGCTGCAATTTTTTGTAGCATTTGGTTTCGGTTATACGAATGGCAGCCACCGAGAAAGAGCACTTAAGTCTGTGTTTACTTTTTAGTTAATGAGCCAGAGGGGTGGTCGGCGTTTGGTAGCTTACGAATCCTGAAGCACTTTGAGTTCGGTGAAACTTGGAGAACGAAATAGGGAGGAACCCTTCCCAATAGATACGTAATAGTGAGTTCCTTACAGGGTACTTATTGAAAGGCACTGCCATCCTCCCCAGCTGAACCTCCTTGAGTAACTTGCCCCAAACGACAACCGGAAATTCCCCCACAGACTTCAAATTTTTGTAGCGCTGTATGATAATTTGGAACAAAGAACCCCTGTGTGAAACCATCCCGCAACAGCATAACAAAAGCCTGGTTAACATAAGCATCTCACTGGCCCTAACTGGCGTTAATCCCAGTGGAATTAGATGGTGCTGCAGAGCCTCTCATACCTTCTGTGGAAGAAGCTTTACCTAGCTCGAAACATCGTTGAAAGGTTGTGTGCTTCCCCACAGCCAGAACATTCATGCTTAAACTGACATGTAGAGCCCCATTTACACTGGCCCTCATTGAAAAGCTAGCAAAGTTCCTTCTTATGGACGGCAGATGAGATGGAGATAGAGAGCCAATATCAACTTCATCCATAATGGCAGGTGCATCTGGTTGCACCACATACCAGGATTGGTAGACAAACACTAACAAAACTGTTTGTTGTATCGCCACCATGCTACGTCCCCATATGTGTGATATGCCTCTCAAATCCCATCAAGGTAAAAAAACAACTGCAAGCACCTGTCAGGGGATTTCTCCTCCAACATGCTCACCAAAATACAAAATGCCCACAACCAATTACCATCTTCCTTTTTGTCATCCTTCCTGTTCTTATCCTTGAAATCAATGTACTCCTCAAAAGGGAGAAGGGAAAAGATTTCAAGAATATTCTCATTAGTCCCTGGCTTTATCGTAAAAGAGCACTATAGGGTCAGGAACACAAACATGTATTCCTGACCCTATAGTGTTCAAACCACTATCTAGTTCCCATGGCCCCCTTTGCCTCCCCGAAAGAGAGTAAAATCTTACTTGTTTTCAAGCCTGAAGCTGCTGCCTTTGCCTGTGAACTTCCTCTGACCTCTGACATCATCAGAAGTGGTGGCCTGATCCAATCACAATGCTTTCCCGTAGGATTGGCTGAGACTGTGAAGGAGGGAGAGCACAGCCCTGGCCAATCGGCATCTCCTCATAGAGCTGAATTGAATAAATTAATCTCTATGAGGAAAGTTCAGTGTCTGCATGCAGAGGGAGGAGACACTGAATGTTTGGATGCATTTTAGGGAGCCATGGCCTCTAACAGCCATCTGAGGAGTGGCCAGTGAAATTATCACTAGGCTGTAATGTAAACACAGCATTTTCTCTGAAAAGACAGTGTTTACAGCAAAAAGACTGAAGGTAATGATTCTACTCACCAGAAAAATACAATATAAGCTGTAGTTATTCTGGTGACTATAGTGTCCCTTTAAGGCTAGGATGGCATTATGCCTATCCCACGCATGCTTAAACTCCTTCACTGTGTTAACCTCTACCACTTCAGCGGGAAGGCTATTCCATTCATCCACTGCCCTCTATGTAAAGTAATAATTCCTGATATTATTTTTAACCTTTGCCCCTCTAATTAAATAAGAATAAAACTTGGTTGCTGCTTTTAAGTGCTGCTTCAAAGTGTGTGCTTGGATATATTCTGGAGACAAACTGGTGGTAATCTGAGGTATGCAGTAGGTGAAAAATAAAATAAAAGTAAGATTTGATTTGTTTGATTTAAATTACTAACCTCATTAAAATGGCAGACTTAGTTCAGTGTAATATTTGTTTCATGTTCCACTTTTTGGAGATTTATATATTGTCTCATCTGTAGACAGTTTTCTATTTTGCAGCAGGAGATTGTATTTTTGAAGTCTGAGATTTGTAAATTATCCGTTAAACAAACTCAGGCTGAGACTGCTGCAAAACAACTGCCAAAGAGACAGCCTAGGAATGGCAGACGGATTACTGTAGGATCTGGTAGACTTAGAATCGTGGGTAAAAAGCATATTGCACAGTCTGTGGCTCTACATAATCCATTTTCAGCACTTTCAGAGTCTAGTAGTGTTGTGGAGACAGGCTCCAGCACCAAGTGTAATGCTGTTGTGGAGACAGGCTCAGGCACCAAGTGTAGTGGTGTTGTGGAGACAGGCGCAGGCACCAAGTGTAGTGGGGATTGTGGAAACAGGCTCAGGCACCAAGTGTAGTGGTGTTGTGGAGACAGGCTCGGGCACCAAGTGTAGTGGAGACAGGCTCAGGCACCAAGTTTGTGGAACCAACCAATGACAAAAAGGACAAGGTGAGGCCTGATAGAAAGCAGAGGTGTGGAGTTGGACAATAGCAGCCTTGTGAGATGTCTTCCTGGAGCTACTGCTTGCAGAGACAGGAGACATATTTTTAATATGGTTAAGCAAGCAAAGTAGGAAGGGGAATTGGCAGGGCCGTCTTTAATGCGGGGCAAACAGGGCAGCTGCCCCGGGCCCTGTCCCTGCTGGGGGGCCCGAGGTAACTGCCCTGTTTGCCCTCTGCCTGCAAACTATGGGGGCCCATTGGGTGGCCCATGCACTTAGGGCCACCCAGTGGGCCTGTGTCAGCAGGGGCCCGGTCGGGCACTGTGGCGCTTTAACAGCGCGACCAGGCCCTTGCTTTTCGGCAGCACTGGGAGGAAGTGACAGCCGTGCGTCACTTCCTCCCACAGAAACAGGAGCCGCGCGGGAGGAAGGAGGACCAGCTGTTCCAGAGGGGGACAGGCCGGGAGAGCTTAACTCCCAGTCACCCCAGCCAGCCCACTGAACCCCAGGGAAGCCACCCTCCAGAAAAAGGTAAGAAACTGGAGGGTGGTTATCAAATTTTGCATGAGTGTGTCAGTATGTGTGTATGTCTGTTAGTGTGCCAGTATGTCTGTCAGTGTATATGTATGTCTGTGTGTGTGAGAGTCTGTCAGTGTCTGTATGTGTGTTTCAGTATGTCTGTATATGTGTGTATGTCTGTCAGTGTGTCAGTATGTCTGTGTGTGAGTCTGTCAATGTCTGTGTGGTTCAGTATGTATGTATGTGTGTATGTGTGTTTCAGTATGGCTGTCTGTGTGTGTCAAAATGTCTGTATGTGTATTTGTCTGTCAGTGTCTGTGTGTATGTGTGTTTCAGTATGTCTGTCTGTCTGTCTGTGTGCCAGTATGTCTGTCAGTGTGCCAGAAAATCTGTGTGTGTGTGTGTGTGTGTCTGTCTGTGTGGTTCAGTATGTATTTGTGTATGTGTGTTTCAGTATGGCTGTCTGTGTGTTTCAGTATGTCTGTCTGTGTGTATGTGTGCCAGAATGTCTGTATGTCTGTCAGTATGTCTGTGTGAGTCTGTCAGTGTCCATGTGGTTCTGTATGTCTGTGTTTGTCAATATGTCTGTCAATGTCTGTGTGTATGTGTGTTTCAGTATGTCCGTCTGTCTGTGTGTATATGTGCCAGTATGTCTGTCAGTGCATCTGTATGTCAGTGTCTGTGTGTTCAGTATGTCTTTGTGTATGTGTGTTTCAGTATGACTGTCTGTGTCAGTACGTTTGTCAGAATGTGTCTCTGTATCTGTATGTTTTCCATTTGTGTGTGTATCTGTATGTGTCAGTGTTTGTATCTGTATATCTGCATGTGTTTTAGGTTGTGTATCTGTGTGTCTGGATGTGTGTCAGTGTGTGTGTGTATCTATATGTAGTCAATGGGAGTACCTTTGTATCTGCATGTATGTCAGTGTTTATATCAGTGTGTATGTCTATGTGTGTGTCAGTGTATCTATATGTAGTCTGTGTGTATCTGTATGTTCTTGTGTGTATCTACATGTGGTCAGTGTGTATCTGCATGTGTGTCAGGTAGTGTATTTGTGTGTATCTATATATAGTCAGGGGGCCCAAGTAAATGCTTGCCCAGGGTCCAATCAAAATTAAAGACGGCCCTGGGAATTGGATGTACTTGTCCATCTTGGGACAAATTACTTGGCTTGCATTGAGGTTTCAGAGGTAAAGGAAGTTTTTTGTGTTTTTGCAAATGATATACGGCAGGTTGCTTCCACACTGTCATTCTCTGAAGTTCTGCCTGTGCATAACACTCAGAACGACAGGTGGATGCGTGTTAGGGACTTTAACTTGTGGCTTGGTGAATGTGTTGGGAGCAAGGATTTGGCTTCATTTTTCAATGTAGCTCTATTTGGTGCAGAATTAGTGGCAGTGTAGGGAGGCAGGGCTGCAGGGCTGCAGGGAGCCTCACTGGGGTTAAGACATTTGAAGTGTGTACAGCGTGGGTTAGAGCCAGATTCAGAGAGAGGGTGAGCATGTATTGTATGTATGTATTGTGTGCAATGGCTCAGTGTTTATCTGTATGTGTGTATATGTACATGCATGTCTATTTGTGCATGCGTGTGTATATGTGCATATGTGTAGGTGTGTGTATCTATGCATGTGTGTATATCAGTGTATCTGTTCTTGTGAGTCATTCTGTGTGTGTCAGTGTGTATCTGTGTGTGGCATCTGTGCATGACAGCATACTTTTGTGTATCTTTGTGTGGCACTGTCTGTGTATATATGTGAACACATGCCTGCATGCGAGCATCAACATCACACACAAACACATCATTGCATTAAAACAATACCACATGCAAACACAACTCTGCATTGAGATGCCAACTCTGTAAAAAACACATCCCTGCATTCAAACGCCAACACTAAACACACATATACACCCCTGCATTCTAACATTAGCTATATACCCAGATACACAAACATTCACAAACACATACTCCATACAAAAACACACAGGTACTGCATAGACATATAACCCTACAAGGATGGGCAAATAGTAGGTTATTAGAGTTGTAGTGCAGTTGAGATCTGTCTCTTTCTCACCCCTGCTCTAGTGGGGAAAGGGGGAGGGGCAAGAAATGTATTTGATCCATGGACCTCTGATTTTGCTACTGCATCTTTTTCTATACCTATTTGCAGTATAATTTAGTAAAGGATTACTATAGTATACATAATAAACATTTACAAAAAAATTAGGACAATGTATTAAACATTAATACATCAATATAAATATTGCTACTTTTCCTGTAGCAATATAAGTACATTTTTGGAAATTACAATCGGAGATTGTATAAGTACAACTGTACTTCCAAGAAAAATACCTGTACTGATGCCATTCTTTGCTAAGTAATTTAATATAATGTTTTAATGTATTTTTATTTTGGCAAGATAACTAATTTCTGGACAAAACATAATTTGTGATGTCAGGATTTGAACATTTAAAACTGAATTTTTAAGACAATTGTATAAACCTCCTGCCACCTATCAGTTGTTTTAGAACTAAGGTAACTGGATAGTCAAATAAAATAACTGTGAATATGTAATTAAATGAAGAGTGATTTAGCTGTAATTCTAATTTTTTTCTAGACATTTAATCAGTGGTTTACCTTGTCCCAGCATGCTCTTCTAAAGATGTCAAGGTTTGTATAAACTATTGAAAAAAAAATACCCAAAAAACCCCAAAACAAGTAAGACATGAATGTTAAACAAGTCAATTATGTATAATAAAATACGTGATAAAAATGTTGGTTTCATTGAGATATTAAGACCAGAAAAACTGAATATATATCAACACCTGGAAAATGAGTGTGTCTTTTGGCATAAATCCTACAACTCGAGCTGTAATTAATTTTCCAGTTGTACTCTAACTCATATTAAAAATAACCCATATTTAGAGCTCATTGCCCTATTCATTGCCCGTTGCTATTCATATTCTCTTAGGTAAGCAGTGTTTTTATATTTCCACAAGATGCACAGCAGTTTAGTGAAGAGACATTGATGTAAAAGGCATTTTCATGTAATATTTCTATTTTTAGATCCTAAATTTGATTAAGATTGCTTCAATTCACGGAACTTCAAGTCAACCAAATGTCACCCCCCACAGGTAATAGAGAGCATTCAACTGGATGGTAGATATAACCAGGGCCGGCGCGTCCATAAGGCGGCACAGGCGGCCGCCTTAGGGCGCACCGGTTTCGGGGGCGCAATATTTCAGTGACCGACAGGAGGGAAGCTCTCCCTCCTGCCAGGCCACCATCTCGACCCCCGGCGCAGCGTGCGGCAGTGCTGTGATCAGACGCGGCGAGGGAGCTCTAACCTCTCTGCTCTGCTCCCTCGCGCGCGCTGTCTGCTGATGCCGCAGGAGCCGGAATATGACGTCATATTCCGGCTCCCGCGGTATCAGAAGGCAGCCGCGAGGGAGCAGAGCAGAGAGGTTAGAGCTCCCTCGCCGCGTCTGATCACAGCACTGCCGCACGCCTCCCAACAGCCCCACTGGACCCCAGGGAATGATTCATCATCCACACCAGCTCTCCAGGTAGGGAGGCTGGGTGGAAAATGTTTATTTATTAAAATAATTAGTGAGTGTGTCTGTGAGTGTATGTGTGTCTGTGAGTGATTGTATGAGTGTGTATGTGTGTCTGAGTGCTTGTATGAGTACTGCATGTGAGTGTATGAGTGTGGCAGTGTATGTGTGTCTGTCAGTGTGTGTTTGTGAGTGTCTGTCAAATCAGTGAGAGTATCTTTGTCATTGAGTCTGTGTGTGAGTATCAGTGTGTCTGTCAATGAATGAGTGTCTGTCTGTGTGTGAGTGTCTGTGTGTGACTGTGTGTGTATGTGTGTCTGTGTGTGAGTGTATGTGTGACTGTGTGCCTGTGAGTGACTGTGATTGAGTGTGTGTCTGTGTGCGAGTGTATGTGTGCATGAGTATGTGTGTCTGTGAGTGTGTGTGCATGAGTGTATGTGTGTGTCTGTGAGTGATTGTATGAGTACTGCATGTGAGTGTATGAGTGTGGCAGTGTATGTGTGTCTGTCAGTGTGTGTTTGTGAGTGTGTCAAATCAGTGAGAGTATCTTTGTCATTGAGTCTGTGTGTGAGTATCAGTGTGTCTGTCAATGAATGAGTGTGTCTGTCTGTGTGTGAGTGTCTGTGTCTGTGTGTGTGTGTGTGTGTGTGTATGTGTGTCTGTGTGTGAGTGTATGTGTGCCTGTGAGTGACTGTGATTGAGTGTGTGTCTGTGTGCGAGTGTATGTGTGCATGAGTATGTGTGTCTGTGAGTGTGTGCATGAGTGTATGTGTGTGTCTGTGTGTGATTGTATGAGTACTGCATGTGAGTGTATGAGTGTGGCAGTGTATGTGTGTCTGTCAGTGTGTGTTTGTGAGTGTCTGTCAAATCAGTGAGAGTATCTTTGTCATTGAGTCTGTGTGTGAGTATCAGTATGTCTGTCAATTAATGAGTGTGTGTCAGATCAGTGAGTCTGTGTGTTTGTCATTGAGTGTGTGTGACTGTCAGTGTGTATAGACCACTGAGTGTTGCGTGGCGGAGCGCAGTACAGGAGCTTCTGTTTCCTGTACCCGGCCAGACTGACCGGAGGTGCTCACTGAGAGAGCACTCCCTGTCAGTCTGGCCAGGTACAGAAAATTGAAGCTCCTGTAGGGGATATCCTCCACTCGGCAACGCTACAAGAGAGGTAGGAGGCACACCAGGAAGGGGAGTGCGACCACTAAAGGGGTGGGGGGTGCACCAAGGGACAGGGAGGGGAGGGGAGAGAAACACCAAGGGACAGGAAAAAGAGGGGAGAGCTTAGAAGAACACTAAGGGACAGGGAAGGGAGGGGACCACTAATGGATGGGGAGAGGGGCTGGTTAAGAGGCACATAGGTGAAGATGTTATTTGGGGGGGTGGAAAGATACATCTTCGCCTATGTACCCAAAAATCTTTGCACCGGCCCTGGATATAACTTTATTCACAATTACAGTTGTTCTCCATTCACCAGGTGATATTTCTGAGTAATTGTTAAAGCTGGCAGGTAACTTACACACTTTAAAGCACTCCTCTATATGCTCCTGAGACCCAGCCCATTAACGTATGTCCTCTGTACTGTATTACATTCACATGCATCTCCTTTTATTCTTTTGAGCTACTCTATCAATCCCTGCTGTATTGTAAAGAGGACATCCTGGGCTTTCCAGTGATATGTCATGTGATAGGCTGGAACATTGGGAACTTCCTCTTCCTTTTCATCAAAAATGGAAAGAAATTGGAAGATTTTTTTTCCTTGGTTCCCAGGAGGCTATATATAACACTCAGTAATGTATATGGTGCTCAATCTTCATATAAGGTGAAATAATACGTTTTGTTTTCTTTTCTGTTCTTTCCTCTCTATTGATAAGTATAGATATTGTATTCATACTGTTTAGCGCACCCTCCACATTCTTGTTGGCTGGTAGGAGCTGGCTCTCCCAATCTGCTATCCCCTCCTCTCTGCTCTCTCTCACTCCCGAGCATCTCTGTGTTATCTGGGAGGAAGTTACCCGGCTCTCACTTCCTCCCAGGCTGCCATTACATTATTAAAGGGCCCTAACTGCATTGGCCACCCGATGGGCCCCCTCAGCATGTAGGCTCCGGTGCAGCTGTTTTGAGGGACTACAAGGAGTGATGTTGGTAATCATTTGAAGTGGTCAGTTTCAGATTTATAATTACTGTTGTGTTAGGCTAGTTACACCCTCGGCACACGTGACAGACTGAGAAATGGAAATTCTGGGCAAAATCTACATCTGTCATTAGCACGACCTCAGTCCTAAGCTGCCTACGACTAATTACAGATCCTACAAAAGACCACACCCGACAAAGCAAGTGGTCTTTACATTGAAGTTGTTGTTCATACTTGAAAGACTTCAGATCTGGCTCCTGAAACAACCTTTGACTTACCTGCGTCGCAGATGCGCCTCTAGCGGCTGTCCGGAAGACAGCCACTAGAGGCTGGATTAACCCCAAATGTAAACATAGCAGTTTCTCTGAAACTGTTATGTTTACATCTGAAGGGTTAAAACCTGATGGACCTGGCACCCAGACCACTTCATTGAGCTGAAGTGGTCTTTGTGGCTATAATATCCCTTTAATCGTTTTGGGTAGTATTACAAATCAGAAGAAATAATTATCGGGAAGGATAATTGGCTCAGGAAATGAGTTTATTTTCTCAATAGTTTAGTTTAAAACATCCTGCATGATATATCGACTTTGTTATTCTAAATCCAAAGTTCCAAGAGAGCAAAACAGGAAAGAAATAGAGCTTACACAGTCTTTCTAGGGAAAACTGTATGACTTTAGCTAACTAGAAGAGGTTCTTTTGATCATTCAGAATTATTAACATTAGAGAAACCAATAGTTTACTTCTATCAAGCAGCTTCCTTCTGGAATGTCCTCCCAGTGACACATACAACAATGAAATAATATATGGAGGGACACATATAAATGGGAAAAGAATAGAAAGCATTAACAATATATCGAGTTATATTGTTTAGGCTCAATTGAGACCCTCCTTTAAATACAATAACTCACTAGACAGAGTGGTGCTATAAAATCTTTATTGCAATTAGATTTGCAGACAAAAAGTACCATGATGGAAATCATATAGTTTAACTGAGAAATCAATAAATAATATATATATAGAGAGAGTCATTTTGTTTAAAAATGCATTACATGAAAAAACCACCAATGATAAAACTCACAACAAAAAAGAACACCAAACATTGCAAACAGCATATATAAATCAATAAAAATACACCAGACTAGTTGGACCTAGGCATGAACCTAGGGCGAGCTGGTCTGATTGATTATATTGATATTAATAAAAGGAGATATTAATGAAATTCCTGGGAGCTCAAAAGACCCATAAAGTCTTAGGAGGGAATTGAACACTAAAAAGGAAAAGAAAAAAAACAAAAACTTAAAACATGGCAGTACAGACTGTACAGGTAAAGTACATACTCACTGACAATTCAGGGTAGAATATTCCAGAGTTTAGAAACCCTGAATCTAAATGAAGCAATACAAGAATTGGATAATGAGAGAGAAACAAAATATAGTTAAAACTAAATATAGCTAAAGTGGCACCTTAACAATTATTAATTTTATAAATTTTATTGAAGCACCGGAAAATTGATCTTAATAGGCAAAATGAGAACACATAGGGTTAGGTAGTATAAGGCATTTCATACTTAGGCACTTGTTCACAGACTTGTTTTAGACCTAAATCTGATGGGCCTGATAATATATACTTAGTAGTGTGAGACCTCCTGATCATCTGTAGAAAACAGTATAAAACACAAACATAGTATAATACTGTTTAACAATACAATTTGATCAATGGCAGAGGTAATGGATCACTCACACTTTTCAGAGCCTTAGGAAGCAGTTGTGTAATCGGCTACAGCACACCCGGAAGAGAAACTTTGATCATTCTACAAAATGCCATCTTCATATTGGGTGTAATTAGTCTATTTAATGAAAGTTCATTAACAATATAAATGGACTGGTAAAAGACTGAAATCAGTAAAACACATATAAAATATAACAACATAAGTTAGGAGAACATATAAATATAAAATATGAAGCATATATATCACACGCAAGTGTATAATAAGAGGAGAACAGATCTTAAAAATATATATGTTTAGATCTGCTAAAAAAAAATTATTAAAAAGAATAAAATAATAAAGGACTAAGAGGATATAAATATAATGAACATAAAATAAGATTAAGAAATCTAAAATAATCTAAAAGGGTATAAATATACTATTGAATGAGTGCTGACATCTCAAAGTCCACATTGAGCCCACTAAGAAACAAGGCGTCTAAATTAAATATCCACCTCATCTCACAGCGGCCCAACGCAGACTCGAGATTGCCGCCTGTCCAGTGATTTTTAACCAGCTGGATACCAAAAAACTGGAGTCCAGTAGGATCTCCCCCATGGGAATTTTAAAAATGAAGGGATACATTGTGATTTAAAAAGCCTCTCCTAATATTATAAATATGCTCACGTATCCTTGTTTTTAAAAACCTTGATGTCTTACCAACATATTGTAATCCACAAGGACACATGAGCAAATACACCACAGTTTTGGAGTGACATGTAATCAACAAATCTATATTACATAATTTTGATCCTATCCAAGACTTGAAGGTATCTATTTTTTTATTATTCTTATCTTTCCTATTTCTGCATCCCATGCAGTCACCACAATAATAGAACCCTTTATCTCTATATGAATTAAAAAAATTATTAGTATTGGTTACATTAACACAGCTAGAGGTAAGTATCTGTCTCAGATGTCTTGCTCCACTAAATACTTCTTTGGGTTTGTTCTCTAAAAATTGTATAATTTCTCGGTCCTGTTGTAAAATATGCCAATTTTTCTTCAGGATATTGTTTAATTGTATTTGATCTTTACTCTTATTAAAGATTAAAGGTATTGTTTTATTTTCTTCTTTATTGTTTTTTGACTTATATATAAGTAGAGATTCCCTATCTAGTTCCCATACTTTTTTAAATTTCTTCATCTAACCAATCTATATGATAACCATTATCTAGAAGCTGATTTGTTTTTAAATTTCAGATGGATTGTTAAATGAGTAAAGATCTTTACAGTTTTGTCTTAACCGGAGAATCTGGCCCCTAGGGATGTTTTCCATCCATGGTTGAAAGTGACAGATCGCCTTGTAGATGTAACTATTTACATCCACTTTCTTAAAAAAAGTTTTGATATTATCTTTTATATAGATTTCCAGATCTAAAACGTTAATTCTTTCTCTACTTTGTGTTAAAAGGATATTCCATCAGTTAGAGTTTAAAATTTAAAAAAAAATCTAAAACAGAATGCTCATCCCCTTTCCATATTAAGAAAATGTCATCTATATATCTCTTATATAGGGCCAGGTTCGCACTCCAGCCATGATTGGAATAAATTTAAGTATTTTCCCAATATGACATAAATAAATTGGCATAGCTGGGTGCAAACCTGGTCCCCATAGCTGTCCCTCTGCAGTGTAATAAATAATCTCCTTCGAACCAAAAAAAAAGTTATTTTGGAGAATAAAAGATATTCCTTCCATAATAAAATCCACTTGGTCCGTAGGGTATAGCGCAGAGTTTTCTAAAAAGAAGCGTGTGACCTCAATAAATGGTCTATACATGTGTATACATACATGTGTAGAGGCTTGTTACATCGCAGGTAACAAGTAAAAAATCCTTCTCCCATTTAAAATCTTTAATAATTTGCAATAGACTCATAGAGTCTTTAAGATAGGATGGATTAGTCTTTACTATAGTTTGGAGGTGGGTATCCACATGCTTTGATAAATTAGATAAAAGGGATCCAACACCCGAGACTATAGATCTTCCAGGAGAGTTAAGTGCATCTTTATGTAGTTTCGGTAATATATATATATATATAACCGGTATTGTTGGGAAATTAATGTTGAGAAGGAGTATTCTGATTGTCTAATTCTCTATCTAAATATATTGCACAAATTGTTTTTTAATCTCATTTTGAAAAAAACCAAAACCATTTTTAACTTCTAAATTACTTCTTTGGATATTGTCTCATTCATACACACTGGGAAAGAAGGATATCGAGGAGTCGTGTTGATAGCCTTGAATAAGCTATATTATTCAATCGCTGATACAGCCAGAGCCTGCTTCCTACGGCTCTGAAAAGTGTGAGATTACCTCTGCCATTTATCAAATTGTATTGTTATAAAGTATTATGCTATGTTTGTGTTTTATACTGTTTTCTACAGATGATCAGGACCACCAGTATTTTATCCAGCTTTTGGGTTAAATATCTTTTTTATTATCACATAGTTCTTTGTATCCTTTGTAAATCATAATGATAACATAAATCAGCCAAATGGCCCTGATCAGCAGTTGACATACTTTTAAATGTTTGGCCTTGTTACAGACACACACAGGTTAAATGGCAATTAAAGATTAATTTCCCACACCTGTGGCTTTTTAAATTGCAATTAGTGTCTGTGTATAAATAGTCAATGAGTTTGTTAGCTCTCATGTAGATGCACTGAGAAAGCTGGATACTAAGCCATAAGGAATAGAAAAGAACTGTCAAAAGACCTGCATAACAAGGTAATGGAACTTTATGAAAATGAAAAGGATATAAAAAGATATCCAAAGCCAGTCAGTACTGTTCAATCATGAAGAAGTGGAAAATTTGAGGCTCTCTTGGTACCAAGCCAAGGTCAAGAAAGATTTCAGCCACAACTGCCATCCGAATTGTTTAGGATAGAAAGAAAAATCCACAGGTAAACTCAAGAGAAATACAGGCTGCTCTGAAAAAAAGACGGTGTGGTTGTTTCAAGGAGCACAATACAACAATAATGGAAGAAAAATTAGCTGCATGGCCGAGTTTCCAGCAAAAAGCTTTTACTACGCCAATGCCACAAAAAAAACCCGGTTACAATATGCCCGGCACCTTGACTCACAGCTTCTTGCACACTGTAATTTGGAGTGACAAAACCAAAATAGAGCTTTATGGTCACAACAATAAGTGCTATGTGTGGTGAGGGGTCAACAAGGCCTATAGAGAAAAGATTACCACCCCCACTGTGAATCATAGTGGTGGCTCACTGATGTTTTGGGGGAAGGGGGGGTGAGCTCTAAAGGCATGGGGAATATTGGTAAAATTGATGGCAAGATGAATGCTGCATGTTATAATAAAATACTGGCAGACAATTTGCCTTCTTCTGCATGAAGGTTGCACATGGGACGCTCTTAGACTTTTCAGCATGACAATGACCCTAAGCACAAGGCCAAGTTGACCCTCCAGTGGTTACAGCAGAAAAAGGTAAAGGTTCTGGAGTGGACATCACAGTCTCTTGACCTTAATATCTTCGAGCTGCTCTGGGGAGATCTTAAACTTGCAGCTCATACAAGATAACTAAAGACTTGGAATGACCTGGAGGCATTTTGCCAAGACGAATGGGCATCTATACCACCTGCAAGAATTAGGGGCCTCATAGACAACTATTGCAAAAGACTGCACGCTGTCATTGATGCTAAAAGGGGCAATACACAATTTTAATAAATATCGGTATACAGACTTTTGAACAGTGGTCATTTCATGTTTTCTTTGTTGCCATGTTTTGTTTTATGATTGTGCCATTTTGTTATAACCTACAGTTGAATATGAATCCCATAAGAAATAAAATAAATGTGTTCTGCCTGCTCCCTCATGTTTTCTTTAACCCCTTCACGACCGAGGACGGTTCAGGACCGTCATCGGCATTTTTACATTGCCGACCGATGACGGTCCTGAACCGTCCTAACGGTCCTATTTACTTACCTGATCGCCGTCGTTCCCCTGGCGGCGATCAGCGTGGCTCCGGTTGTGGGGAGACTGCCTGCAGCCCAGACAGTCTCCCCACACGGAATTAGGACCCCTGTGGCCATGCGATCACATGGTCACAATAGGTGTCCATGTGTCTGCCTGCAGGGGGACTGCCTGTGCTGACAGGCAGTCTCCCTGCTAGTGTAAAATCATTTAAAAAAATAAAGTTAGTGTTAATAAAAAAAAATAATTATATGTGTATATATATATGATATATAGACATATATTATATCTATATAATATATGTCTATATATCATATATATATAATGTCATACTAAGTGTATTTTTATATTAATATGTACTTATATTAATATAAAAATACACTTATAATTAAATTACACACGTATATATATAATATGTATAATAACTATATATATTGTATATATATATATTATTATAAAATATAAATAATAAGTAATTTAAATTAAATATTTTTTTTAAATAATAATAAAAAAAATTTAAAAAATTATATATCTATATGAAATTTTATTCTAACTGTATTTTAAAATTAATATATATATATATATTTATATCAAAATACACTTAGAATGAATTTGTATATATATCTATGTATATAAAAATAAATAAAAATAATAAGAAATATACATATGTCCATATACAAAATTACATAAATAATTATATAAATATACACGTAGACTTCAAATATATAAATATGCATATATATTTAAATTCTACGTGCGTATTTATGTAATATTTTTACATAATTCAGTAATTTTATTGATTGCAATTTGAGGGACCTGCCTGCCAACCCAGGCCGAAATTCCAGAGAATTTAATTTGCTAGCACTGTATTTTACCCTGTAACGTTCTACGACACCCTAAAACCTGTACATGGGGGGTACTGTTTTACTCGGGAGACTTCGCTGAACACAAATATTAGTGATTCAAAACAGTAAAACATATCACAGCGATGATATTGTCAGTGAAAGTGACTTTTTTTGCATTTTTCACACACAAACAGCACTTTTACTGATGATATAATTGTTGTGATACGTTTTCCAGTTTTTAAACACTAATATTTGTGTTCAGCGATGTCTCCCGAGTAAAACAGTACCCCCCATGTACAGGTTTATAGCATTTTTGAAAGTTACAAGGTCAAATATATGGGTCAAATATTTTTACATTGAAAATGGCCAGGTTGGTTACGTTGCCTTTGAGAGCGTATGGTAGCCCAGGAATGAGAATTACCCCCATGATGGCATACCATTTGCAAAAGAAGACAACCCAAGGTATTGCAAATGGGGTATGTCCAGTCTTTTTTAGTAACCACTTGGTCACAAACACTGGCCAAAATTAGCGTTCAATTTAGTTTTTTTACTTTTTTCACACACAAACAAATATGAATGCTTACTTTGGCCAGTGTTTTCGACTAAGTGGCTACTAAAAAAGACTGGACATACCCCATATTGAATACCCTGGGTTGTCTACTTTAAAAAAAATATGTACATGTGGGGTGTTATTCAGAGATTTATGACAGATAATAGTGTTACAATGTCACTATTGATAAATTTTAAAAATGTATGTTTTGAAACCGCAATATCCTACTTGTACCTATAGCCCTATAACATGCAAAAAAAAGCAAAAAAGCACGTAAACACTGTGTATTTTTAAACTCAAGACAAAATTTTGAATCTATTTAGCAGTTTTTTTCATTCGCTTTTGTAGATGAGTAAAAGATTTTTCAAGTAAAAGTCAAAAAACATGTATTTTTTTCAATTTTTCATCACATTTTTTTATTTTTAAATTAAAATACATGAGATTATATAAATAATGGTATGTAAAGAAAGCCCCTTTTGTCCTGAAAAAAACAATATGTAATTTGTATGGGAACAGTAAATGAGAAAGCGGAAAATTACAGCCAAACACAAACACCACAAAAGTGTAAAAATATGCCTGGTTGCAAATGTACAACATTGCAAAAACAGTCCAGTCCTTAAGGGGTTAAAAATGATACATGTATATTACCAATTCTCCAAGGGTATGCAAACCTTTGTGCACAGCTGTGTGAGTAGAGCTCCTAAATGTTCTACAATGCTAGATAGAACCACAAACGTGAACTAAATGGTAGAAATACAGTGTTTACATAGGTCGATGGCATATATACAGATATAGATGTATCAAATACAATGTATGCAAAATATTTATACTGATCAAGATGCACTAAAATAATACTTTGCGATAGGACATGTAATGTGACAGGGAATCTGACATGCCCATCTTGTATTATATTTCAAACATATAATTTTGCGGACTGTTGTTGGGGTAAACAGAGATTTTAAACACGTAAAGTTCCCCTGCAGATAGGTTACAAATAATTATGCCACTTAGAATAAGAAAGGAATACAATATAATCAGGCATTGGGTTTGACATAATGGAATAGAATTTAATACTAAAGGACTAAACACATAAATATTTTATAGACTACATGAAGATGAAGTACACACTGCATAATCCTGCCGCTTCCATCTAAAAAACATTGCGCGCATTCGACCCTATTCAACACCTGATACGGCAAAGCTTGCCCATGCTGCTGTCCTCTCTCGCCTTGACTACTGTAATCCGCTTCTCAGTGGTCTTACGGGTCAACTTGATCCGTTACAGTCTATAATGAATGCGGCAGCGGGGCTCATCTTCATGTCTGCCCGCACCTCCCATGCCTCCCCCTTTGTCAGACCTTCCATTGGCTTCCCGTAAGATATAGGGCTCAATTTAAGATCCCTTAATGAATACTATCCTTGCAACCTACGTTCCTACCCAACCCTTACCTTTTGTGTCACTATTCCCCACTCCCTCTAGCATGTAAGCTCATTGAGCAGGGCCCTCAATCTCTCTGTTCCTGTGCGTCAAACTTGTCTGGTTAAAAATACGTGTCTGTTAGTCCACCCATTGTACAGCACTACGGAACTTGTTGGCGCTATATAAATAATAATAATAATACATCTCGATGTATTGTATTAAGAATCAGGCAAAACGAACTAAAATCCCTTGTTAGAAAAAAATTATCAATAATTTTAAAAGGGCACTTTCACTTATGGCGTTTACCCCCAATGGCTAACAGTGAGAGCTATGTTTTACAATGTATCTTCTATGCCAAGATGTCAGTGCAAACCTGTGTGTACAGGCAATTGTTTTTGTTTGGCACCATAAAATGTACGTCTGATTATGAGTGCACTTGTGCGACATTTATCAGCAGATGCCGAAGTAAGAATGAGCATGCCAGGAATATCATCTGGTGAGACATTGCCCCAGAGACGGAGGGTTTCTTATGTTTATTTCCGCTGCTCTCCTTACTGTACTAAGTACTACAATAGCATTTACTCGGTTGAGGAAATAAGGAACTGTCCCTTTCAGAGAAGTGACAATTCCTTTTAAAATGAGTAAATTAAGCTAGTGTTATTATACAAACTCAGGCTGTGAGGTCACTGTTTAATCTTGCTGGCTTGGACATGAGTCACAGTTATCAGAGACAGAGAATTCACTGCCAAGTAAAGTAACACTAGATGTTACCCTTTGCTCTTACTGGCTCTGCTCCATATCGTTACACTAATGAATAAAATCAATATTCACTGTACAAAGTCTTGGCAAGTGACAGCATAGTTCCTTAAAGTCACTAGTACACCATTATTTGGTTCTCACACACATTTTAAAATATATTTCAATGATCAATTTCTTCAACATCTTGTAGAACAAAGACAGAGAACATGAGAAATCTGAGAATGGACATAAACTTTGAGAAACTCTTCAGCTTGCCCTTCGGTAAATCCACGTTCGCTTTTTAAAATAGTTTTTGCTTACTTGTGCCATTACAGAGTGAACCTTCTCAGAGTAAATCTGACTGATCCCACCCATAAGAGCAGTCCAGAACCAAAGTGCCTGCAAGCTCTCTCTGCGGACGATCATCCTGGTCTTCTTTGCCCCTTGTCAGAGAATAAACACAATTTGGCATCCACTGTGAAATTGCTTGTGGGCATCCTGCCTCCTGAATTAAAAAATGCTCCACCCCTTTTATGTCTTTTCTCACCCTGTTTTGTGTCTCTCCATATTCTAGTTACTCATTTGTGTGTCACTTCTTACTCCAATTACACCCTTGTCTGTTTCTCCTTACACCCATTACCTTCTTGTTTGTCTTTCCTTATTCTCTTACCTTTTTTCATGTCTCTCCTTATCCCCTTACCTCTTTGTATGTCTCTCCTTACCACCCTTTCCCCCTTGTGTGTCACTCCATGGCTGATTATATCCTTGTGGTTTCTCCCCCTCATTCAATGTTTTCCTCCCCTTTACCCTTACCTCTTTGTATGTATCACCTTACCTATGTTTCCCCTATCTTCATGTTACTCTGTCCAATCTCTACAGTCTGCTGCAGGCAGAAAAATAAGATGTTCAGCCATATACTTCCCCCTGCCTTTACACTGCTGAGTGGAGCCTGGAGCAGCCCTGGCAGACTGAGTATAAGAACATGACGATTGTCTGCAGCAGCACTGCTCTATATGATAGGTGCACTACTCTATCGCATGGCCAGGGTCCCGTTAACATAGGAGCTGATGGAGCTGCAACTCCAGGCCCAAGCCATTGGAATAGGCCCATTGATTTAAAAAAAAAAAACACTTTTTATTTTTTTTATTTTAAACACCCTACTCTTAGGGTTGCCAGGTATTTCTATGAAGTATTTCTCAGGTATTTGAGGCTGCCTAGCCAGTGCCGGTATTGCAGTAATAACGGCAATACAAATGTCAGTCTCAGTATAAACAGAGAATATTCGGCAATACCAGCACCAGCCAGTAGGGGTCGCTGTTTGTTGAGAGAGGCAGGGATAAGAAGTTACAGCATCTCCCTCCCTGCTTCTCTCTACTCAATGATCCGCGGAGGAGCAGCTCTGCACAGAGAGTCCAGACAGCAGCTCTGAGCCTGCAGAGACAGCCAACAGTTCAGGTAAGTGAGGAATGGGGAAAGGCTGTAGAGAAACATGGGGACACAGACACTAGGGGACAATGTGAAACATGGGGACACTGAGACACTAGGGGGCACTTGGACACTAGGGGACACTGGGAGACATAGGGACACTTGGGAACACTGAGACACTAGGAGACCTGGGGACACAGCCACTAGGGGAAACTGTGAGAGATGGGGATGGTGAGAGACTTGGGGACACTGGGAGACATAGGGACACTTGGTGACACTGAGACACTAGGGGGCACTTGGAGATGTGGGAACACTGAGACACTAGGGAAACTTTGAGACATGGGGACAGTGAGAGACTTGGGGACACTGAGACATCGGGACACATGGGGACACTGAGACACTGGGGAACATGGGGATCCTGAGACACTAGGGACCCAGTGTCCCCATGTCTCCAAGCCAGTGTCCCTAGTGTCTCAGTGTCCCCATGTCTCCCAGTGTCCCTGGTGACTCTCAATATCCCCATGTCTCCCAGTGTCCCTGGTGTCTCTCAGTGTCCCTAGTGTATGTGTCCCTAGTCTCCCAGAGTCCCCTAGTCTCTGTGTCCCCATGTATCTCAGTGTCCCCATGTCTCTCCCAGCTTTCACTAGTGTCTCAGTGTCCCCATGTCTCACAGTGTCCCTATGTCTCTAAGTGTCATTAGTGTATGTGTCCCTAGTCTCCCAGAGTCCCCTAGTCTCTGTGTCCCCATGTATCTCAGTGTCCCCATGTCTCCCCCAGCTTTCACTAGTGTCTCAGTGTCCCCATGTCTCACAGTGTCCCTATGTCTCTAAGTGTGTCCTAGTGACATGGGGACACTGGGAGACATGGGGACACAGGGAGACATGGGGACACAGACTCTAAAAGACACTGGGAGACATGGGGATACAAACACTAGGGGACACTGGGTGACATGGGGACACTGAGACACTAGGGGAAACTGAGAGACATGGGGATACTGGGGGACATCGGGACACATGGGGACACTGAGACACTGGGGAACATGGGGATCCTGAGACACTAGGGACCCAGTGTCCCCATGTCTCCAAGCCAGTGTCCCTAGTGTCTCAGTGTCCCCATGTCTCCCAGTGTCCCTGGTGACTCTCAATATCCCCATGTCTCCCAGTGTCCCTGGTGTCTCTCAGTGTCCCTAGTGTATGTGTCCCTAGTCTCCCAGAGTCCCCTAGTCTCTGTGTCCCCATGTATCTCAGTGTCCCCATGTCTCTCCCAGCTTTCACTAGTGTCTCAGTGTCCCCATGTCTCACAGTGTCCCTATGTCTCTAAGTGTGTCCTAGTGACATGGGGACACTGGGAGACATGGGGACACAGACTCTAAAGGACACTGGGAGACATGGGGATACAAACACTAGGGGACACTGGGCGACATGGGGACACTGAGACACTAGGGGAAACTGAGAGACATGCGGATACTGGGGGACATCGGGACACATGGGGACACTGAGACACTGGGGAACATGGGGATCCTGAGACACTAGGGACCCAGTGTCCCCATGTCTCCAAGCCAGTGTCCCTAGTGTCTCAGTGTCCCCATGTCTCCCAGTGTCCCTGGTGACTCTCAATATCCCCATGTCTCCCAGTGTCCCTGGTGTCTCTCAGTGTCCCTAGTGTATGTGTCCCTAGTCTCCCAGAGTCCCCTAGTCTCTGTGTCCCCATGTATCTCAGTGTCCCCATGTCTCTCCCAGCTTTCACTAGTGTCTCAGTGTCCCCATGTCTCACAGTGTCCCTATGTCTCTAAGTGTGTCCTAGTGACATGGGGACACTGGG
>OW240915.1:274276324-274373725 GCA_933207985.1 Pelobates cultripes | reverse complement strand
ACACTGACTGCTATTCAATCTATAACAGTAAAAAGTTTTTTGTTTTAAATCAGACACAGATCTAATTAGTGGCACTGGTCAGCGTATCCACTGTTAGCTTAACACACCCGCTTTAAGGACACTGACTGCTATTCAATCTATAACAGTGAAAAAAGTTTTTGTTTTAAATCCAAGCTATTGTGACACAGATCTAATTAGTGGCACTGGTCAGCGATCCACTGTTAGCGCACACACCCGCTTTAAGGACACTGACTGCTATTCAATCTATAACAGTGAAAAAAAGTTTTTTTTTAAATCCAAAGCTATTGTGACACCAGATCTAATTAGTGGCACTTGTCAGCGTATCCACTGTTAGCGTAACACACCCGCTTTAAGGACACTGACTGCTATTCAATCTATAACAGTAAAAAGTTTTTTTTTTTAAATCCAAGCTATTGTGACACAGGATCTAATTAGTGGCACTTGTCAGCGCATCCACTCGTTAGCGAACACCCGCTTTGCGACACTGACTGCTATTCAATCTATAACAGTAAAAAGTTTTTGTTTTTAAATCCAAGCTATTGTGACACCAGATCTAATTAGTGGCACTTGTCAGCGTATCCACTGTTAGCGTAACACACCCGCTTTTAAGGACACTGACTGCTATTCAATCTATAACAGTGAAAAAGATTTTTTTTTAAATCCAAACTATTGTGACACCAGATCTAATTAGTGGCACTTGTCAGCGATCCACTGTTAGCGAACACACCGCTTTAAGGACACTGACTGCTATTCAATCTATAACAGTAAAAAGTTTTTGTTTTAAATCCAAGCTATTGTGACACAGATCTAATTAGTGGCACTTGTCAGCGTATCCACTTAGCGTTAACACACCGCTTTAAGGACACTGACTGCTATTCAATCTATAACAGTAAAAAAAGTTTTTGTTTTTTAAATCCAAGCTATTGTGACACCAGATCTAATTAGTGGCACTTGTCACGTATCCACTGTTAGCGTAACACACCCGCTTTAAGGACACTGACTGCTATTCAATCTATAACAGTAAAAAAGTTTTTTTTTTAAATCCAAGCTATTGTGACAGGATGTAATGGCAACTGGCAATCAGCGTATCCACTGTTAGCCTACACACCCTTTAAGAGACACTGACTGCTATTCAATCTATAACAGTGAAAAAAGTTTTTGTTTTAACTCCAAGCTATTGTGACACCAGATGTAATTGGTGGCACTGACTGAAATGGGCACAGTATGCACTGTGCCTGACACAGAAGCTGGCAGCAGTGGCAGACAACTGACTGCTATTCAATCTATAACAGTGAAAAGTTTTTGTTTTTAAATCCAAGCTATTGTGACACCATGATGTAATTGGTGGCACTGACTGGGGAAATGGGCACTGTGAGCCTGACACAGAAGCTGGCAGCAGTGGCAGACAACTTCAAGTGCATTTACATTACATAGAAAAAATAAATAAAAAAAAAGCATACCCTTATCCTAACCTAGCTATGCTTTTCCCTATCTTATGAACAGCAGCTACACTTTCCCTCCTCTTACTAAGCATGCAGCTTGAGAATGAATCTAAAATGGATGCTGTCCAGTAGGTGGGAGGGTCTGCTAGGGAGGCTGTGCTGCTAATTGGCTGGAATGTGTCTGCTGACTGTGAGGTACAGGGTCAAAGTTTACTCAATGATGACGAATAGGGGGCGGGTCGAACCGCGCATATGTTCGCCCGCCGTGGCGAACGCGAACATGCTATGTTCGCCAGGAACCGTTCGCCAGCGAACTGTTCGGTACATCACTATCGGTAAATAGGATTTCCATCTATCTTTTGAACCACTGGACCAATTTGTATGATTTTGACATATGTTTGTATTTGGAGTATGTTGATTTATGTGAATATGATGTATACTTTTAAAGTTATGACTATTGTGTAAAACTATGTATTTTACTGCCTGTGATAATTATGCTAGCCCATTGTGTTCAGTAATTATATCACAGGCAGAGGGGAGGATTTCTGCTGGAATGAATTGGGGTGTTTAGCTGTGTTGTAATGTTCTGATTGGTTGTTCTACAAAACCCTGTGGGCGGTACTGTATGTGTAAAACCTGCATAAAATCAAGCCCTTTGGTGCTAATTAAAACAGATCTTCTTGACCCTCAATATGTAGCCTTGTCTCGTTATTGGAGGGAACTGCTATAATCACACTGGGGATTGCTATGCTCTGCATACTCCCATGAGCTTTAAATCATCAGGAAGAGCTGTTCCTGATACGCTCTCCTGGAGGAGAGGTCTTCCCCACACAGTCCTGGATGCTGGAGGTTTATACAGGGTGGAACGAAGAGGTCTTTCCCACACGGTCCTGGAGGACAGAAGCTGATCCAGGGTGGAAGGAAGACGGCGAGACTCCAGTTAAGCTACGGCGATTGTAGAGTCTGCAGTGGTTGTGGTGTCCGGTGCGGTGCTTGTGGTCCTCGGCGCAAGATAGGAAGCGTCCATCGACGAATGGTACTCGGTTGGAGTACGGGGAGTTCCGTTACAGTAGGTTTAACTGTTATTGCCACTTGAAGATCTAACAGCTATTCATTGTTGAGGTGACCATATGATGTGGTAACTGGGATGTTTAGTAAGGATTCCCAAGACAATACACTTGCGCACTCAGACCATGAATTCTATTATAAGGCACTATAATATATAAAAAAGCTTTATTGGATTAATCCAGCATAAAATCACATTGTTAGAATAAATGGTAGATAATGCCGTCATTTTTAGCATCTCTAAAAATAAAGTGCGTAAACTGTTGAGAAAGCATAGAGCTAGAAATTATATTTTCATCTTGGCTAGACATTAACATTTAGATCATTTAACAAGACCCAGATATAAGGAAAAGGATATTCATGTTTCCTTTTTACTTCCATCAGCAGTGGTTTTTGTAGCGGAGATGCAATATTCCCCAGGTTATCTCCACTTATAATCCAAGTGAGGCTCAGGAACAAGTAAATAGTAAATCCACAGGCAAGGTTTCCAGCAGGTAAAATAACAGCAATATCCCAACAGCAATCCCAATAACTGGACGACACACAGTTTCAGGAGCAGAACTGAAATCTTTAATCCACACTGTCCTTTTAAAGCATGCTCCCATGCAAGGGAGGGATTTACAATCATTAGTACAGTAGCCAATCCTGTCCTGGTAACCTCCCACACATCTCCTCCCCTCAGCCTGCATCATAATCCCCTTATCCAGTCTAGCAATTCCCCCCGTTTCTGGATGTACCCCTAAACGTAGGGGTACCCCTTTAAATCCTACACCCCCTGATAGCCCTGATCTGGGTGAACAACATATCCAAAAATCACCCAGATCAGACCAGGGGTTCGGGAAATTTATGGAGGGAATAAAATGACCGACCGCACTGACTGAGATAGCCGAACGCGGTTCCATGCGAATGGGCCCTGCGGTCGGTCCTGGAATAGGGGAACAAACTGCACGAAAGCCTCTAGCTATAGAGGCTAGGGAGGGTTCGCCTGAATCCCCTCATTTGGTTCTTTCTATCTACGGAACGAGGGGCCGTTCGGTAGTTAGGAACCGAACGGACCGGGCTGGTGGAGGTTTCAGCGGTGTTCGCCTAGTCGAGTGTCCGATTTGAGTTCCAGACACTCGACGGCAAACCACCGCTGTTCGGGAGTTTTAAAATGGCCGCCGCCACGTGTTCGTTTGTCGAATGGCGGCCACCCCCGAGAACAAAGGACGGCTACTTAACTTGGCAATTACCCGTTCGCAACAATGTTGCAACGGGTAATTGAGGACACACTTCACACAGGGGAGGTCTGATTGTTCAGTAGTTTCATTCCCTTAGTTTATTCGAATGATTCTACCGAACAATCAGAGGAATACAATTCTTTTAAACACATATAAAACCAGCAGTTTACACGAATGCAGTTATTCACAAGACATTTGCAGGACAGCCCAGTGCCATCCGCTACAGTTTTGGTATATCAGCACACACAATGTGATGTAAAGGGGACTTGTAGGTGCTGCTCCTGGGAGTGACTGAGAGACTGTGTGAAGAAAGCACAGAGAAGAAAGAGGTTCCTCCTTTGTCAGATACAGATTTTAAATGGCAATGCCTAAACTACTTTTTAAATTCAATAAACTCACTTAATCTGCCTTATTTTTTTTTATTTTTTTATTTTCTTAAACATAGATTTTGTACACTTTTTGCAAAACAAATTGTACAATGCAAATCAGTAACAGAATTAGTACAGGAGAACAGGCTAACAAATAATAAATAAGACATTTTGTTTTTATCGTATGTTGATATTTTTACATTTGTTTTATATAATTTTGAGCACCCTGATTAAGTTCATATGTGAACAAAATGCATAGGACCTGGGCTCTATGATATATTTTTTATATTATTTATATAATTTGTCTCTTCGGCACAATAAAAAGAAAAAAATATTTTACTTAGCTTGATTCCTGATTTCTCTCAGTTCCTGAATTGGAAGCATCAGTGGACATCAGTGGAAATGAGGAGGTCAATATATTCCCCTATCTCCATCAGGGGAGGCACCTTTAAGACAATCCTCTTAAAGCTCATATATCGTGAGTGTCATTTTATTGTTTTATGACAGTATCACACTATGTTTTGTTGATGTATTTCTTGTAGATTAATCAGCTGTATCCCTACTTTTTCCATATACAGGGAGTGCAGAATTATTAGGCAAGTTGTATTTTTGAGGATTAATTTTATTATTGAACAACAACCATGTTCTCAATGAACCCAAAAAACTCATTAATATCAAAGCTGAATATTTTTGGAAGTAGTTTTTAGTTTGTTTTTAGTTTTAGCTGTGTTAGGGGGATATCTGTGTGTGCAGGTGACTATTACTGTGCATAATTATTAGGCAACTTAACAAAAAACAAATATATACCCATTTCAATTATTTATTATTACCAGTGAAACCAATATAACATCTCAACATTCACAAATATACATTTCTGACATTCAAAAACAAAACAAAAACAAATCAGTGACCAATATAGCCACCTTTCTTTGCAAGGACACTCAAAAGCCTGCCATCCATGGATTCTGTCAGTGTTTTGATCTGTTCACCATCAACATTGCGTGCAGCAGCAACCACAGCCTCCCAGACACTGTTCAGAGAGGTGTACTGTTTTCCCTCCTTGTAAATCTCACATTTGATGATGGACCACAGGTTCTCAATGGGGTTCAGATCAGGTGAACAAGGAGGCCATGTCATTAGATTTTCTTCTTTTATACCCTTTCTTGCCAGCCACGCTGTGGAGTACTTGGACGCGTGTGATGGAGCATTGTCCTGCATGAAAATCATGTTTTTCTTGAAGGATGCAGACTTCTTCCTGTACCACTGCTTGAAGAAGGTGTCTTCCAGGAACTGGCAGTAGGACTGGGAGTTGAGCTTGATTCCATCCTCAACCCGAAAAGGCCCCACAAGCTCATCTTTGATGATACCAGCCCAAACCAGTACTCCACCTCCACCTTGCTGGCGTCTGAGTCGGACTGGAGCTCTCTGCCCTTTACCAATCCAGCCACGGGCCCATCCATCTGGCCCATCAAGACTCACTCTCATTTCATCAGTCCATAAAACCTTAGAAAAATCAGTCTTGAGATATTTCTTGGCCCAGTCTTGACGTTTCAGCTTGTGTGTCTTGTTCAGTGGTGGTCGTCTTTCAGCCTTTCTTACCTTGGCCATGTCTCTGAGTATTGCACACCTTGTGCTTTTGGGCACTCCAGTGATGTTGCAGCTCTGAAATATGGCCAAACTGGTGGCAAGTGGCATCGTGGCAGCTGCACGCTTGACTTTTCTCAGTTCATGGGCAGTTATTTTGCGCCTTGGTTTTTCCACACGCTTCTTGCGACCCTGTTGACTATTTTGAATGAAACGCTTGATTGTTCGATGATCACGCTTCAGAAGCTTTGCAATTTTAAGAGTGCTGCATCCCTCTGCAAGATATCTCACTATTTTTGACTTTTCTGAGCCTGTCAAGTCCTTCTTTTGACCCATTTTGCCAAAGGAAAGGAAGTTGCCTAATAATTATGCACACCTGATATAGGGTGTTGATGTCATTAGACCACACCCCTTCTCATTACAGAGATGCACATCACCTAATATGCTTAATTGGTAGTAGGCTTTCGAGCCTATACAGCTTGGAGTAAGACAACATGCATAAAGAGGATGATGTGGTCAAAATACTCATTTGCCTAATAAGTCTGCACTCCCTGTATATACATTTTAATAAATAAGAAATATCTGCCTTTTCTTTTAGGAGCAAAGCAAGGGTACCTTAAAACTCTGTGCCTTCAGGTTAGCTGCATCATTGCCCACAAGTTAGGGCCTATCAGGTGGCCCATGCACTTCTGGGTATTTCTGAACAGGAGCGTGATTAGGCGCTGCAGCCCTTTAACTGTGCGACTTTGCTCCTGTAATATTGGCGTAAGGAAGTGAGCGTCTGCCACTTTCCAGCTACGTAAAGAGCCAAATGGGAGGCAGAAAGAAGGAGAAGGCACAGGTAGGAATGGGGAGAGCAACTAGAGAGTCTCCATCCACACACTCCCATCAGCCTCTGCCAGCAGCAGGACTCCAGGGAAGCCAAATATTAAAAAAAAAATGACATGTATGTGTATAAGTATATGTATGTATGTGTCAGTATTTATCTGTTTGTGTGAGTGAGTGTGTGTGTCAGTGTATGTGTGTGTCAGTGTGTTTGTGTGTATCAGTATGTGTGTGTATGTGATAGTGTGTGTATTTACACTGATTAGCCACAGCATTAAAAGCACTGAAGTGAATAACATTGATTGTTGGAAGGCCATTTGGCCTGAATTTGTGGGAGGAGTTACGACCTTTTATAAACCCTACTTACCTTTGCCGTTCAAGCTGTTTTGACTTCCATAGTTACCTGCACTTCCGGTCCGTTGTTCCCGCCAGTCTTGCCTCATACAAGCAGTCAGTCTTCTGCAGCTCCTGCCGTCGTCCTCCGGGCTCGTCCACCGACTGCCCCGCGGTATTCCCTACTCGTTACCCGGCTGTCGAGCTTCCGGTCACGAGACCGGCACGCAAACATAAGCATCAACGTGGGAAATAACATTCAGCTATTTCCCACGTTCGGGCCTAAAAACACGGGGATAGGCTCCCTAGATATATATTACTTACCCGTTCGTGTAAATCCACCGTTCGTGTACTTCTGCGTTCAGGCGGCTTTTTAGCCGACCGCAGAGTACACACGCTTTTCATTCTTTCTTTCATAAAAAGTTTTTACCGAACGCTTATACTCACCTTATGTTCGCCTGTTTCTCACTTTTGTTAGACGAAACACATACGAACGGCTGTGTCACTAGCATTTCGTTTCATAAAATCTATCACACGCGGTCCTATTATATTCCTCTTGCATTTTCGTTAGCCGAACACATGAGGTTTTAAGCATTTTAAATTTTTATATTTAAGTATGTTCCTCTATGTATTATTTTATATCATATGTTCACGGTTCCAGGGCCGGATTAACATAGGGGCTGATGGAGCTGCAGCTCCAGGCACAGGCCCAGGTACATGGTATAGGCACATTTAAAAAAAATTTTTTACACACTACTCTTAGGTTTGCCATCTGACTGGTATTTTACCGGCACAGACGGTATTTGAGACTGCCTGGCCCTGCCGATATTGCAGTAATACCGGCAATACAAATGCAGATATTTTTCTCAGTATAAACGGAGATTACCCTGCAATACCAGCATGAGCCAGTAGGGGTCACTGTGTGTGGAGAGAGGCAGGGGTAGGAAGTAACAGCATATCCCTCCCTGCCTCTCTCTATTCACTAATCCGCAGGGGAGCAGCTACACAGCACAGAGAGCTTCTAGCCTGCAGAAACAGACTACAGCGGGAAGTGAGGGATGAGGGAAAAGGCAGCAGGGAGACATGGGGACACTGAGACACTAAAGGACACATGGAGACACAGACACTAGGGGACACTGGGAGACCTGGGGACAAGGAGACACTTGGGGACACTGGGAAACATGGGGATGCTGAGAAATGTGGGGATTCTGTGAGACTTAGGGACATTAGGATACAAATTGGGACATGGAGACATTAGGGACACAGTGTCTCCATGTCTCCCAGTGTCCCCATGTCTCCCAGCCAGTGTCCCTAGTGTCTCTGTGTCCCCATGGCTCCCAGTGTCCCCTAGTTTCCCAGTGTCTGTGTCCCCATGTCTCTCAGTGTCCCTAGTGTCTGTGTCCCCATGTCTTCCAGTGTCCCCAAGTCTCCCAGTGTCCCCATGTCCCTCAGCCAGTGTCCCTAGTGTCTCAGTGTCCCCATGTCTGCCAGTGTATGTGTCCCCATGTCTCTCAGTGTCCCCAAACTGTGTCTGAGACACTAGGGACACAGTGTCTCCATGTCTCCCAGTGTCCCCATGTCTCCCAGCCAGTGTCCCTAGTGTCTCAATATCCCCATGTGTCCCCTAGTCTTCAAGTGTCTGTGTTCCCATGTCTCTCAGTGTCTCTAGTGTCTTAGTGTCCCCAAATGTCTCAGTGTCCCCAAGTGTCTAAGTGTCCCCGTGTCTCTCAGTGTCCCCATGTCTCTCAGTGTCCTCTAGTATCCTAGTGACACGAGACACACTGAGACATGGGGACACTGGGAGACTAGGGGACTAGGTGACATGGGGACACTGACACTGTGATACATAGGGACACTGATCCCAGGCTGGCCTTCCAATTCTTTGGACAGACATGCCCTCTTTTTGGACATGTTTGCCCCTTTTGGCAGTTCTGGTCACATGATTCGCGTAAGTGGCCCACCCTTTTACCCCACCCATTGACTTCCTGCTTCACTGGACACTGCTATTAGGGCAGTGGATTCACTTGAAAGTGGATTAGCATAGAGTATGTGTTTTCTGATATAAATATCCTATGAGTTTCCCTCCAGCACCATCTCCATCAGATACATGACGTTTGAGAGGTATAACTGTTTTAATGTTTTTGGTCGATAAGATTCTGTAATTAGGCCCATCATAATTGTCAGCACCAGGCCCACTGGTCTCTTAATCTGGCCCTGCACGGTTCTACCTACGTTTTCCCTTGCTCTAAATGGCATTATTCGCCACTCATTGTCACAAATAATTATGTATATATTCCCAGGAGTATTCTCTTAAAGAAACAGTTATCCCCTTTACGTTTTTTTTTCCTCTCTCAATGGGCTGAGCCCCATTAAACCTCTTAAATTTAGCAAGCTTCACGCTCACTTTTTTCAGTAGCTCTTATTTCCAAATCTCTGTTTATATTGAAATACTATACTCGGGTTCCTTATTCTTACTTAATGAAAATGTTTTAGGTTGTACTACTCTTTCTTCAAGAAGACTCCAGGAGGTGGTTCCTCTATCCCGTGTCACGGTATCAGGTAAAAAAGGTTAAAGATTTTACGTTTCTCCTGAGGACTCATTTCAGCCTCTGTGGCCTTTTTTACAACACCCTCCCACCTCCCAAAGTGGGCTCAAAACATTAAACACACCAGGTTTAAAGATGCCTCACTCTCCGTGTTACTATTATATTAATTGTTAATTCAGTTTTAATTTCTACATATCATTACTTAGACCTGCACCACTGCGCAGATTCACTATGCCTTCAACGACCATCAGGCTACCTGGTTCCCGACGTTTCAGTAGCAGGTATCCTTAAATCTTACTCACTACAATTACGTCCTTCTAAGGCCTCACTTCGCCTTCATATCTGTTACAAAATACTGATCAGTTGTGGGATGCCAGGGGCTTGTCTCAGAAATTTGGACCAATGTTCAGGTCCCTCTGATTACATAGGTGTTTATGATACAGTTCTACATTTACGTTCTGCATTTTTACACTTGGCTTACCAATGGCAAGCCTCAGGCCTACCAGCATCTTTCTTATACCTAGGTTCCTGGACTGGACCTGTTCTTCACAGTATATATAGACATATATTTTGAAGTCGCCCTGAGCAGTGTCCAAATATACAGAACAAACACTCAAGGTCAGTATCTACATACGTTATATACTTCCTTCAAGAGACAAGCCCCCATCAGGGTAGAGAACTGGCTTTCAGGGTCAGGTGCTGGCCCTTGCTTCCCCCAATAATACTGCGGTCCGCGAGGTCTACACCCCTACTTCATACACGGAGGTTCAGCCCCACGACCAAATCATAGCTAGCCACCTCGCTCGCTCTTCTTTAGGGCTACAGTCAGGGCTTCCCATGTCACAGCCACACGTTTTGAATCTCTTACAGTCACCGAGAGGCCGACACCCTGCCACCTCGTTCTAGTGGCCACAAAACCCCCTCAGCCCAAATCATAGGTAGAGCCTCTCACCGCCGCTTGGCAATAGCAGAGCCTCACCTGTCACTTGGTTCTAGTTATAATTCTTCGCTTCGGCATTAGCTAGCAGGCCAGTTCTCCCGAGGTCTCATCCCACCTCCACTATACCCTACTTATCCATATCATTATTCCTTTCAAGATGTCTCAAGAACCAATCATCGATCCCCCATCAGAAGATATACCCAGCACGCCAGCCAGGCCTGGGGCTCTGGCAGAATGCCTCACTCCTTCTACTCCCAGATCCCTAAGATACTGGACCATTCCAAAAATATCGGCTGAGCTCAGGCTCAGGGGAATCCCCTTTCCAGCCACCCCTAGAAAAGCAGTACTTTATAAACTGCTGACGACTCAGGCCAACGACCCAAGGCCCGGCACGAGTTCACAAGGGCCTCCAGTTGGCTACTCTGATTCCACCCAGGAAACTCTGGAGGCTATACTGGCCAATCTGCAATCCATTAACAGCAGGTTGCTGAAGGTGGAATAAGCCATAGCTACTCCAGGTGACTTAACAGCCCCAGCAGTCTCTACACCGGTAACCTCGACCGCTCTGACTGCCATACCCCTCATCTCCCCTCCCCCACCAGCCACTACCACTCCCACTGCCCACGCCTCACCATCCCACTCTGTCCCGGCTTCCATCAAGAAAGATATTCTTGATGGAAAGGACGTCAATTTAATGTTCCTCCTCATAGCCTCCCAAGACGTCCTAGAAAATTGAGCATATAACTACGAGGACATTTCGGTTGTCTTAAGAGCTAGAGACCCACATTTGAATAAAAAACTCACCATCCCACAGTTTGTTATCGCGTTTGGCACTTGGCGCTACGTTATCTGCACGGTGTACCCACATAGGAGAGAAGAGCTTGATTTATATATGCACAAGGTGGTTGATTTGGGCATCAAGTATGGAGGGTCCTCATTTTACGATTACCACAAATCAGTTTCGGCCAAGGTAGCTACTCATCTGACACTATTCAATATTAAAATCGATTGGTGTCAGATAGATATTGAGTTATTCTGCCGTCATTTTGCTGGATTGAGGCCCCCATCTTGTGCCTCTTGTGGTTCGACTTCACACTCCACCAATCTATGCCCTGGAGACGCAGACCCTTCCACTTCCACTTTATCACCCCACCACCCCTCACCCCACTCCCTAGACAGGAAGGTGTCCATAGAGTCAAGCTGGGCAGACCCATAACATTCTTGGGCAAAGCTAAGGTGTACAATAACTTTAACACAGGCATATGCAGCTACAGCGCATGCAGGTTGTTGCACATCTGCTCCATATGCTTCAGAGCCCACACCAAGACCATGTGCCCAACCCGTCTGACACCTAACAAATAAGCTGGTTCATCACGCATCAAATTATACGACGACACCACGTCCAGACCATGGCCCATTCCTTTCGCAACCTAACCCATCACGGGGGGGCTGCTTACTTGCACTCCAAGTAATAAAGTTGTTATTTGACATTTTGTATCTTTTTCCTTTCCCTCCAGATCCTGGAGTAGTTTCTGTCATACCAATCAAAATAAATAAAAGTAAGGGCTGCGCTGAATAAAACTCGGTGTAAAACAAATAGTCCAGATGAAATAAATGGATAAAAAGAGAAAGTCTTATCTCAAGACGTCTGTTGTGGTCGCATATAGTAATAATATTTGGTCCAGAATAATTGTCCTTGTCGATATCCTCCTTATGGATCCACTCGTATGTAAGAGATAAGGGATAAATAGAGAACCAAATAGTGTAGTAAAAACACTTGGTGTGGTAAAAACAGAGAAAGTCTTTTAACTGGGGAAGAGATGACAACAGGATCCATTATGGGAAGAAGGTATGCCAATGGAGTCAGTGTAATGCATTAGGCTAGGTTCTGCTGGGAAACCATAGGTCCTGGCATCCATGTGGATCTTACTTTTACAAGTACCACCTACCGAGAGATTATTGGAGACCACTTACACCTCTGCATGGCAATTCTGTTTCCCGATGGCAGTTGCCACACTGCAAAAATTGTTTAGGAATGGTTTGAGGAACATGACAAAGAGTTCAAGGTGTTGCCTTGGCCACCAAATTCCACAAATAACAAACCAACTGAACCTCTGTGGGATGTGCTGTTACAACAAATCCGATTCATGGAGGCCCCACCTCGCAACTTGCAGGACTTTAAGGATCTGCTGCTAATGTCTTGGTTCCAGATACCATAGGACACACTCAGACGTTTTGTGGAGTCCATGCCTTGATGCATCAGAGATGTTTTGGTAGCACTAGGGCGAACTATACAATATTATGTAAATGGCTGATCAGTGTGTAAATATGTCAATGTGTGTATCTATCTGTGTGTTAGTGTGTATATATGTGTATCTGATTGTGTGTATGTGTCAGTGCCTGTACCTCTGTGTATTAATGTGTATGTATGAATGTAGCAGTGTATGTCTATGTGCATCCACCTCAGCTATCAAATGCCAACATGACATGCAAAAACACACTTACTATCAAATGCAAACATTACATACAAACACCCCTGCGGCCAAAATTATATTCAAACATTCACATTACAATCAAAAGAACACATGCATTTAAAAGCAAACATTTTCAAAGTCAACACTATCAATGCACATCCCTGCAAACATTACATAGAAGAGCACTAGTGCATTTCCATGGCAACGGTACATATATTTACACCCTTACATGCACACTCACATACCTACAAATACACATACAAAGACATGCTTAAATTCAAACACGCAAACACTGCTCATAAATACAACCACACAAGGATGGGCAAATGTTAGATCCCCAGCTGGCATTGTATTGTGGGCATTGTACGACGACTGACAGGAATTTACCCTTTGTGCTTGAGATGGGTCCGAAAAAATGTCTTGCAACAGGGCCCCTCTCTACATTGCTTCCACCACTTCCTTCAAGCAACTGACATGTTAATAAAAAAAATCAAACAGCTTGGGCCAACTGTAATATGTGGGCCTGGATCTTGCTCATTTGTCTGGTAGACAGCCACTAGAGGTTGTCTTAACCCTGCAATGTAAACATTGCAGTTTGAGTTAATGGGACAAGGGACACTGTACCTTGACCACTTTAATGAGAGGTAGTCATCCCTTTAATTCTCCACAGTTTGCAGTTTTGGAAATATTCCCATCTCTGTTCATTTATTTCCTTCCGCAAATAACCTTTGTCGATATCACATTTTTATTAATTTTAATATATTCTATAAAAAAAATTCACAATTGCTGAGTTGCGTGTTCGATGGTATGCTCTGACAATGAATCTACCCATTTAAAAAGTTTTGGCTTCTAAATCCTTTTGGCACAATTTTATGCTGTTGATGGTTTGCTATTGTATCTGCTTTTATTCAATGAAATTATATTGGTTTACTTGGTTTTGGCTAAACAAAATCATTAGAAAACAGTAGATGGCATTTAAACAAACATTTTGAATAAAATTGAAGTTAGTGGGCTCAGATTTTAAGCTTTCATCAGTACTGGAATTTGTATCACATATTTGAAATGAATTCAAAATAAACTCATTATTTTTACAAATCACAACTTCTGGCAGGAAAAGATATACGTTTGCATTATTCTATATGGAAATGCCAAATAACAGACAGAATTCCTCATACTTCCCTCAGAATATGTACTTTGATTCATGTATGAACTTTGTATTTTATTATAATATAGCTAAAAGGGAACATACAAAATATACAAAAATACATGCAGTAATTCAGGTACCATGCAAGTTTATTCCACACAGATACAACAAAGGCAAGGTTAAAATCTACATTATTTAAAGGAACACTGAAGCACCATAACCACTATGAGTCACAAAAGCGTTTATCGTATACTGTTCCAGTATAATCTATAAATCTGCTTTAACACATATCTGGGAACTAGCGGGCACCTGCGCCGCTTCCAGTCTTCTCCAGCAGGAGGAGCCAGATACCGACGTAGACGTTTCAGTAATTGACTAAAAGCATTGGTTCCTGTCTTGAACAGAACTGACAACCAGCTTCTCTGTCAGAGTGTACCAGAAGCAGCATAAGTGTCTTAACCATGCTTAAACAGTTTGACAGATTACACTGTGTTGGTACTCATGTGCTCCTGACACCATAACCACTACAGTGGGCTGTAGTGGTTATGACAATTGCAGTGTTCCTTTAATATACATGTGTGCTACTATTTCCTTTTTTCTGGGCTTTAAGTGTGTAAAATAAATATTCGTGTTATCTGCTTCTAGAATAGTATTAGTTCCATTTTTAGATGTTCGAATGTGGTCACTGTTACATGTTGAATGTTTTCCCCACATTCAATCTCTCCTTGTTAAATCTCTTTTTTACAAAATATATTCCTGGTTGGATGATAAACAATGCAGCCCAGTCAATAACAGATTAGTGTAAGATAAATTGCTGAATTGACTCTGTTCCGTAGCTTGTCATAGCTTGTGACGGTGATAGCTTCACCATTTTGTCATTGTAGGCCAGGCTGCAGACTGGTGAGTAAACCATTTATTTTTCAGAGGTCTTTGCAAGGCAGGTGCTCTGGTGAATTGACTGTCTCTTGAGTTTAGCTCCACTTAGCTAAACAAACCAGGAAGTAACAGAACGTGTTGTCTGCTTTAAAACCAGGGAGGTGTTATAAGGTTAGCTTATAAAAATGAAATTTTTATTTTTTTAAACTGCACTTTTTGTAAAAGGAAAAAAGGACACACTCTTTACACACAACGCATTCCTGTAAGCTCAAGTGCTTTCGGATTTAGGTTCCTTCAGACCTTCTCAGAGCTCAGTCTTGACTGGTTTTAATGCGGATTCAGTTCAGGTCTTCAAATCATTGACATTGTCAGGTCAATGTTGTTGGCTTACTAGAAGTAGAACTAAACATTTAAGGTAATGTTTTATTGTGTCTCCTGTTAAACTCCAGAGATGTATGGCTGTGAACAAGTAAGTTGATTCTAAAGATGTTTCAGAATAACGCAAAACTGATATTTACACGTTTTCATCTCTGAGTGTATCCAGACAAAGTCAGTTCTGTCAGTGCTGTGTATAACCCCCTAAATATTTATGGAATAGGATAATGATATATTCAAATATTATCCACAATAAGTTATAAAATGGCTGTAAATGTATAAATGTTTGTTGAAGTATAAGAAACAGTTGTGAATATATATGACTTATAACATAATCCATTTGTATTACAGCTTTCTGTAGTATACAGTGAGGGGGAAAAGTATGAGATCCCCTGCTGATTTTGAACATTTGCCCACTGACAAAGAAATGATCAGTCTATAATTTTAATGGTAGGTGAATTTTAACAGTGAGAGACAAAATAACAAAATCAAAATCCAGAAAAAAGAATGTCAAAAAAGTTATAAATTGATTTGCATGTCAATGAGTGAAATAAGTATTTGACCCCTTTGACTTGGTGGCAAAACCCTTGTTGGCAATAACATAGATGCACACATCTCAGGAGGGATTTTGTCCCACTCCTCTTTGCAGATCCTCTCCAAGTCATTAAGTTTACAAGGCTGACGTTTGGCAACTCGAACGTTCATCTCCCTCCACAGATTTTCTATCGGATTACAGTGTGGAGACTGGCTAGGCCACTCCAGGACCTTAATGTGCTTATTCTTGAGCCACTCTTTTTTGCCTTGGCTGTGTGTTTTGGGTCATTGTCATGCTGTAATACCCATCCATGACCCATTTTCAATGCCCTGGCTGAGGGAAGGAGGTTCTCACCCATGATTGACGGTACATGGCCCTGTCCATCGTCCCTTTGATGCGGTGCAGTTGACGTGTCCGCTTAGCAAAAAAACACTCCCATAGAATAATGTTTCCACCTCCATGTTTGACGGTGGGGATGGTGTTCTTGGGGTCATAGGCAGCATTCCTCCTCCTCCAAAAATGGTGAGTTGAGTTGAGGCCAAAGAGCTTGATTTTGGTCTCATCTGGCCACAACACTTTCACACAGTTCTCCTCTTAATCATTCAGATGTTCATTGGCAAACTTCAGATGGGCCTGTTTCTTGAGCACAGGGACCTCATGGGCACTGCAGGATTTTATTTGTTTACAGCGTAGGGTGTTACCAATTGTTTTCTTTATTGACTATGGTCCCAGTTGCCTTGAGATCATTAACAAGATCATCCTGTGTAGTTCTGGGCTGATTCCTCACCATTCTCATGATCATTGGAACTCCACGAGGTGAGATCTTGCATGGAGCACCAGACCGAGGGAGACTGACAGTTATTTTGTGTTTCTTACATTTGTGAATAATCGCACCAACTGTTGTCACCCTCTCACCAAGCTGCTTGGCAATGGTCTTGTCCCTGACATCCTTGGACAGCTCTTTGGTCTTGGCCATGGTGGAGAGTTTGAAATCTAATTGATTGATTGCTTCTGTGGACAGGTGTCTTTTCTACAGGTAACTAGGTGAGATTAGGAGCACTCCCTTTAAGAGGGTGCTCCTAAACTCAGCTCGTTACCTGTATAAAAGACACCTGCGAGTCAGAAATCTTGCTGATTGATAGGAGATCAAATATTTATTTCGCTCATTGACATGCAAATCAATTTATAACTTTTTTGAAATGCATTTTTTGGGGATTTTTTTTTTTTTTTTTTGTTATTCAGTCTCTCACTGTTAAAATACACCTACCATAAAAATTATTGATTGATCATTTCTTTGTCAGTGGTCAAACGTTCAAAATCAGCAGGGGATAAAATACCTTTTTCCCTCACTGTATAACCGAATCATTGTTACTTTGTTAATAGGTATACTTTTGACTTACATTATTTAAAAGTTGGTTTGTGTGATTAAACCTGGTATGACAAAGAGCAAAAAGAGTCAAAATCTCACCTGTGGGTTACAGACGAGAGGGTTAAAGTTGAATGCAAATAGACAGTTATGCTGCCCACCTGCTCCCTACTCTGATCACCAAGAAAAAAACAAAATGGAACCCCAAAAATCACGCCTTCTTCTAGACCCTTACACTGGATGGAGAGCTGAGTGGGTATATGGAAATAGTCAAAATAGTAGGAACTCTAAATATTGTTCACCCTATGTTCCTCACCTATAGACATTTGGGTAAGGTGGTTAAATATTGAGTAAACTGGACACCAGCATTACCCACTCCTTAAGTGATACTTACCTTATCTTCCTCTCACTTCCATTAGAACCAGTGTTTGTTGGCTTTTTTTGTTCTTGGTCTACACACTGTTATGTGCCACATATAACATTTTGTGTTCATCTATGTCTGATACATATACAACTTGTTATACTTTACAATGCTTCTTCTTATTTTTGGTGTATTCCTAACCATATATCTTTGCCTGTAAAGGTTTTATATATATTTTATATATTTTATTTTCCCCAATTATTATTTTCAACTATTAGAGCCTCAAGGACTGAAGCCTCACTAGTTGAAGAATTTTGTTTGAAACAATGTTTACCTCTAGTATACATCATCTAATTATGTGTCAAAGCCTTATTCCGTTGTTTTCTGTTTTTAATTCTTGGCATACAACTATTCTGTAATAGCTTTTCAGGTAATAAATTACAAGTGTTCTTCCACGTCCAACATTTAACCCCTTAAGCACCAAATGTTGTACTTTGCAGGGACCAAAAGTCTGGTCTCAAACTATTCTACTGAAACATTTAATGCCCTGTTTATTTCGTTTTGGCAGCTCCATGCAGTCCTGATGTCATTGATTGAATTGATAATTTCAGATTGGAATAAAATGTTAAAAGAAAAGATTGTTGTGATGGCACAGACCATCACTGGGTGGGTCTACAATTAAGGGGTTAATGCAATACCATATTTTTTTATAGCTCTTTGTGTTCTGAAATGACCCTGTGTAGCCTGTTGTATCTGTCATCTACGTTCTGAGCAAACCTCCATGGTCTGTTTCAGATGTAAAACATTTTGAGGTAAAAAGTGTGGTTGAAAAAAATGCAACAAATGGTGTTCAAAATTGTCTATGTGCCAGTTAAAACTAAATGTTTGAGTTTGTAATATAATACACAGATAAAATGAGAATTTACAACAGGTCAGTTAGAGAAAATATTTTTGGGGGCTGAAGCTAAATTTATAGACAAAGGAATTCAAAGGACCACCAGAACAATACATAAAACAGAGCTCAATATGTTGTCATCGTTTGCCATTGTAGATGAGAAAAAATAATGTTATAAAAGGATTGTTTAAATAGGAGCTAATATTTTAATTTGAAATTATTTTGTAAGAAATTAACAACACAGACAAATTTGAATATGTACCTAAACATTACAGAACTTGCTTTTTTACACATTGTATTATTTCCAAAAGAAGTCCAACATAAAGAAAAAAAGACTTAAAATCTGCAGAGAGAATGTGACCCATTTTTCACAGCTGTATTTTGAATGGCTCTGTGATATTTTCAGCAAATCAGATTCCAGATGGGGTTCACATTGTGGTCAGTGACCAAATATGATCATAAACTAATGCCAGCCTTCTAGCTAATATAAAAATCAGGCTGCTGTGCAATAAAATACAAATAGGTATATATCTAACACGTTTGTCTATGGGATTAAAAGTCAATAAAGAATATAAATGAAAGCATTTGAAGAAGTCCTTTTGAAAGGACAAAACACATTGGATTTAACTTATTGGACTCAAGTTTCATTTTGCATTTGGATTATTTTATTTCTTTAAACTTTTTTATATTTCTTTTATATGTTATTGTTGATGCTCCATTTCTATTGCTGCTTGTGGGCTGTTCCATACATCAGTGTCTCATTGGAATTACCAATTTGAGTGGAGATATGCCAATAATTACTTTATATCTATCTATCATAGAAGATTCCTGTTACTAGTACCATTGGAATGGTGACAAGCCTGAAGTTCCTGTTTGTATGTGTTCTTTCTACTACTCACTGCGGTGTTCATCTCCATACTGTATTACACTATGTATTTTTTGTAATTACCGTATTTATCGGCGTATAACACGCACTTTTTCTCCCTGAAAATAGGGGAGAAATTGTGGGTGCGTGTTATACGCCGGCCCTTTAAATACTGCAGCCGCCTGAGCGCTCTGTCAAGAGCGCTCAGGCGGCTGCAGTTGGTTCTCACCTCCCCTGTAGCGTTGCCGAGCTGCTCTGCTGTCCGCGGTGGCCGGCCGGAGTGATAGGAAGGTGCACGCTCAGTGTGCACCTTCCTGTCAGTCCGACCGGGTACAGGAAACAAACTCCTGTTCCGCGCATTCAGCGTCATGCGCATTCAGCCGATGACGTCGCGAGCAAGGAGGAGAGGAGGAGTACAGCTCCCCGCCCGGCACTGGAGAAAGGTAAGTGTTTAACCCCTTCCTCTCTCCAGAGCCCAGCGGGAGGGGGTCCCTGAGGGTGGGGGCACCCTCAGGGCACTATAGTGCCAGGAAAACGAGTATGTTTTCCTGGCACTATAGTGGTCCTTTAAGTTTTTTTCCCTGAAATTTCCTTCTTAAAATGAGGTGCGTGTTATACGCCGGTGCGTGTTAAACGCCGATAAATACGGTATCTTTTATAGACATTTATATATTCCTTATTGGATCACTACTCATATTTTTCCAGGTTGTATTGGTCAGGAATTATTTCTAGAGGTATACCATGTATATGAAACACTTCTTTTCCGAAGACAGTAGCCAACTCAGGAGAAGAGTGTAATTTGGGTTAAGGATTGAAGTGCGCCATTTTAGTAAATCTATCTACCACAGTCAAGATTACCATTTTTTTGTCAGACATTGGTAAATCAACAATGAAACCCAAGGTTTATTGGGTATGTCGAGAGGTTGAAGCAACCCACAAGGAAGAGTATGGGGCAATTTAGTTCTACTACAGACACAGCATGCTAAGACATAGTCCTTGATATCTTTATGTAAGGATGGCAACCAATATTCTTTAGAAATCAAATCTCATGTTTTACGTATACCTGGGTGACCTGCGATCTTACTATCATGAAGACAAAGAAGTATCTCCCTCTTGTGTTCAAGGGCAACATACAATCTACCTTCAGGCATATTCTCAGGAGCTAAGTTTTGCTTGGCAATGATGCTAGAAACCAGAGGAGACTGTATACTTATTCTAGTATTAGCGTTGCAAGGGAACCACAGAAGCTATGTTGGTATCAGGACATGCAAGAGGTTCAAACTGTCTGGATAAAGCATCCACTTTAGAGTTTTTAGACCCAGGTTTATAAGTCAGAACGTAGTTAATCCTAGCCAAGAAAAGGGACCAATGAGCTTGACTAGCTGACAAATGTTTGGCCTCTCCAATGTAGGAGAGATTCTTATGGTCAATTAGTTTTGTTATTGAATGTAAGATGCCCTCTAGGAGATAATGCCATTCCTTTAGGGCCAAGAAAATGGCAAGGAGTTCCCTATCTCCTATGTCATATCTCCTTTCTGTGTCTGATAAATGTTTGGAGTAAAGGATGAAGTGGTTGATTATGGTCTCTTTGCTGTGACAATACAGCCCCTAAACCAGTTTCGGATGCATCAACCTCTAATAGAAAGGGTAGGTTAATATTAGGATGGACTAGTATAGGAGCGGATGAAAACAATGTTTTTAGTTTTTCAAAAGCATTATGAGCTTCAGGAGACCATATTTTGGGATTAACACCTTTTTTAGTCAGATTCGTGATGGGAGCAACAATAGACGATAAACCCTTAATGAATTGTCTATAGTAGTTAGAGAAGCCAATGAATCTTTGAATGGCTTTAAGTCAATTAGGTAGTGGCTATTTGAGTATGGAGTCCAATTATTTGGGATCCATAGAGAATCCCTTTACAGAGATTACGTAACCCAGGAAACCAATTTCAGACTGGTAAAAAAGAGATTTCTCTAATTTACAATATAAACTATGTTGTAAAAGTTGAGTCAATACCTTTTTAACTTGATTGTGATGTGTTTCTTTATCCTTAGAGTATATCAAAATAACGTCAAGATACACTATCACACAATCTTGTTGGAAATCTCTTAACACATAATTTATAAGATCCTGGAAGACAGCCAGGGCGTTACATAATCTGAAAGGCCTAACAGTGTACTTGTAATGCCCGTATCTGGTATTAAAAACTGTCTTCCACTCATCTTTATGAATCCTTACAAGATTATAAGCTCCTCTTAAGTCTAGCTTGGTGAACATTTTGGCACCCTTCAATCTGTCAAATAATTCAGTTATAAGGGGTATTGGGTGGCGTTACGTACAGTAATCCTATTCAATCCTCTGTAGTCAGTGCCAGGTCTGAGATCACCCTCCTTTTTAGACACAAAGAAAATCCCTGCCCCAGCTGGGGAAGAAGATCTTCTAATAAAATCTTTTTTCAGGTTTTCTTTGATATACTCCTCTAATGCCTTAATTTCTTTAGCAGAGACAGGGTATACACTACCTCTCGAAGGCATGGTTCCAGGAAGTATTTCAATGGCACAATCATATGACCTATGAGGTGGCAACAATTCCGCTTTACCTTCATTAAATACTTCTTTCATAGATATTGTTCCAGAATCTCCGTAGACAAGGGAGACATGGTAGGAACATTGATAAAGTGAATATGATGCATTTTAGTAATATATCCCTTATGACTATTGTTGCTCCAAGATACAATATTGTCAACCTCCCAGTCAATAGATGGATTATGTTTCCTTAACCAAGGGAACCCCAACACTACTGGGAAAGTAGGGGAAGTAATGTGTTGAAATACACAGATTTCCTTATGTAACAGTTCCACCATCAGAAGAACTGGTATAGACTCATGAGTAATCATGGGTACCTGGAGTGGTCTACCATCTACGACTTCAACAGCCAATGGTGTTTCTTTTAACCTGGAAGGGAGTGAATTTTCTTTGGCAAAATTCTGGTCTATAAAGTTCTCTGAGGCACCATAGTCTATTAACCCCTTAATGACCAAACCTCTGGAATAAAAGGGAATCATGACATGTCACATATGTCATGTGTCCTTAAGGGGTTAAAGCCATGGTATTGACCCTATTGTTATCCCAGGTTAAGGTGATGTTAACTAGAAGCCTGTGATCTTTATGTTTCATTATGGAGGACAAAGAAGAAATACCCAAAGCCTGTCCTCCATAAGGACTTAGTTGAGGGAGTTTTCCCGGCTTGTTAGAGCAATTTAGGCGGAGATGTCCCCTTTGTTCGCAATACAGACACAGTCCTTCCCTTCGTCTGTATTGTCGTTCAGCCTCGCTTTATCTACTCACACCCTCTTGCATAGGTCCAGGTAATGCAAGTGCCATGGAGTCAGGGTTATTATATACAAGAGCCATTCTAATAGGAGCTCTTCTGGACCTATCTCGGGTGATCTGCCTGTATCTCATTCTCTCATCAATACGTGATATAAACGTTATCAATTCTTCTAAGTTCTCTGAAAAATCTCTAGTAGTTATTTCATCTAAAATAGTATCTGATAGACCATTAAGGAACACATTTACGAAGGCTTGATTGTTCCAAGCCACTTCAGATGCTAGAGATCTAAACTCAAGGGCATATTCTAACAAAGTTCTGGTTCATTGCTGAAGCCTAAGAAGAGACCTGGCTGCATTGTTCTTCCTGTCAGGTGGATCAAAAGTATGCCTAAAAGCTTCAACAAATGTGACATAGATGTACACTAGTGGGTTGTAGACATGTGCAATTCGTTTCGGGATGAATATGTATTCAGACGAATTTCGGGCAATTCGGACATTCGGGAACTTCCGAATGTCCGAATAGCCGAAGTGCCGAATTATCGAAGTGCCGAATTACCGAGGTCCTGAATTTCCGAAGTGTCGAAGTTCCGAAGATGCCGAAGTTCTGAAGTGCCGAATTGCCAAAGTTCCGAAGCACAGTTTTGCCTAAGTACTAATATACTTACCCAGTGGAAGAAGAAGAATGTTACACTGTATACAATTTTAAATAAAAAGTATACAAACGTAGCCAGGACTCAGCTGTAAGCATTTGCAACACTTACAACAATCAAGTAACATACATTCATATAAAATGTAAGTTACTTAGCCAGTCAGTGTAATGACAGAAATGAATAAGTAGATAACTCCCTAATTCCCACGGTATTAGGGATTTATCTACAAAAAGGCTGAAAGACCTGAATTGGTCTTTCAGACAAATTTACTAATACTAAGTAAAGATTATTTAGTATTAGTAAATTATGCCCCTACTCGCTATACCGCAAGTAGGGGCATGTCTATTAAACAGTGAGTAGCCTGTGGCTGCTGACTCTAAAAATAACACATCCCCCCCTCCCCCCCCCCATTGCCTCCCCTTTACGGCGCCCACCCCTGACCGGCGGGTGGGGGCCCTAAAGTAAAATAAGGGGGGGGGACTTATTGTCCTCCCCCAGCCCCCACCCACCTAAAGTAAAGTAATGGGAGGGGGGACCTATTGTCTTCCCCCTAAATCAGAATAGTGGGCCCCCCTAATTACTAATTGTCCTCCCCCCTGGCCCCCACCCCTGAGCGGTGGGTGGGGGCCCTAAATACTAATTATGAGTCTAGTTACTAGTTATGATACAAATTACACAGCGTGGGAAAATTCCAAAGAACTTTCCCACGCTGTGTAAAATGACACAGAGCACTCTGATTGGTGGATTTCAAACCAACCAATCAGAGTGTTGTGACAGGTAAATGTAGAGACTTACCTGTCAGTCTCTTCATTTACCTGTCAGAGCACTCTGATTGGATGGCTTAAACCCACCAATCAGAGTGCTCTGAGCCTAATTGCAGGGCGGGGCAAGGCTTTATAAGCCTTCCCCCGCTCTGCAGAGATCAGGCTGCACAGAGCCCTCACCGGGTGTAGATCGAATTTTTTTTTTTGCGCTCGTTTTTTTTTTTTTTTAAATATTATTATGGCTTTTTATTTGGCCTTTTTTGGGGCCAGGGGGGAGGACATTAGGTCCACCCCCTCATGCTAATTTAGGGCCCCCACCCACCGCTCAGGGGTGGGGGCCAGAGGGGAGGAAATAAGGTCCCCACCCTCATGCTAATTTAGGGGCCCCAGCGCTCAGGGGTGGGGGCCAGGGGGGAGGACATTAGGTCCCCACTAATTAGTATTTAGGGCCCCCACCCACCGCTCAGGGGTGGGTGCCAGGGGGAGGACATTAGGTCCCCCCAATTAGTATTTAGGGCCCCCGCCCACCGCTCAGGGGTGGGGGCCAGGGGGTAGGACATTAGGTCCTCCCCCTCATTCTAATTTAGGGTGCCCACCCACCGCTCAGGGGTGGGGGCCAAGGGGGAGGACATTAGGTCCCCCTCTAATTAGTATTTAGGGCCCCCACCCACCGCTCAGGGGTAGGGGCCAGGGGGAGGACATTAGGTCCCCACCCTCATGCTAATTTAGGGCCCCCACCCACCACTTGGAATGCCGAGCCGAACCGAACCGAAAAATATTCCCATGCACATGCCTAGTGGGTTGTCATTTTCCAAGAGGAGATTAGCCTATGTCAATGCTCTCTCCACCAAAAGAGTTATAATGAAATCCACTTTGATTCTATCTGTAGGATAAGAACATGGCTGGAGCTCAAAGTGAATGCTGATTTGGTTGAAAAAAACCACGTCAAGCTTCCGGTGCACCACCATAACGTAAAGGTCGTTTGACATGAGATGAGGCCCCAACAGTACCTACCTCAAGTCCCACATGCTGTGGGGTAATGTGGTAAGGAAGTACGGCCTTCGTCTTGTACCAGGTTAGACCGATTTATCAAGGTCTGTAATGCAATAGCTATCTGATCCATGTAATGATCCATTTCTTCGAAACGGGTATCGTATGGACCTGCCTGGTTACTTACACCTGCCGGATCATTATGGCCCTGTTGTAATGTCAGGAATATATGGGGATCCTACATGCAGAGTGTATTATTATTATTATTATTATTATGTTATTTATATAGCGCCATCAAATTCCGCAGCGCTTTACAATGGGTGGACGAACAGACATGTAGTTGTAACCAGACAAGTTGGACACATAGGAACAGAGGGGTTGAGGGCGCTGCTCAATGAGCTTACATGCTAGAGGGAGTGGGGTAAAATGACACAAAAAGGTAAGGATAGTATTAGACTAGTGACAGAAGAGGAATCAGTCGGGAGCTAGTAACAGTTCAATTGATACGCTTTTATGAAGAAGTGGGTTTTTAATGTAAAAGAATAGTAACGTATACCGGACCTTAGAATGGCCGGACTAAAGTCACAAGGACAGAGAATAGTAGAAACGAGACAAGGTCAGGGATCCCAGGAATCAGGAACAACGAGAGTACAAAAGCCAAGGTCAAAGGAATAAAGAAGGTAGAATAGTCAAACAATGCCAAAAAGTCAAAATCCGAGAGAACCATACATAGAAAACGCGCTATGGGGGCTATAAAGAACCACAACAGGGCAATGAGACTTTCCCTGGGGTTCCCTTAAATACTGTGTTCCTTAATTTGCAGCCACGCCCCCAAAACATTTGAATTTGAACAGTTTGGCGTGCTGTGATGTCATTAGCGTCATGACTTTGAGGGTGCATGTGCCGCGTCATAAAAAGGGGCGGGCATATCGCAGCCAGAATGAGAATTGATGGGAACAAGTGGAGAGCTGTAGGATGTGTCCCTTATCCCCTGCATGATGGTGCCAGCTTGTGGCACAGCCTGAGCCACCACACAAGGTACCCTGACAGTATTTTAATTTTACATGTGTTTTGTTTTTCCCCACATTCTTTATTTTGTATTTGTGGGTGTTTCTTGTGAGGTACACTCAGGATATCACAATCACGTAAAGTTTTTCGATTTATTTACTCACTAGATAGTGTTTTGTTTTTTGTTACAAATGTAAACGTTATGTCTAAAGAATGAAGGATTAAAGTGAAAAGTCTTTGCTGACCATCTTAAACAGATAATAATAATTTAAAGGTACACTTCACACACATAGAGCACCTTGAGTCCTTCAGAGCCTACATATAACTACAGGAGGAGGAAGGACACCATTATTCATAACAATGGTAGAGATTCTAGGATTCCCTACTTATCCAGGGAGAACAAGGCATGTGTGCTTTGCTTTTTGGAAGTGTGCTAATTCTGCTCTATGTGGATATTCTTATGATTAAAGTCTGCCTGCACATGAAAGGCGTTAGAAAGTCTGTATTTTTTGCTGTATTTGTCTTAAAGTTCATTCATAAAGCAGTTTATGGTGAGACGGTTGCATAGAAAGGGACCTCAGCTGCTGCACTCAAACAGGAAGTGGTAAGTTCACCAAACCATGTATAGCAATTCACTATAGTCTTAGCAGTTTTATTGGCCTGACAAAGGTCTCATGCCGAGACCGAAACTTTGTCGATTTACTCTTTGACATAATAAAACTGCTAAAAAGAAGCCATTGTGTGGCCAAATTATATAGAATTACTATACATGGATTATGCTCTTCTTGATTTCTAAACAAACCTAAAATGGGGTCAACTATCTTGAATACACCATGGTTATGGTGAATACCCAGCCCAGTAGGCTGGTTATCTATGGTGCAAATATAAGGTTAGAGCACCAAAATATATTAATTGCACTGGATGTCATACCTAGTTCATCTTTTCCCTCAACTGGTAGAGACAGATAAGAACCATTCAACAGCCCCCCTGGCTATTTTAATGGTCTGGGTGATATTCATTTGTAAGTTTAATCAGTCTTTTTACATTACAAGCTGGGGCGTTACCCATCCCAGACATTTCTTTTAAACTGGACGTGATGTTGCCACACACAGCAAATACATTTTGCGGATTTGCTACCGGCGGCTATTCCACAGTTTCATCCATTGTATTCTTCCACCATTGGGCAAACTCTACACTTACATTGAAAAAAATATGCAGTGAAAATGCATTACAAAATGTTTTTGCGATTTATTTTTAAATGTTTTCAGTCATATACGTATTGTATTTTTTTGCTTAGGGTGTTTTGTTTTGTTTTTGTACAGCAAAAATATAAATAAAGGGAGGATCTCACTAAACCTTACCATTTCAAAATTCTGTTAGTTCAGTTTAAAAAAAAAAGGTATTACACAATATTTTTATATCTGTTATTTTAGAGCTATATCACTGGAGTAATAAGGCAACATTTCTACTCCATTTCCAAGACTAATATTTAAGTAAGGTGGCATTTTAGTATACGTATACATATACTTCATTGTATGGTAAAATAGTGCCATCTGCTGGAGCCCTGGCTAGAAGCATCTACCAGGGAGTTATATTCATATAGAACCACTTGAGCAAGGATTAACTACACCCAGTGTTCATGTGTTATTACTTCTACCTTGCGAACAGGGCCACCATGCAAAGATTTTGGCTACACAGGCAATAAAATGCATCTTCAACTGTGTGTCTAATAAACACCCTTTTTAATTTCTTACTTCCTTTTGTTTTTCTTATCCCCGCTTTTGAATGACTTACATAGTGTATTTCATCATTCATTTTTTCCCCTTTTGTGTCTCTTACTCCCCCTTTTGTGTATGTGTTTCTTACTTCCTCCAGCCCCTATGTGTGTCTCTTACTTTACCCCCAGCCCTCTGCATGTCTCTAACTTTCCCCCTGCTCCTTTGATTTGTGTAGAATATAGCTTATTCTATTCACATTAGAAATGGGTGTCTGGACTAAACATAAGTAACAGATGGTATCAATAAGTCACATCTTTCTTTGTCTGAGAATTCTGGAATGTGGTTCTGAACCAGTAGGGATCATATACATTTTCTTATTTGATTGGTGGTACTACACAAAGAAAGATTTTGTCACATACATCCTTTATTTAACTGGAGTGTTGGGTGTAGTTGAAAACCTCTCTGGTTTTAAGGTCAAACACTTCTCTTCCTAAGTCAAGCAAACATCTGCAGTCAAACATCCATCATACTGTAAGACCCTTTGTTATTTTATTATATACAGTATTAGTAATTGTAAGGAAAATAATCCTAAAGAAAATGTAAGTCTGATGTGTACTAATATTTTTAACTGACATACAGAAGTATTATAATATATATGTATAATAACATCACAGTGAGCCACAAGAAGAAAGAAGAAAATTATACATTATAAAAGTGTTTTTTCTACAGTGTGTCACTTTTTTCTCTTCTCGAGCCCCTTTGTATGTCTTTCCCTCACAGCCTCTGTGTGTATCTCTTGCCCAATCCTCATTTGTGTCTCTTCTTTCAGCCCCTTTTGTGTGTCTCTTTCCAACCCCTCTGTGTCTCTTTCCTCCCAACCCTTTTGTATGTATTTTTTCCCCTTCCCCACCCCATCTGTGTGTCTTTTTATCCCCCGCAGCCCCTCTGTGTGTCTCTTCCCCCAACACCTTGTCTTTTTCTCCCCCAGATACGTTGTGTTCCATTTTCTCTCCAGCACCTTGTCTCTTTTCTGTCCCGCCTACTGTGAGTCTCTATCCCCCTTTGTGCATCTCTTTTTCCTTTCCCCAGCCCATTTTGTGTCTTTTTCACCCCTTCCCCAGTACCTTTGTGTGTCTCCTTCCCCTCTTCTCCAGCCTCTCTGTGTGTCTCTTTCTTCCCATAGCCTCTCTGTGTTTCTTTCTCATCCTTAGCCCCTCTGTGTGTCTCTTCCCCCCAGCACAGTGTCTCTTACCCCTCCATGTGTCTTTATTTTCCCTTCCTCTCTGTGTATTGATTTCTCCCCCTCTCCCCCCCTCACCTCCCATCCTGGTGTGCCTGCTAACCTCCTTGTACAGTGATTGCGTGGACCACAGTCAGACTAAGACAGAAGATCCTCTGCTGATCTACTGCAGTCCACACATCCATGCTACTGTGCGTTGTGCGCTCCCCTCCTGTAGGTGACATGAACATTACGCCTCCTGTGATGGTGCACCCTAAGGCAGCTGCCTGTGCAGCCTTGTGATTGCACTGCCCCTGCTTGTGAGATTAGATGACAGGTTTAAATGGGCAATTTTTGCATTATAACCACTACAGCACATTGTAGTGGTTACAGTACAAATAGTCTTCAGACAATAGCTATATTGTTAATTCTACATTAGCCTGTTAAACTTTAGACAGCAACAATAGGTTGAGAGCTCTGATCAAAACACATTACTGAAGTCGGAATTTCCTTGAGCATTATCCAGACTAAAGCATATGTCTGACTTTAGGCACTGGGAGCGCCCCTGTGTTTTGTCAAACTGACTTAAAATATGTTGACACTAACTGGGTTTAAGGTGTTAAGGTGTCCGAAGACTCTTTGCACCATAGCCACTATAAGAAACTGTAGTGGTTATCATGATTACATTGCCCCTTTAATGCTGCTGGACCAGTTAATTTGTGCATCCTGAGCTCAGCCCCCCACAGAGCTGTCTTATTAAAATGAGAATTATATTGGAAAGAAAAGTATTTCACATATGATACAAATATTTACCAAAGACAGCCACCCATCTACTTCATTATCAATTACATTACAAGGAGAGACTACAAACATTTTGGTATGGACTTAAACTGTCCTATGTTGCCCTGACCCAGATCCTGTGACTACCCATCTGGTGAGGATTAAAGTTAACACATTCTAGATGATGGACTTTAGTTAAAATGTATATTCTGTTCATTGTATGTATACCTTTCCCCTCCTTTTTCAATGTGCTTTTAGCAAGGCATACCTTTATTGTTCTGGCCGAAGGGCTTTTAGAATCAGACCAGTGTACATTAAATTCCATGTTCCTCCCTTCAGTCTCCTGTGAGCTGAATAGCACAAAGATCAATATACTGCAAACAATTTATAGAATATGAATATTATGTATATATGTTGCAGCACACTGACCGGAGCATTTTCTGCCATTGTGTTCAAAGATCATGTTAGAAGACAATAGAGGGGAAAAAAGGAGGAGCAGTAAAAATCTTTATGTATATGTTATATGTTATATGTTTATTAAATACCTTGAGCTGTGTAAAGGAACCCCAAAAAATGGAGCTGCTTCCCGTTCTCCCAGAACATTGATTTTTGTGACCACAGTTACAAACCGCCTCCAGAGAGCCTGTTCTGCACCAGACCAGTGGAGCCAGACTGCAGCTAGAGCCCATCATCATCCTCATCTGGTTGTAAGTAGGCAATCTAGTATATTATTCGTGGCACTAAGCTCTAATTTACCTCACATTAAAGAAACACTATAGTCCCCAGAACCACTTCAGCTTAATGTAGTGGTTCTGGTGTCTATAGCCTGTCCCTGCAGGCCTTTTAATGTAAACACGGCGGCACTGCAGCACTGGCGTTAGTTAACATGGCAAATCATATGGGTGGGGCATTGTGATGTCACATGGGGGGGCGGCAAACTTTACTTTTGCCTAGGGTGGCAAAAATCCTTGCACCAGCCCTGGCTGGAGGGGGCTGTGTGAGGTGTGGCCGCACAGTGCCCCATGGTAGTTAGGCCGCATGGAGGAAAAGTGTATGTGTGACTGTCTGCCTGTGACTGTGTGTGACTGTCTGCCTGTAACTGAGTGTGTGACTGTCTGTCTGTAACTGAGTGTGTGACTGTCTGCCTGTAAATGTGTGTGTGGGGCTGCAGGGATTTTGTAGAAGGGGCGGGGGTTTTGTATTGGGACAGGAGTCTTTATAAAGGGGGATAAGCAGGGGATTTGTGGAAGGGGGTTGCGGGGGTTTTGTAGACGGGGCAGTACAGGATTTGTAGAAGGGGCAGGACAGAGGTTTTGTAGGAGAGGCGGGGCAGGACAAGGGTTTTGTAGGAGGGGCTGACAGCGGTTTTGCAAAGTTTACAAATTGTAAAAAAAAAAGAAAGAAAACCTTTAACATTTTTTACAGGTTTTTTTGGGTGGGGGGGGTGCCAAGCACAGGATCCGCCCCAGGTGCCAAATGCTCTAGGTACGCCCCTGCGCCTGCATCGAAACATCAACACTACATACAAACACACCTCTGTGTTAAACACCAGAAATATATGTAAACTCACCCCTACATTCAAAAACCAACACTTTGCATAAATGCATGCTTGTATTCAAACTCCAACACTGCATACAGACACACTCCTACATTCACACAAACATACTCCATACAAAAACATACTTATATTCAAATACACAAATATGGCTCAGTGCTAAATACAACCCTGCAAGCCTGGGAAAATGGTATAGCCCCAGCTGGCAAAGAATTGTTGAAGTTGCACGATAGATAGGGATCTACCTTTTGGCCAACCTTGCGGTTTGAGGGCCCAAAGGGCTCTTTCTACTTTCCACTGCGTTGGGGTGCAGGGCGTGATTGCATGCCTGGGAATGGGGGTCAGGGCCCAGGGTCCAATAAATATTAAAAACGGTCCTGAGTATGGGAGTTGTAGGCCACGACATATGGAGTGCGGAAGGTTGCCTTCCTCTGGTCTATTAAAATGTCTCCAATTTGACACCAATAGCAAAAAGACAATACCTATATGCTGTTTTCTGTGCTAGAATTATGTATTTCTAACTATATGAAAAGCTACATGGCAGTGCATAGTCCTTTGAGTGCCTGAAAAAAACTGAAATTAATGCAAAACTTTGATATTGTGAATAATAGTAATAACAAAGTATTTAACCAGGAAAGGTACATTCAGATTACTCTGGTTTTCAAGTACATCCTGGGTTGTTAAAGTTCATTACCTCTGAACGCTAAATTGTAACTTAAACAATATCTAGTCAATTCATCCAAGAACTCTCCAAACATCTGTCCATCTGTTCCTCTCTCTGTTTCACATAGTTAACTGACTGACTTGATGCAGTTGCAGGCTGGTAACTCACAGCAGATATTTCTGTTGGCCCAATCACCAATTTAACTTAAGTCATGGATCTCCAAGACGCTGAGGTTAAAACAAATGTAACCCAAATTTTTCCTCTGTGCGCACATCTATCATTTTCCCAACAAAACTGCCTTTGTCACAAACATCAATAGCATTTGAACACCATGTTCTCTTTTATTTGAAGACAATCTGGCTGTTTTTATATCCCTGTACAAGTCAAACATAGTGCTGGAAAATTATTTTCCTTGCAGGATGCTAAACTCTAATTATTGAATAAAGAACAGATGCTGAAATAACACAAAATCTACATTGCGATCCGCAGCACTGATAGTTTTAGAACACATAAATATCTCTGTTTGGGCCAGATTAATTCTTGTCAAACGACTGGCCAGCTGCAAATTACATTACCAAAAATGGTGATTTAGCTCCACTGTCAGCAAGCACTGCTGTGAGCTATCATATCACAGTTAGGCAGCTTCTGGCATTATTCCTAGTAGATCCCAGCTCCTAGCATGCTCTGGCCACAGTGCTGGCTGAGGATAATGAAAATTGCAGTTTTTACAGAAGTACATAGGCACATGGGTTTCGTAGTGTTCTTTGTTGAAGCTGCTATTTGACAATTCAAGATTTGTATTTTCCACAAGTTAAACAGGAATTTATTTTTATTTTCGTAATTCTAACTGACATGTCGATTGTAATACTTAGCATATCAGTGTTAAAATAACTTTCATTGCTGAATCCTTCATGCCTGGTAGAAATAGGCAATAAGACGACATCTTACAGGATAGAATGAAGACGCGAAAGAATATTTAGCAAAGCTAAAAGTGCTACAGAGTTTTAGATAAAGCACAACAATCCAAAGGAACATGCAAAATAAAATATAGAGAAAGAGACATTTTTTTTTTTTTATTAGACGTGTTCCTTTTATGATTAGATTACTGTCCCCTCTTGTTTTTTTTCTTTCTAACACAAATACTGTTGTTGCAGCTACCTTGCAGCAGCCAATCTTTCCACAATCCTGATAACGTTTGTCCAATCAGATGCCTCTCACAGAGAAGCATTGAGAGCACATGGTGCAAATGCCACTGTCTGCCACTAAAGGTGTGTTTTCAGGAAAAAAAAGTAGTTTTGTTTTCTAACAAATGGCAATGTTTTGTACTGTACAAAAAATAGGAACTGCAGTTATTCACTAAACCGCATTAAAGGACCACTATAGTGCCATGAAAACATACTTGTTTTCCTGGCACTATAGTGCCCTGAGGGTGCCCCCACCCTCAGGGACCCCCTCCCGCCCGGCTCTGGAAGGGGAAAGGGGTAAAAACTTACCTTTTTCCAGCGCTGGGCGGAGAGCTCTCCTCCTTCTCTCCTCCTCCATTCCTCCTCCTGGGCTGAATGCGCACGCGCGGCAAGAGCTGCGCGCGCATTCAGCCCGTCGCATAGGAAAGCATTTACAATGCTTTCCTATGGACGCTTGCGTGCTCTCACTGTGAAATCACAGTGAGAAGCACGCAAGCGCCTCTAGTGGCTGTCAATGAGACAGCCACTAGAGGATTAGGGGGAAGGCTTAACCCATTCATAAACATGCAGTTTCTCTGAAACTGCTATGTTTATTAAAAAATGGGTTAACCCTAGCTGGACCAGGCACCCAGACCACTTCATTAAGCTGAAGTGGTCTGGGTGCCTAGAGTGGTCCTTTAAGATGTTTAGAGTGTTCCTTTTAACAGTCTGTTATTATTAAAGTGGTTCTGTCATCTGAAAATTAGTTTGCATGGTAGGCTTCCCCATAACTCCTTGTTTCCCGTTCTGCTTTAGTTTGTTTCTTTATATATCTCTATATTATTTTTTCTTAAACACGTAATTGTGAGGTTTGAAAAATGAAATTAAGTGCATGAATTAAAATCCTTTCATCCTGCAACTGAGTAATTCCACATTAGCGTCCTGTCAATCGTTGCTATCAGCTCTGCCCAGGGCCAGGTTTATAGCCCAGTGGGCCTGGTGCTGACAAGTATGATGGGCCTAATTACAGAATCTTATCGACCAAAAACATTAAAACAGTTATACCTCTCAAGCGTCATGTATCTGATGGAGATGGTGCTGGAGGGAAACTCAAAGGATATTTCTATCAGAAAACACATACTCTATGCTAATCTCTCTCTAATTTATGCTTTCATCTTTCAAGTGAATCCATATGCCCTAATAGCAGTGTCCAGTGAAGCAGGAAGTCAATGGCTGGGGTAAAAGGGTGGGCCACTGATGCGAATCACGTAACCAGAACTGGCAAAAGGGGCGAACATGTCCAAAAAGAGGGCATGTCTGTCCAAAGAATTGGAAGGCCAGCCTGGGAGCAGTGTCCCTATGTATCACAGTACCAGTGTCCCCATGTCACCCAGTCCCCATTTCTCCCAGTGTCCCCATGTCTCAGTGTGTCTCGTGTCACTAGGATACTAGAGGACACTGAGAGACACAGGGACTCTGAGACACTTGGGGACACTGAGAGACATGGGGGCACTTGTGGATACAGACATGGGGACACTGGGAGACATGGGGACACAGACATTTGGGGACACTGGGAGAAATGGGGACACAGACACTGGGGACACAGACATGGGGACACAGGCACTGGGAGACATGGGGACACTGAGACATTTGGGGACACTAAGACACTAGGGACACTGAGAGACATGGGAACACAGACACTGGGAGACTAGGGGACACATGGGGATACTGAGACACTAGGGACACTGGCTGGGAGACATGGGGACACTGGGAGACATGGGGACACTGTGTCCCTAGTGTCTCAGACACAGTTTGGGGACACTGAGAGACATGGGGACACAGACACTGGCAGACATGGGGACACTGAGACACTAGGGACACTGGCCGAGGGACATGGGGACACTGGGAGACTTGGAGACACTGTAAGACATGGGGACACAGACACTAGGAACACTGAGAGACATGGGGACACAGACACTGGGAGACTAGGGGACACTGGGAGCCATGGGGACACAGAGACACTAGGGACACTGGCTGGGAGACATGGGGACACTGGGAGACATGGAGACACTGTGTCCCTAATGTCTCTGTGTCCCAATGTGTATCCTAATGTCCCTATGTCTCACAGCATCCCCACATGTCTCAGCGTTCCCATGTCTCACAGTGTCCCCTAGTGTCTCATTGTCCCCAGGTCTCCCAGTGTCCCCTAGTTTCTCAGTGTTCCCATGTCTCCCTGTGTTTGTGCTTATCTAAATTGTTCTTGCACACTTTGTTCCTTTCACAAATCACGAATGACCTTTTACAAATCACCCATCTTTGTTGCTTGGCCTCATTTTTAGTCCTGATGATGATGGATGTCTGTACAGATATTAACAGTGTTAAAATGCTCTCACATCTACTAACACAGTAGTCAACCAAAGTATTGCTGTTACTTTCAATAGTTGCAGTACTGTACTACTGTTATTCTTTTTATATCATTCATGTGCATATGAACCACCATTTAAAAACCCCCACAACGTGGGTGCAAACTAAACAATCAAAAATAAAATAAAAGGTGAAAAATAAAGAGAGAAAATGGCTCCCCACAAAAAAACACTCTATTGTTATTGTAAATATAGATCACAAAACAAAATCTCTATATTTTACAGTGATCAGCCACAACATTAAAACTACCTGTCTAATAACGAGTAAGTCCCGGCTGTGCTGCGAAAACAGCTCTGATGATTTGAGGCATGGACTCCACAAGACCTCTGAATGTGTCCTATGGTATCTGGCACCAAGACATTAGCAGCAGATCATTTTAGTCCTGCAAGTTGCAAGGTGACTTGGATTTGTTGTTCTAGCACATCCCACACCGCTCAATTGGATTGTGATCTGGAGGTTTTTGAGGCAAAAGCAGCACCTTGAATTCTTTGTCATGTTCCTCAAACCATTCCTAAACAATTTGTGCAGTGTGACAAGGTGCATTATCCTGCTGAAAGAGGCCACTGCCCTCATGGAACACCATTGCCGTGAAGGGTTTTAAGTGGTCTACAGCAATCTCTAGGTAGGTGGTATGTGTCAAAATTACATCCACATGAATGTCAGAATCCAAGGTTTCCCAGAAGAACATTTCCCAGAAAATAACACTGCCTACAGCAGCCTGCCTTCTTCCCATAGTGCATCCTGCTACCATCACTTCCCCAGGTTAATGATGAACACATACCTGGCCATCCACATGATCTAGAGCAAAATGTAATTCATCAGACCAAGCAACCTTCTTCCATTGCTCCATGGTCCAGCTGTGAAGCTCGCAGCCACATTAAAGTAACTTTCAGCGGTAGAAAGGAGTTATAAAGGCACTCATACTGGTCTGTGGCCGTTCAGCCCCATACGCAGCAAACTGCATTGCATTCTGTGTTATGACGACTTTCTATCATGGCCAGCATTATGCTTTTCATCATTTTGAACTGCAGTAGCTCTTCTGTGTGATCGGAGCAGACGGGTTAGCCTTCACTACCCACATGCATCAATAAGCCTTTGGCACCCAGACGCTGAAGCTGGTTTACAGATTGTCTTTCCTTGCACCACTTTTGGTAGGTACTAACCGATGCATCCCGGGAGCATCCCACGAGACTTGTCATTTTGGAGATGATCACTATTTGGCCCTTGTCAAAATCACCAAGATCGTTTTGCTTGCCAATTTTTTCTGCTTCCAACAAATAAAATTCAAGAACTGACTGTTCACTTCCTGCCTAATATATCCCACACCTTGGCAGGTGCCATTGTAATGATATAATGAATGTTATTTACTTCATCTGTCAGTGGTGTAAATGTTGCATCTGATAAGTGTATTTCTGTTTTGTTATAAGATTAAAGTAAAAACCCAGAATGACCCAAGCAGAGTAACCATGCAGTGACATCCCTAAGATGGTGTACGCTGCATGCACTTTTCCATTGACCTTTTTCCTGTGACCTAAAAGGCCTTAAGATAGCGGTGGGAAAAGCATGGTGCAGAACTCCTGAATAAGGCGACATTGAGAAAGTTACAGTGGTGGTCTATAGCTAAAACCCAGGAAGTGGTGGTCTATAGCTAAAACCCAGGAAGTGTCAGAGAAACCGAGGCCCACTCATTATCAACCTGCCCACTCATTATCAACCTGTCATTATCAACCTGCCCACTCATGGATATGGGACCTGGAGTATTCCTCCCTTTTGCAGGACTATGTTCTGCTCGCAGTGGGCATAGGATGAAGCACGCTTTGGCACAGGATACTTTTAAATTCCTGGCAATATACCTGTTCACATTTTACTCTCAGCGATTGATCTGCCCTATTGTCTCAGTTGTTTTGGTTATTTGTGTTATTTTGCCCTACATTCCTCATACAACTCATCTCTTTTTTACTTTACCTTTAAGGAGACCTCCAAGGGGATAAATCTTGATAAGTCAATCTATGCCATGTCTCTTGTTCCCTTATCATTTGCTAATGACCAAATTTAGTGCACACAACTTGTTCATTCCTTGTTGACTGACTCATCATACACATCGTTTTCCTCTTACTTTTCTATACCTTTAAAATGTACTGACATATCTATACATTCCTTTTTCTTCACAGAGCATTGTATTACATTTTCTTCAGTGTATACTGTACATCTTCTGTTATACTTAAGCACAACAAAAAATAATGCATTTTTAAAAAATTATATTATTTATATAAGTTTATATGTTCAAATTTAGACTAAAATGGCTAAGGTGTTGTTGTAGCTCAGTTGGAGAATTTTTATCAGATCAGCTATTTTGCCTAACTTTTGCCATTCAAATTTTAATTCTTTACAAATTGGACTTTAGTGAATGAACCCTATGTGGTCAGACTATTTATTAATGAGTTTATACAAATAAATGTGTTTAATGAAGTAATTTAACATGAATATATCTGTTGTTTTCTTGTCATTTTTAAGAATACCTTGACACTGCCACATGTTTTCAGTTAACAAGGATTTTTGTTGCTGAAATCAGAATTGAAATAATTAATTTATTTATCTCTTATCTAAATCTAACCATGGTTTGTAGAGAACCTAAATATGTTTTTTTGGGGGGGGGAGATTACTAGCTGGGGTTATTTCCACAATTAAACAAGTGTGTTTCTGAAGAATAAACAAAAAATGTCATGGCCTCAGACAGTATATTCTTCCTCCTGGTCACCTTGCTTTTGACATTGTGCAAAGTCATGCATAGTGCCCCTAACCACTACACTTTCTCTGGAGAGCACAAAAAGTCTCTACCAGTGTCATTAAGGCCCCAGAACCTGCATTTCAGTAGTCCAAATGCAGGCTCAAAAGTGCTGGTGGCCATGACATGGGCCTTCTTGTATTTCTATCACTTGATTCAAGATTTTCCTAGAAACTGGACTTATGGGTTAGATTCATATTGTTCAGGTCCTCCTGCAGAAACTCTGTTGCTCAAGAGCTTCAAAAAAACTGGTCCATGGACTACAGATGGACACTCCAACAGTGAACATCTTTCTCCCTGCTAGGGTCTTCCATTGTTAAATTCCATACATTTCTGAGCTGTCTGAGATTGCAGATATGAACTTTACACTTCTTTTTCTTGTTTTTGCAACTGAAAAAGACATTTATGCTTTTTTTTTAAGGAATATGTATGTTTTGCAAGAAAAATGCAAGGAAATGATGCAAGAGACATCTCAGTTGCACTTTTCTTGGATTTTGCATAGTCCGGAAAAAAACAATCATATTAATCTGTAACCTGTAACCATTACTTTTTCATTCAAAAATATATACTTGTTTTTTTTTCACTTCTTGCCCGTGTAGTGCTTTTAAAACAGACTCGGGATAATTATGTAGTAATTAATATTATTGTCCTCATATACTCATGTTGCACAAATACTGAAATTGAGCAGATTGTACCTTTAGCCACATCGTCTCAGTAATGCCTCAGGAATATAAATCCCCAAAATGCACTTTTCTTCTGTTGACTTTATGTCCTCAACATTTTGAAGTACCTTCAGCCACAATCAACCATGCTTTACAGGATATGGGGACCTCTGACAGTAAAGAAGGCTTATAAAATGTATGAATATACATATTTATTGTATGTAGTACAAAAGTCATTGGTGATGAAAAATAATCAAATATCCTAACAATTATTAGCACAAAAGTATTTTAAACAAAAAAAAAATATTTTAGATTAAAAAGCACAGGGGGATTTCTGGGCATTATATACCCATGGAGGGGATATTAAATATTTTACTTTACATGGGGAACTTCAGGAGATTTATATTCTCCCTAGGCAGAATATTGAATAACTGTTTTACACCTATATACACATAAATACCTCATATACGTTTCCATCTTAACAATATGTTTATAATTACTGTAAACATAAATCTATAAATAATTTGTCCTGTAGATTACATACTATGTAGAGATTATATGGTGCATCAGACTGTTAAACGTTTTCAGATCCTAAACCACTGGAGCACTTAAATAATTTCAGAATAATGTAAATTATAAGAATACATTGCATAACTAAGGAGGAAGGAGGCAGCATAGTGACACCCGGTGGTCAGATAAACTTGTTGCAAGACTTCTTTCAAACATTTGTACTATGTTAACTATGTTAACAAAAAATTACTGATATAAAAAAAACATTCTGTTTGGAGCTTTAAAAGAGCAACTACGCTTTAAAAATAAATATTTAGCCCAGAGACCTTACAGGTAAATTTAGATCTAACAATATATACTAAATATCTGCATAATACATTTTACAACAGCTATTTTTACAGAAATATGAAATATATACATTTTTCTTTAGTGTTGCATTACTATCTATAGTGTAAGAGGACACGGTGCATAAACGTAAGATGTTACTTCATTCAAGCAGAGCATCCATTAACATGAAACAGTTGTTTATTCAATAAAACGTGAATTGTAGTGATTAATTTTGTTCCTAGATTTTATTCTATATATTGCAAAGTAGTTTTGAATTTGCCTTAGTTCAGCATACAGTAAATAAATTCAATGTAATGTTGCAAATAAAATTATTTATTAAAATTTCAAAAGATGAAGCACCACACAACGATGTTGCAAATAACAATTCTGGTATCAACGTGAAGGAGAAAACCTACAGCAGAACACAAAAGTGTTGCAAAAAAAAAATAACAATAATACATTTCTTTAAGAGTAATCATAGTGCTGTGTGGCAACATTAAAATGCATATTTCAAAATATAGCAAAATATATTTTATGACTATTCTTTAATGGAAATCTGAGACCCCCTATGATCACCGAGTGGATTGTTGGGGTTAAAGAGACCCACCTGTCACTAGAAGCATCTTTAAAGTCCACTTGTGGCAATGTGATGGAATCATTGGGAGGATTTTCTGTAGTCGGCCTCTTTGTTGGCCCGTGCAGTCCTCTGACCGCCATGTCTTCACTTTCTCATGGAGCACTAGTGTATTTATTTATGTTTCTTTCCCCTTTCTTCCTGTCTATCTTTCTCCTCCTATTTGTTAGCACCCCCTCCTTCTTCCCTCAACCAAAATGGCTACTTTGTAGTAATTTGTAGGTTGGTACAGCTGTTTTTTGTTGCCAGTATTACTTATATTTGTCATATTGCTATCCTATGAATATCTCTGTATCTTGTAAATTCCAAATGATATATTTCTGTAGTTTCTTGTCCATTACATGCATATATAAAATGGTGAAAATACAGTGAGAAAAAAGTGTGTGGTAGTTTAAAATAACTACTGACCACCTAAGTGGAAACCCCTTCTACCACTTAAATAGAAATACAAATAATACATACAATAGGTGGAACACACATCTGTAGAATAAGCCTGGAGCCAATATTAACATATGGCTCTTATGTGCAGCGCAGTGGGACTTTTACATGGATGTCCCCATCCCTCTTGGTATTCCTCCTTTGGTGATATGGTGATGGTAGAAGATCACACTATTCCAATCTGTATCCAATGAGGGAACTTTATTATGAAAAACAATCAATATATTAAAAAATTATAAGGAAATCAATATTCCCAGTAAAAATAAAAATATAGACAATATGTCCAATTAAAAGTCCAATATGCAGACTGTAGTAGTCCTATTGATTGTTTTTCATAATAAAGTTCCCTCATTGGATACAGATTGGAATAGTGTGATCTTCTACCATCACCATATCACCAAAGGAGGAATACCAAGAGGGATGGGGACATCCATGTAAAAGTCCCACTGCGCTGCACATAAGAGCCATATGTTAATATTGGCTCCAGGCTTATTCTACAGATGTGTGTTCCACCTATTGTATGTATTATTTGCATTACATGCATAGCCTGCATTTTCTTTGGTGTTGGTCATGTTTTTCTTTTGTTTGTGTATTGCCATTTGAAGACAGTTTATCCTTGCCTTTACCGCATTTTCTCCGCTTAATAACGCTTTAATAAACACGTTACACAATTGATCTCCCTACATGACTGCAAAGGATGCTGTTTTGTTCACAGCTCAGATTTTATGCTTTTGTAATGTTGTGGTGTTGGTATTTTTTAAATATGTCACTGATTTCTACAGATAGTAAGCAGAATATAAATATATTTATTTTTAATAAAATTATTTGTAAATAAGTTTAACCACAAAATATATATAACAAGTCCAACCGAGCAACTTGTTTTCAGCTGCATACATGTAACACAGTCTTTTTTTTTTTTAAAAACCTATCCTCATAGGGCAGTAAAATAATCATTTCTCCTGTGGCCAATATATGAGCTGAGTGCCTGAATGCATCTACTCTCTATCACAGAGTGGATATGAAATGGCTGACAACTGACAGATGGAAGGCGAGCTGACGGGAGTGTGGGCTGATAAAGTGTGGGCTGACAGCAGGAATGCACAACGTCGTGGTCTTGCGATCTATCGATAAGATCTCTGCTGTTTATGACCTTCTGGGAACAGCAGGTACATGTGGCCATCTTGGATGTGGTGAACCCCAGTTTTGTTCTCCCGGAACCCTGGGGAACACCAATTGGGAAATGCTGATCTAAAGAGTTATATGAACACTATAAAGTTAGGAATATATGTTTGTATTCCTAACGTTATAGTGTTCCTTCAAGACGGTTATCAAGTCACAATGAAATACTCAGGATTATACAGTTAAGCGTGAAATGTTGGGAATTCCTAGTATTGAGCCAATATAGACCAACTTGAAAATTGTCCACATAAGCTATGTTGTCACTTTTTGTATTTTGGTCTAAAATGTTAAACTTACTCTGAACTCCAGATAATTCACACTTTCGTGAAAATCTTTGACTCTTTTGTGACTTTTTCAACAAGAGTTCATATTCAGAAATTCTGTAAACTTCAAAAAGCTCATAGGCAGAGATTCTGTAAAGTTCACTAGAAATGAAGTCTTCAATAAATGAAAAGTCTGGAAATGCCACATTTGTGATATGTTTTATTACATCTGCATCAATTTCAGTAGGACCACATTACATTATGTCTACCTTCATAAGTCCACTTTTCATACTTTTTGCTGAATAATCCCTTTTTAATACCAGCTGTGCTTCTTATTATATCACAATCACCGACCGGTGCTGTAAAAGTCATATCTAAAATTAGCATTAATTATTTCATTTCAGGTGTTGTAAAAGAAGGTGCGAAACATAATGAAATAATTCAACTGACAATTAGGACGAATCTCCTAACTTGGAAAAAAATATTTCTTTAATTATTATGCCCACGATTAAAAGGTGATCTGTCTTTTGAGAAAACTTGCGGATGTAGTTATTTTAATAACTCTAAGATGCTAAAAATGCTTACTTTTGAATGTTGAGAATACATTGAATAAACGTTTTCTAACACACATAAATAATATATAGCCAGCACCTGCCAGAATGCCCGCCATCAAAGTGGATCCGAGGATAGATGGGGCACGTTTTCTGGCCACGCGGAATGCAGTTGGTAAGACAGCAGAAATTAATATATTGTTGACATTTCCGAGAACACTGTTAAAAGTCTTTCGTTGTAGGATACGCTCATAATATAATTCCATATTGGGGCGCTTTCCGTTCCCCCAGTTTCTTCTAGCAAATCCGAGAAACTTCAGTCGATGTAATGTCACAGCTAAGGTTACGTCTGCAAGGCTAAAAAACTGTCCACAGAGCCAAGACTCTTTGCCTTCATCTAAATTCAAAAAATACAAATACATATTAACAATGAGATGAAAAATATAATATATAAATATTATGCTTTTTTTAATATTAAATTAAGGAGAGAGTACACACTTAAAGTGGCAACTAATGAAAATATTAAACTCTGTTGTCACCCCACATGGTAATAGATTTCAAAAACATCTATTAAAATCAGTTTGGGGGGAGGGAAGGCTGAGCCAAAGGGACATTGGAGCTCTGACCAACATGCAATTTCAATAAATTTTAAAGGCACAAAACATGCAATTTGCCTGGGAGCACCCCTTCAAACTATTGGCTTTTCACAACGGAAACACTAGAGTGCTTCTACCCACTGAGGACCCTCAGTGGGAGGTGATTCATTTAAACAGTCCAGTTATAAGATTAACTTTGACTAATCCAGTGCTTTACCCATACATGTGTCTGTAGAGGATTCTTAACAGCTTGAGGACATTTTTAAAATCCAAAAACAATGCTTAATTAAATATCTAGGAGTCCAGATCACGGATACAACTAAGACCCTTTTTGTGGCTAACTATACCCCACTGTTTCTTTACCTCAGGAAGGACTTGAAAAATTGGGGTGATAAACTGATATCCTGGATTGGTAGAGTATACTGTGTAAAAATGAATGCACTTCACAATTACTGTTTATTTTCAAAGCCATCCCAGTATACATTACTAAAAATGATTTGAAGGGGATGTACAGAGCAATAGATACATTCATTTGGATAATAAAAGTAATAGGTTGGTGAGAAAAATCCTATAGAGACCCAAGGAAAGAGGGGGGCTGGGACTTGTTGGCAGATGTGTGGCCAGAAGTGAACTTACTATTACATATGGAGGACATGCTTTGTGGTGATCCACATTTGGAAAAAGATGGGAGAGTTATTGGGGGCAATATTTCAGAGATCATTCACTGTGGATCCATTGTTGTTTCTCTTGTCTCGCCCCTAGAAGGTTTCCCGAGAAGGTCGCAGAAGCTCCTCAACAAAATAAATCTAGCCACTGGGAAAATTGGCTGGAAATTCAGTTCCATTGATCCATAAGATAAAGGCCAAAATCCAGGAAAATCACCTAATGTGTGGGCACATTGCAATGATTATGTCACTCCCTTGTAATAGGGAACAAAATCACGGTTCACATTTTTCCATCGCAGTGGGCATTCATCACCTGCTCCCACCCAAGTCTTTCCCTGTTTTGTTGTTGAATTATTAGTTAAAACTATCATGAGCTACCAGCACTTTCAAGTTGACGCATGGCATGAAGCGATTGTAAAACTATGTGATTTCTGTCATAGGGAACTGCTATTGTTAAGTTGGTTAGGTTTGTGTACTGCAACTGTTGATACTTTCATGTGAAAAATGCACTACCTTTATCTGCTCTTGTCAAAATAAAAAGCTGTTAAAAATAGGTTATAGAAGGGCTGTACATACCCTGCTTCCCTGAAAAGAAGACATTCTCTGAAAATAATCCCTAGCTTATTTTTGGGGGATGCTCGTAATATAAGCCCTACCCTAAAAATAAGCCCTAATCACTAGTTCGCTAATCTATGTTCGGGGAATTTTCTCAGGATTTCATTCGCAAGTAAGCTAATCTATGTTCGGGGAAGTTTCAGGGGAAAAATTAATATAAAACCCGGTCTTATTTTCGGGAAAAGACAGTATAACTGAGCCTCTAGAACACAAATCAATAAATGTGAAAACAAATATGGGCAATTGCAACTTGGATTCTAATCCAAAACAAACATGACCAAGTACGAATGTGGAAATTCGGATAGAAGCATGATGAAACTAAGTACAAGTTAATACATTTTATTTGTTCTTAGCTATTTCAGAATAGGATCTAAGTGCAATTGCTAATGGAATCAGTGTTTCATTCAATTAACTCCTATCCACGTTTAGTTCCCTCACTTTATGTTTAATGTCTTGTATCATCTCTACAATTCCTTGTTTTCTGGTATCATGAATCTGTTGTATACAGGATGTTGAGATTCCTCTGGTGGAGAGTAATGTATAATTCTTCCCAAATGTTCCTATGAAGTTATCTGCTTTTGTTTCCCTATACACTAGCATATTAACATTTATTTGTCTTAAAAATACTATTTAGCCGGCTTTTTTCCTCCTTAGCTGTTGCAAGAAGATTTCGTCTAAGACAAAGGAAAGGTTTTTTTACTGTAAGAACAATCAGGATGTGGAATTCTCTGCCTGAAGAAGTGGTTTTATCAGAGTCCATACAGATGTTCAAACAGCTACTAGATGCATGCTCGCAAAAACAGAATATTCAAGGATATAATCTTTCAATGTAGGGTAATAACTGCTTGATCCAAGGATAAACCTGACTGCCATTCTGGGGTCAAGAAGGAATTTTTTCCTAGCTTGTTGCAAAATTGTGCTTCAAACTGGGGTTTTTTGCCTTCTTTCGGATCAACAGCAAAAAACAAATGTGAGGAAGGCTGAACTGGATGGACGCAAGTCTCTTTTCAGCTATGTAACTATGTAACTATGTAACTATGTAACCTTGCTTAGCTCTCAATGTTTTCACTACGCCTAATTTCAAGTATATCTTAAATCAGTCATGTATTCTTGTTCAAGGCCTTGATTCTGCACCTGACTGTGTCTTCTCCTCCAGTGGGATAAGGTTATAAGATATCATATCAGAAATGCTGACAACTAAACAGTGCTTATACTTAGTTAGTCAGATAAGGTATGGATGGTTTTCCTTAGCTGAAAGAAATATGTAAAAAATCCTTGAAAGGTTAGAACTGCATAAAATCTGACTTCTATATTGGTCTGAAAAACATTTCACAGTAATTGAAACAATGATTAGAATTAGAGATAAGATATTTTGATGGTTATAGTTTTATGAAATATGCGCTGGAATATTATGTTACCACACACCTGGTGTTTCTTCGTTTCGTCTCTGGAGTTCGGTTTCCACTTGATCCAAGACCTTATCTAATTCTTCAAGTATTTTCTTCAAGTACTTTATATTGTCATGGTCCAGCAATTTTGTCTAGAAACATAAGCCATACTATTATATGCTAACAAAACAAAAAATTACTAGCCAGCAGCATGATTGTTATAACAGGAGAAAATAGGGATGCCCAAACCAAACAAAAAGTAATAACTTCATAACCAACCCACCAAACCTAAAGACACAGTAATAATATTGTAAGTATGGACTCTATATCTTCATAGCAGGTTCCCTTTTTGGCATAGACTTCATACCACTACTTTATATTGTTTATAGTTAAGGTGGCTGTCATGAATTTTATTTTTAAGAAGTGTGTTTTTTTACTCTGCATACTATGACTCTTCTCTGGCTTCACTACAACAGTGGATTCATGTCAGTATAAAATTAGTTACAAACAGAGGTTAGAGAAGACACACATCATTTCAAAGACAACGGTATAGGGTACGACCAGAGAAACCTCCAAAGCCCCATTCACCATGCAATATTAATAATCAGGGGGCTATTACCTAATTACTTTATTTATTACTTTTTTAATATGGCGTCTGGCCAGCTGCCACATAAATAACACTTGCACCTGGCTGCTAGCGAATATCTGATTCCTATTCTTTATACGGGTTCGCATGCGATTACTGCATTTGGCTGTAGTAAATCTGAGAATTGCCTACGAGGTCAGAATTTGGTCAATATTTTGAATTTGGACAAAATCTTGTGTTTGTGAAGAACTCTGTAAAGTCAGAATTCCAAGCGAATTCAAAGTGAGTTTTTAAATTTAAACTATACATACAATTGGTGGAGCATTCCGTATTTCTGTAAAATGACAAAAGAAGTACAAAGACTAGTGCAATATGTAATGAATACGTACTATGTACAGTAAAATGAGAATGGAAACACTCACAAGCCTGGAGCCAAAGTTTTAAATTTAAGGCAGGGATAGGTGAACTTAAAGCATTGCTAACTTAGAGATTTTTGGGAGTTTGGCTATTTTGATCTTAAATTTGATATTCACTTTGAATTCACCTTAATTCTGACTTTCCTGAATAACCCTGAGTGAGAATTGTTCAAAACGTACCAGGGATTTTCATATTTTAGGACTATTTGCATTAGTAAATAACACTATAAGTTTAAAGGACCACTATAGTGCCAGGAAAACATACTCGTTTTCCTGGCACTATAGTGCCCTGAGGGTGCCCCCACCCTCAGGGACCCCCTCCCGCCCGGCTCTGGAAGGGGGAAAGGGTTAAAAACGTACCTTTTTCCAGCGCTGGGCGGAGAGCTCTCCTCCTTCTCTCCTCCTCCGTTCCTCCTCCTCCTGGGCTGAATGTGCACACGCGGCAAGAGCTGCGCGCGCATTCAGCCCATCGCATAGGAAAGCATTTACAATGCTTTCCTATGGACGCTTGCGTGCTCTCACTGTGAAAATCACAGTGAGAAGCACGCAAGCGCCTCTAGTGGCTGTCAATGAGACAGCCACTAGAAGATTAGGGGGAAGGCTTAACCCATTTATAAACATAGCAGTTTCTCTGAAACTGCTATGTTTATAAAACAATGGGTTAACCCTAGCTGGACCAGGCACCCAGACCACTTCATTAAGCTGAAGTGGTCTGGGTGCCTAGAGTGGTCCTTTAAAGAAAGTATTAGTCAAATACCCAAGTTAATGTTGGGAACTCCTTATGTAGGAATTCCAGAAGTTGACCCGTTAACATGCTACCATTTCTTCTACCCCTATGTATTTGGTTTGTGAGTGGTCAGGCTCTGTCCCATTTTCTATGGTTTTCACTTTTTATAGATCTAAACAACTGAAGAACTCACTTTTATACGCTTTTGTTTTGCTATGTAGGCATCTTCTAGATCTGGATTTTCCTCAGCAAGTTTCTTGAGTTCAGATTCAGTATTTCCTATTTGAGCTAAGAATCCAAAAAACAACAGATTTGCTTTGCTTTATTTCAATATTTAGTGCTATTGTTACCATGGTATACAGGATATCGGTAAGAAGTTCCCAAAGTTGTTACTTTACAAGGGCTGTAATGAGCCTGATCAATGGACCCACAGAATCAATGTTCACATCATTATATGCATAAGAAAAAATGACTAGGATGATTGATTAACAATCAATATTAATCTGGCAGTACCTCTTGTGTCTGAAGGTATTAGTCAGAATGATATAAAGTTGAAAGCTGTATGTTTGCTCAGTGTTTTCAATCGACACCACACCTACAGGCATTATAATATGTTGCTTGGACTTAAATTCAGGCATTTCCTTGCCAATGTATATATGTGACACTACCATAATTTGAGCATTGGGCAACATTACACAAAAACTAAGTGATCTGTTGGTCTCTTGAAGAATAAACTGTCATTAAAAAGTTAATTCAAAAGTTAGTTTGGTGGCAAAAAACTTGAATGCCTTTTGATACTGATATTATATTTGTGTACTCTAATAATTTTCTATTGGTATATAAACCGAATGGTAATATATTTTTAGTAAGAATTTGGAGTGATTTATTTTTTGGTTAATGCACCCTACCTGTATGAAAATGCTGAGTCCCCAGCTCCCCACTACTAATGTAAAGGTCTGTGGATGTGGCCAATGAAATAATTTTGTCTGTGTATATTTATTTTCAAGGCACCAAATTATGTGTATTTAAGAGAACGTAAGCTATATTTTTTATATGTGGTATGTATCACCAAAAGATAACAGTCAGTAGAGTCAGGCATTCTTATACATACCACGGATCCTAGACGTTGCATAAGCAGGTATCATAGAATCTACTGTTAATTCCGGATGTAGAATGCAGCCATGTGTATAGGCATCGATGGGCAAGGAGTCTAGCAGTTCTCGATAGTGCTGGACTCTGGGATAATACATGCTTCCTTCTTGTGGCATTAATCTGGGTGTGTTTTCTGTTAACAAAATACATAATTAGTTTTATTTTGATCTGCTGTAGTAAATCAATAGTCAATGTTACAATTATGCATGTGTAATCTAAACAAGGAACGTGGATTTACGTAAGAGAAAAAAAGACTAAGGCAAATCACATAGTTTAAAAGAAAACTATTTAAAAATATACTAATTAGCCACAACATTAAAATCAGCTGCCTAATATTACGTATGTCCCCCTTGGGCTGCCAACACAGCTCTAATGCGTTGAGGCATGGACTCCACAAGGCCTCTGAATGTTTCCTGTGGTATCTGGCACCAAGACATGAGCAGCAGGTCATAAGTTGCAAGGTGGGGTCTCCATGGATTTGATTTGTTGTTCCAGCACATCCCACAGATGCTCAATCAGATAAAGATCTGGAGGCCAAGGCAAAACCCTGAACTCTTTGTCATCTTCCTCAAACCATTCATGAACATGTTTTGCAGTGTGGCAGAGTGTAGTATCCTGCTGAAAAGATGCCTCTGCCATCAGGGAACACCATTACCATGAAGAGTTGTATGTGGTCAGCAACAATCTCCTTCCATGCACCACTTTTGGTAGGTACTAACCATTGCATAGCGGAAACATCCACAAGACGTGTCATTTTTGGAGATGCTCTGACCAAGCTGTCTATCCATCACTATTTGGCCCTTGTCAAAGTCACTCATATTATTTTGCTTTCCTATTTCCCCTGCTTCCAACACATGAAATTCAGGAACGGACTGTTTACTTGCTGTCTAATATAGCCCACCCCTTGACAGTAGTTATAATGTTGCGGCTGATCAGTGTAAACTAGAGTGATGTTGTGTTTATATTAAAGATGTTGCTTTATCTGATCGAGCAATAGATGCCATTAGAAAAACTAAAAAACAAACAAGCAATAGAAGGCGCTAAAAGTGCTTACTATTGAATAAATATAAAGATAATAAAGGTAGAGCAGCACCTAAAAGTGTACAAAGCTCATAAAACACCATACATAAGATACAAATAAAATAGGTGCGCTGTGGGTTCACACATTAAATACCCTTGAACCTAAGGGTCTTAACATTGAATTCGACTTGTATAACTTTTTTTAATATCTTTAATCATTTTTATATTTTTAATATTTGCTATTTTTTAATTTTCTATTTTTTTATTTTTTATTCTGCATGCTGTCTTTTAGTATTTTTAGGTGTTTTATTTTAATAAGATGATTATTAATTACCTTCTTCCTTTTCTTCCTTAATAGAAGGTTTTTTTCGGGTATACACATTTTTTACATATGTGTATATATATTCTCTTATTCTGTGTCTGTTTTTATCCTTTATTAAGATGCTAATGAAAGAAGTATATGTGTAATATATGTGTTCTATTATTATTATTATTGTTGTTTTGAATAAGGCATATGGACATTTATATACTAGATATCCATGAGGAAGTGGATCAGCTCTGTGTTATTTTTAAATTGCTGTTGTATATTTTATGGGACTTCTTAAAATTGACATTTAGAAGATCAACCCCTAATGAGATCATGGGGAGTCTTTGAAACGATTGATGTATACCACGCCCATTGTATGGGCTTTAAAAGGCAGGATCAGCTACATTAGGACGTGATCTGAGGAAGCCGATTGGGCGAAACACGTCATCACGTCGATTACGTCATCACGCCATCACGTGACCGGACGGAACCCCGAGTTCCAGGAAGTGAAACCACTTGCAGTGCCGAAAATTACCAAGGACTGGTAGATATTCGTAATACAGCACTGACAAAAGGTTACTAGACTTCTAAATGGAACCGGGACTGTGGATTTTAACTTTTAATAAAGGCTGTTTACATTGAGAGCTGGCGTCCTGCCTACTTGTACCATCATTCAAGTCCTGGTTTGAGGACTATAAGCTGGATCAGTTAGAGCAGGCTTTTACTGCTCTCCCTTTGTGAGTGATATTCCTATTTTATACTGTTGGTTCTTATACTTATTTTTAAACTGGATTATGCTATGTTTCTCCATTTTATATCTCCCTTTACATATGTTCTCATTCGATTTGGAGCACCAAAGGAGATATACATTTTTTCTATAAGTTATTATTCGCATATTGGTCTTTCACTACTTCACTTGCAATTTTGCACATATGTTACACTGAGTGTGGTTATACTGTGCACACACTCCTTGTTTTTTCGCACTAATTTATGCACTATTTGCACTTTTAAATATTTAAAGGTACAGCGCACCTATTTTATTTGTAATAGATGCCATTACACATATTACCCACCTCACTAGTGCTTATTTTATGAAACTTGATTTATAAACTAAATGGTGAATTGGAAAAAATGGCAATATTTAGGCCAAAACACTGTTCATTGAATAAACCCTACATAATTGTGATTGAAAAGGAATCTGGTATAGTATGAACAGAATAAGATAGCACACATATAACAAGGAACAGACAAGATCACAGTGCCATGTGCCTAGAGCAGTGAAATCTCTCAGTCCAGTAATACTACAGAATGACCAGAAATCACAGGTAAGTCCTTTTCAAGGATTTCGTTCCAAAACAGAGTTCAAGTTGTGTCTTACATAGAGCATTTTTCGAAATGGTTTGAGAAGGACTCTGTGAGCCAAAACATTGTATGTCGATTTGGATGTAATTAATTACCTGTTATATCTAGTCATTTTGTTGTACCATGGAATAGAACCTGCAACACTTCTAGTGAACAGCTGGAATGAAAATGAAAAACAACTGAGCTATTTACAAAGTGATGCATACAGTAATGAATTGTCAACTGGTTTTGAATAAGCTAGATGTTAACTCACTAGAACTTACTGTTCAATGAATGAACCCTAAATTTTTAAAGGGAAACTATAGTCACCCAGACCACTTCTGCTCAATGTTTACATAGCAGGGTTAATCCAACCTCTAGTGGCTGTCTTCCTGGCATCCAGCATGCAGAACGTCCATAGGAAAGCATTGAGAAATGCTCTCCTATGGACTGTTTGAATGCACGCGTGGCTCTTGCCGCGCATGCGCATTCCGCTCCAAATGGGATCTGATGTTGGCGGGGGAGGAAAGGTCACCAGCGCCGAGGAAGCCCAGTGCTGGATTAAGGTAAGCTGCTGAAGGGGTTTTAACTTCAGCTCCACGGGAAGGGGACCCTGAGGGTGAGGGTTCCCCAAGGATGACATAGTGTCTGGAAAATGGGTTTGTTTTCCTGACACTAGAGTGATCATTTAAAGTAGAACTGTGAATTGTTGGGTCTGCATATTTTACAACAACCCCTCGAAAACTCCAGTGATACCATGGAAATATCCATAAATGTTCTCATACATGTGAAGTGAGGTGTTATCGGCAGGAATGGAAAATCTGAGACAGCTTAGTGTAAATAGCAAAATGTGGATTTTAATGATCTTTCAAAACGGTCTATCTTTTGATAAAAACTAAGAAGCATCAGTGCACTTTAAATACCGGCCCTGTGTATAAGATATTTAAATTGCATGGTTAATTAGATGTTTTGAGCCCTACATCTAAGACATGATACACAGATCAAAATCAATTCACTCTACTTTCCAGAAAGAAAAGGAATGCAGGAGGTCAAAATAAACTTACCATCTTTGAAAGTATGTTCCAGATAATCTATGATTTGCGTGGCTTCACAAATGATCGTTTCTCCATGAACAAGAACAGGGACTTCCCCTGAGGGGTTCAACCTCATAAACCAGGGTTCGTTGTGTTCATTTAATGGGAGACTCACATCATGCTCTTCACACTTCAGTGCCTTCTCTGCTATGACAAGACGAACCTGCAAGCAAAACAGACATAAATAAACATAAAGGCCATTGAGTTGGATCTGTATGGGTTACCAGCAGCAACATTTTGAACACACATATCTCAATACAGACAATGCTCTACTTTTTCCTATTTGCCTAACTTGTATCTATTAAACAGCGCAGCAGAATATATTGGTGCCTTAAAAAATTGTAACATGGGTTTTGTATTTAATACTGTTCAAATGGTGGCAAAAAGAGAAACTGATAATTATATATATATACATATATATATATTTCTATACACTGAACAAAATTATAAACGCAACACTTGTTTTTGCCACCATTTTTTATGAGCTGAACTCAAAGATTCATTGAGCATAAGTGGCCTGGGTGACTATAGTTTCCCTTTCTATGTACACCAAGCATGTCAAACTCGTAGCCAACAACAAACTTCCTTGCGGCCCAGCTAATCAGGAGTGCCAGTCAAGGGGGCACAAAAATCGCTTGTCAGACTTGGCTTGTGCCCCCAGGCAGCGTGCGGTTCCCACAAGCACAGTAGGGGGAGCGCCTCCCGCTCTGTGTAGGGGCGCCGGGTGTCACGTGACTACCCGGTGCTTAAACTTTCAGCATGCAGCTGGAGAGTGAGCGGTTCCCATGTCAGGTAAAGTGGAAGGGTAGAGCAGAGCCGGTGCCTGAGGTAAAGGGTACAGCTGCCTGAAAATAGGGAACGAGGGAGGGAGACTGGGGGGGGTGTGGATGGGGAGACACATGGATGAAATGTGTAGGAAAGAAGACATGGGGGGAGAGATATGCATTGGATGGAGGCAAAGGAGAAATGAATGGAAGGCGGAGAGGAAGATATAAATGGAAGGGGGAGAGGGAGATATTAATAGAAGGGGGCAGGGAGCTTTGAATGGAAGGGGGGTGAAGACATGGATGGGGGAGAGAGACATGGATGGAATGGGTAGGGAGGGAGACATGGGGGAGAGACATGAATGGAAGGGGAGGGAGATGTGGGGGTAGAGATATCTTAGGGAGGAGGGGAAGGAGATATGAAAGGAAGGGGGAGGAGACATGGATGGGGGAGAGGAGTGGGAGACATGGATGGAACAGGGGAGAGGGAGACATGTATGGGAGAGCAATATGGATGAGAGGGTAGAGAGACATGGAATGGAGAGAAACAGAGAAATGGATGGAAGGGTGGAGAGAGACATGGAATGAAAAGAAACAGAGACATGAATGGAAGGGGGGAGAGAGACATGGATGGAAGGTGGGTAAAAGCGGAGTGTGCAGGAACACCTTACTATGCCTGGAGATTTCAGAGGGACTAGAAAGCAAACGGACTGAGACTGCAGTTTGCTGAGGGTGCGAGCGGAGCAGACACTCCAGACCATGGCATTACTACTGGGACAGTTAGTAACTTGAGGTGAAGCTTTCGAGTAAATTATTTATATGTACCCAGGATTACATATTGTTTGAATGAGAATAATACAAGTAATTTTAGTTGGTATTCCTCTAGGTCAAACTTTTATTTTTATTTTTTTTCTGCGGCCAACTTAAACTTAAACCTTGATTATTTGGCCCTTGCTAGCTTTCGAGTTTAACATGCTTGATGTACAAAAAAGGCCCATTTCTTTCAAATATTGTTCAGGAGAAGAGCTCACTAACACAGATTTAGACCGATTTGTGAACAATATTTGAGAGAAACAGGCCTTTTGTGTAGATAGAAAAAGTCTTAGATCTTTGAGTTCAGCTCATGAAAAATGGGGGCAAAAACAAAAGTATTGCGTTTATAATTTTGTTCAGTGTGTGTATATATACATATATATATACATATATATATATTGTGGCATATAATACTATATATATATTTCATAGCATATTATACAATGTGTATGAAAATGTGTAACTACACGTCTTGAATGATGGGATCATATAACAAAATATTGTTTTCTAATAATGCTGTAGAAATGTTTTAGTTTTTTTTCAATCATATTTGAATAACAGTTATATGTAAAATTATAAAAAAGGTAAATAAAATAACAGCATACATGACAGAAGAGTGTAGGAGAAAGGGTTGTGTGACAAACATGCAGAAGGGATACATAGGTAAAACACATCTGATTCTACATGTGAATATATGGGAGGAGCAAGGCATGGAACACTGGGGGATAACTGGGTTAATTTCTGTAGCAAATCGTCCCTGTTGTAACATTATATCCATGGTTTCAGTGCTGATCTCATTGTGTTTATGTAAATTCACGGCTGACAAAGCAAACCATTCTAAGACTTGTCACAGCTACAGCCACAGATTAGGCTATGGGAGTTGGCCTGCACATGGTACCGTGGGAGCTGTCCAGGGACTGAACCCTCACACACTCAGCCAGCAGCCTGCACTCACCTTCTGGGAAGTGAATGAGTGGGTCCAGTGATAGAGGATCAGCTTATCTTCAGTGTCTGCATTCCTTGCAGGGAGGATGCCTGCCTGCTCAGTCATATTTATGGAAGGAAGATGCTGAAGCAGTACTAGCTTCCCTTGTTCAGTGTAGAGCTGGCTGGTCAGAAGGAGCAAAGCATCATGGGAGATGTAGTTTTATGTGTTTTTCCTGGTTTCTGAGATGGATCTGCAGTTGGCTGCAAGCATTGGAAGTAACAACACTGCCATCAGTGACTGTAGCCATACAGCATTTCTAAAGAACATACAAGGAATGTATTTTTGTGATCAGCATTCTGTTTTGAACATTATTACATCTTTAATTACATTTTGTTTTATCAATAGAATTGCATAGTGAAGTATATGAAGTTAGATATAATGTACCGTACATTAAGTCATAGTTGGAGGAAATAAATTACTGCAAATCCATGCTTCTAAAATAATAAAAACATATTGGGGTTTATTTGAAAATAATAATCCAGAAACACTTGGTGGCAAGTATACACACAGGTTTACACAGAAACACACACGATAACACACAGATACACATACACACAGTAACACACTGACACACACACTAACACCCACAGATACACAAATCCATGCTTCTAAAATAATAAAAACATATTGGGGTTTATTTGAAAATAATAATCCAGAAACACTTGGTGGCAAGTATACACACAGGTTTACACAGAAACACACACGATAACACACAGATACACATACACACAGTAACACACTGACACACACACTAACACCCACAGATACACAAATGGACATCCACAGATACATACACACACTGACAACCACAGCTACATACATACACTGACACCCACAGATACATACACACACACTGACACCCACAGATAAACACAGACACTCACATCCACAGATACATACACACACTGACACCCACAGATACATCACACACTGACACCCACAGAATACACACAAACACACACAGACATCCACAGATACATACACACACAGTGACACCCACAGCTACATACACACACTCACATCCACAGATACATGCACACACTGACACCCACAGATACATACACACACACTGACACCCACAGATAAACACAGACACTCACATCCACAGATACACGCACACACACTGACACCCACAGATACATCCACACACTGACACTCACAAATACACACAAACACAAGCACTCACATCCACAGAGACATGCACACATACAAATATCTATCTTCATGTGGGCCCTGGGTTGGATACACAGGCATTGTACCTCTGTAATGAGGGATGGTCCTGGGACATATTTTTGCTTGGACAGGAGCTCAAAACATTGTATTGTCCTGGCCAATGTGGGGCAGTTGGTAACTATGCATCCAAAATAAAGTTGGCAGACACAGCATGTATAGAATGCCATGCTCAAACGCACTTACACATGTATAGTTATAGCTCTACTATTGTAGTCTATATTCTGAAAAATGGTTTGTTCCTTTTTCCACGATGCTCAGTTAATGGTTTCAGTAAATGTGGATAATCAAATATGTGTAATATAGAGACACTTAAACAAAGTACCGTGCCAAGGAAAAGTGATATTTATTTTGACATTACCTGCTGTTATAACAGTGAAACTTGTGCTGAACCTATTTCTTAAGCATGCAGGCAACAAAATGAATACCAACGCATTTCTAGATGATCTTAATTTCATTAATAATCTGGAATATAAACATCAGACAAGGTTTGCAGTAGATAATACAGTGGTGTATGACATATAATCTTTAGTTCTTTCGTCAAAAATAGACGTGTGCAATTCGTTTCGTTCTGAATGTCAATTCGGATGAATTTCGGGAAATTCGGACATTCGGATGCTTCCGAATGTCCGAATAGCTGAATTGCAGAATTGCCGTAGTTCCGAAGTGCTGAAGTTCCGAAATTGCTGAAGTGCCGAAGTTCCGAAGTACTAATATACCCAGTGGAAGAATGAAGAATTTTACACTGTCTACCAGTTTAAATAAAAAGTATACAGACATAGCCAGGATTAAGCTGTAAGCATTTGCAACACTTACAACAATCAAGTAACACATTCATATAAAATGTAAGTTACTTAGCTAGTCAATGGATGGGAATGACCTATTGTCCTCCCCTCCCGCCCCCCACCCCTGAGCGGCGGGTGGGGGCCCTAAAGTAAACTAAGGGGGGACGGACCTATTGTCCTCCCCCCTGAGCGGCAGGTTGGAGCCCTAAAGTAAAATAAGGGGGGGACCTATTGTCCTCCCCCACGGCCTCCACCCCAGAGCAGCGGCTGGGGGCCCTAAATTAGAATAAGGGGGGGACCTATTGTCCTCCCCCCTGGCATCCACCACTGAGCGGTGGGTGGAGGCCCTAAATTAGAATAATGGAGGGACCTATTGTTCTTCCCCCGGCCCCAACCCCTGAATGGTGGCTGGGCGCCCTAAATTAGAATGAGGTGGGGGACCTATTGTCCTCCCCCCAGCTCCCACCCCTGAGCGGTGGGTGGGGGCCCTAAATAAAAATTTAACCCCCCCTCCAGGTGAGTAGGGGTCCCCAAACCCCTAGTCACCCCCTAAACAAAATTAATTAACCCCTACCTACCCCCCTCACCTTAAAAAAATTGAGGGCGGACCAATAACTAAGTACCTGTAAATAAATAAATACAACTTACCATTTGATGTCTTCTTTTTTCTAAAATCAGGGGTGGGGGCCATGGAGGGAGGACAAAAGGCTACCCCCCTTATTTTACTTTAAAGCCCCCACCCGCCGCTCATGGGTGAAGGCCGCAGGGGAGGACAATGGGTCCCCCCATTATTTTCTTTAGGGCCCCCACCCACCGCACAGTGGTTAGGGGCGCAGGGGAGGACAATGGGTCCCCCCATTATTTTCTTTAGGGCCCCCACCCACCGCACAGGGGTGGGGGCCAGAGGGGAGGACAATAGGTCCCCCCTATTCTAATTTAGGACCCCACCCGCCGCTCAGGGGTGGGTTCTGGGGGGGAGGACAATAGGTCCCCCCCATTATTTTACTTTAGGGCCCCCATCTGTCGTTTAGGAGTGGAGGCCGGGGGGAGGACAATAGGACCCCCCCTTATTCTTCTTTAGAGCCCCCACCCGCCGCTCAGGGGTGGGGCCCGGGGGGGCAATAAGTCCCCCCTTCAGTTTAAAAGCCCCCATTCGTGCGGCACGGGTGAGGCTCGAGAGGAGGGACATTTCTTTTTTTGTTTGTTTGTTTCTTTAACAGTGAGCAGCCACAGGCAGAATTTACTAATACTAAGTAATTTTTACTAAGTATTAGTACATTTGTCTGAAAGACCAATTTAGATCTTTCAGCCATTTGGTAGATTGCTCACTAATACTGTGGGAATTAGGGAATTATGTACTAAGCGGCTGCAAGAGAACAGCCGAAGTCCCAAAGTACCGAAATTCCGAAGTCCTGAAGTTCCAAAGTTCTAAAGTTCCGAAGTTTCGAATTCCCAAATTTCGGAATGCCGAACCGAATATTTTCCACATGCACATCCCTAGTCAAAAATACAACATACATTGTAACAGTTTACTCCATACAAATAAGTGTGAAGGATCAAATATTTTATATAATATTTTGTTACTAACTGGAGGTAGATAGAAAATGACAGATTGAAGTGAGGGGTAGAAGAAAGACAAAAATAATTTGAATGATATTAAAAATAAATGAATAGTCTTGTTTAGTGTACCAAGCAGGCTGTACAGGCATCCCTACATTTCCTGCCAGACATTTATACAATTTTAATTATGTTTTCTTTGTCCATCCTTTACATAAATTTTGCAACTACGTAGGGACTGCACAACACATCTGAACATGTCCTGTGATATATGTCACCAAGACATTATTAGCAGCAGATTATTTAAGTCCTGCAAGTTGCTAGGCGGGGCCTCCATGGAACGGATTGTTGTTCCAGCATGTCAAGCTACAGTACCCGTGTGTTCAAATGCTGCTTTTACGGTCAACCGCTCCATGATAAACAAGTCTTACATGGCGTATAGAAATGTCAATCCCCTCAGCCATCACCAGTGAAAGCTGCAGGAAATTGGCGCTGTCTATGCAGGATCACGTTGTCTCGCTGGATCCTCTATTAGCCATATGTCCAGTGGATGCATGCACCCAGGGACCCTCTATATCTATATAATAGGTGTTAGGATGGATTTTTTTTGCCTGGACTGTATGTATAACACGGATAGCAATGAAACATAAACCAGGACCTGCCTTTTATAAAGAAGTATTTTATTATATCACACAATATATAACATGTACTCAAGTTTTATGTAGGCATGTGAATTTAATCACGTCATTTAGGCATACATTTGTCTTTATAGTGTTTCCATAATACGATCCAACGCTAGCTGTATTCCTACCAGTAAGCACATAGTGTATACAATGAGGAAAGCAGATTAATTGGTGTTTAATAATTTGATGTGAATTTTACTATCTGTTATAAAGGATGTGACGCTATATTGCTATATGTAGGAGATCTGTAGATGTAGAGGAGTTACATTTTTAACAGGCATCAGATGCTATAGGATATATAAATATGTCTGAGAAAATTTTACATGGGCGCTTTCAGACTTTGATTAAATTGTTGAATCTAAGCGCAATGATTCTATTAACAACTATATATGTGCATACTTTATCTATGTATATATATCCACAAATAAATGCTGTGAAATTGTCCAACATCCTTGGATTGTTACCTAGCACTGTGACAATAACAATCTGCCGCAATGGAAAAATTCATATTTTACCATGTAGAAATACTAGAATTTTGCTTTAAAAATAGAAATCACAATCCCAACAGTGCCACTGATGTTTTATGCCTGTCAAACATTTAAAGGGACACTATAGTCACCTGAACAACTTTAGCTTAATGAAGCAGTTTTGGTGTATAGAACATGCCCCTGCAGCCTGCCTGCTCAATCCTCTGCCATTTAGGAGTTAAATCCCTTTGTTTATGAACCCTAGTCACACCTCCCTGCATGTGACTTGCACAGCCTTCCATAAACACTTCCTGTAAAGAGAGCCCTATTTAGACTTTCTTTATTGCAAGTTTTGTTTAATTAAGATTTTCTTATCCCCTGCTATGTTAATAGCTTGCTAGACCCTGTAAGAGCCTCCTGAATGTGATTAAAGTTCAATTTAGAGATTGAGATATAATTATTTAAGGTAAATTACATTTGTTTGAAAGTGAAACCAGTTTTTTTTTTTTCATGCAGGCTCTGTCAATCATAGCCAGGGGAGGTGTGGCTAGGGCTGCATAAACAGAAACAAAGTGATTTAACTCCTAAATGACAGTGAATTGAGCAGTGAAATTGCAGGGCAATGATCTATACATGAAAACTGCTTCATTTAGCTGTAGTGTTCCTATAATTACCTACCCGCATTTCACAATACCAGAAAAGTGCAATTTCTACACAAATAGATAAACAGTATGTGGAATAACTAAATGAGACAAAAGAGAAGAATTAAAAGGAAAGAAGACTAAGAGAAAAAAGGAAATAATAAATTAAAGGAAGAGGGAAGAGGACAGTAGTCCTCCTTGGGCTTGTGAGGGCAAATATAACTACTTAATGCTAACATAAAATCACTGATCCATATAATGCTCCCAAGGTTATAAAATAAAGACATAGTGTTTCTAACTTTAGATGTTGGATTATCCATTAGATGGTTATCGTTTAACTTAAACAGGACTGCTTCTAGTGTAAGGACTGACTATTGCAACCAGCATTGTACCATGGTTCTTCTAACTTGACAAAATAGGAAAAGGAACCGCACTTAATTCACTTAAGACAGGGTGCTTAGCTGAACAAAGTGCTGCACAAGCCCAGAAAATAATAAATACCAGTATTAGAAAAAGGGTCCAGGCACTCCAATGTCTTCAGGCACCTGTTACCTTGGAACATGTGGAACACTGCAATGTTTTAACTCCATTGGCATTGGAGTGCCTGGACCCTTTTTCTAATACTAGTCTTCTAGCAAGAGTGACTTTCTGACTAATTTCATATCAAGAGAAGTAAAGTCTTCCATGGATTTCGATAAAATGAAAGACCAGGGGTCAAACATTAATGGAGCGATATCGTTTAAAATATTTAGGGGGGCAGAAATGGTTCACAGGCTGGGACTTTAACACCTGCTATAACACTACAATTATATGAAAAATTGGATATATGGCTAACAATAAAACTTTGAGTAGAAAAAATCTTATCATGTTTAAGTTGCTGTTCCAGGATAACTGAAATTAACATTTATACAATTTTAATTATTTTTTATTTGTCCATCCTTTACATAAATTTTGCGTCTGGAGTATGGACTGCACTAGACATCTGAACATGTTCTGTGATATATGGCACCAAGACATTAGCAGCAGATTATTTAAGTCCTGCAAGTTTCTAGGTGGGGCCTCCATGGATTGGATTGTTGTTCCACCACGTCCCACAGATGCTCAATCAGACAGAGATCTGGGAAATTTGGAGGCAAAGGCAACACCTTGAACTCTTTGTCATGTTCCTCAGACCAATCCTGACAATTATTGTAGTGTGGCAGGGTGCATTATACTGCTGAAAGAGGCCACTGGTTTGTCATACAATTTAACAACAGAGAATACCATTGCCATGAAGGGGTATATGTAGTCAGCAACAATCTCTAGGCAGGTGCTACATGTCAAAGTAACATACACATTAAATCCAGAATTCTTCCATTGCTCGATGGTCCAGTTCGTAAGCTCATGTCCCTATTAACCCCTTAGTGACCAGACCATTTTTCAACTTTCTTACCATTAAAGATCAGGGTTGTTTTTACATTTCTGCGGTGTTTGTGTTTAGCTGTAATTTCCCTCTTACTCATTTACTGTACCCACACATATTATATACTGGGTTTTTTTTTCTCACCATTACATGGTCTTTCTAAATGTACCATTATTTTCATCATATCATATAACTTACTATGAAATTTTTTTATAAAATATGTTAATTAAAAAAAAAAAATTGTTTCTAGCTGACCCCCAAAATCTGTTACGCATCTACAACCGCCAAAAAACACCCGTGCCAAATAGTTTCTAAATTTTGTCCTGAGTTTAGAAATACCCAATGTTAACATGTTCTAAGCTTTTTTTTTCAAGTTATAGGGCTATAAGTACGTACAATTAGGACGTTGCTGTTTCAAAATATATATTTTTAAAATTCATTAATAGTGACATTGTAACACTGTTATCTATCATAAATCTCTGAATCACACCTCACAATCACATGTACATATGTTTTTAAAGTAGACAACCCAGGGTATTCAATAGGGATGTGCATGGGGAAAATTTTCGGTTCGGCATTCCGAAATTCGTGACTTCGGCAATTCAGAACTTCGGCATTTTGACACTTCGGCAACTTCGGAACTTTGGAACTTCGGTGCTTCGGAATTCGGGACTTCGACACTTCAGGACTTCTCTTGCAGACGCTTAGTAGATAACTCCCTAATTCCCACGGTATGAGGGAGTTATCTACCAAAAGGTTGATATAATTAAATTGGTCTTTCAGTCAAATTTACTAATACTAAGTAAAAATTACTTAGCATTAGTAAATTCTGCCCCTACTCGCTATACCGCGATTAGGGGCATGTCTATTAAACAGTGAGCAGCATGTCTATTAAACAGGTGTCTAGGGGGGACATGTCTATTAAACAGGTCCCCCCTCCCGAACCCCACCTGTGCCACGCAAGTGGGGATTTTAAACTAAAGGAGGGACCTATTGCCTCCCCGGCCCCACCCCTGAGCAGGGGGTAGGAGCCCTATATCAGAAAAATGGGGGGGCCTATTGTCCTCCCCCCGGCCCCCACCCCTGAGTGGCGGGTGGGGGCCCTAAAGTACAATAAGGGGGGCCTATTGTCCTGCCCCCTGACCTCCACCCGTGACCAGTGGGTGGGGGCCCTAAATTACTTCAAAAGGGGGGAATCTATTGTCCTCCCCCGGCCCCAACCCCCGAGCGGTGGGTGGGGGGCCTAAAGAAGAATAAGGGGGGGACCTATTGTCCCCCCCCCAGCCTTATTTGGCCTTTTTGGGGGCTGAAAAATAAGATTTTAGAAAAACTAAGACATCAAATGGTAAGTTTTATAAAAAAAATTTTTTACAGGTACCTAGTTATTGGTCCCCCCTCACTATTTTTAGGGTGAGGGGGGTAGATATGGGTTAATTTATACAGATACACATTAACACATTGTTCTCACTTCCTCCCAGCTGCTTGATATCACAGGGCATGGTCATGCTGTTTAAGGGCCATGGCACCTGATTCAGCAATAATACCCATCGGGTGGCCCTAAGTGCATGGGCCACCCAATAGGCCCCCAAAGTGTGTGGGCCCTGGCACAATGCAACTACCGGTTGTAGTTCAACCACTGACTATAGTGCCAAGAATGCCTCTATAGTGTAATGTCTGTTGGTATAGGGCAGACATAGGCAACCTTTGGTACTCCAGATGTTTTGGACTACACCTCCCATGATGCTTTGCCAGCACAAAAACAAAAGTTTTAGACTTTAGAAAAACAGATTTTTCTAAAATTAGAATATGTGTAGAGGAGTCATTATCAGACTGGAGCAATTTAAATGGAGTCCAAGAGAAATGGGATTATATAAAAGTTGCACTATTGAAGGCAACAGAAAATTGCATTAGGCTTGTCAGTAAAAGCAAAAAATTCAAGAAACCACTGTGGTACTCCGCAGATGTGGCCAAAATAGTTAAAAACAAAAAGTTAGCATTTAGGAATTATAAAAAAAAAAACCCCAGAGTGAGGAAGACAAAATTATCTATAAGATTAGGCAAAAAGAGGCCAAGCAAGTTATAAGAGCTTCCAAATCACACACAGAAGAGAAAATAGCACAGTCAGTAAAAAAGGGGGACAAAACATCTGTACTTGGACCCATTCTCTTTAATATTTTTATTAGTGATATTGCAGAAGGTCTTGATGGTAAGGTATGTTTTTTTGCTGATGATACTAAGATTTGTAACAGGGTTGATGTTCCAGGAGGGATAAGCCAAATGACAAATGATTTAGGTAAACTAGAAAAATGGTCAGAATTGTGGCAACTGACATTTAATGTGGATAAGTGCAAGATAATGCATCTTGGACGTAAAAACCCAAGGACAGAGTACAGAATATTTGATAGCGTCCTAACTTCAACATATGAGGAAAGGGATTTAGGGGTGATTATTTCTGATGACTTAAAGGTAGGCAGACAATGTAATAGAGCAACAGGAAATGCTAGCAGAATGCTTGGTTGTATAGGGAGAGGTATTAGCAGTAGAAAGAGGGAAGTGCTCATGCCATTGTACAGAACACTGGTGAGACCTCACTTGGAGTATTGTACACAGTACTGGAGACCATATCTTCAGAAGGATATTGATACCTTAGAGAGGGTTCCGAAAAGGGCTACTAAACTGGTTCATGGATTGCGGGATAAAACTTACCAGGAAAGGTTAAAGGATCTTAACATGTATAGCTTGGAGGAAAGACGAGACAGGGGGGATATGATAGAAACATTTAAATATATAAATCAACACAGTAAAGGAGGAGACTATATTTAAAAGAACAAAAACTAACACAACAAGAGGACATAGTCTTAAATTAGAGGGACAAAGGTTTAAAAATAATATCAGGAAGTATTACTTTACTGAGAGGGTAGTGGATGCATGGAATAGCCTTCCAGCTGAAGTGGTAGAGGTTAACACAGTAAAGGAGTTTAAGCATGCGTGGATAGGCATAAGGCTATCCTAACTATAAGATAAGGCCAGGGACTAATGAAAGTATTTAGAAAATTGGGCAGACTAGATGGGCCGAATGGTTCTTATCTGCCGTCACATTCTATGTGAGAGCAATTTTGTGGGATGTAGTCCACAACATCTGGAGTGCCGAAGGTTGCCTGCTCCTGGTAGCATTTGAGCTATGTACATGCCTAGTATAAATACTTGCCATTGTTTTTTCACATTTATTCAAGCAAACTGATAAAATAACTTCTCCCCCCCCCCTTACCAAATGTAAAACATAATCAGTACAATTCAATTCCTCACATGAGATAACTCCAGAGAAGAAGTTTGAGAACTCCATATTAATGCTCTATACAAAAAAAAAAAAAAGTGGGAGATGTAATAATCATGAATATACATAAATTGTCAGCAGAAACATAAATTGCCACTAGATGTCTCTGTTTTTCCACCCAAAAGTCGGAATGTGTTATTAATTGCAAGAATAGGGAAATTAATCATGTAAATGCTACTCTGGAGGAGTACTTACTTTTTTACTTATCCCCAGGGCCGGATTTAGGCAGAGCAAGCACCTGTCCACTCGGGGGCGCCTGTTTACAGAACTAACTAGTGTCCCTTTTTTAGCGGTACTGTGTCAGCTCCTCAGTGTCTGTGTGTGAGGCTGGACAGGAACTGGAAGGAATCATTTCACATCTGCACACTATCAGCATCTCACACAGAAGATGTAATTAGGATGAGCAAGGGAAGCTCCCAGTGATGCACACTATGTAACTACTCCTGCAGCTCTAATATTAATTGGGCAACGTCCCCAGACAGTGACAGTGCCGCTTTAATCCTATGTTTAATCCTCTTAAAAACTTAATATCTCATGTCTACCAATAGTAAATTGAACCAAACTCTAGCCCTAAACACAATAATCCTAAAACACCTCCTGTATCCAAATGCTAAATGTAACCACGCTCTAACCCTAAACAGCCCTTATATTACAACTTTAACCCCTCTCAAGCAGTTAGTTTTCTTAATATTAAACACCCTATGTAATCTAACTAATGCTAACCCTCTCCAACCTTAACCCACCCCTTTACCCTAACTACTTATAACGTTATATTTAAACCTGCGTGTATTCACACAGATGCATACACGCACTATATTCACAGATAAAAACACAATACACTACAAGTAGGAATATGCACATATATATGTATATATACATACGCAGTTGTCAAATATGAATGCTTTTTGGATGTTTTAGGACTGCAATGTCCTTCTTTAAATCCAGCAGGGAGGCGCCTTAAAATGTTGTGCTCTATCAGAAAATAAACTGAGAAAGAAAACTTTACAGTGCTAGTTTTATTCCCAAATGCTGAAGAGTTTTCAAAATGAGAATTTGACTAAACTGATGATTTAACCATTTTGTGGATTTGATATCAGACCAGTGAAATGAAAATGATGATGTATGATGAAGGCATTTTAATGTTATGTGCTGATATTTACAACATGCAGTATTTCTCACTGCTGGTAAATGGGTTCATCCTCCTAAAGCAGGGGTGGGGAACCTTCGGCCCTCCAGATGTTTTTGATTACATCTCCCATAATGGTCTTACAGCCATAATGGTCGCAAAACATCAAGGGAGATGTAGTCCAAGACATCTGGAGGGCCGAAGGTTCCCCACCCCTGCCTTAAAAGGACATTTGCTGAAGTGCTTTATGTGTTAAGAGTATGTCCTCTTTTTTAAATTTTACAAAAAGTCCAGATTTTGTTATCCAAACCACCCCCGCCCGCTCGGCTGTCAATCAGACATTGAATCCTGTTACTTCCTGGTTTGGTTAGCTAAGTTGAGCTAAACGCAAGAGGCAGCAATTGCCAAGAGCTACTGCCCTGTAAATAATTCTCATTGAGTTGCATTAAAAAGTCTTTAATGCAGCTTAATCGGGAATGAGTGCTTACAAAGGCAGTAGACACGATCTTTAGTTTTTCCAAAATGTTTTTAGATATAACACCAAAGAACAAATAAATAATTAAATGCATGCATGTTTTTTATTCGGGGTATTTCTACCAAAAAGTATTTTTTTAATTTATTTTTGTTTGGCCGTGGGACCTCCCTCTAAATATAATGCTCCTCCTTGTTGGGTGGTGGTGGCAAGGAGGCAAGTGAGCTAATTAGTTATAAATGCTTTGTCCCAAAAGGAACCTAACTTATTAAGAAAAAAAATTGTCTCTAACTTGCAAACTTACCTGTAGATGATTTTATGGCTAAAAGGTAAATTAGCTATAGACTTCCACGTATCTCTCTACCAAGACTAGCTCATATCAATGCCTGAATTTTTCACATATTTCACAATTTTTCACATACACACAGCAGCTTGACTCCATGATGAAGTTGGAAATTTCTTTTGAAACAAAAATAAAAAAGCAGTGTGTACTCATATATAATAATCTTGATAAATACCTTCTCTTCTGTTGCATGGTGCATGACAAATTCTTGATTTCAGTAGCACTCTTCATTTTGTTATGTCCTCCATATTACAATGAGATTTTTTTTACAAAACTTTTTTTATTCTCTTAAATAAAAATATAAATAATGCCCGAAAAAATTGTTGAACACAAACAGTAGCCCAGAAAATAAAAAGGCAGAAAGGGAGAACTCACCAGCTTGATATTTTGTGCAACTAGAGCTTTTTTTTTAACAGGAGCCCACAATGTCTTGCTCCACCCTTATCTGGGTTACCAGAATGTCAAGTAGAATTATTTTTCTATTCTGACATTTACTGATTCGTAGTAGTTGAATTTTCCATGGTATGAAATATTAGTAACGCCACTCTGGTTGGTTGGCTTCTTTAGAGAATTGGCTGTTTACAAGCCAACTAATCAGAGCGCTCTTATTATTATTACATAGTGTGGAACGTTTTCCCATGTTATGTATTAGCTGACATAGCATTGGAAAGTCTTTTCACTGCTTGTATGAGAGCTCAGTCTGCTGCGAGCCCTTGTGGGGCAAAGATGGATTAATTTTATTTTGTCATCATTTTTTTTAATTAGTTTTTTTACCTGGCTTGTTTTATTGTAAAGGTACTGTAGCATTAGGAAAACATATCTATATCCTAACATTACAGTCTTGATGCGTCTTATCAGTTAGCCCCGTCCCCACCCCGTGTAAAATAGAATAAACAAAATAAAACAAATAACTCACCTTTTCTCAAACACCAAGTTTCCCTCGGTGCTACCATGGCCTTCTCCACGGGATGCATCATCCTGGAGGTGTGCAATTGGGGAACATATGTAGGGTGCTCTCCGCTATGCGCCTACTATTCTTCCATAGAGAATCATTGTATATAATTAACATTTATGGCCGACCGTGACGGCACTGCACATGTGCGCATGACATCACAATATATTACGTTATGAGAGTTGGGAAGTAAGGCCCCACCTTCTCATAACAATAGTGTTTGGAGGCATGGCTTGAAGCCGCACTAATTTAATATTGGATTTTGGGGAGTAGGATGTGGGGGGGGGGGAGCAGGACTGCAGGCACTATAAAAACTTTATATCTGGTCTTTTTTGAGGGGCTAAAGGTAATTAAAATTAGAAGAAAGAAAGTATGTGTGCGTGTGTATATATATATATATATATATATAATATTATTTAAATTTTATTTTTTTACAGGTATTAGTATATTGGCCACTGTCACACCATGGCACTATTTGGGTTGGGTGGACAATGGCATGTCAGCACCACCATTGTTTAATTCTATACGCCTCTCATCCATCACTTATGGGTGGGGACATTACATCCTTTCAATTGAATATTAGAATAATACTCCCATCCACCCCTATGTCTGGAGGCAGATGGTGGACAATTACTTGTTTTAAAGTACCCCTACTGATGCCTAGGAGAGTACGATGTCCCTCCTCCCCTATTACATAGACCCCATTTCTATTGGAAAAAGCTTTTTCTAGCAACTGGCTGCCCTGTGTTTAGTTTTAAAAAGTTAGTAGATATTTTATTTAGTTAGCGCCACATAATTAACCGTTGTAGTGTTATTTAACTATTTGCCTGTTGACTGTTAGAGCTCCCAGCAGGCAAATAGTTCAGATTTGAAGCATTTGGTCTGGATCTCAGCCGTCCAGCAGTGTTCGGTCCACCTAAAACCCATACCACATTCAGGACAGTACAGGGCCTGAATGGCAAAATGAGGACATTGTTAAATAGCGTGAACTATATCTGTATTTTGCAGTCAGAATATCTACCGTATGTAGCTGGATGGTTTTGCCCCATTCGGTATGGGATTAGGAGTTTAGTGAATGACCCTCATAATTAATAGTTAATTTAAAAGCCTTATTTAGTTCACATTCCTCTCAATTGAAAGTCTTGTGGATTGACTCCCATGAACTACAGAAGGAAGTTAGTTCTTCGACTTCAATGTAATAATTTTGTATATGCTTTTCAAATGATCACAATCTATTAGCAAATGATTTACCTACAAAAATTCCCATAGATATTAATGGTGACTTCAGTATATAAAAATCCAAAAATAGGCCTTAGTAAAGGTTGGCAAAGTAATATTCCATATAACACGGTGCCAATGTTGTGACTGCATTGTAGAGGCTTAAAATCTGCTAATGGGCTATTCCTTCTAAAGTATTTGTTCCAGGAGCAGCATTGACAATGCAGAATGTCAGAATACTTATTAATATATTATTACATTCACAAAAATATTTTAAAACGTTTTATTTTTAGTTTTGTTGGAGCTCTCTATGGGACAAAGTTGTATTCAGTACTTTAAATTCTTCCAAACATAGACAAACATTAACATAACAATACAGGGTGAAAAAAACTCTGGAAAGCCGTCTCCTCTTTTTCAAAACTTCAGTATAGAGTATACAAAGTATTAAAGAGCTTTTGTAACCGAAAGGAAGTCCTTCTATTTCTATGTTTGGAATGTTGAGGAATAAAACCAAGTATAATGCTAGATTTGTGAGAAAAAAAAAGCTGAACACATTGCTGTCTTTGTGTTTGTCACACAGAAGAGGAAGAATATAAAGGAATAAATATCTCCGAGTCAGTTTGTTCATCCATAAAAGCAAATAGTAGAGATAAGGTTTGGCATCTAGGTGCTTTTCTTTCCAGTACAGGTGAGGTGTGGAGGATGGGAAGGGGGATTTTATGTTCTTGCAGGCTAAGTATTCGCTGGCATCTTTTCATGTTTTGTCTTGTGGTTAAGACTAAAACAAACACTTTATTGTTAAATGCTCTGTCATAAACAAACAGAACTTTTAATGACAGAAAAAGGGAGACTTCAAGTGTTGGAAACTTCCAGTAAAATAACATTTTTATAGAGAAAATAAAGGCTATTATTGTCTGAAAGGGTTTTTTTTTTTATTGGTTTTTTTAAAGTAATACAATATCAGCAGCAGAGAAATACAGTGTTAAAAATACAGCTATACAGTGAGTGAAAAAAGTATTTGATCCCCTGCTGATTTTAAACGTTTGCCCACTGACAAAGAAATGCTCAGTCTATAATTTTAATGCTAGGGGTATTTTAACAGTGGGAGACAAAATAACAAAACAAAACAAAATTCCAGAAAAATGCAGGTCAAAAAAGTAATACATTTATTTGCATGTCAATGAGTAAAATAAGTATTTGACCCCTTTGACTTAGTACTTGGTGGCAAAACCATTGTTGGCAATCACAGAGGTCAGACCATTCTTGTAGCTGGCCACCAGGAGGCACATCTCAGGAGGCAGTGGCGCACACACGATCCATGGAGCCCCGATGCGAAAATTGTATCCGTAGGCCCCCCTGGCGCTTACTCTGTGTGGGCCGGGGCCTGCAACACATGGCGATGGCGTTATGTACGCCAGTGTATGCAGATACACATACACTTAAAGGACCACTATAGGCACTTAGACAAATACTAACACATTCAATAACTAACACAAAACTAACACACTCAGTAAAAGACACACACACAGTAACACACACACACACTGACACAAAAACTAACACACACACACTCAGCGGCCGGTCCTGCAGGTGGCGAGGGAGTACTGATCCTCCTGTTCAGATCCCTTGCGTGCCGCTGATGCCGGAGCCGGAGTGACGTCATATTCCGGCTCCGACATCACATGAGGTGGGCGCAAGGGAGCTGGGCAGAGAGCGCTCAGGCGCTCTGGCAAACGGGCCCGGTCACAGCTGAAACCCCGGTGACCGTGGTACGACAGTGTCAGGAGGGATTTTGTCCTACTCCTCTTTGCAGATCCTCTCCAAGTCATTAAGGTTTTGAGGCTGATGTTTGGCAACTCGAACCTTCAGCTCCCTCCACAGATTTTCTATGGGATTAAGATCTGGCTAGGACACTCCAGGATCTTAATGTGCTTCTTCTTGGGCTACTCCTTTTTTGCCTTGGCTGAGGGAAGGAGGTTCTCACCCAAGATTTGACGGTACATGGCCCCGTCCATCAGTCCTTTGATGTGGTGCAGTTTTCCTGTCCCCTTAGCAGAAAAACACACCAAAGCATAATGTTTCCACCTCCATGTTTGACGTTGGGGATGGTGTTCTTGGGGTCATAGGCAGTATTTCTCCTCCTCCAAATATGGCGAGTTGAGTTGATGCCAAAGAGCTCGATTTTGGTCTCATCAAACCATAACACTTAGCACCATAGAAACATAGAAACATAGAATGTGACGGCAGATAAGAACCATTCGGCCCATCTAGTCTGCCCGATTTTCTAAATACTTTCATTAGTCCCTGGCCTTATCTTATAGTTAGGATAGCCTTATGCCTATCCCACGCATGCTTAAACTCCTTTACTGTGTTAACCTCTACCATTGAGCTGGAAGGCTATTCCATGCATCCACTACCCTCTCAGTAAAGTAATACTTCCTGATATTATTTTTAAACCTTTGTCCCTCTAATTTAAGACTATGTCCTCTTGTTGTGGTAGTTTTTCTTCTTTTAAATATAGTCTCCTCCTTTACTGTGTTGATTCCCTTTATATATTTAAATGTTTCTATCATATCCCCCCTGTCTCGTCTTTCCTCCAAGCTATACATGTTAAGATCCTTTAACCTTTCCTGGTAAGTTTTATCCCGCAATCCATGAACCAGTTTAGTAGCCCTTCTCTGAACCCTCCCTAAGGTATCAATATCCTTCTGAAGATACGGTCTCCAGTACTGTGTACAATACTCCAAGTGAGGTCTCACCAGTGTTCTGTATAATGGCATGAGCACTTCCCTCTTTCTACTGCTAATACCTCTCCCTATACAACCAAGCATTCTGCTAGCATTTCCTGCTGCTCTATTACATTGTCTGCCTACCTTTAAGTCATCAGAAATAATCACCCCTAAATCCCTTTCCTCATATGATGAGGTTAGGACTCTATCAAATATTCTGTACTCTGCCCTTGGGTTTTTACGTCCAAGATGCATTATCTTGCACTTATCCACATTAAATGTCAGTTGCCACAATTCTGACCATTTTTCTAGTTTACCTAAATCATTTGTCATTTGGCTTATCCCTCCTGGAACATCAACCCTGTTACATATCTTAGTATCATCAGCAAAAAGACATACCTTACCATCAAGACCTTCTGCAATATCACTAATAAAAATATTAAAGAGAATGGGTCCAAGTACAGATCCCTGAGGTACCCCACTGGTGACAAGTCCAAGCTTCAAATATATTCCATTAACTACAACCCTCTGTTGCCTGTCACTCAGCCACTGCCTTACCCATTCAACAATATTGGAATCCAAACTTAAAGATTGCAGTTTATTGATAAGCCTTCTATGTGCAACAGTGTCAAAAGCCTTACTGAAATTTAGGTAAGCAATGTCTACTGCACCACCCTGATGTATTATTTTAGTTACCCAATCAAAAAAAATAAATAAGATTAGTTTGGCATGATCTCCTTTCTCCCAGTTCTCCTCCGAATCTTTCAGATGTTCATTGGCAAACTTCAGACGGGCCTGTATATGTGCTTTCTTGAGCAGGGGGACTTTACGGGAACTGCAGGATTTTAGTCCTTCACTGCGTAGCGTGTTACCAATTGTTTTCTTTGTGACTATGGTCCCAGCAGCCTTGAGATCATTAACAAGATCCTCCCGTGTAGTTCTGGGCTGATTCCTCACCGTGTATTTGTCGTCCTCCTCATTTTCGGCAATTGGAGTATGATATCAAGTTACTTCACAAACTAAGCCATTAATTACTGTGTCTAGTTTGAAACATATCTACATGTTAACAGCTGTTTGAGAATTACCTATATGTTAAAAGGCTGTTGGTAACACATTGATTTTTTTTTTTGCATTTTTGGTTTGACAAAAAATGTACCTTTACTTTATTTTCAGCAGTGAAGATTTAAAAAAAAAAAGGTAGGTTAGCGCTAATAACACAATGGATAGGCAGCGGCCTGACAGAGGGTAACCCTCTAACCCTCTATGATAAAAGTATACAACAAGAGAAAAGAAAGGTTGCGCCAAAAGGAATGATAAATAGTATATAAAAATATATAAAAAAATATATATAAAAAGTAGTCCCAATAAATATTAGAGGTTGAACTGTCGAGAAAATTGTCTTAATCAGTGTTTCAGCTGGTAGAGTATCTTCTCTGTTTATAGTAGTAAAGATTAAGTGATCACAATAAAGATTCAGATTAAGATACATTGACATATTAAGGGAGCCGTTTTTTCCCCATAACAAATACATCAATAAGATGCGCATGATGTCTCCTTATCAAATTGGCTGTAAATAATAATACACTTGCACAGTGCTTCAGCACAAATCTCATAGGAATTTTTACAATGTCCAACTGTATTGCACTGTTATTTGCCTTGTTTTGTTTGTTGTTTTTTTGAGGTTACTAAATTGGAATGCAAATACACAAAAACAAGTCCTGCGCTTAGACCACCACTACTCCTGGGCGGCAGCAATGACCATAGTACACATCAGCCCCAATACATACAATAAAAACCAAAGAAAAAAGTTACTTGCACACTATTCCAAATCCCTATGCGTATTTAGATACTAAATTGGAATACCCTGTGAGGTTCATGTAGGTATTAATTGCACTTTGTGGGTATCTTTTTGGCATGGTGCATTATATTCTTTGTGGTTCTACTTACACAGTGATGCCTGGGGTTAGTTCCCTGGATGCAATACAACACTGAAACCAACCAGAACGGTGAGACCAAGATAGTGTTTGTCCCACCGAAATCAGATCAGGTGTGAGGCATGTAATCATTTTTAGCATTAGGTGACATTACCACCAGAAAGTTGTTAAGATATTTTTGGATTGTGATCATGTTGAAAACACACATAACCAGCAAAGTTCAGAAACCGTTATCAACACTACAGCCCATATTATATTGGAAACCAGTTTTAACATGTACAGAGCTCATCGTGTAACTGTCTTTATAAAGCTCTAATCTAGATAATCCACGTACAATCTGCACATTTATAACCTGGCATTTCCCCTCCACTAACTGATATGGTGAGCGACAAGCATACAGGTTCCAGGAAGCAAGTATATTTCTATCCCGTCTGCTTTAACCATAAGAAAATCTGTAATTTCTGGTAGATGTTGCAGTAAATGTCATTACCATTCTTTGAGCTACGGCTCATTAGTATTTACTACTGCTTAATTTTAATGATGTAGCACTCTCTGTGATTCATCACTATGTCATTCTCCTGTGACACATTGTTACATTAAAGAAGAAGGGAGATCTCTGAATTAGCAACAATAATAGAGTTAGTCATCAAAGTGAAAATTTTAAGTGAATTTAAAATGTACAATCAAAGTAGCCAAACTGGAAGCATATTTGAATTTTTCCAATTTAATTAGATAATTTTTCCAGTTCGATTACCTTAAACTGATAATTACTTTGAATTCAATAGAATTTTCACTTGAAATTTTCTGTAGAACTGACTGTATAAATTTCTTTAATCCTGTCAAGGTTTATATGACCTAAGGGTTTATCAATAAAAAGTGAATTGTGATGTAATGACATCAGAATAGTATAATGCATTCTCACATAGTCAATTGTTACTATATTTGCGGTAATTCTTGCGATTCACTTTTTAATTCATAAAAAGTGAAAAACAACTTTTCCTACATACTTTGTGATAGCCACCCCTTTGCAATCCTGCATGAGCCATGGCATAATAGTGTCAACAAGTCCTAGCTATCACACTTACAGAGTTCATGTATATCGTTACCAGGCAATGTGTCCAGACCCACTTTGCCCATACAGTACATACACACAATAAAGTCAGTAGCAAACAGTATCAATTGAAAGCAAATGACACAATATGATCAAAATTACACCTGCACATAGTATAGTATAATCAGGATTTAAAATAAAACTATAGAACGTATGCAGGCCCCAGAAAGCCCAGGTCCCATTCCCTGGTTTAATGTCAAACCATTTAGTAATTATTTGACATTGAAAGCACTCTTTCCTCTTGACACATTAATAATGCAGAATTAAATAGAAACTCAATATCTAGGAATGCATATTTTAAATATGTATTTAAAATATTAATAAAATATTCACTAATATATTCCCAAACTCAAAAAACGTACTTTTAATTAACTGTAGAACTGGTTTCTGTAACTAACAAAGATCAACCTCCTTTTTGCCCTTTACCATTTACATATTTTCAAAGTCAATGTAATTTCACCTGGACATTAGCTCGGTGCTTTCAAACAATCAGTGCCATCCAGTTTGGATGAAATGGACATTGATACTGTAGATGTACAAATTTCTCATTAAGGGAACACTCCAAGTACGATAGCCATTAAAGTACACAACTACAGTACTCTGGTATCCCCCAATGAAAACAGTCAAACCATTTTTGGGTTTGCGCTAATCCCCATCTCCACTCTCTGTGCTAGAGTGTGCCTTTAACAATATGGCCAAGGAGGAGCTTTGTCTGATTACCTAGGAGAGATTCCGATTAGGTCAAATTAGTCTTAACCAATTAAACATTAAACCAGTTGATGACATTTGGACACCCCTGTAAAAAAACCTTTGCAGAGAGCTTTATTGGCTATTTTGCTGTATATGTTTAAGATGTTTTTTGCTTGTTTTGATAGACATTACACTTTTGCACGACATGCAGTTTTACAAAAAATTTTTTACAAACACAGGGGTATATTCCTAAACAGTGCTGTGCTTAGTTGATATGCAATCGCCAAAATATAAAGAAATTGTCTGAGATGCTAAAAAAATTAACCCGTGTAAATAGAGGGGAAAAAACATCCATGCACTTGAACTACACGTAATGACAATACCATTAGCAGAAAAACACTAAAACAGTACATTCACAGTACAAGTTCTGCTTTAATAAATCCATACTTTTACAATGTGTTGTCCCTGAAGTCAAGAAAACATCAACAGGACTTCAAAGCATAAGTACTGTTCAAAAAATTCATCGAGTTAATAAAAAAATTTAAAAAAAACACGAGGAAGACTAGTTTGTTTTTCAATTAACATTTCTGGTTAATTAAACTCCTTAACAACCACATGATAAACTATGCAGTCATGTAGTGCAGGGCTTTAATGCCCAGGGACAGTCTTACACACAACTGGTGAAACCAGAGTAACAGATGAGCCGTGTGCAACACTCATTGTGTTCCAATCCCTTTAAATAATCATAGCTGAACAATCACATTCAGCCATGGTGATTAGCTAAGAACCCTGAAGGAAGAAAAATAGACCCTAGTTAGGTCTCACTTAAAAGACCCCGGTAGGATCTCTTTGCATGTTCACCTGCTGGCAGTGATTGGGGCTGCGCTGTGCCAGCTGCCCAGCACCGTTTATTGTGTGATTGGCAGAGACAACATGCAGGAGTTGAAGCGTAAATGAGAGAGTTCCTATTCATGCTGAAATCTCACAGTACAGAGCACTCTGTACTGTGTGAGCTGGCTCAATACTGATGTCAACAGAGGGAATCTCTCTAAGGTAGGGTTTAGCATTAGTGTTGGTGTAAGGGATAGGCGAAGGGTTAGGGTTGGTGTAAGGGTTGTGTTAGGATTAGGGGTAGGGTCAGGTTTAGAACCACCATCAATATTTAAAGCTGTTCAGTACAGTACCACGGATAGTGTCACTCTACCAAACCGCATTTCTAATAAGTTTCAAAGTTAGGGCATGTCTGTTATTTTACCCTACATGTCCCTCAAACTCCGGGTATACATGTGGGGTACCATTGTACTTGAGAACAGGTTTAGAATACAACTATAGGGTCTTCACAATAGTGCGACACAAGTGGTCTGAGAGATTCACCATGAAAATGACATAAAACTAGCAGATTTGCCAGAAGTTGGTGATACAATTGTTAAATGAAAAGTGTCAATATGCTTTTAGTTAAAAAGCTTGGAGGATGTACTTTCTAGAAAAACTGATTTTTCTATAGTGGTTTTGAATTCTGTGACTACTAATAATCACGGAATGCCAAATTTTGCAAGGGTTTAGCTTTAAAACTCTAATTCAATCATTGCAATGTTTGTTCTATATATTCCAAAAATGAACTGAAATCCTAGACATATTTAGCATTTTAATAATCAGGAATAATTAGTGAATGTATTTTGAGTTATTTTTCTTTAGATGTACTTGTGCAGAAATTATTAAATGTCAAACTGAATTATTTTAATGTTTTAATATATTATTCATATATAATGTTGTGTTATGCATAACAATGGGGCAAAATAGGCAACCTCCAGCACTCCAGATGTTGTGAACTACATCTTCCCTGATGCCTGACCAGCTCTTTGGCTGTAAGAGCATTATGGTAGATGTAGTCCACAACATCTAAAGTGCCAAAGATTGCTTACCCCTGCCATAGGGTATGAATGGAAAATCTAATTTCTCCTTTAAAATATAATCTATAATATGTATAGGTGCGCTTAAACAGAGGGGTGAAATTGTGATAGAATGAACGCATGGCAAAAGGCCATAGTCACACTTGTGCTGCATTTCAAAAGAGCCTTGGTCCTTCAGTGGTTCACATGATAATTTTTCTTGTTTTTATCATACTTATAAAAAAATATATCTGTAAACAAATCCAGAGACCTTCTGCACAGTACTAGTCTGTCAGTTCCAAATTAGAGAGAGTAAAAAGATTTTTTTCATTTTGGAATCAGATGGGGTACCCAGTGAAAATATTAGAGCTTTTGGAGACATAATAAACACGCTTGGTTTACTATGCTTAATAAATCAGTTTTGTTCCTTCCTTTTGGTTTATCCCAAAGCGATAGCAAATCCAATGAAAGCCACACTATCACCGTCTGGCGGCTTTGCAGAATTTACAAATACCCCTGACGGTGACATCGCAGCTGGTGGTCCGGTGACAGGCCGGTGAAAGTGAGATTTACTTACCTGAATTTGTCCCTCATGGGCGCGGCCATCTTTTTCCGGCTGGTCCTCTGTAGCGCCAGGAGTCAACATCATTGCTGAACTCTCGTAAATGTGCATGACTACAGCGTTAAAGTCTATGGAGGATCCCATGAGATCCTCCATAGACAAAGCCAATTCCCTGCAGCCATCACTGATGACGGCTGTCGGGATTGACAGTATAGCTCCACCCAGAGTCTAAAAAAGTTAGACTAAGGACAAATACAGAGACAACTTAGTCCCTGCTTTGTACCTGTATATCTCTTGAGTGGGTGGAATCTCAGTGAAATTTCAACACAGTCAAAATGAGTATTTCATAAAGATTCTATCTTTATGAAACACATATTTTTCAAGGGGGGTGACAGTTCAAATTTTCATGTAAGTGTGACTCACATTTCTGCATGTATTTATAGGGCTACACAAACACAGTCTGTGTGTGGCATCTCTTTGCGTAGAAATCACGTAATACTTATAGTTAGATACTCTCCAGAATAACATGGAATTAGTGATTGTGTAAATATTTAATGAAAGCTGCAGGGTGTCTCTGGATGGGCTTTAGGATTTGAACAGCAATGAGTGCGAGACAAGTGAATGTGATATGTGTGGAAGGATCATGACCATATTTACTGCTGATGCTATTCTGGGGATCTGCCCAGTGAACTGAGCACTCCCTCCCGTCACCAGTCGCCCCCCTCCTAGATTTCACATTCCTCACTTCTTAACTGTCTCTAACCAGAGCTCTAAGTGTTTATCCTCATTTTACTGAATGCCCTTCCCGTATCCCCTTGCTGTATTAACATACAACCAGACAAATGCAGTTTTCACATTACACAGGAGTAGAACAAATTATAGTTTTATTTTATGTAATAAAATGTTTTTTTTGAATTGACATTATGAGAATAAAATATTTTTTTCAGTCCAGCAAAATCTAACTGGCATGTGCTGTGTATTATCACAGTTACACGCCTACACACGCCATGGTACACTTAGCTTGGCGTTGTAAGTTATTGTGACAAATTGTAACATAGTTTTTGTAAGTGTAGCAGGACAGCCATGTGTCTACACCATGCATTCTTAAATGTTACCGGATACAATACACAGGACCACATTTCTAGAGTAATAACTTTCTACTTTGTGAAACACCTTAATTCCTTTTTTATTCAATATATATATTTGGCTGCGCAATGCTTCCTTTCTTGGCATTCATTTAAGATCCCACACTCCAGACATTCCATCAATTTCTTTAATCATCACTTATTTAATTATCTTCCTCAGAACATAAACTACAAGCTATTCATTACATTTATGGCTGCATATTACTGGCATCAAGGTGATGTTGCCATAGCAAACTTCTAGTATACTGGCCAAGTACATTTCATCCAGACATGACCATTTATGTTACTCTCTGTATCATGCGATACATTTAGTTGTGTGATGTGTGAGGGACCCAGATATTCTCAAAAGCATGCACTCTAATCCACTCCAGCTAGCCATAGAAGTTATACTTTGAAATACCTTTGGGAAAGGGAAATAGGCACACAAAACTACATGCCTGGAAACACCCATCCTGTTAAATCATTAGCCCCCCTCTTTAATTCAAGGTTGCTTGCAACAGAACACTTCCATCATGCCACTTCCTGATCTCATATGAAGCCAAGTCCACGGGCAGATCACATAATAAAGGGATTCTCCAGTGACAGGAAAACAAACCCGTTTTCCTGGCACTAGAGGATCCTGGAGTGCCCCCCAGCGCTGGGTCAGGCTCTGCCCATGCTCCTCCCCCGCCGACGGGGGAGCCCTAATGCACATGCGCGGCAATGGCCGTGCGCGCATTACACCTCCCCATAGAAAAGCATTATTCAATGTTTCCTATGGGAGGTCTTCATGCATATCGTGAGGATGTCCAGCGTCGTTTAGATGACCAAAAGTTGTCTAAGAAGCCGGAAGTCCCTCTTCTGGCTGTCTGGTAGACAGCCACTAGAGGAGGACTTAACCCTGCAAGGTAAATATTGCCGTTTATAAAAACTGCAATCATTACACTTGCAGGGTTAAGGGTAATGATGGGAGTTGGCACCCAGACCACTTTAATGAGCTGAAGTGGTTTGGGTGCCTACAGTGTCCCATTAAAATCATATACTGCCTGAGGTAAGTGTGAGTTACACTCCTGAGCAGCAGCTATTAAATAAGTCCCTCTCATAAAACTGATATGTTGAAAGGAACAAGAGAGAAAGGTGAGATTCTTTTACTCTAACTTCTGTTCCCGACATATCAGTGAAGGCTGAGTTAAAGACAGCTGCCACAAATAGAATCTGTTGCCCAGGAGTGTATCTTTCCCCAGTCTCAGGCAGACTGTCATACAGTATGTATTGTATGTTCCAGTGCTAACCAGACGATTAAAACAGCTCTAACTGTATTTTTTTTTATTGAATGATATAAAATATACACTGGCATTCAAAAGTTTGGGGTCAATCAGAAATGTCCTTATTCAACTTTAAAATATACATGAAATGTGTTTGAAGAGGAAGTCATTGATAACGTTTGAAATAATGAATTTTGAGTGAAATAATAATTGTGTCCTTCCAACTTTGCTTTTTTTTTTTTCTTTTTTTTTAAAGAATCCTTCATATGCAGTAATTACAGCCTTGCATACCTTTGGCATTCTAGTTGTCAATTTGCTGAGGTAATCTGAAGAAATTTCACCCCATGACTCCTGAAGCACATCCCACAACACCTCAATAGGGTTGAAATTTGGTGACATAGCAAAGTATTTAACAAGGAAAGGTACATTCAAATTACTCTGGTTTCCAAGTACGTCCTGGGGATGTTACAGTTACCCAACATCCAGGTACTCATTTTATCTACCTCAGAAGGATGAGTCAACCCTGCCAGGAAATGACCCTGCGACTCTAAGGGTTGAACAGATTCTACTGATGATGCATTAGCCCACTGAGCTATCACACCGACAGACAGAATACCAGATGATTGCTTCTTCCCTAAATAGTTGAAGGAGGAAATTGGCTCCAATCAAGCGCTGTGCATAGCCTTCCTTCTTTGATGTCCCTTTTAGCCACTATAAATCTCCAACTTTATCACCACCAAAGCACCTTCAGACCATTACATTGCCTCAACCAGATGGCATGAAGCACTCCTCCAGCATCATTTCATTTGGACTGTGTCTTACTAGAAGTTCTTCTTTGTGATCTGTCCAGAACACTTTTTCCAATATTCCTCTGTCCACTGTCTGTGTTATTTTGCCATATTAAGCCTTGATTTAATCTTCCCAAATTATTTTATACTTTTTGAAAAAAAAAAAAATTAATTATCTACAGAAGTTACCATTAAAGCCTATGGAAATGTTTGTAGATAAATCATTTGCAATGTTTTTCTAATAGTATTGAATCATTTTGAAAGATTATTAAATCTTTCTAAGTGATCCCCAACTTTTGAACACTAGTGTTTCTCTGACACATGTATTAGGAGAAAATAGTGGCATATTTTGGGATCTAGAGACATTTTTAAAGCCATCTTATTGTTTAGTCTAGAATATATAATTGATTAATTGTGATGTCTCCACTCAGAACCGTGGAATTAATAATTTCTGCAGCAAAATATACTGTTGGTTAGATCTTGTAAAGAAAAGACATATGAATTAGACTAAAAATCTCTGAAAAAGAGCATAACCTGCTAAATACTGAGTGAATTATTTTATAGGAACACTATAGCATTAGGAATACAAAGTTTTATTCATAATGCTGTAGTGTTCTCCTAACTATTTAGTTATCTGGCGCCATTTAAGTGTTTAACCCCTTAAGGACCAAACTTCTTGAATAAAAGGGAATCGTGACATGTCACACGTCATGTGTCCTTAAGGGGTTAAAAAAGAGACTTTACAACCTGCAGTGCGTTGGGCTCGCCGTTGCCGTCCCGTCTCCTCTGCTGAGATCATCAGTCTTAATGATATCAGCTAATCCAATGCTTCCCCATATTGGAACATTGTGAGGCCAGTGTGCATGTGCGGCAAAAGGCTATGTTGCACCAATCAATTGCTCTTGAATTAAAGATTATGTTAGCTTTAGTGTACTAATAATCTTAATTTTAATAATGGCAGGAGGTGAGTATTTTCCACAATCTTTCTTTACTAACTCCATAGCAGCAAAGAAAAGTAATAAGAAAACTGAGAACCAATCACAAGCAAGCATAAATTATAAGAGGCAATCACTGCAGCGATTCCTCTTTAAAACTGCGACATCATAAGTTCATTAAACAACGAAACAGTAGAAGAACATGATGTGATAAACTTTAAACACGAACATGATGAATAAGGTCCCATCAAAGAGATGTCTTGGGTTCAACTGTATATCCCAATTAAACGGAAAAGAGAATATAAAGAGTTTTAGTCTCCAGAAAGGGTTGTATAAAAACTTATAACCTTACTGTCTATGGTAAGTATAATACATATATTACAATCCAGTCTTCCCCCAACTACTGTAACTAACTAAAACAAACAACTCCCGTGCAAAGCCAGCGACAAAGTCCCAAGGGCAAAAAACAACATTAGTGTAGGCAATATATAGTATGGACATATCATAAAGGTGCACCATAAGCAAAGGTATTCAGAAAAGGGAGAATAGTAAAAGAAAGGAAAGGGGAGAAAATACTCGCCTCCTGTCATTATTAAAATTAAGATTATTAGTACACTAAAGCGAACATAATCTTCAATTTTACCACATGACAGGAGTCTTCATATTTTGCAGTTTTAACGCTGAGATAAAAGAGCAAAAGCTGGGTTTGACAGAGGTCGGAAATAGAACGTCTGAAAAGTAGATTCTCTCATCCAATCCGCAGCCCGTAGAATGTCGGGAAGTGAGGCCCTCGCCGAAAAGGCAGATGAGGCTGCAGCCCCTCGCACGGAGTGTGCTCCAAAGGCCTGATCAATCCCAGCCAAAGAAAGCAGCCAACAAACCCATCTGGCCAATGTAGTGACGAGAAGTTGACGGGAAGAAGGAGACCACAACGTCGCGGTAGCTTCCAAATAGCAACGTAGAGTTGAGACCACACAAAGTTGTAGATCTGAAGGGAAAAAGGGATAGAAAACTGAAGAAGAGTTAGATTTGGTACGGCGTGAGACCTGAAAGATAACCCCCTCCAGGCAAAAGGTAAATGCGACCCGTCGAAAGGAGACCAAGCAGAGGAGAAAGGTGAATTTGGCCGTAAGCTGGCAAAGGGACAACTTATCGTTTGGAGGCCAATCTCGCAAAAATTGCAAGACGATACCGACATCCCAAAGTCATGTATATTTGGGTTCTGGAGGGCGGCAAAGTCTGCAAATGAGGGGATCTTGTCCAACTAAGATCCCTTGGAGTGGAATGTGAGCCGCTGAAATGGCTGACCGTACCACGTTAATGGACCGATACGATTTCCCAGTTGTAAACAGAGAGGAGAGAAAATTTAGGATAGAGGGAACAGGCGCCGTAAAAGGATTGAGGATTGCCACGCAGATAACATCTCCTATTTCCTGGTTCCCAAGAGTCCCGTAGGAGGTCCTTAGCTTCCTGCGATAAGTTTCCGACGCGCCAGGAACCCCGGAAAATGTTCAGGCCACCAGGAGAAGGTGACCTTCCATGACTAGAGGACTAAAGCGCCCTTGAAATCCAGACGGGTAAACCAGTCGTTGTCTCAAAGCAGATCCCGGAGAAGGTGGATGCCCTTCATTTTTAAATGTCTGTATACTACGTGGATGTTCAGATCCCTGAGGTTGATTAACTGGGCGAAATTTTCCAGTCTTCTTCCCGACCAGGAAAATGTTGCTGAAGAATCCGGTCGAATCCGGGGCCGGTTGAATGGCGCCCTTGGCACGCAGTTCCTGTAGTTTTGAATCTATTTGGCGAGCGTCCACTTGTGTTATGTGGAGCGGGCACGGTGGAACTCGTTGGACCGTAGCCTCGTACGGTTTGTAGGATTCATGGGTCCGTGGAGACGTCTGCCCAGTTCTCGGGTGTCACATGCACACTCACCCACCGTATCTGGGGTAAAGCTGTCTGCTTCCTCATAGGCATCATCTGCCAGGTCCATCACCCTTGCCAGAGGTCAAATGGAGTCAAGGAGTTTATCCTGAGCCCCCTTGAATCCGCGCTCCACCACTTTGGGTGGATCCCGACCCACAAAGGGCATGAAGGTCAGCATGAGCTGATCGAAGTTGGGTGTATGAGCCACCTTGTTTGGTATAATGGGGTGAGGGCACTCAGACCTCATGTGTTCCGCACCTCCTTATCTAGGTGTTTTCGGAGCCAGAAGTGCATTAACTTTGCAAGGTGTTTAGAGGGGTCCATTCCTTGGACCTGGTCCCACCGATATCCCTGAGAGGGAGTGCAGAAATAGGATCTGTGCAGCATAATGCCGGACAGGAAACAGCTGAATGAAGTTCTGTAGTCAAAAGCGCGGGAAACCAAGCACCTCCCCGGTGTTCTGTTCCAGAAGTGGTCAGGTTCGTGGGAAAACCCGCCAAACAGGGTAAAGGACCCGAGCAAAGCAGAGGGAAGGGGGGCCTGCAGCGCAAGGGCACCAAACCGAGACCCGCAATAGACAGGGTTCCCCACACAAGCGGGCAGGCAAAGGGGGTCAGCAGGAGAGCCCCAAATATCTTGTGATGGAGCCTCAAAGAAAGAGGAATCCCTGCAGTGAGACATGCCTCTTATAACCTATGCTTGTTTGTGATTGGTTCTCAGTTTTCTCATTACTTTTCTTTGCTGCTATGGAGTTAGTAAAGAAAGATTATGCAAAATATGAAGCCTCCTGTCATGTGGTAAAATTCACATTTGTGGTTATTAAACGTTTTTATATTATATATATATATATTTTATTTTTACTCACATTCTAATTGCAGCAAATTATTTCGTTTTAACAAAGTGAATTCTAATATGGTTAGGTTGAAAAAGGTGTGTGTAAAGCCTTTCAGTTTGGATTAATTGGTTTTATTTTTTGGTTTCTTACAGCAATCATATTTATATTACTTTGTGACTACACTTTTTAAAGGTCACCTTAATGCAGGTGAAAGATGGATGGATAGAGATAAAAAAGATGGATAGATAGACATATGATTGCAGAGCACATAAAATATATATATATTTAAGAAATAGCTGCTGGGAGCATGTGATTTGTGCAACAAATTAAAGCTTGATATTCCAATCAGTCATAAAACTCCCACACTGCTGTTGAGTAATTATGATATAGATGTTTGACCCACATGAACATTCTCTATGCCATCTATATCATGAAGAAGACCAGATTACCTAAATTTAATACATAAAATAATTCCTAAAGTATTAAAAAAACAAGCACTCCATTTAGAGACTTTTTAAAATACTAGGTAATAATGCAAAAAATATTGTGCCAACAGAGACACTTTAAGCATCAGGAAACTTTGTCCTACAAACTGGATAACATCTGTACAAGTTACACCGTGTGCCCAGAATAACTGTGCCATTACGGTAAAGTGGGCTGCTTAGTAACAGAAGTTAAAATTTGGAAGTTAGACTGATCACGAATGCAAAACTATTTGTGTTTGTGTGGGTGTACTGAATATGTGAAAGTGTGGACCTAATTGCAAAGATTGGTTTATGTCAACAGTTATGCCATATCTCGGTGTCTATTCCTAGCTATTTTCACCACTTTATTTTGCAGCATCACATTTTGTTCTGATGTATATTTATTATATTAATGTATTTTTTTCTCCTTATTTTTCACTTCTGTTTTCTTCAGTTTAGTGAAGCTTATTTCCGCACGTTCCAGTGATCTATATATGCCCCAGATTTTTCATATCTGTTTAGTCCTTAGAACCCTCTTAACACCAATTATACCACTAGTCATTTTTGCCCAGTTCCTACATACCGTAGATAATATGTAAATACCTACCTCTGCTGCATTTCTGCATTATGGGAGACTATGCCACCCCATGGAAGCACTCATACGTGCATGGACATCAAGGGAGAAATTCCAATGAGCGCATGCACGGCCAACATTCTCTCCAGCAGTGCCATAGCTATACAAGCACAACCATGTGGCACTCTAAGTATTAACTTTAAGTTGAATTAATTCCCAGTGTTGACCAGCATGTAAATTAAGATAAATAAAACTATACATTTTTTGCCTGTTTTTTGCTTGTGCGAAAATCAGGGAAGTGACAGTTTCTCTTTATAGGAACACTCCAAACACATAAAGCATTTCAACTTGTTGTTATACACCTCATGGAGAAGCATTGGAAAGGTGTGATCATGTGCACATGCACCCTACTCGTGGCTCAATGAGAAGTCTCTGATTGGCAAATGCCCTGATACAGACTCAAAGACTAAACCAGGGGAAAGAGAAGAATGCTTACAAAAGCTGAAAAAAGCATTAGTATATCTACCAAATAGTTAAAAAATGAATTGACTGTAGCTAGCATTTATCCCCCCAGTTGAAATTAAAATAGGTACCAATATTGAGGTATTTTGACATAGTTGTGGTCCTGGCATTTTACGGAGCCTTGAAATATTTGTAACTGGTTATGTTAAGTGCGTGGGTTGATACCTATTTGTGTATTTGTGTAAGTCAAGCTGATTTCATCAACACAAACTTACTTAAAGGGACACTATAGTCACCTGAACAACTTTAGCTTAATGAAGCAGTTTTGGTGTATAGAACATGCCCCTGCAGCCTCACTGCTCAATCCTCTGCCATTTAGGAGTTAAATGCCTTTGTTTATGAATCCTAGTCACACCTCCCTGCATGTGACTTGCACAGCCTTCCATAAACACTTCCTGTAAAGAGAGCCCTATTTAGGCTTTCTTTATTGCAAGTTCTGTTTAATAAAGATTTTCTTATCCCCTGCTATGTTAATAGCTTGCTAGACCCTGCAAGGGCCTCCTGTATGTGATTAAAGTTCAATTTAGAGGTTGAGATACAATTATTTAAGGTAAATTACATCTGTTTGAAAGTGAAACCAGTTTTATTTTTCATGCAGGCTCTGTCAATCATAGCCGAGGTGTGGCTAGGTCTGCATAAACAGAAACAATGTGATTTAACTCCTAAATGACAGCGAATTGAGCAGTGAAATTGCAGGGGAATGATCTATACACTAAAACTGCTTTATTTAACTAAAGTAATTTAGGTGACTATAGTGTTCCTTTAATTACTACTTATTAGTAGTATTAAAGGTTTTTATAGCATCAACATGTTCCACAGCACTGTACAAAAATAAGATATGTGGGATCAACTGACAAATTGTGCACACACATTAAATCAATAAATTTACTTAAACAAAAACACACAAACAAAATGAAAAATCTTTTCTGTATTAAGCAATCGTTTGAGGTTGTAATATTGAGTTAGTCACAGGTAATGTTTTAGGAAGAAACTCAATATCTCTTTTTGGTAGGCTGAACCCGGCAGATTTGTGTCTCTTTTCATACTAATTAAATATGTATCTAGGATACAGCAAGATAAAAATGTCCTGACTCTTCCTGCACATGTTTAACGCAAATGGATTCCTGATAAAGTTTCAGCTTATGCAAAGTGTCACATGACGAAAAGTGGTTTAATTTCCAATTTCTTGGCAACTATACTTCACCTCATTTTATATCCACACTAAATATCCATCAGTTATCCTTTATTCTTATCTAGATATCAAATGTATGGTGAATAAGTAGTTGGCAATAGTAATAGGCAACAGTCAGACATCTGAAAGATAGAGTGTTCAATGTATCTTTCAAATTTTATCTTTTACATTGTGTTAACAGCATTGTTAAATATATAGATTGAAGGAAAATAGGTCTCTATTTTAAAACAGTCACCTGACCGAAAATGCTGCAGGCAGAAACAGCACACGATTTTGAAAAGCACTGGATGGTTGGAAAAAAGTGAGCACTGATTGGGGCAACTAATAGTCTGACTGAAGGTGCATAAAAATGGCTATCAGAAAGGAGGAATAGGAAAGTGATTTTTTGAGAAATTTAAATATAGGTGGGTCTGATCTTTGGCTAAGATGGCCGAATAATTGAAGACCTCCTGCACCGCCTCACTAATATCAGCACCTGCAAGCTGCATACAGTGATCATTACAAGCTTAACATCCCCCAACTGTGGTACTGGCATATGAACACACCGCAAAACCTCCAAAAAGTCAGCTGACAGTGGAAATCGCGTAGCAGAGGTATTTGCTGCCTCAAGATGGCTGTCGGGAAAGCCTGTGTGCATCATCCTCACCTACCTCGGCGGGAGAATAAGCTTCTGGAGAGACGTGACAAGAAGATACTAGCCAGATCTTGAACATACCTAGCTGGTTAGATAGAATACAGCTCCAGAGAAGGCCAAGAAACAGACCTGTACAGCGGCATTGGAACAGAGGGTTGTGGCTGTTGTAAAGGCCCACAATGAGCTGAAAGGGCATTCAATCTCTCCTACAACACGCATAGAGGCGTTAGAGGCAACCATGGAAGACCTCTCTAACAGTTCAATACGCAACATCTTATGCATTCAAGATCTGCCAGAGAAAGCTGGTGAGGGCCAACTGTCTGACATAATTAAAGAGCTGTTTTAGCTTCTTCTGTCAGACACACAAGAACACCTATGGTGCATAGACCTCGCACTCAGAGCCTGCAGAGCCAAGAACACTGAACGGAGAGAAATCATATTGTGATTGCGGCAGTTGACGATTGCTCCATAAGCACTTTTATCTCTGCCCTGTCATTAACTATACACCCTTTTTTTATGGCAATGGCTTTGAAAGTGATCTCACTGAACCTTAGTGGACTTAACTCACCAAAAAAGAGAAGTTTCCTCCTTAGAATCTCAAACAAATGGAAGCAGATATAGCTTTCATACAGGAAACGTACGTTCTCAGACTGGCCAAAGTTAAGGTATCGGACCACATTGTACACTAAGGCTTACGAAGCTAGGGCACTACAGAAAATAAATGGTGTTGCCATCTGTAACAGAGCTCCCTGTACCCCGACTGGGTACATCTGCCAAGGACCGCTTCCAAGCTGGAACAGGGGACAAACCGCAGCACTTCTGCCCACAGTCTCCGTGGCTTGACTGGGGCCCTGGAACCGCTCCTTCCTGGAGCCGAATGGGGAATTAGCTCTAGTCCTTACAAAGACTTTCCCTGTTGAATCCCCTGCAAGCTGGAACAGCAGACACAGCAGTAAATCTTCTTTCCTCCAATAACAGGACGACACACAGTTTTGGAGTGTAAGCTGGAATAGCATTTTAATGGAGGCACACTGGCCTTTTATGCAAGTTTTCCAACAAGGGCACACAAACAATAGAATCCCTCCTCTGTGCTTGGGAAATAATTGAATCATGAACTGTACTAATCTAACCTAATTATCTCCAAGCACAGAAAAAACTATTTTATGAAATCCCAAGAAGTACCTTAAAAACACACAAAACCCCATAAAAGTCATATCCCCTGATAGCCCTGATCTGTTTGAACAACAAATCCAAAATTTCACCCAGATCGGTTCAGGGGTTCAAGAATTTCCTGGAAGTCATAGTTTTGACCGACCGCAAGCATGGCCCCATGCCCAAAACAGTTCCAGGGAAATCAGTGCTAACAGTCGGTCAAGTTCGGTAGTCTTTTACAAGTTTCCCTGCTGGACCAATAGTCTGTAGGCAGGAGGCTGGCAAGCATGCTTGCAGGCTTCTCCAGGAGCTCGTGGCAAACTCGGGTAAAAAGGGGAGTTTGCCACACCCTCTTAGTACACAAACACTGCCCCTACAGATAACACACTCTTACTCACACATAGATGGTAGATATGTGCTCCTTACGGGAACATTGTAAAGCAAAGGTTATCAATTCTTGAACCTATATGCTCCTAATACTCCTAACTAAGGAGGTGATCCGGCCACTATCATATGGAGTGACAGTTCTTGGGAGATTTCAGAGAGATCCCATGGAATGCAGGGAAAGGATAGATTTGTGTATAGAGATATCCACATGCTCTAGAATAGATTATTTCCTGGTTAACAGACTGGGGATGGCCAAAGTTGAGAAAAACAACATTAACAACATTACATGGTCAGACTTCACATATATAGCCAATATGTTTAGAAAACCTGAGAAATGCCTTCTGCTGGAAGTGGAAATTAAACTCATCCATACTTAAAGATTCTGAACTGGTCGATGCAACCCGACAGGTTATCAGGGAATATTTTGAACAAAACATGACCATTGGGGTGCCTGTGTCCAGAGTCAGTCCTGCGAGGACATTTTATAAAAGCAGCTACACACAAAAAGAAACTGAAGATGCAACAAATGTTTGATCTTCAAAATGCCCTCTGCAAAGCGAAACAACCCAAATCAAACCCAATCCCAAAGTGGCACTAAGATAATTACAACACTTAGAAACCCAGCCACAGGAGTCGTCACAACGCATAAGAACATGAACAAAATCCTTATTCAATTTTACTCTGTGCAATATAACCACTCTCCCATTATAGCTTTGACAATGCCCAATACATTTTATACTTACACAATAATTTTTCTACCTTAAAGGACCACTATAGTGCCAGGAAAACATACTCGTTTTCCTGGCACTATAGTGCCCTGAGGGTGCCCCCACCCTCAGGGACCCCCTCCCGCCGGGCTCTGGGGAGAGGAAGGGGTTAAACTTACCTCTTTCTCCAGCGCCGGGCGGTTAGCTCCCCTCATCCTCTTCTCCTCCTCGGCTGAATGCGCATGTGCGGCAGGAGCTGCACGCGCATTCAGCCAGTCTCATAGGAAAGCATTCATAATGCTTTCCTATGGACGCTTGCGTGAAAATCACAGTGAGAATCACGCAAACGCCTCTAGCGGCTGTCAATGAGACAGCCACTAGAGGCTTTAGAGGCTGGATTAACCTATTTATAAACATAGCAGTTTCTCTGAAACTGCTATGTTTATAAAAAAAAAGGGGTTAACCCTAGCTGGACCAGGCACCCAGACCACTTCATTAAGCTGAAGTGGTCTGGGTGCTTATAGTGGTCCTTTAAGAATGACCAAAGTATCAACTGCTTCGGTGGACACTTTGGCCTCCCCAGTCACTAAAGATGAGATTAACGCAGCTATTTCAGCATTAAAGGGTAACAAAGCACCAGGCATACTCCCTACTTGCATCATATCCACTACAGAGGGTAGTAGTAATGATGTTTGGAGTGTTCCTTTAAAACAATTTTAATAATAACCAGGGACGACGACTAGCACTTGAAGGTAAAATAAAGCGTTGTTTCTGGTTTTGGAGGAGGATGTTTGAATGCCATGCCTAGATTCAGGCAATAAGAAGACAGAAATCTAGTGAACCTCTATGCCATGGAAAGTTGATTTCCAGCCCCCATTAGAAAATTTCCATGAGAGGCTCAGGCAGTCCATCAATGGTTGGATGAGGGGCTAAGGGAATACACGCCTTAGGGGAAGCTGCCACATATAGATTTTACCAACAAAATATACAAAGTTAAGTATATATAAGTTTGCTATAGTCAATCAATCAGTGTCCTCTTATAGTACCTGCCTCTGTCTGTCTGTAACTCAGGGAAGTTGGCCAAGAAGTACTTTAGTACTTCCAGGAAATAATTCTATTCTTCCCCCTTTGTAATATCTTGAACTCAGGGAGGAAATAGTAAATTACTCTCTACAGTCTGCTTCCTCTCTTACCTCACATTGTAATATCTTCCTAGTTTATACATACAAAGGGACTATTTTGAAATAGTGCATTATGTATGGTAAAGGGTTTATTTAGCATATGCAGTATATCAATGGATGGAAAAAAATAATTGAAAAAGGTAGAATAAAATAGTAATGTTTGATATTTTTTTCTTCAAATTTACCCATTTTTCGAAATTGTCTACTCCAGACTACTTTTTTCAAAAACAATTTTGAATTCTTCAATGAACACATAAGAACCTTTTAGAGAATTTCGGTATAATATGAAGGTGAATTTCTGAACATATGTATGACTTGCACATTTTTTTACATATTATTTAATGGGGTTCACAGCTAAATATTTGATATTAAATGAAAGCCCTGTTTCCCCTGAACAAAATGATATATAATAAGGGTGGGTGCATTTAATATGAAAGAGGCAAATTACGGTTGGACAGACATGTAGCGCAAATGCCAGGTTTTGTTTACATTTTGTTTCGTTCACAACGTGTACATTTGGCTCCGTCCTTAACCCCTTAAGACCGGAGGGCGTACTATTACGCCCTATTCTAAGTGGCTCTAAACGCCGCCGGGCGTCATAGTACGCCCTCAGGTCTTTCGGTACTTACCCGGTCGCCGGCGATCACACGCCGGCGATCGCGGTGGGGGGGACTCCCAGGGAGCCCCCCGCGGCACGTCCTTCCTCCTCGAAGCCCCCCGGCCGTGTGAGAGTGGGGTCCTTGCGAGGACCCCACAATCACATGGCCGGGGGTATCTGGCTGCAGCATTGCCAGCAGGGGGACTGCCTGTAATGACAGGTGGTCCCCCTGCTGGCTGAAAATAAAAATAAAATAAATAAAAAGTGTAAAAAAAATAATAATATATACTTAGATCATATATATATATATATTATTCTATATATATATATATATGATCTAAGTATATATATATATATACACATATACATACACACACGTACACCGTCTAGGTGTATTTTACTATTAACCCCTTAAGGACGCAGCTTCAGAAGCTGGACATACCCTTAAGGACTCAAGCTATTTTTGCATTTTTTGCTGTTTGTGTTCAACTGCAATTTGCATCGCTCTCATTTATTGAATCAACACATATTATATATCGTTTTTTAAAGGACAAGATGGGCTTTACTTTGATGTGACTTACGCATATATAAAATCTAATTTATTATTAAAAAACATTAAAAAAAGAAAAAAAAAGAAAAAATATATATATTTTTCACAGTTTTGGCAATAATAGTGTGTGTATAATATGTCCAGCTTTGGAAAAGTAATTCAAAATAAATTCATTTAGGTTTCTTGTTTTTCAAAGTGCATAATATGTAAAGGATTTCAGCTTATTTTAAAAGTTACAGGTCACAAAATACAAGGAGTAATATAAAATTTAAATGTGAAAATTTTTTAGAAGTTGGTATGTTTGACTTGTAAGTTTGACAGCTGTCACAGAAAACAAAATTGCTACACAAAAGTATATATTTAAATAAAGAAGACATCACAGGCTATTTATTTAAGGGTATTTTGACACTTTTTACATAGCCTTTTTCCCACCAATCTCTGCTACATATTGTAGTAAAATTGTGTTTTTTCTGTTTTTTGAAATACACACATGTAACAAGGTTTTTTAAATGTGTATTTTGTAAAGCTGCTGTGTGCTATTCCTGGTCAAAATCCCATTTTGTGTTCAGCAACATCTGCTGAGTACAACAATACCCCCATTGTATGTCTTTGCCACTATTTTGGGAAGCTACAATGAAATATAAGAGGCCAGACTATTTCAGTTTCTACAGTTAGAAAATTCAAAGATGGATTTAATGGACCTATGTCTTATTTTGGGGCATTATAGTAGTTTGGTTGTTCAAATGACCACACAAAGGCCTTCCATTCGTGAAAGTAGACACTCCATGGTATCTCATATGGCATATATTTTGCCTTAACGGTTCACCATTTATTCACCATTATATGTCAAAATTTGTGTTAAAAAATATTTTCCGCATTTTTCCTTAAGCATTACATTTGTGCTGGGCATTTTGTATATTTGATATGTTCCACTATGGTCAAACACCCCTAATTATGCTCAGCTTAATCTTCTGAGTAAAACAATACCCCCAATGTATGTCTTTGACACTATTTGGTGACGCTACAGTGCCATAAAGGAGACCTGATCATTTCAGTTTTTAGAGTAGAATTTTCAGAGACGAATTTGCAGGGCTTATGTTTCAATTTGGGCCATTATAGCAGTTTGACTGTTTCAATAAACGCAAAAAGGCCTACCATTTGTAAAAGTAGACACTCCAGGGTATCTCATGTGGCATATATTGTGCCTTAACATGTCATCATTTTTTCGCCATTATATGTCAAAGTTTGTGGTAAAAAAATATTTTTCGCATTTTTTCCTTAAGCATTACATTTGTGCTGGGCATTTTGTATATTTGATATGTTCCACTATGGTCAAACACCCCTAATTATGCTCAGCTAAGTCTTCTGAGTAAAACAATACCCCCAATGTATGTCTTTGACACTATTTGGTGACACTACAGTGCCATAAAGGAGACCTGACCATTTCAGTTTTTAGAGTAGAATTTTGAGAGATGGATTTGCAGGGCTTATGTTTCAGTTTGGGCCATCATAGCAGTTTGACTGTTTCAAAAACCGCAAAAAGGTCTACCATTTGTGAAAGTAGACACTCCAGGGTATCTCATATGGCATATATTGTGCCTTAACATGTCGCCATTTTTTCGCCATTATATGTCAAAGTTTGTGGTTAAAAAATATTTTTTGCAGTTTTTCCTTAAGCATTACATTTGTGCTGGGCATTTTGTATATTTGATATGTTCCACTATGATCAAACACCCCTAATTATGCTCAGCTAAGTCTTCTGAGTAAAACAATACCCCCAATGTATGTCTTTGACACTATTTGGTGACGCTACAGTGCCATAAAGGAGACCTGACCATTTCAGTTTTTAGAGTAGAATTTTGAGAGACGGATTTGCAGGGCTTATGTTTCTGTTTGGGCCATTATAGCAGTTTGACTGTTTCAATAACCACAAAAAGGCCTACCATTTGTAAAAGTAGACACTCCAGGGTATCTCATGTGGCATATATTGTGCCTTAACATGTCTCCATTTTTTCACCATTATATGTCAAAGTTTGTGGTAAAAAATATTTTTCGCATTTTTTCCTTAAGCATTACATTTGTGCTGGGCATTTTGTATATTTGATATGTTCCACTATGATCAAACACCCCTAATTATGCTCAGCTAAGTCTTCTGAGTAAAACAATAACCCCAATGTATGTCTTTGACACTATTTGGTGTCACTACAGTGCCATAAAGGAGACCTGACCATTTCAGTTTTTAGAGTAGAATTTTGAGAGACGGATTTGCAGGGCTTATGTTTCAGTTTGGGCCATAATAGCAGTTTGACTGTTTCAAAAACCGCAAAAAGGCCTACCATTTGTGAAAGTAGACACTCCAGGGTATCTCATATGGCATATATTGTGCCTTTACATGTCGCCATTTTTTCACCATTATATGTCAACGTTTGTGGTAAAAAAATATTTTTGCATTTTTTCCTTAAGCATTACATTTGTGCTGAGCATTTTGTATATTTGATATGTTCCACTATGATCAAACACCCCTAATTATGCTCAGCTAAGTCTTCTGAGTAAAACAATACCCCCAATGTATGTCTTTGACACTATTTGGTGACGCTACAGTGCCATAAAGGAGACATGACCATTTCAGTTTTTAGAGTAGAATTTTGAGAGACGGATTTGCAGGGCTTATGTTTCAGTTTGGGCCATTATAGCAGTTTGACAGTTTCAAAAACCGCAAAAAGGCCTACCATTTGTGAAAGTAGACACTCCAGGGTATCTCATATGGCATATATTGTGCCTTAATATGTCGCCATTTTTTCGCCATTATATGTCAAAGTTTGTGGTAAAAAAATATTTTCACATTTTTTCCTTAAGCATTACATTTGTGCTGGGCATTTTGTATATTTGATATGTTCCACTATGATCAAACACCCCTAATTATGCTCAGCTAAGTCTTCTGAGTAAAACAATACCCCCAATGTATGTCTTTGACACTATTTGGTGACGCTACAGTGCCATAAAGGAGACATGACCATTTCAGTTTTTAGAGTAGAATTTTGAGAGACGGATTTGCAGGGCTTATGTTTCAGTTTGGGCCATTATAGCAGTTTGACAGTTTCAAAAACCGCAAAAAGGCCTACCATTTGTGAAAGTAGACACTCCAGGGTATCTCATATGGCATATATTGTGCCTTAATATGTCACCATTTTTTCGCCATTATATGTCAAAGTTTGTGGTAAAAAAATATTTTCACATTTTTTCCTTAAGCATTACATTTGTGCTGGGCATTTTGTATATTTGATATGTTCCACTATGATCAAACACCCCTAATTATGCTCAGCTAAGTCTTCTTGAGTAAAACAATACCCCCAATGTATGTCTTTGACACTATTTGGTGACACTACAGTGCCATAAAGGAGACATGACCATTTCAGTTTTTAGAGTAGAATTTTGAGAGACGGATTTGCAGGGCTTATGTTTCAGTTTGGGCCATTATAGCAGTTTGACTGTTTCAAAAACCGCAAAAAGGCCTACCATTTGTGAAAGTAGACACTCCAGGGTATCTCATATGGCATATATTGTGCCTTAATATGTCGCCATTTTTTCGCCATTATATGTCAAAGTTTGTGGTAAAAAAATATTTTCACATTTTTTCCTTAAGCATTACATTTGTGCTGGGCATTTTGTATATTTGATATGTTCCAATATGATCAAACACCCCTAATTATGCTGAGCTATCTCCTGTGAGAAAAACGATACCCCCAATGTATGCCTTTAGTCGTATTTCCTGACGCTACACTGCCATATAGGAGACCTGACCATTTCAGTTTTTACAGAATTTTATAGGTTTATGACTCATTTTGGGTTCTAATAGCAGGTTGCTTATTCAAACTTTCCCCACAAAGGCCTACCATTTTTTAAAGTAGACACCCCAGGGTATTTCAAAATGCCCATTTTGAACCTTAGGGTGGAATCATTTTTTCGCTAGTGAGTACCAAGTCTAGTAGTAGTAAGCATTTTCTCTGCCTTTTTGACACACACTGAGATTTTACTGCATAGTTTACAATCCTTAGGTGTGCTATGGCAGTATAACGCTTCATATGTCACTCAGCTATGTCGTCTGAGTACAGCAATACCCC
>OW240915.1:274247090-274271081 GCA_933207985.1 Pelobates cultripes | reverse complement strand
AGTTCTGGTTTCTTTGCAGGAGAAGTGAAGTCGGCGGCTTAGCGGTGTTTGTGCAAATAAGTGTCCATTTTGAGTTCCATAGATTTGGAGCTGAACACCGCTGGCCGTTCGGGAGTTTAAAATGGCCACTGCTACGTGTTCGGCAAACAAACTAAGGCCACCCAGCGTTAGTCGATTAAGCTGCGGTTAATTGACGGCACACTCCAGTTCCCAGGTGGTCGATCGGTCGGTAGTTCGTTCGGTGGATTCAATCTACCGAATGCCCAGTCAGAAAGGCACGACTAAGCCTTTCTGCAGGGAAAATAAAAGGTTTTTAACATGGGGCCATAGTCCAGCGACAGGAGGCGGGCGACCAGGCTCCTCCAGTGGCGAGGTTGGTTTCGCCACACATAGGCGCATGATTGAATTAAATGAATAACTATGTGGGGCATAAAAGCATATCAATGCGTGAGTAGAAGTTGGCTGCTGGAGAGTAAAAGGAGAAGTACCTTCGGTATGGGTGGAGTGTGCTCCAGCTGTCGTATAATTGTGCTTTGCCAAGTAAAGTAGTGAGTCTTTTCTTGGTGGAGGATTGATAGGAATGTGCAGTAGAGGTTAAGTCGAGTGTAGTGTCTAGGGTCGTGTTTATGTCTCCTCCTAAAATTAGTACCCCTTCTGCAAAGTTATCTACTCTGTTCAGATATTTGTGTAGATATCTGCATTGTTTTCTATTTGTTACGTACAACTTGACCAGTGTTATCATTGTCCTTCCCACTTGACCCTTAACCATGAGAAATCTGCCCGTGTCATTGGTCTCATGAGCTTTATAAGTTAAGGGCATATGTGCTGCTATCAATATTGCCACTCCTCTGGATTTGGATTCAGTATAGTTATTGAAGTACCCCTCTAGGAATCTATGATTTTTGAGTTTCAGGGCAGCTTGTTCCTGGAAATTGGTCTCCTGAAAGAAGACCACATCGGCTTTTAATGTATGGGCTTCAGACAGCGCTTCGGTTTAATCCCCTTACTTTAAGGGACATAACCCAAATGGTAGCCATGGCTGGATGTGTGTTTTTGTATTTTTAATTCATATTTTAGTATTTTTTTAAAATAATATTTAACCATCTGTAAGTTTGCTAGGGTTCCCAGGATGTGCCTTATCATAAATGAGGTGGACAAAGGGGAAGGGGGAGATTGTTACTATGACTACATCATTTTATCTTGTAGAGGCACATAATATCTTGGGGGACAAAAAACATATGCAGAGTTAACTAATAATCCAACAAAGATCTTCAATGAGGAATTGCAGATTATTTTTAAAAAAGCTCTATCACATTACTTCAAATAATTAACAATTGTTATGTAACATACATCCTGTCATTCCAATCTTTGTACTTTTTGCCCAAGATACATAAATCCCTCACCTCTCCACATGGACGTCCCATCATTAGCGGGATCAATTCTATTACATCAGGTCTCTCAGCATTTATAGATTCATTTTTACAAACCTACGCACAACACGCCACATCATATGTTAAAGACACAAAGGCAATTTTGCAAGAACTTGATAATATAGAATGGAATAACCAATATAGTTGAGCCACCTTAGATGTCACCTCCCTATACACAATCATCAAACATGACTTAGGTATAGAGGCTGTGGAATTCTCTCTGCAGAATTATGAAAATATTTCCAAACCACTTGGGGATTCTATTTTGCAGAATATTGCTTTTATTTTAGAACACAACTATTTTATGTTTGATGATAAGTTATTTTTACAACTCACTGGGACTACCATGGGGACCAGGTTCGCCCCCAGCATTGCTAACATCTACATGAGAGTTAATAGTGTGGTCTTGGCATGACTGGGGGAGAAACCTGGTCCTCTGCTGGCATTATATAGATGATGTACTTATAATTTGGCATCATTCTGAAAGTTCTTTTTCTAATTTTGTTGATTTTCTCAATAAGAATTTGTATAATTAAAAATTTACATCAGAATGGAACAGAGACAATATTAATTTTCTAGATGTGACCTTTTCAAAAAGCGGACCAAATGTGATTTCCAAATGTTTTTTTCAATGAAACAGATGGAAACAGTTTTGTCCATAGACCGTGAACCATGGCGCCAAGGCATCGCAAAGAGCCAATTCACAAGGGTCCGCCGAAATTGCTCCAGATTAGATTTCCAGAAATAAGCAAATGTGGTAAAAAATAAACTTATCTTAAAAGGAGATGATAAAAACCATCTAAAGAGGGAATTAAAAACAATCTCAAAAACAAGTAGTTATTTTCTTAATGATAAACCAAACAGAAGATATCATATAGATTTTAAAACCAAGAATAAGTTTGATAATGCTTTTATCATAAGATCATATTGCCCCTTTAAGATCAAAGGGGCAATATAGAAATATTGATCTTTACTATGGGAAGATAGGATCTTAGGTCCATCTCTCCCTGACCACCCTTCAATAATAAAAAAAAAAAGAAAAATCTCAAACTCCTTAACTCCGAGTTACAGTATTAAACATACCAGAAAGAACCACAAAAAAATGGACCAATTTGTGGGCTTCATAGGCTGTTTGGCCTGTAAGGCATGCAAAACCATAGGGAATGGAACAGGAATTATAAAAGATTTTGTTAGCACAGTAACCTGGAAGAAATATCTCATTAAAAATACCATATATTGCCACACGGACTATGTAGTATATTTGCTGCAGTGTCCGTGTGGCAAACAGTTTGTTGGTAAAACTAAAAGGAAGCTCAAAATTAGATTCCTGGAACATCACAATAATACTAGGAAAAAAAATAACAATCACACAGTCCTGTTTTACTGTAATACTTGTCCATTTTTTAGTTGGCAAAATCTGGTATGTTTGGGTATCGAACACATCAGACCCCACTGGAGAGGTGGAAATAGGGATGAAAAGTTGGCTCAGCATGAGAGGTACTGGATCCATGAAATTGGGCACATTGGAACCCGGAGGTCTCAACGCCGAAACAAATATAATTTGTTTTCTTTGATGTAAATGGAATTACGTTCACCAACTACATGGATCTGCTATGTAGTTTTTTAAACTGTTGCCATACTCCCCGGCTCCCCAGCTGGGGATTGACTTTTGTGGCTGTGCATCGTTGCTTTATGTTCCTCCAGAATTTCTGGAAGATTGTGTCCAGTCTCCTTAGGGAGTCCGCTGTGGAGTCTTGCAGTGTCCTCCGCTCGAGGCCCTCAACTCGTGGTAGCAGGGTGCTGGCGTCCGCCATTTTGGATTCTCAGGATCGAGGTAGTGCAGCCCGGTTAGCGTTGTGTGCTCTAACACAGCCTCTAAATTGCTTTGAGGGAGACCGGGATGACCCTTACCGGTCAACACTCTCACTCTCTCTCCAACTTGACGGAGGTCAGATGCTAGAACTTCCATTTGTTGTTGAAAGTAAGATTCCGGTTTGGCAAGCATATTCGCCATGACCCCTTTTGATGGTAAATTTTTGAGTATTACCCTGATGTCTGGCTCCTGCTGTGTGCTGAAGCTGTCTGAGTCAGCTGGGCTGGAGGGTGGTGAATCCCCTCTGGGCTCCGGCGCCATCTTAGGACCGTTGGTATGGCATTGAGGGTCCACGGAATCTTGGAAATATTTAGTAAGAGAGCCCCCTTTAGCATTAGGGTCTTTCCTCAGGTGTTGTGGCTTGAATGGGCCTTCTTGGGTTTACCCATGGCACTTCTGTAGCCCTTCAATTACCGGGATTCTACCATTGTAAGCCGGGAGCTCAGCAGGACAAGTCCATGTGGCTCCGTAGTAAGCCACGCACCCTTCTTTACACAATCCTGACATACACAAAGACATTTGCCAAAAGATGTATCAGAGAGGGAGGGCGGAACGGAAAGGAGCCAAATGCCAAAACAGACAACCCTCATTCCTGGAAAATGAAAAAATCCCTAGTTATTTTTATTATTTAACAAACAAACTCATTGAAACATCTTAGATTGCCATTTTTCTCATTTTTGTTGTTGTTGTATACCACTTTCCATGGTTAACTGATGTATTATTTGGCTTTTAATTATAGACCAGCGAGGTGTAAATGTCGTTTTGCAATTTTTTGCTATTCGATATTTAAACGCAATAAAAATATGTATCATGAATTATTTTTCTATCTTTGTTATCTTTTTTTTTTAAATTCAAGTGTAACAAGAACACTTATAAAAGTCTAATTCTTTCCCCATGAAAATCTCTATTCTTCTCCTAATCATTTGTCAGAAAAGCTGGGTTACATTTCCACCAAATGTGAATAAAATCTGCAGTCTGTGCACCACATCTTTAGCAAATATCATTTTACTTGGGAATTACTTTTTAGAGTTTTAGTGTTATTTGAAAGTGTAAATAAATGCAAATAATCCTAATTTCCTGTACTGCACTTGTATTGTCTCAGCACCCACATCTTAATAAACTTCTTTTGACTCCCATTACTGCTGAGCTTGATCCTTCCTTGACATTCATTCCTGTGCTTGTTCTATGTTCTTTTCCTATTGGTCCTCTTAGTGAAAGAGTTATAAATAGATTTTACTTGGCTCCAAAGCCTTACTACTGTCATACATCCGGCTGCCATGTGGAACTTGCAGGCTCCAGTTGGAATCGGAGGCTGCGCGGTGTTCCTCTGCTTCATGAGCAGAACATGTTCTGCAGGTCAATGATCTCGCGAGTTTGCCGAGTCATCATGGTAACCTTGTACCGCCTACAAAACTTACCAGGAAAGGTTAAAGGATCTTAACATGTATAGCTTGGAGGAAAGACGAGACAGGGGGGATATGATAGAAACATTTAAATATATAAAGGGAATCAACACAGTAAAGGAGGAGACTATATTTAAAAGAAGAAAAACTTCCACAACAAGAGGACATAGTCTTAAATTAGAGGGGCAAAGGTTTAAAAATAATATCAGGAAGTATTACTTTACTGAGAGGGTAGTGGGTGCATGGAATAGCCTTCCAGCTGAAGTGGTAGAGGTTAACACAGTAAAGGAGTTTAACCCCTTAAGGACACATGATATGTGTGACATGTCATGATTACCTTTTAATCCAGAAGTTTGGTCCTTAAGGGGTTAAGCATGCGTGGGATAAGCATAACGCTATCCTTTCCTAACTATAATATAAGGCCAGGGACTATAGAAAGTATTTAGAAAATTGGGCAGACTAGATAAACCAATCGGTTCTTATCTGCCGTCACAATCTATGTTTCTACAAGAGTCCTTAAAGTTACAGGACCCTGTAATTCTAAGTTAATTTATAGTAACATTTCATCTGGTCATATTTATGGGACACATCATCTTCCCTTCTCCAGTCACACCCCTTTGTTTGATTTGACGCAGGGTGATGATGCTGTCCCATAGCTTTGTGGGTATCCCAGTATATACGTCCCTCTTCCTTGGAATTATTGCCCTGTCGTGGATAATTTTGCCTGAGAGTGTGCTCTGATTATTTGTTGTTCTTGTCACTGACCTGGCTTCATGTTGACCATTCTTATTTTTTGTAACCTTGTTTAATCATTTCATGAATACGTCTGGAATCCTTGACAAGGGCTTACAGTCTGACACTGCATTTTCACCAATCTTGGGTACATGTTAAATCTGGTCACTCTCAGTTCCGGTCTACGTATCACGTTATCTTTTACTTCATACTAGCTACTGTTTCCCTATTCTCTGTGTGTAGGGATTGCCCCAACTTGACAACTACAGACCTTGGATCAGTAACAGTTAGAATACACCCATATTGTGGGAAGATCTGTATTTTAGTCTTTACATAAACATTTACTTTGGAAGTTTTGTAACTTGTTAGATATAATAATTGCATATTATTATTGATACTATGCTGCATATTTGCAACACAGACAGGCAATCAATATTTACTAGGACACTTTTACACTTTTTTTTAATTATAAAACTCACTAGTAAAGTGCATTTATTTGTTCTCATAAAACAAATGAAAACATGCACTATATGGACAAAAGCTTGTGGGCACCAATTATAATTATTGAGTTCAAGTGCTTCAGCCTCATTAATTGTTAATAAGTGCATACAACCCAGCACATGAAATCACTGTAAAGTAATATTGGGAGAACAGTGGGCAACTGAAGTTATTTAAAAAATCTTTAATTACAGTATCTAAAACAACATTATGCTAAAGGATTATATAGTAAATTTACTATTTCTTGTTAAGTTGTTAAGTGTACAAGTAAAAATAAAATGTACAGTTATAAATTAGTATAAAAGTACAATGTGGTACATTAGAATATACACTAACAAATGCAGAAAATTGGAAAATATATAATTTTTTATTAGGTCTGCATCGGTCACATAATGATTTTTTTTAAATTAGTCTACAAAATGGCTAAAATGTTGAACAAGTTAAAGGAACACTATAGTCACCTAAATTACTTTAGCGAAATAAAGCAGTTTTAGTGTCTAGATCATTCCCCTGCAATTTCACTGCTCAATTCACTGTCATTTAGGAGTTAAATCACTTTTTTCTGTTTATGCAGCCCTAGCCACACCTCCCCTGGCTATGATTGACAGAGCTTGCATGAAAAAAAACTGGTTTCACTTTCAAACAGATGTAATTTACCTTAAATAATTGTATCTCAATCTCTAAATTGAACTTTAATCACATACAGGAGGCTCTTGCAGGATCTAGCAAACTATTAACATAGCAGGGGATAAGAAAATATTAATTAAACAGAACTTGCAATAAGGAAAGCCTAAATAGGGTTCTCTTTACAGGAAGTGTTTATGGAAGGCTGTGCAAGTCACATGCAGGAAGGTGCGACTAGGGTTCATAAACAAAGGGATTTAACTCCTAAATGGCAGAGGATTGAGCAGTGAGGCTGCAGGGGCATGTTCTATACACCAAAACTGTTTCATTAAGCTAAAGTTGTTCAGGTGACTATAGTGTCCCTTTAACTAAAAAACAAAAACACTAGTTGACGGTAAGTAACAAATAGTCTTGATGTTTGGATCTACCCTATTACTCCTAAAAAATAAAATGATACATAGTCCTTCCCCAGAATATCTAACTGCCCCTTTATGGCATTTAGAATGTGTGACTTGCCACCTGATTGCACATACTGCTGTCCAACCCTTATAAAGAAATATTCATCACATAGTCCGCAGCGATACTATAAAAAGGGATATCACAGAAATCATACCACACATCCTTCCTGTTTGCAAATTTAACGTTCATCTATTTTATAACGAGATAGGATCCCCATCTTTTCACATCTAATCTTTCAGACGTTATATTTAAGGTGGCTGTCTCTGTCTGGTGTTTTCATTTTGGCGACATGTAAAACGTACATAGTTTGCCAGTCTCCAACCATGGATATCAGCTACACACTGTGCGGTGGGTATAAAATAACTTTATGTTTAATATGTTTTATGTTTAGTATAAATGTTATAATTGTGTTGCAGCTTCCTGTGTTTCCTTTCTATTCTCTTTTTCACCTCACTTTACCTTCAGAAACTGTGTTCACGGTTCATTTAGGCAGAGTTAACTTTGTTTGTTTTTAGTCTTTATTGCATTGATTTTGACGATATTACAATCATTGGTTGAGTACTTTTTAATTTTGTAATTTCCTACTTAATGTGTTTTAGTTTCCTTTTTAATTCAAACACTGCATGCCTACTTGTCTGAACAAGCCACTTCTTGTTGTTCCAACTACTGTAAATGTCTAGACATTGACACAAAGGTCATTTTCACCTTGTACCTTCATAGCTATTTTCATATACTGTAGAATAAAATGTAAAATAAAAAATTATGGCCTGAAGGTAGGGACTATGGAAGATGCTCTTTTATTTGTCAGTATATTGTTGAGTGCTGGCTTCTTAAAGAGGCATTATCATGCCGAACTTACCTTTCCCCTATCGATTCCTCTTCTCTCCCTCTGTCAGAATCTGTTCTTCATTTCTTCCTTTCTGCTCTTGTTTTCCTTAAAACATAAGACAAAGAAGGGACAATTTTTTCTTATGGAGGTTTCCTACGCCTGACCAGCTTTAACCAGCGGAGGAGCAAAGTGTGCATCTTGCAGCTGCTTAGTAGATAGCTCCCTAATTCCCACGGTATCGGGAGCTATCTACCAAAAGGCTAAAAGACCTAAATTGGTCTTTCAGACAAATTTACTAATACTAAGTAAATTTAGTTTACTTATTGCCCCCAGCCCCCAACCCTGAGCGGCGGGTGGAGGCCCTAAATTATAATATGGGGATGGGGGACCTATAGTCCTCCCTCTCTAACCCCCACCCCTGAGCAGCGGGTGGAGGCCCTAAATGAAAATGTAGGGGGGGACCCATTGTCAGAGTGTTTTTACCAGTCAAATTACACAGTATGGGAAAATTCCAAATAACTTTTCTACGCTGTGTAAAATGCCACAGAACACTCTGATTTGTTGGATTTCAAGCCAACCAATCAGAGTGCTGTGACAGGTAAATTTAGAGACTTACCTGTCTGTCTCTTCATTTACCTTAAACCAACCAATCGGAGCGCTCTGAGCCAAATTGCAGGGCGGGGAAAGCCTTTCCCTGCCCTGAAGAGCTCAATCTGCGTCGTGCCCTCCATGGGTGAAGATGGATTATTTTTTAGCGTTGGGTTTTTTTCTTTTCGTCATATTTTTTTGGGCGCTCAGTTTTTTGTTTTTTTTAATTCAGACAGGTATTATGGACTTTTATTTGGCCTTTTTGGGCCTGAAAAAATAAGATTTTAGAAAAAAGACATCAAATGCTAAGTTATTTTTTATTTACAGGGATTTCGTTTTATTGTTCCCCCTCACTATTTTTACGGTGAGGGGGGTATGTAGGGATTTATTATTTTTTGGGGGTGGGGGTGTGACTAGGGGAGTGGGGACCCCTAGTCACCTGGGGGGTTAACATTTTCATTTAGGGCTCCCACCCACCACTCATGGGTGGGGGCCGGGGAGGACAATAGGTCTCCCCCATTTTTATTTAGGGCCCCCACCCACCGCTCATGGGTGGGGGCCAAGGGAGAAAATCAGTCAGACAGCTCAGCTCGCGAACGCGAATTCCGCGCACATGCACAGTTGAGCGCTGAGTTTCTTCATGGGGCGGCATTCAATGCCGCTCTATGAAGAATGCAATTGATGCAGCTCGAAACCACGCATGCGCACCACATCACGATGACACTTCCCAAGGAGAAGCGTCCTATTTGGCCCTGCGATTTAGTCATTTTGATGAAAAAGGGGGCGTGGCCTAGCTGGGAGCTTGGCGCTGGAACGGAGGTAAGTTTATTATTACTCAGATTTTTTTTTTTTATGGCAAGTTCCTATAAAAGCAAGAAAGAAGGCTGGGGGACCTGTCTTTCTTGCTTTTATATGTTGACTGTAGTGTCCCTTTAATAAATATTTCTGTAGCTCCTCGATTCACCAAATAATTCCTTTCCTATTGGTTTGTTTTCAGAGTGACTTGATGGATTTTTAACACTAATGGTGTGTAAACGATAACTTTTAAATGTTAAACCTTTTGAATGTTAAATCTGAGACATGCTTATTTGATTGTACTTTTCCAATGATTTCCTTTTCATATGTGAGGATGATGTAATATAGATTTGATTCAGTACAAAATCTGACACTTTTTTTCAGGTCCTTTCGAAAAAAAATATCTTCACCATCAATCCCACTGTAAATAAGCAAAAAGGAGTAAAGGACAATCAATTTCAACCCCTATATGTCACTTTAACCAACTGCCAATTTGCATTTACCTCTCTTGCTAGTCTCAACTGTTCCCCCTACACTAATGCTATTTAGTACTCCTAACCCACTAGTGAGGTTTTGAATAGGAGTGCTAAAATTGAAAGGGATACTAAACACATCAAACTTTAGCTTAATGAAGCAGTTTTAGCATATAGATCATGACCCTGCAGTCTCACTGCTCCATTCTCTGTCATTTAGGAGTTAAATCACTTTTTCAGTATGGTCTATAAGACTTTCAACAGCGCAAGAGACAATAAATTCTAAATTAAGCAGAATATGCAATAAATATAGTTTAAACTTTAGATCTCTCTTTACAGGAAGTATTTAGGAAGGCTGTGCCAGTCACATGCAAGAAGGTGTGACTTGAGCTGTATAAACAAAGTGATTTAACTCCTAAATGACAGCAAACTGAGCAGTGAGACTGCAGGGGCATGATCTATACACCAAAACTGCTTTATTAAGCTAAATTTGTTTTGGTGCATATGGTGTTTAGAGTTGCATTACTATAACGATTCAAAATGTAAACAGACTTAAAGTAGTATTGCACATAAAGTGTCATCATCATAGATCTGAGTTGCAGAATCAGAACACTCAATGGCAGTTGATCCCAATTCTCAACCCAGTTTTCAAGAACCCCAATAGTCCATATTTTAGGCATATCCTTATTTGGTTCCAAAATTTAAAAGAGCACTGTAGTAACCCTTTACCCCCCTCTTTAAATCCCCCTACCTCGGTGATATAAAGGATTACATGCTTTCCGATTTCCAGTGCCAATGTCCCTCGGCGGTGAGTCGGGCTCCTCCTCTGCCAATGTCAGCCAAACAGGGGAACCTAATGCGCAAACCCAGTGAGCACAAGGCAATGACTCAATGTTTTCCTATCGGGATTCTGAAAATGCTGGACATCATCATGCAAAGCATTTAATGGAGTCAAACTGTCACAGTCTTCTCAGTTCTTCACCACTGGGTGATTGAAATGGGATCATTGGCGTATTAACAAAATATTTAACAGTGATTTATTGTTAATAGTAATATGATGCATTTTAATTATGCATATTGCATCCTGGAGATATATTCAAAAGGTTAAAGGTTTTTTTTTTTTACTCTTTACAACTGTATTCAATAAATAATCAAATCCCTTTAAGGTCTTGTAGTTGTCCTCACTGTGACAACTACCAGTAGACTGAGTTTTAGTTCCTCAGAAAATAATTTTTGAGTTTCCCATGTGGCTTTCATATTATGTGGCAAACTTAAAATATTTGTACTCCATAGTGTAATTTCTAAGTACTTCAATGTCATATTGGAATAATAGAGTCTACACATTTCTAATTCTAAAGTGTTGTACGGCATGGTAAGCAATCTAGGGAGATGTTATGTGGCAGCAAATACTAGAAAAATATAAACATTTAATTATATCGCTTTTTTGTTTGTTTTTAGATGAAAGGAATCCACCAATTATTTTCTTTGAACCATGTGTCTACAGCATTAATGGAAAATTCAGGACTTCAATATCATGGATACCAAGTATGCATTTATTATAAACACCCTTTTTAAAATCATTCTTTATCATTCTTTATTTTTCTGTGCGTGGTGGTATAAACAGGCTTGCAAAGCCTCAACAACTTTTGCAGGCAGGCAGGAAAACATAGTAAAAATCATATGCATGGCATCTTGAAGTTGTTGCACATTTTTATGTTGAGGAAACTAGGTATTTATATTCAATACTAAGCATTCTTGTCTGTTGTGTTCTATGCGTCTATCTGTATTTTGTTGGGCTTCGGTGTGTATGCTCAGTTGCCTAGTTACTTAGGTTTATGTTGAGTGAGAAAAATAGTATAGTTAAATGTGAGTGGAGAGTAGTGAAGGAGTATTAAACCCCTACGCATTTGTTTGTGTGCTGTTGGGCCACTTAGAGAGAGCTATATCTCGTGGGGTGTGAGGCCCCAGCTAGTAGGGTGTTGTCCGACATATCTAGGCCAGTATACCACAGGGAGGGCAGGGTGTGTGTGTGGTGGATGCTCGAGTGGCATGACTCCTAGGGCCGCGAGGGTGAAAAGTCTATGCCATGTGGAGGAGTTCCTGATGTTTGGGTTTAAGTTATGTAGATGGTCTATTGGGCTTGAGATAGCCTTATGGGTTCCTTTTGACCCATTATGAGGGGGGATGCTGTAGCCCTTTGTTTGTGTTGCCGTTATCCTAGAGGGCTGTAGGAAGGGGTAATGTCTCTGAATATCTGCTGGTGCGCCCTTGTCTGAAGTGGGGAGTGTAACTGCGCTAACAGAGTGTGTTGAACAACGAAAACAATATTAACATCAACAGCGGGGATATAGATTTATCTTCTTGTAGTTAGGAGTGTCTGGGCGCCATCTACTTATCAGGGGTAAAATAGTTTGACAATGGTGTAACCACAAATTTGGGGCTGATAGCTTTTTCTCAACTGATAGGCTGAGAGTGTCCATCTGGCTCTCCCTTGCTCTTATTACACTACAAAGAGAAATAAGCTTAAGTTGTTATGGGGTGGGATTGTTCCTTTAAAGTAATTATTAACCCCTTAAGGACACAGCTTCAGAAGCTTGTCTTACGCTTAATGACACAAGCAATTTTTGCATTTTCTTGCTGTATGCGTTCAACTGCAATTTGCATCTCTCTCGTTTATTGCACCGACACATATTATATACTGTTTTTTAAAGGACATAAAGGGCTTTAATTTGATGTAACATATATATATATATAAATGCTTATTTATTATTTAAAAAATACAGAAAAATGCAAAAAAAAGAAAAATTTTGTGTTTTTTGTACAGTTTTTGCAATAATAATGTGTGCCTAATTAGTGCAGGTTAAAGAAAGTAATTAAAAATAAATTTATTTAGTTGTTCTGATTTACAAAATATATAATGTGTCTGGGATTTAAAGTTTTTTTTGGTAGTTACAGGTCATAAAGCACAAGGAGTAAAATAAACTTTTAATGTAGAGCGATTTTAGAATTTTGTATGTTTGTCTTGTAAGCTTAATAGCCATAAAAGAAAACAAAATTGCCACACAAAAGTATATATTTATATAAAGTAGACATCACAGGCTATTGTCCTAAGGTTTTTTGACACTTTCTAAGTAGCCATTTCACCGCCAATCTCTGCTAAATATTGGAGTAAAATTTAGTTTTTTGGAGTTTTTGGCACACAAACTTATAACAAAGAACTTCCCATGTATATTTTGTAAAGTTGGTGTGTGCTATTCCTGTACAAAGTTTTATTTTGTGTTCAGTTACTTCTGCTGAGTACAACGATACCCCCATTGTATGTCTTTGGCACTATTTCGTGAAGCTACAGTGCCATATAGGAGACCTGTCCGTTTCAACATTTACAGTAGAATTTTGAGAGGCGGATTTAATGGGCCTATGCTTCAATTTGGGGTATTATAGCAGTTTGACTGTTCAAAAAAAACCCACAAAGGCCTACCATTTATAAAAGTAGACACTCCAGGGTATCTCATATGGTGCATATTGTGCCTTAACATGCCCCCATTTTTTCACCAATATATGCCAAAGTATGTGGTAAAAAATAATTTTGGGCATTTTTTACATACGGATTACATTTTTGCTGGGCATTTTGTACATTTCATATGTGCCACTAAGTTCAAACCCCCCAAATTATGCTCAGCTAAGTCTTCTGAGTAAAACAATATGCCCAATGTATGACCTAGACACTATTTTGTGAAGTTACACTGCTATAAAAGAGACATAACAAGTTAAGGTTTTTAAGTGTGAATTTTCATGGAGGGTTTTGATACGTCTGTGTTCCACTTTGGAGCACTTGAGCAGGCTACATATTACAACTACACCATAAAGGCATACCATTTCTTAAAGAACACATCCCAGGGTATTTCAAAAGGCATATTTTGAACCTTAGCGTGGGATAATTTTTCCGCTAGCTTGTACCAAGTGTAATGGTAATAAGCGTTTTTTTGCCTTTTTGACACACAAAGTAAATTTGCGCAGTACATTTTGCAAATCTTATGTGTGCTACGACTGTATAATACTTCATATGTTGCTCAGCTATGTCGGCTGAGTACATCAATACCCCCGTATGTACCTTTGCCAGGTATATGTGGACATCGGAGGGGCACATTTGGGACACAGCCATTCCAGTTCATTTCAAACTTTAAATTTTTACACTGTTCCCATGTCCCATTTTAGAGTATTTTACCAGGCTATATAATCCAAATACCCCATAAAGCCATACCATTTCTTAAAGAAGACATCCCAGGGTATTTCAAAAGGCATATTTTGAACCTTAGCGTGGGATCATTTTTCCGCTAGCTTGTACCAAGTGTAGTGGTAATAAGCATTTTTTCTGCCTTTTTGACACACAAAGTGAGTTTGCGCAGTATATTTTGCAAACCTTATGTGTACTACGACTGTATACTACTTCATATGTTGCTCAGCTATGTCGGCTGAGTACATCAATACCCCCGTATGTACCTTTGCCAGGTATATGTGGACATTGAAGGGGCACATTTGAGACACAGCCATTCCATTTTTTTCAAACTTTGAATTTTTACGCTGTGTCCATGTCCCATTTTAGAGTATTTTAAAAGGCTATATAATCCAATTACACCATAAAGGCATACCATTTCTTAAAGAAGACATCCCGGGGTAATTCAAAAGGCATATTTTGAACCTTAGCGTGGGATAATTTTTCCGCTAGCTTGTACCAAGTGTAGTGGTAATAAGCATTTTTTCTGCCTTTTTGACACACAAAGTGAGTTTGCGCAGTATATTTTGCAAACCTTATGTGTACTACGACTGTATACTACTTCATATGTTGCTCAGCTATGTCGGCTGAGTACATCAATACCCCCGTATGTACCTTTGCCAGGTTTATGTGGACATTGAAGGGGCACATTTGAGACACAGCCATTCCATTTTTTTAAACTTTGAATTTTTACGCTGTGTCCATGTCCCATTTTAGAGTATTTTAAAAGGCTATATAATCCAATTACACCATAAAGGCATACCATTTCTTAAAGAAGACATCCCGGGGTAATTCAAAAGGCCTATTTTGAACCTTAGCGTGGGATAATTTTTCCGCTAGCTTGTACCAAGTGTAGTGGTAATAAGCATTTTTTCTGCCTTTTTGACACACAAAGTGAGTTTGCGCAGTATATTTTGCAAACCTTATGTGTACTACGACTGTATACTACTTCATATGTTGTTCAGCTATGTCGCTGAGTACAGCAATACCCCCGTATGTACCTTTGCCAGGTATATGTGGACATTGAAGGGGCACATTTGAGACACAGCCATTCCAGTTTTTTCCAAACTTTGAATTTTTACGCTGTGTCCATGTCCCATTTTAGAGTATTTTACAAGGCTATATCATCCAATTACACCATAAAGGCATATCATTTCTTAAAGAAGACATCCCAGGGTAATTCAAAAGGCATATTTTGAACCTTAGCGTGGGATAATATTTCCGCTAGCTTGTACCAAGTGTAGTGGTAATGAGCATTTTTAAATGTATTTTTTTACTTTGTAAAACTTTTTTTACTTTGTAAAACCCATTTTTAAACTTTTTTTTTTACTTATTAAATGTTTTACACTATCTTAACTTTTTTACACTTTTAATTTTTTTTCTAAACTTTTCTTTTACCGTTAACCCCTAACTAGCAGTAAGCAGCACTAACCGTAAATTCCCCATTTTCCCATAACTCCCACCCACCCCAGCTAGCAAAATATTTAATTATAAAATATTTAAATTAATTAAATAAATGGAACCCCTGAGGGTTAAAAAAAATAAATAAAAGTTAATCCTCAGGGGTTAAAAAAATTAGATCACAGTATAATACTGTGATCTGTATTTTGATCACTGTAGGCAGTGATCATCTGGCAGGGAAGGGGTTAATTTTTATTTAGACTGGGTAAAGGGGGTGGTATTTTTTTTTTTTTTACTTAAACGTTACTAAAACATTTAAAAAAAATAATTTTTTTACCTTTTTAAAGCTTATTTTAAAACTTTTTTTAACGTTAACCCCTAGTTAGCCTAACACCAAATTCCCCAATTCCCCACTAACTTCCACCCATCCCAGCTAGCTAAATATATAATTTTTTAATATTTAAATTAATTAATAAAATAAATTTAACCCCTGAGGGTTAAAAAAAAAATAATTAACCCTCAGGGGTTAAAAAAAAAAAATCAGATGACATTAAAATGTATACCCTGCCAATTGATCACTGTAGTCAGTGATCAATTGGCAGGGAAGGGGTTAATTTTATTAAAACAGGGGCAGGGGGGGGTGGGATTTAACTTTAATTTTTTTTTTTTTACACAGGGAAGCAGATCAGCACTGATCCGTCTCCCTGCACTTCACACAGAACCCGGAAGTGCAGGGAGGCGGAAGGTGAGTATGTGGAGCACATGTGCTCGCTCTGACATGCTGTCAGAGCGAGCACCGGTGCTGGGGCAGCCCGATCGGGTGCTCCCGGTCTGCCTCTAATGCAGAGGCAGACCGGAGCACCGTTAACCCCGCGATTGCCGCGATCGCGGCGATCTGGGGTTAACTTAAGAAAATGACGGAAATTTTCCGTCAACGGTCCTTAACTGAAGGACAAGGTTGACGGAAAATTTCCGTCCACGGTCGGGAAGGGGTTAATAATAGTTTAACATGAAAGTTTTGTATTTTTTTCTCAGAAATGAATTTACATCGCTTATCAGTTTCTGTTGACGTATGGTATGGACCCATGACCGTTTCAGAAAGAAGAACGATTCTTTGTTCAGGAGAGCATGATGAATTTGACTTTTGTGGAACACTGAAAGGAGGTACTATACGCTATGTTAATAAAATCATTCCTGTAATTGAGCAAATCATCAAATCAACCTATTACTAGATCATCTTATTTATCTTACATGGACACAGTCCTCCTGGTTTGCTTTACTGTTTAACATGATTAATTACCCTTTAAATAACTGAGTACTAATTAACAATGTTGTTATTGCTAACAGCTGGTCGATATCCGTGGCCAAAAACATGACAAAAAGTTTTAAAGCTACATGGCCACAGTTTGCAGATTACTACAATTAATATCCGCCCCGACAGATACAGTGAGGGAAAAACGTATTTGATTCCCTGCTGATTTTGAACGTTTGCCCACTGACAAAGAAATGATCAGTCTATAATTTTAATAGTAGGTGTATTTTAACAGTGAAAGACATAACAACAAAAAAAATCCAGAAACGCATGTCAAAACAGTTATAAATTGATTTGCATGTCAATTAGTGAATTAAGTATTTGACCCCCTTCGACTTAGTACTTGGTGGCAAAACCCTTGTTGGCAATCGCAGAGGTCAGACGTTTCTTGTAGTTGGCCACCAGGTTTGCACACATCTCAGGAGGGATTTTGTCCCACTCCTCTTTGCAGATCCTCTCCATGTCATTAAGGTTTAGAGGCTGACATTTGGCAACTCGAACCTTCAGCTCCCTCCACAGATTTTCTATGGGATTAAGGTCTGGAGACTGACCATTACTGCTGCAAGAAAGTCAGTGATCCATTAGCTGATTTGCAATAAGCCAACGTAGCCTTCTGGAGAACCACACTAAGACTCTATCCTGCACACTATCATTTAATTATAACTTAACCACCCTGTAAACTTACTTTATTTTATACGTTCTTGGTGTATTGCATATTTTCTTACATTTATGTCTTGTATGCAATGCTAAAGTGTAGTTGTATTAGCCCTGTATGTAATTGTTTTATTCACATATATGCATATCTCTATTACCCCTCTGATTTCTGCCCTCTGACCCCTCCCTTCTATTATTGATATCAACTCAAATGTTTTTGTTTGAATAACCATCCCCTCATCTCTTTGCTTAGATGCATATCCCCCACCCTCAGCTTTATTGCAGGCCGATCTGAACCTCACATACCTTTCTTCCACAACCTGATTTCCAAACTTTCCAACCCCATTACTGCTGAAAGAAAGTCTGATACCCGCCAAGCCCACTCCAAGCTCATTATTGCACCCTAAGCTCATTATTACATTTATAGATAGTCTGTCACACCCAAATTTTACATAAGCAGAAACAGCAGGTGTACACACCTTCCTTATCAGTGCACTGCTGCACTTTCTTAACTCCTAAAACTTCATTTTTTACCCTTCCTACTCCTTGATATTTTTTTACTCCCTCTCCCTCAGTATCAAAATTTCTCCTTACACCCACTTTCCTCACCCCCCCAACGACCTCTACATTTCCCCCTTCTCTCAACTCATGCCCTGCACTCATTTTTCTGCTCCCTCTCTCCTATCCACAATCGATCTCATCCTGAACTCCATGCACATAAAACCCACTCAAACCACCTGTCACTATCTCTCCTCCTTCTTCTAGCAGCTGGTGATGTCTCTCCCAACCCAGGGACTGTCACCTACTCTGCACACACTAAGACAACCAGAAACCACATAAACCTCATAACAATACCCTGCCCTTTACCCACATTTGCCAGCATTCAGTGTGCACTCTGGAACGCCCATTCTGTCTGCAGCAATCTGAAATCAACAGCCATACACAACCTTTTCATCTCAAACCCACTCACACTACTAGCACTCACAGAGACCTGGCTTTCCCCCTCTGATAGTGCTACTCCTGCCTCTTTATGTTTTGGTGGGCTACAATTCTCCCACACTCACAGACCCAACAACTGGAAAAGAGGTGGTATAGGCATCCTTCTCTCCCACAAATGTACCTTTCAACCAATCTCCTCCTGCCCTATCCTTTACTTTCTTTGAAGTTCACACAGTCTGCCTATTTAAGCCCACTCCTTTAAGAATTGCTGTCATCAATCCCCTCCCCGCCCCATGGTCATCCTAGGCTATTTATTGAGCACTTTTCTTCCTGGCTACCTCACTTCCTCTCCTTTAGCACTCCTTCCCTTATACTTGGGGATTTTAATATCCCAATCAACAACCCCAACTGCACTGATGCCTCTCGTCTGCTCTCTGTAACCTCCTCCTTTGGCCTCATGCAATGGTCTAATTCAGCAACCCATACAGCAGGAAACACTCTTGATCTCACCTTCACCAACCTCTGTACTGCCTATAATCTCTCCAATATTCCTTTTCCTCTATCTGACCACCATCCGCTTACTTTTTACATCAGCACACCCAAGACCCAACTGACATCACCCTCAGCACATCAATATCACAGAATGTCTTGGCCTAGAGCGCTTCTCCACTAACCTCCAAACTCTCCTTTTACCAATCTCAAACCTCACCTGCCCTAGCTCTGCAATCTCCTTCTACAATTCCACCCTCTCCTCTCAACTAGGCGTCATGGCACCTCCTATACGTAAATGCAGAACTACAACCTTGAAACACCAAGCTGACTCGATACCACCAAAAATACACTTTTAACTCTCTTCTTCGCCCTGTTGCTCTTCCTCCTCCTACCGACTTAACCACCACAAACTTTGCATCTCACTTCACTGACAGGATCTCTACAATCAGGGAAGAGATCTTTCATCTCTCTCCTTCCTCTTACAATATTTACCCCAACCTCACTCACTCCCACTGTTCTATGTTCATTCGCACCTGCTTCAGCGGAAGAGGCTTCTGGTCTAATCCGGTCCTTCCGCCCCACCATCTGCTTCCTTAAACCTATTCCCTCATATCTCATCCGTACTCTGTCTCCTTCTCTTGCTTTGCCTCTTATTAAAATTCTCAATCTCTCCCTCTCATCTGGCATGTTTCCATTTCCCTTTAAACATGTGACTGTAACCCCGATTCTAAAAAAAGCCCAACCTTGGTCCTATCTAGCTACTGCCTTTTGTGTCCAAGATCCTTGAAAGACTTGTGTATGTGAGATTGACAGATTTCCTCGAGTCCAATTCTCTGCTCGACCCACTTCAGTCTGGTTTCTGCGCTCAGCACTCTGTGGAAACAGCTCTGACCAAAGTATTAAACTACCTACCAAAATCTCATGGTCACTAGTCTATCCTAATTCTCCTTGACCTTTCCGCTGCTTTTGATACTGTTGATCATCAACAGCTTCTTCTCATCCTCTGTAAACTCAGCCCATGAGATATTGCTCTCTCCTGGTGCTCCTTCTACCTCACCCAGCGCTCTTTTAGTGTTTCTTTCTCTGGCTCTGCCTCTTCCTCTGTTGGTATCCCCCAAGGTTCAGTCCTTGGTTCCCAACTGTTCTCGATCTACACTGCCTCCCTTGGTAAACTCATCAGCTCCTTTGGCTTCCATTATCACTTCTATGCAGATGACACGCAAATCTATCTATCCTCTCCTGATCTCTCGCCGCCCCTCTTGACTAGTGTCTCTGACTGCCTCTCTGCTATTTCTAACTGGATGGCTGCCCACTTCCTTGAACTCAACTTGCCCAAAACAGAACTCATGGTCTTTCATCCCTCAAGTGTTGCTACTCCCGTCTCTGTCTCCCTCCACGTTAATGTGCTACCATCAGCTACACCACGCAGGCTCGCTGCCAAAGTGTTCTCTTTGACTCCGACATCTCCTTCATCCCTCATATCCAGTCAATCTCAAAATCCTGCCGCTTCCATCTGAAAAACATTGCGCACATCCGCCCTACTTAACGTCAGATGCGGCTAAGGTGCTGGTCCATGCCACTGTCCTCTCTTGCCTTGACTACTGCAATCCGCTACTCACTGGTCTTATGTGCTCCCAACTTGACCCATTGCAGTCTACAATGAATGCGGCGGCAAGGCTCATCTTCTTGTCCACCCGCACCTCTCATGCCTCACCCCTCTGTCAGTCCCTGCATTGGCTTCCCGTAAGATATAGGGCTCAATATAAAACTCTAGTTCTTGCTTTCAAATCTTTACATAATGCTACTCCCACCTAAGAATCCTCCCTAATACACAAGTATGTCCCATCTAGGCCCCTACGCTCTGCCGAAGACCTGCGTCTATCCTCTGTTCGTACTCCCACCTATGATGCTCGTATTCAAGATTTCTCTAGGGCTGCACCATTCCTGTGGAACTCCCTTCCCTTCTCCGTTAGATGCTCACCCAGTCTCCACTTCTTCATAAAATCATTAAAAACACACTTTTTCACAAAAGCATATGAATTCAATTGTTAATGGCTCCAAAAAAAAAACACACTAAGTCTTCATTGAGTACTATTCTACCAATCTACTTCCCTAATACTTCCCTTACATTTTGTGTCACTTTACCCCACTCCCTCTAGCTTGTAAGCACATTGAGCAGGGCCCTCAACCCCTCTGTTTCTGTGCGTCCAACTCATCCGGTTACAATTTCCTGTTTCCTGTCTAGCCTATTTTAGGCATCAGCACTTTAGCACATATTGATTTTGTCAATTGTGCCACAATGTTTGTGAGTGTTTTAATTTATCACTTTGGAATTAAAAGTTTGCACTATGATGTTTTCTCTTTTTATATTTTTTATGTGAATATTCCCATTCATTCGCTGGAGGGTAATTATATCCAGTATTTATATTTGGTGATAAGTGGCGCCCTATTTCTGTATAGTATATACAGTTTTGTTTTTTGCACACCCATTGTAAAGCGCTACGGAATTTTTTGGCGCTATATAAATATAATAATACAAATAAATAATATGACAACAGATCACTATTTCCCAAAGATTCAAAGGAAGCCATGAATGAGGAGAGCCTCAGTGAATACCTTCTGCAGCCCAGAAACAGCTGAACTCACAGATTAGATTTGCCAATGCTATATATGTCCCTATAAATACATTAACAAACCTAAGACCATGTTGAACATTATACCACTTCCATACTGCTCCATGTAACACATTCTATAATAATACCAAGACCACATATAAAATAAATTGGTTTTATTTACTCAATCTATACAATTTACAACCATTTATAACTGGAACCACAATCCAAAAACTGTGCCCACTTTTATGTAGCCAACAAATGGAGCACCATGTACCCATTTAACAAAATGAGAGAAATGTATTAAAGGGTACTCAGAAGTATCTTTTACTTTTGACCTTTAATCTGAACATTAGTATTAAATTGTTCTAAAGATGGTTTAAAATGTGCTTATTTTTGGCTAAATGACATGACAAGTTTTTGCATAAGTATCCATTTCAGTAGAGATCAATAAATTGGCAGAAAAAAAAGTGAAAAAGAACATTTTTCTGGTGAAACAAGTGACAGAAATATTGATATATCAAAATAGGATAAAATAAAAAATAGAAAAGATTAGGGAACAAAAGAAGCAACAAATGACACCATACAGATTTAATATACTGCTCCATCAAATTGTGATTTTTTGTTAAAAAAACATCATAACACTATCTGCGACAGCTTGCTAAATCTTACCCCAAAGTTTTAATACTTCAATTATACTTTATCAGCCTTGCTTACAGGTGCACTTTAGTCCCTGCCACAGGCCAGGTATATATAAAACCATATGGGTAAAGAATTTGTATGTCTGTCCAGATAAACTTACATATTTGTCTGTTTCTGTAAGTTTTTCTATCCATATCTTTCTAATTATGTCTTTGTTTCTCCAGAAACAGTCCACACTTGGATCGAAGGACGTTTTAAACAGTTCAGTTTTGCGAAGGTACTGTGTAACTTTATAATTAAAAACGTTAAAATTAAAAATATACCTAGGTATTAGTACTAAGTTATGGTTTCACAGCATCCTGGGTGAAAATAATTTGCCTTTTGGCCTTGAAATCAAACACAAATTAACAAACTAAGTTTAAAATAAACATATTTTTCTTTTTAACCTTAGAATGTCCCTTTAAAGGAACACTCCAAACACCATAACTACTACAGAGCACCATAGTAGCTATGAAGCCAGGAGTGCCCTGCATGCTCCTTCCCTCCCACATATGCATTGCTCAGGTGGGTCTTTGGGGGCCGAATCTCGGATGTGGGGCTCTTTGGCCCTGAACCACTACAGTCCACGCAGAGGGAAGGATGATATCTATGTTTTTTTTAAATTATTTTTAATTTTACATTAGCCAGCTTCTTTTTATAGAATGTATATGAAGCATTTTATGAGATATTTATGAGTTAGTGATGTCCGAACGGTTTGCCGAATGGTTCGCGAACGGTTCGCCTCGGACTCCAGTCAGCAGATACATTCCAGCCAATCAGCAGCAGACCCTCCCTCCTTGACCATCCCACCTCCTGGACAGCATCCATTTTGAAGCTGCATTCTTAGTGAGCTGTCCAGGAGGTGGGAGGGTCTGGGAGGGAGGGTCTGCTGCTGATTGGCTGGAATGTGCCTGCTGACTGGAGTCCTTGGCGAACCGTTCACGGTGAACCGATGCGAACCGTTCGGCACATCACTGTTTATGAGCAATGTATTAAATTACTTGCATGTTTGAGTTGTATTATATACCCATAAAATAAACAAACATGCAACAGAACTTAACATCTGGTTACTATAACCGTTTGAATTATACTACTACTTATTGACTAACTACATGCTATTAGTTGTAAATACCAATGTTTCTCTAATATTTTTTTTTTTTAGGGCACATATACAATCAATATTAATGCATTCGCTGGTGAACAAGAAGAATGTATTTTCTGTGGTACAATTAATTTAACCATCAAAGTCTGAAATGAAAAATAAGTAAATAAAGATTGCTTTAAAATGATATATTTATGTCTTTCCTTTTCAATGTGTAACTAATCTAAACCTGCTCTATACTATAGTCCTTTGATGGATAATGGAGCTTATCGGATTCACAGATTGTTCTTCAGCTTACATACCTATGTTTAATCTTTTGTTCCCACAGTTAAAGGCACCCAGACCACTTCATATCATTGAAGTGGTCTGGGTGCAGTGTCCCTGTCCCCCCTTAACCCTGCAATGTAAAACAATACATGTTTAGAGAAGTTTTCACTGCAGTGTTAAGACTGCCTCTAGTAGCTGTCTGTTTCATGAAGTTTAACTCTGTGAAAAGAAGCTAGACATCTTCATCCTCATGCAAAGCATGTTTCTGCTTTGCATAAGAAAATCAGTCTTCTAAATTCCCATGATTCAGTGCTTTCCTATGGGAAAGGCCTCTTGCGTGCACATTAAGTTCCCCTTAGCGATGACGTTGGAGGAGGCGCAGATGGATCCAGGTCCAAAAAACCTCGGTGTTAGAATAAGGTGAGTGTTTAAAGGTTTATTTACCCTTTTAGTGCTGCAGGGCAGGGTGGGCAGTGAGATTTGATGGTGTTAGGAATACAACTTTTTATTCCTAACACTGTAGGGTTCATTTTGCTTAGCTAATGTAGTCATGG
>OW240915.1:274158503-274246990 GCA_933207985.1 Pelobates cultripes | reverse complement strand
GCTGAAAAACGAAAAGACTGTCCCACGTATCGGGACTTAGTCTCTGCAGCTGAAATAATTTCCCATTTACTGAACCAAGTGGGAAATAGCAAGGCAGGCACAAAGGGTTTGCACCAGGTCTGGGGACACAGGGGACACCGTCTTAAAGGGGCCGTGTCCCCAACAAGTCTGGGGACACGGCCTTAAAGGGGCAGTGTCCCAATCTTCCTGATGTCCCAAAAAAGGTGTTTAAAGGGCCAGCACCAGTCACATAAAGAGTCCATAAGCCCCAATATGCCCACCGACAGTCTTAAAGGGCCATACACACCAAATAAAAGTGCATACATTTTCACAATCTCCCAGGGGCCATAGTCATGCGGGAGGAGGCTGGCAAAGAGGCTTCTCCACAACCCAGGGAAACAGGGCAATTTGCCATTTAAAGGGCCCGTTACAAATAGCAGTTTGTAACAAGGTGTCAATCCATATCTGCCAAGTGACCCGATGTAGGGGGAACAGTCCCTATTCTGCTCTGTGTCAGTGTGTATCAGGGATCCTTAGGACAGGTGTCAATCCATATCTGCCAAGTGACCCTATGTAGGGGGACCAGTCTCTATTCTGCTCTGTGTCCGTGTGCATCAGGGGCTCTGAGGACAGGTGTCAATCCATATGTCAAGGTGTCAATATGTCATATGTCAGGTGTCAATCCATATTGATTGTGATTTAGGAATGTTAGGTGATTTCTGCCCTTTATGGATTAAAACCAGACTCTGTATCAACTGTGTAATTTTCCATGGGAGTTTTGCCATGGATCCCCCTCCGGCATGCCACAGTCCAGGTGTTAGTCCCCTTGAAACAACTTTTCCATCCCTATTGTGGCCAGAAAGAGTCCCTGTGTGTTTTAAAATTCGCCTCCCCATTGAAGTCAATGGCGTTTCGGGCGGTTCGCCGGTTCGCGAACATTTGCGGAAGTTCGCGTTCGCCGTTCGCGAACCGAAAATTTCGGGTTCGCGACATCACTAGTGGCAAGGTGACTTGTTGCATTTTGTGCCAGATACTGCGCTGCATAAATATTTGTTTGTGTAGCTATCTGCCCTAAAAAATCATCCCCAAGGAACAGCTCCATAAAATCCTGGGAGTTATAGCTGGTCACGTCTCCCTGAATACCAGGAGTCGCAGTGAACAGAGGGATGTCGGGGACAAAATTGTTAGGGGGCACCCAGATATCAGTGCCAGGAGCAGTGCCAGGGGTATCGTCACTTTCTTCATCAGTGTCTGGCACATAGTCACCCTCTGCACTCTCTGAGGCAGTGTCGGTTGCCTCTGAGTCGGCTGCTAATATATTATATGCCTCCTCGGCACTAAACTTTATAAGCATGGTGAAAGCTTAAAATTAACTTTAACTAAATAACGTATTTTTTTGTTTTGTTTTTTTAACTTTTTTTATACTTTTTTTTGTTTTCTGAATTTTTTTAATACTTTTTTTAATTTTTTTAAAACTCTTAAAAACTTTCTAAAACTTCTAAAAACTTTTTTAAAAATGAACCCCTGTGGGTAAAAACAGGAATCAGATCACCGTGCTTACACCTAGCGAAGCAGAAATGCTTTGACTTAAAATAAACTACTTTTTTTTCTCTTTTTTTCCTTTTTTCACTTTTTTTTATACTTTTATAAACTTTTAATAACTTTTATAAACTTTTAATAACTTTCTAAAACTTTTCAGCTTCCTAGCTACACTAATGCTAGATTCCCCAATTCCCCCTAGCTTCAATCCACCCCAGCTAACTAATTAACTGAAAATAAAAGTAAAAAAAAAAAAAATTAAATATATTTAACCCCTGAGGGTTAAAAAGAAAATAAAGTTAACCCCTGAGGGTTAAAAAAACCCTCTGATCTCAGTAAAGTACTGTGATCAGTATTGTGATCTCTGCTGCCAGTGATCAAAGGGTTAACTTTAGTAATTGACGGAAATTTTCCGTCAAGCGTCCTTAAGGGTAGGTCTGCCTTGACGGAAAATTTCCGTCCAGCGTCGTTAAGGGGTTAATATATATAATTATATATATATATATATTAATATCAAATTACACGTAGACTGATACTGATTAAATATATATATAATTATTGTTATAGATATATTTATATATAATATAAAAAAAATGTAAATACGTTAAAAAATAAAATTAAAAAAATAATTAAAAATAAATAGTTTAAAAATATATAGATGTGTGTTATTTCGTTCTAACTGTATTGTGAAATTAATAAATATATATATATATATATATCAAAATACACGTAGAACTAAATAATATATATATCTATATACATAAATATATACGTATATATCACTATATATATACCTATATATAAATAAAAATATTTTTAAAAAATTATATAGATATATACATATATATATACACATACGTATATATATATACATATATTAATTCTACATATATATTTATGTAATATTTTTACATAATTAGGTTTCTTAATTAATTACAGTTAGCAGGACCTGCCTGACAACCCATGCCGAAAGTAAAGGGAATTTAATTTGCTAGCACTATATTTAACCCTATTACTTTCCAAGACACCATAAAACCTGTACACGGGGGGTACTGTTCTACTCAGGAGACTTCGCTGAACACAAATATTAGTGTTTAAAAACAGTAAAATGTATTACAACGATGATATCGCCAGTAAAAGTGAGGTTTTTTGCATTTTTCACACACAAACTGCATTACACGGACAATATTATTGCTGTGATACTTTTTACTGTTTTGAAACACAAATACTTGTGTTCAGCGAAGTCTCCTGAGTACAAGAGTACCCCTCATGTACAGGTTTTATGGTGTTTTCAAAAGTTACAGCGTCAAATATAAGGCTTGCATTTCATTTTTTTCACATTAAAATTCGCCAGATTGGTTACGTTGCCTTTGAGACCCTATGGTAGCCCAAGAATGAAAAATTATTTCTTTTAAATTATTTATTAGAGACAACCTACAGAGCTGGTAGTCAGGTAGCAGTTCGTGCCTTCTTTTAGTAGCCACTTAGTCACAAACACTGGCCAAAATTGGCGTTTTTTGCATTTTTCACACACAAACAAATACTAACGCTAACTTTTGCCAGTGTTTGTGACCAAATGGCTACTAAAAAAGACTGGACATACCCCATTTGCAATACCTTGGGTTGTCTACTATTGCAAATGGTATGCCATTATGAGTGTAAATTTCATTCCCGGGCTACTATACAGTCTCAAAGGCAACGTAACCAATCTGGCGAATTTCAATTTCAAATGTAACATGCTATATTTGACCCTGTAACTTTCCAAAACGCCATAAAACCTGTACATAGGGGGTACTGTCTTACACGTGAGACTTTACTGAATACAAATATGTGTATTTTATTGCAGTAAAAGCAAGCAGTATTATGACATTGACCGTTAAAATGTCATGTAGAACTAAAAAAATAAAAAAAATCGTATTTTATCCCATTTTTTTCATATTAAATTATGTTTCATAGCTAAATATTTGATATTAAATGAAAGCCCTGTTTCCCCTGAATAAAATGATATATAATAAGGGTGGATGCATTTACTATGAAAGAGGTGAATTACGGTTGGACAGACATGAAGCGCAAATGCCAGGTTTTGTTTACATTTTGTTTTGTTCACAACGTGTACATTTGGCTCCGTCCTTAACCCCTTAAGACCGGAGGGCGTACTATTACGCCCTATTCTAAGTGGCTCTAAACGCCGCCGGGCGTCATAGTACGCCCTCAGGTCTTTCGGTACTTACCCGGTCGCCGGCGATCACACGCCGGCGATCGCGGTGGGGGGGACTCCCAGGGAGCCCCCCGCGGCACGTCCGTCCTCCTCGAAGCCCCCCGGCCGTGTGAGAGTGGGGTCCTTGCGAGGACCCCACAATCACATGGCCGGGGGTATCTGGCTGCAGCATTGCCAGCAGGGGGACTGCCTGTAATGACAGGTGGTCCCCCTGCTGGCTGAAAATAAAAATAAAATAAATAAAAAGTGTAAAAAAAATAATAAGGGGTTAAATATGAATACTCACTTTAGTATATAGTCTGGATATGTATATATTTTTTTTTTACTGGTCCTCGATTTCCCACCTTTATTGGTCACTTCTCACTTTATCTGTGACTGAAATCGACATTTAGCAGCTGTCCCCTCTCCCCCCAATTAAATGGGCACTCCAGGCACAAAAACAACAGGTAGGTTTCTTTCCAAACCAGTTTAGTGAATGGGGAGTTACAAATTGCCTGAGAACGTCAGCTGACCACCAATCAGCAGCGCCCCTGCAAGGAGGCACTCTGCGCTTCTTGTAAGGGAAAATTAAAGGAACATTATAGTCACCTAAATTACTTTAGCTAAATAAAGCAGTTTTAGTGTATAGATCATTCCCCTGCAATTTCACTGCTCAATTCACTGTCATTTAGGAGTTAAATCACTTTGTTTCTGTTTATGCAGCCCTAGCCACACCTCCCCTGGCTATGATTGACAGAGCCTGCATGAAAAAAACAACTGGTTTCACTTTCAAACAGATGTCATTTACCTTAAATAATTGTATCTCAATCTCTAAATTGAACTTTAATCACATACAGGAGGCTCTTGCAGGGTCTAGCAAGCTATTAACATAGCAGGGGATAAGAAAATCTTAATTAAACAGAACTTGCAATAAAGAAAGCCTAAATAGGGCTCTCTTTACAGGAAGTGTTTATGGAAGGCTGTGCAAGTCACATGCAGGGAGGTGTGACTAGGGTTCATAAACAAAGGGATTTAACTCCTAAATGGCAGAGGATTGAGCAGTGAGGCTGCAGGGGCATGTTCTATACACCAAAACTGCTTCATTAAGCTAAAGTTGTTCAGGTAACTATAGTGTCCCTTTAAGAAAACAGATCCGGCCTGGGGGAAAGATGAAATCGCAGCTGGAGGCAACTTAGGAGTTAACCCGTTCGAGACTGGTTTAACTCCTTTAGGTAAGAGTGCACCCGGGGTTACTGCCACCATAACAACTTCATTGTACCTGAAGTGTCCCTTTAATAATTTTTCCCCACCTTTTAATTAGACATAACTCTTGCCCTTTACACCCCCCTTCAATACATCCACTCCCTTTTTCTGAGCACATGGCTGGATCTCTGGCTTGTTTGTGGCTATTGTAATAGGGAACGGCCAGGCTGATTAGCTGTGGGCGGAGTCACGGAAATTGCCGAGGAAGGCTGGGCGTCATCTTTCTTAAAGCATTCAAGGATAGCGTTGGGTGATGTGGGCGGAGTCACGGAAATTGCCGAGGATGCCCGGCCGGCATTCACTCTTCACTGTATTTGCATGCAACATTGGGGAATGTTGGGCTTGTCCATATTGTGTCATATTATCATTATTAACATGAAAGCTGCTGTGATGTTGCCCAAGCCATGCTCTGCCTCCATTATGATAGCACATGAACCAGCGATACAAAAATCGCTGCGGAACCCGCACACTAAGAGTTAAAGCTACCACAGCTTACAATGCCCGCCCCTGTCTCTGATTGGTGCACTGTCTGCCTGACTATCCTGTGATTGGGGCACAGTCTGCCTGTCCATCCTCTGATTGGTGTACTGTCTGCCTCCATGCTCTGATTGGTGCACAGTCTGCCTGTCCATCATTTGATTGGTGCATAGTCTGCCTGTCCATCCTTTGATTGGTGCACTGTCTGCCTATCCATTCTCTGATTGGTGCACTGTCTGCCTATCCATCCTCTGATTGGTGCACTGTCTGCTGATTGACGTAACACCTCGTGCACGCCACACCCAGTTCCCCTCAGTCCATGGAAGCAGCTGACAGGCACAGTGACAGTGAGGGAGAAAGTATCTACTCTGCTACCTAGGAAACCAATTACTGTCTGTCCAACACACAGTGTCTCTCTCCTCCTCGCAGCGTTCCTGTATCTTATTCCCTCACATTGTGACCCAATCTGTCTCTCTATTCCTCACACTGACTGTCTCTCACAATGTATGACTGTCTCTCTATTCCTCACACTGTCTCTCACAATGTATGACTGTCTCTCTATTCCTCACACTGACTGTCTCTCACAATGTATGACTGTCTCTCTATTCCTCACACTGTCTCTCACAATGTATGTCTGTCTCTCTATTCCTCACACTGACTGTCTCTCACAATGTATGACTGTCTCTCTATTCCTCACACTGTCTCTCACAATGTATGACTGTCTCTCTATTCCTCACACTGACTGTCTCTCACAATGTATGACTGTCTCTCTATTCCTCACACTGTCTCTCACAATGTATGTCTGTCTCTCTATTCCTCACACTGACTGTCTCTCACAATGTATGACTGTCTCTCTATTCCTCACACTGTCTCTCACAATGTATGACTGTCTCTCTATTCCTCACACTGACTGTCTCTCACACTGGATGACTGTCTCTCTATTCCTCACACTGTCTCTCACAATGTATGACTGTCTCTCTATTCCTCACACTGACTGTCTCGCACACTATGACTGTCTCTCTATTCCTCACACTGACTGTCTCGCACACTATGACTGTCTCTCTATTCCTCACACTGACTGTCTCGCACACAGTACGACTGTCTCTCTATTCCTCACACTGACTGTCTCTCACAATGTATGACTGTCTCTCTATTCCTCACACTGACTGTCTCTCACAATGTATGACTGTCTCTCTATTCCTCACACTGACTGTCTCGCACACTATGACTGTCTCTCTATTCCTCACACTGACTGTCTCGCACACAGTAAGACTGTCTCTCTATTCCTCACACTGACTGTCTTGCACACTATGACTGTCTCTCTATTCCTCACACTGACTGTCTTGCACACTATGACTGTCTCTCTATTCCTCACACTGACTGTCTCGCACACAGTAAGACTGTCTCTCTATTCCTCACACTGACTGTCTCTCACAATGTATGGCTGTCTCTCTATTCCTCACACTGTCTCTCACAATGTATGACTGTCTATTCCTCACACTGACTGTCTCTTACACAGTATGACTGTCTCTCTATTTCTCACATTGACAGTCTCTCACAATGTATGACTGTCTCTCTATTCTTCACACTGTCTCTCACACAGTATCCCTGTCTCACTATTCCTCACACTGACTGTCTCTCTATTCCTCACACTGTCTGTCTCTCACAATGTATGACTGTCTCTCTATTCCTCACACTGACTGTCTCTCTATTCCTCACACTGACTGTCTCTCACACAGTATGACTGTCTCTCTATTTCTCACACTGACTGTCTCTTACACAGTATGACTGTCTCTCTATTCCTCACACTGACTGTCTCTCACACAGTATGACTGTCTCTCTATTCCTGACACTGACTGTCTCTCTATTTCTCACACTGTGACTGTCTGTCTCTCTCTCTACTTTCAGTATCTGTCTCTTATCTTATTTCCTCACACTGACAGTTTCCCTTTCAGTATTTCCATCTTTCTATCACACTGTGACTGTCTCACTGTCTTCCTTTCAGTGTCTCTTATTCTCTCACACTTTGACAGGTTTCGATATCACACTGTATCAATGTCTTTCTATCCCTCACACTATTATTATTATTATTATTATTAATAAAGTGCCAACAAATTCCACATCGCTGTACAATAGGTGGACTAGCAGAAATGTATTTGTAAGAAGACGAGTTGGACGCGCACGAACAGAGGGTGTAGTGGTCCCTGCTAATATAAGCTTCCATTCTAGATATGGCACAGTCCGTGTGTCCCTCCCAGTGTTTCTTAGGTTAGTCTCCCTTACAGTATTGCTCTGTTAGATTCTGCATGCCCTGGGATTTAAACAGTGGTTCCAATTCCAGCGGTGATCAGGAAATATATCCCAAGATGTTGCTGAAATACAGCACATTAGACACTTTGCTATCCTTCCTGCTGGTAAAGCAATATGAGAGTCGTAGTCCTGTAACAGCTGGAGAGCTACCTATTCCCTCTGGAAGTCTGTATAGTGTAGTGGGCAGATCAGGGGGTGTGTATAGTGGGCTGAGTTATATTTCCCATTCTGTTTCTCCAGCTATCCCCATGGTAGACTGTATAGTGGAGTGGGCAGATCAATGGGTGGAGTTATTTCTCAGTGTTCTGGGTTGAGTGTTTTTTTTTTTTTTTTTTCGTCAGTCCATGCCTCTAGCAGCCTGTATATTGTATAGTGATGAGTAGGCTGAACAGTGGGTGGAGACCTAAAGATTGCTGAAAGCCAGGGGATGCATTATCAGACAGGGTGCAGATTTACACACACTGTGAGCTTCCACGCTCTGCCTGCAGCAGCACAAGCCCCGCTTCCTCAGCCCGGAGCCCTTTCTACACTGCTCCCCTGAATGACGGGCGGACGTTTCGACTTCGATGATGGCGGCACCTATTGTGGCGGCTGGGAGGATGGCAAAGCCCATGGGCACGGCATATGCACGGGCCCCAAGGGCCAAGGGGAGTACTCTGGTTCTTGGTCCCATGGCTTCGAAGTGGTTGGCGTCTACACCTGGCCGAGTGGCAACCTGTACCAAGGCTACTGGGCGCAGGGCAAGAGGCATGGGCTGGGCGTGGAGACCAAGGGCAGGTGGATGTACAGGGGGGAATGGTCTCATGGCTTCAAGGGGCGCTACGGGATCCGGCAGAGTCTCACCACTCAGGCCAGGTATGAGGGCACCTGGAGCAATGGACTGCAGGACGGCTATGGTATCGAGACTTATGGAGATGGAGGTGAGTAAGCCCTCGGAAGTGGTCCAGCACCTATCCTGGGGTGATTAATGCCCTGGGTGGAGTTTAACCCCTTAATGACTGATGATGGTCTATGTCGTCATAACAATCTGTTCTTTAAAGATCATATTTCAAAAATGTATTTACACACTCAATGAGCGGCTGCATAGAGCAGACGAAGCTTAAGAAAAAGAAGATATTCCATGCTGACAATGTATTTAGAGACCAGATTGGGATGACAGCAAATTTTAACACGTGGTTAATGTAAAAACAATATATGTATGTATTTACAATCTGTGGGCTACTTCCCACATGAAGATATTAACCCCATAGATAATGTATAACGCGTGGATCCTGGCCACCTTCATCAATCTGTTTACTGCTTTCATTCTTGCTTTGGGCTCTAAATCATTCATGGTGTAATTAAGAAGTTTGCATAAACAGTGTTTGGACAGTTAAAGCAGAAAGCACTGCTCCCAAAAGGCTGACACCTGCCCTGTCGAATTGGAAAGGTCTTGATGAAAGTCAAGTCCAGAGGTCCTCAAATTAAACATGCTGGCTCCTAACATTTCTTTCGTTACTTGCACAGAACTCTGTTGAATATGCCTGTTCCTCATTAAGATTCAGGGATACAAAAATGCTTGCTTCCTACATTTGCTTATTATCATAAACAGAACTCTGTTAGTGTTTGTTCACTAAGCTCCAAATTGTGCAAAATTATGATAACATATCCAATCTGCGATTGTAGGTGGGCTGGGATATTTTTATTTTTACAAATCCGCTATTGTTGTATTCAGTTTACTACAATTTGGTGAATACACCACTATTAATTATGCCTGTTTGCCTAGCTCCTTAGTAAGATTCAGGTATCCTAAAACTACAGTCTCTTAACATTTTTAGTGTATTATATAAAACTCTGCACATGCTAACCTAGCAACCCGATAACTCATGTTGGCTCAAAGATAAGGTTATCTGGCTTGAACATTTTTACAAATCATCTCCAACTGTAATTGTGATATTTAACGAGAAATTGAATACTTGTAAAGCTCATGTTAAGTAAGGTACACTTATTTAAAACCGTGTGTTCATATATTTTATATGAACTAAGAGGTTACAAATAGATTCCTTGCGTATGCCATTTTCTCAACACCATCATGTGTTACTTATTAGCAAATCTATACTTTTTACTCTAAAATAATGAATTGCTGTGTCACTGAAGGGCCAGTGTTAATACATTATTTAACAGACACATTTGGGATATTTTGATTGGAAGAGGTTTAATTGCTAAAGGTCCTCGTCACCAAAGTGATAGTATCACTTCTTTTTTTTTTTTCTTAAACAAAACTGGGTTTATTTGAGACTGCACATTTCCTCTGGATTATATTTACTTTAAGACTGGTTTAAACAAAAGGATGTGTCACTACTGGTTTTCCCCCTTCCCCTTGTTTGGACATGTGTTTTCCTTCCCTCCATTAGAATACTTATCTCATTTGCTGTTAGTCCCATACTTGTGAATGGTATTGCAGTTCTCCATTATAAGCAAGCATACTCCTGAGTGTTTTTGTAACAGGTGCAGATAAATATCATGTTTCTGTAAACCAAGTGCAGGAGAATTCTTTATTTATAATTTTACACAGCATTTAATGTTACTGGGAAGTCAAAGCACAAGAGCATGTTTTAATTTGCAAAGCACTTGGTTGGAAAACCAATACAGTTTATTGGAAATAAGACATTAGTTATCAGCTTACGGGCATGGCCCTCTCTACCTCTTGTATTTGTCTGTGTACCGGTATATTGTACGTTCTCCACCAACTGTACAGCTCTGCGGAATCTGTTGGCGCTTTATATATACCAGTAATAAATAAAATAAATGCAATACGCTTAGCAGTCAAGTCCTGATATTAAAAATGGACTTTAATGTTTTAGGGGTATTTTTTTTTGTTTGCTTTGTACTAAATGTTGTACTCTTTAGTAATTTTTCTCAAAGATATGTTCAATAGTTGTCTGTCTGTCTGTCTTGCAGAGACCAGATAGCATTATTTTCTTTATTCTAAGTGAATAACAATTTTTTGATCAGGAGCCATATGTCTCTAATGTATTTGGTAAAATCACTGTGACAAAAACAGTTAATTTCTCCCCAAAAATGAGGTACAAAGCATTTGAATGCCTGTAGTTAAAGACTCAGGACTAAAGCTAGATAAGACCTTCACATTAACGATTTGCGTATAATTTGGAGAAGAATAACACTGTGAAGTATGTTCACTAGACTCTTTATTCACTAAAATGTTTAAGCCAAAATAGCTGAGTTAGAGAATTATTCCAATTTGGTAATCAACATCATCAACTTTACAAATCCCTGTGCCAATTATCTTTTTTCCTGGTTTAGACATTGTCTGCCTTGCCTATAACACTTAACACATAGAGTGCCATTGATTTGAAAATAATGTTTTGCTCTTATTACTCTATTTTGTGTTAACCAATTGATTACAAAGAAAAAAAATACAAACTAAGATCGGCCATTAAAAATCTAAGGGAATACAGTATATACTCGAGTATAAGTCTAGTTTTTCAGCACATTTTTTATGCTTAAAAACCCCCACTCGACTTATACTCGAGTCACTGTCTGTATTATGGCAACTTAGAGAGCCGCGGCCGTCAGAGCCGTGGCAACGATCCTCGCGGCAACCAGACCGCGAGACTTACAGTGGAGCTGACCGGAACGGAGGAGAAGGGAGCTGACAGGAGCTGCAGGAAAGGTAAGTAAATGCTTCCTGCCGGCCCCCCCACTTCACAGCCCATGCCACTGGACCACCAGGGATTAAGATAGCCCCCCTCCCTGACCAGTTAACAAGCAGGGAGGGGGGGACAAAAAAAAATTAAAATAATAAAAAAAATTAAAATAAAAAAATAAATTTAAATAAAAATTCCCTCCCCCCACCCAGTTCACACACACTACACAAACACACACTCTGCATTATATACACACTCTGCATTATATACACAGAGTGTGTGTATATAATGCAGAGTGTGTGTTTGTGTAGTGTGTGTGTGTGTGTGTATATAATGCAGAGTGTGTGTTTGTATAAGTGTGTGTGTATATAATGCAGAGTGTGTGTTTGTATGAGTGTGTGTGTGTATAATTATAAAAAATCACAGAATTTCACCCTCGACTTATCCACGAGGCATAGCATATTTGACAATTGTTGGTCACAAAACTGCACTCGACTTATACATGAGATCGACTTATACACGAGTATATACGGTAGTTTTTCTATCAAATGTTTGTGAGAGATCTAGCCATTCTTATTATTATGGTAATCACCTACCAATGCCAGACCAAAAACGTTATCTTCTTTTCATTTGTTTACACCAGGGCTGCCCAAAAGGTATGTCCCCAGATGTTATGAAACTGTAACTCCCATGATGCTTTGCATACCTTTTTAGATTGACAAAGCATAGTGGAAGCTGTAGTTTAAAAACATCTGAGTACCCCTGGTCTACACAGTCAGAGTAGCTTAAAGGGAAACTGTCATTTCTCAGAATTTGTAATATTCTGTTTTGCTTATCACTATGTGTAACAAATATGTATTTGTAGGGTGTGAAAATAAAATTAATTCACACATTTTTATCTTGTAAATGGATGCCTACATCTTAGATCGGTGATAATCATTGTTATAAGCTGTGTTAGTTGTACCTGGCAGTCAGCATAGAGCATACGAAAATATGCAAAATTAAAGGGATACTGTAGTGCCAGGAATACAAACCTGTATTCCTGGCACTATCACTCCCCCACCCACCCAGTTAAAGGGTTTAAAACCCTTTGTTTACTTACCATACCCCAGCGCAGATGTCCCTCAGCGCTGGGTCAATACTCTGCCCCCACCCCCGTCCCACAATGAGCAGTGGCAAATGCTGCACGCAGGGAAAGCACTGACACTGCACCCAGACCACCTCAATGGTGCGTACAGTGTCCCTTTAAGTAATGGGGAGATTCATCAAAGTGTCACAGAAAGTTTTGCCTTTTTATGCACAATTTATTACAGGGATCCCTTCCCCTCAAGGGTTAAATAAACATTGTAACAGTTACCCAATTCCAGCACCAATCTCCACTGATATCACCTGATAGGGGGCTAATGCGCATGCGCCGTGAGCGCATTTGGCCCTCCCTTGCTTCAGTGCTTTCCTATGGGGATTTAACTGATGCTGGATGTCTTCCTGCAGAGTGTGAGGACGTCCAGTATCAGTTAGTCCAGTGGTAGTCAACCTGGTCCCTACCTACCTTTTATCTCCCCTGAAGGGCCAGCCAGCCTTGCTGTAAGCCCTCTTGGGCTGATGAGATCTCCCCTCACCCATATACAGCACCCAACACACACTGTCCCCTTACACATACTGCACCTCTCACACACACTACACCCTTCACACACACAGCACCTTACAGACACATAGAAAAAAAAAGTAGAATAGAAAAAAAAAGTTAAAAATATATTAATTTAAGTACATATTTAAAAAAAACTTCTTTAAAAAAACCACACTTGCGCAGTAAAATTAGTTACTGCGGCATTGGTGGGCGGTAAGGAAATGTTACCATCAACAAAGATACAAAAGTGGGCGGTAGGTATTAGAAGGTTGACTACCCCTGAGTTAGTCGCAAAGCAAGCACGAAGTGCCTCTAGTTGCTGTCTGATTGTCTGTCTGATCATTTCTCAAAAACTGCAATGATTTACATTGCAGGATTAAGTGGGACTGGGACACTGCACCCAGGGCACTTCAATGAGCTGAAGTGGTCTGGGAGCCTATATAGTGTCCCTTATAAATTTGTTGCTTCCTTTGTGCCTTAGCGGTTGTTTTTCCATACACACCGTTTTTGTTTGGCTACATAAAAAAAGCAATGGAAGAGATTAATTATGTGTTTTTATTAATTTTATTATGTATTACATAATCGTACAATGCTGCACAAATTATATCCTGTTTCACGTGTCTTGTGCTTAAGATCAGTGCTTTCAAAAGAAAACTTTAGTATTAGGAATACATTTTTGTATTCCTAACACTAAATGGTCCTTCTGCCGCCACCATGGCATTATATAGGGTTTAAACACTTATCTGATTCCATCGCCGGTGTACCTCGGTGCTGGTTTGGGCTCCTCCTCCACAGACTGCAGCTGATCGGGGTAACCTTGCGCATGCATTAGGCCTTCCCCATAGGAAACAATGCTTTCCAATGGGGCATTTGAAGATGCTGTACGTCATCATGCACAGTGTGAGGACATCCAGCGCAATTTTACGAAGTTAAACTCCATGAAACTGCAGAAAGCATCTTTCTGGTAGACAGCCACTAGAAGCAGTCTCAAATCTGCAATGTAAACATTAGTTTCCCTAAAACTACAATGTTTGCAGCTGCAGGGCTAAGGGGACAGGGACACTTGGTGTCCCTTTTAATGCATTTTGATTAGTTTAGTCTCCATTATAATTAGCTTAATCAGTCACAAGCTTACATTTTTAGTATTCTGAGTGTTCTATTTTCCATTTCTCCAAATGATTTTCTATTTATATATTAGCTGCTTTTTCCCCAGCATTACAGAAATTTAGATCTTTTATACAAGGATCTCATGACCCCTTGACTTTGTTAGGATGTATATTTTGTTTTTTCAACTCAATTATGAATTAAGGTCTTCTTTTAGTATTGAGATATTTACTGTGTGTGTGTATGTATGAATATATATTCAAACTCTTCAATCATCTCTGTAACTCTCTCCTCTCGTGGTTTTCCTCTTATCTCTCCCAACGCTCATTCAGTGTCTCCTATTCTAATGACACCTCCTCATCTTGTCTTGGTTGGAGTCCCCCAAGTCTCTATCCTTGGTCCCTTTCTATTTTCTCTTTATACTGCCTCTCTTGGCAAACTTATTACCTCTTTTGGATTCCACTACCACCTGTACGCTGATGACACTCAGATATATCTCTCCTCCCTGGACCTCTCCCCTGCAGTCCTGCAATGTGTCACTGCTTGCCTTTCTTCCATCTCTGACTAGATGTCATCCCGCTTTCTGAAACTCAATCTCTCTAAAACTGAGCTCCTTGTCTTTCCTCCTCCTTATACTGACCCTCCTCTTTCGCTCTATCTTCAAGTTAGTGCTATCCACATAAGTCCATCCTTGCAAGCGTGCTGTCTTGGCGTCATACTTGACTCTGGCCTTACCTTTGAGCCTCACATTCAGTATGTTGCCAAATCCTCTAAATTCCATCTTAAAAACAAAGCCCGCATCCGCCCCTTTCTTACGCAAGATGCTACCAAGGAGCTCTAGTAATTTCCCGCATGGATTATTGTAACCTTCTCCTAATTGGTCTTCCCAAAAGCCGTATTGCCCTGCTACAGTCTGTAATGAATGCTGCCGCCAGACTGATGGTCGTCTCACACCTCACCCCTCTGTCAGTCCTTACATTGGCTTCCTGTATCCTATAGGAGTCAATTCAAAGTGCTAACCCCTATCTATAAAGCACTGAACAATTCTAGCCCCTCTTATATCTCATCACAGATCCATAGGCATGCCCCTTCTCGGTCTCCCCGCTTTGCCTGTGACTATCTCCTGTCTGCTGCTTGCCCCCGTATGGACAACTAGCACTTGCAGGACTTCTCGCGGGCGGCTCCCTTCCTATGGAATAGCCTACCTACCGCCATCAGACTCTCCCCTGCTCTTCAATCATTTAAGAAGTGCCCTAAGACCCATCTCTTTAGGAAAGCTTATGGCCTCCCAGAGTAACCTCTACCTTACATACCTGTCTCTTGCTCTCTCCTAAATGGCAGCACTCTACTCTCTCCTCCAGCTCTGCTTCACTCCCACCTTATTTGATTGCTATTTCCTGTCCTAATGTGTTTTATACCCCACCTCCTATAGACTGTAAGCTCGTTTGAGCAGGGCCTTCTTCAACCTATCGTTCCTGTAAGGTTTTTTGTAATTGTCCTATTTATAGTTAAATCCCCCCTCTCATAATATTGTAAAGCGCTATGGAATCTGTTTGGCGCTATATAAATGGCGATAATAATAATACATATATATAAAACCACTTTTTAAGGCATGGACTCTGTAGCTGCACTGCACATACTGAGCAGCTGTAGTCTGTGTAACTTGTATAACTTTTACACAAGAACCAACTGTACCCTTGGTATTTATAGGTCACCCAACACCTCAGAATTGGAGGGTGTTGTGTCGTCTATTTATTCCTCCCTCCACTTTACTTTTCTTTCTGCAAGGCAGGCTTCAAGAAACATTTCGGACAGCTGCTTATCTGATGACTCAATCATTGTTTGTATATGACTGATACAATTTCAAGAGACCCTTGCATTCAATTCAGTATGGCATCAGGGAAAAGGTGCATTCACACTGTAAAATATCCTGAACTGTAGATCTAAATTTACTGCCAGATTAAATACTTAGATTTTGAGAATTTTGTTTACTTATTCGGTGCAAAATGCTACATCTAAAATTTGAATTTTCAGTGCTTTTGCAACAAATCTGTAAATAAATGATGTCATAAAATTAAAGCAAATGAATATTAATTTATGTATTTTGGACCACTGGGAAGAAGTATTATATGCTGCACCAGTTTGATAAGAAATTAAATAAAGTCCCGGGAAAAAAAATTTAAACAGTAATTCAGTACTATTGACAGTGCTAGGCATTGGTCGGCTTTTTATAAATTCTTTATCCCAACATTTACTAATGTGGAAATGTTAGATTTTGCACCTGTTCAGATTAGGATCCTAGTACACAGGGCTGCCATCAGAAATTTAGCCCCTTACACAGTTTAAGGCCTGGGCCCACACAGTCAACTCCCGAGTCAATCCACAAGAGTCCGTCCATAAGGATGCACTGCATTTGTGTGTGTATGGTGGATGCAGAGTATTTTTGGGTGTAGTTGATGCAGTGTTTTAGTGTAGTGAATATAGTGTGTGTGTGTGTAGTGGATGCAGTTTGTGTAAATTTGTGAGGTAAGAAGTATAGGGACTATATTCTGTGGGGAGTGAGCAGTTTTAGTATTTTTTTTTTTTAATCTAATTTTTTTTTTTTTCAATCTTTCATTTTTAATTGGCAAAGTGAGACATACAGTGGGCCCATCATACAATAAGATTTCACAAATCACATTGCACAATTAAATTATACAAATAGTAGAGTAAAAGGTCAAGTGATGTATAAGAACGTAACAGAAATTAAAAATTGAAAGCCTTACAATATATTCTCATAACACAATGACATGTAATAAATGTATGTGTTCCATATTCTACATATGTTCCTGAATCGTTCAGCAACACATAGGTTTCAAACTTTTTATTTTCTCTAGGTGGGTAATAAATAATTCTACTGAAGTTCATTTTGTTAACTAAAGCCTCTTGTAACTGAGGTGATCTTAATAGATGTACTTGAATGAATTTGTAATTGTCTTTTGGATGCAAGTGATATTGAGAAGACAAGTGTTGAAATGTTGTCATTCTCCTGATTCCTCTTTCAGCCTAGAGACAAACATCTGTATTTACTATCTGTCACGATTACTATATAACCCAACATGCAGAACTATGTAATACACAATAAACAAGGATAATGAATGGTGGACTTAACGTAAATAAAGAATGGTCAAAATACTAGCCGAGGTCAGGGACTAGAAAGAGATACGAGGAAACAAGCCAAAAGTCAAGGATACGAGAAAGTCAAAGTCAAATACCAAAAAGAACTCGAATAGGAACGCACTCTCTGTTAACCAACTAGTGGAAACCACGACAGGGCACTGACCACATGCTATTTTGAGTTTAAATAATCCTCCTAAGGCTATGATTAGTTGTACATAGCCTTTGACCCCCAAAAGGTGCGTGCGTGTCGTTTGCGTGACGTCACACACACATTGACACCATCTTTGTTGACGGAGGCGGGGCTATATTGTTTTGTGGGACCGTTGTGGCCAACGTTCATTAGAACGCAGCACCGGTCAGGGATCGCTGCATGAGGGTGCTGAATGGCAAGCTGACTTGCCTTAGGTAAGTGGGTTTTTGTTTTTTGTTTTTTTTTTAAACAATGTGACCACAGCGATCGGATGGGACCTCACTCTATGGAGGTGAGGGGGACGTGACACTATCCAGTTGTGCAATGTTTGTATAGGGATTACTTTGGATACTTTATCCATAACTGAAATGTGTTTTGCTAGCTTTTGCCAGAGTTGTAAAGAGTGCCTTGTTGTTTGATACAGAGTGATTGGGAAATTTGTGTGGGGCAGCTGTGGCGTCCTCCATATCTATCCATGGAACCTTAGTTTGACAGCCAGTAGAAGCAGTCTTAATTGACAGCCACTGGTAATTATTGCAATTTCTCAGAAGAATTGCAGGGCTAATTGGACAGGGACACTGCACCAAGACCACTTCAATGAGCTGAAGTGGTGTGGGTGTCTATAGTGTTCCTTTAAACATTAGATGTCTCTTTACAGGAAGTGTTTAGGAAGGATGTGCAAGTCATATGCAGGGGGGTGTGACTAAGCTGTATAAACAATGCAATGTAACTCCTAAATGGCAGAGAATTGAGCAATGAGACTGCAGGGGCAGGATCGGTACACCAAAATTGCTCCACTAAGCTAAAGCGGTTTTGGTGCCTATAGTGTCCTTATAAAAGTATACTTTAAATAGCAAAACAACTTTAGCTTAAAGGGACACTATATTCAAAAGAACAACTACAGCTTACTGTAGTTATTCTGTTGCGTATAGTCAGTCCCTGCAGGCATTTTCATTTAAACACTGCCTGCTTAGAGAATTACGTTGCCGTCTAGGGATACCTCCACTCAGACAGCCACTAGAGGTGCTTCCTGGGTCAGCGGTGCACAATATTCAGCACTGATATTTAGTGTCTCCTTTCTGAACATTCCTGATAGAGATGCATTGAATCAATGCATTTCTATGAGGGGGATCATCAGAATTGACAATCTCTGCCATTTCAAGCTTTTTGTGTTCCTGCCACTATAGTATCCCTTTAGAGATTTAGCATGTGACATCAGAATCTAGTTGAGACAAGGCAAATAAAGAGGAGGAAAAGCAACATTGCTCCATTTCTCATGTTCTATGTTTGCTTTCTCTGTGCTTATTGCCTGGTGCAAAGTACAAAGCTTATTACTATGATTTTCAGGGAGATAAGATGAAGGTGCCCATTTGCTGGATAAAGAGATGTGCATTTCTACATTTTATTTTTAACACTACTAAAATACATATTTGTTAAATATGACACCAAATACAGTACAAGAAAAAGCACACCAGAAAGCAAACATGCTTTAATATCACCATATATGAAATGTATTTGGTTTAATGTGTTTGGGATTAAACATAAGAATGGCCAGATTCACATCATGTTTTCCTGGAAGCATCTCATGTCTTAATATAATATGGAACACATAAGTGATGCCTGGTAGAATGTATAATTCATATCCTGCAGCTCTTTTCATCATTTCCATGTAACTTCTCTTTTCATATTTACTTGGATACTATTGGCTAATGGAAGTGTCATAGCAAGTTTAGGAATTTCTGGAGAATTTTTAAGATAACGTCTTCTATGATTTTTGTTATGCTAAATGTGGATACACCTGTCACATGCACCTACAATTTTCTTCCACTCACCTTAGCAGCTTAAAGGTACAATGTAGTGAAACTATAAGTTCTGCAAGTTCTATCTAAACACTGTGCCATCAAAGTGAAAATTACAAATACAGGATTGGATGCAAACAGTCTTGTGTACAACCTTCCCATCTCTACATCCTTAAATGGACACTATAAGCACCAGAACCATTACAGCTTAATGTAGCAGTTCTGGTACAAAGAGATCGTCCTTGGAGTCTCTCAGGTTTTCTGAGAAAAGGCAGTATATACATTGAACTCTAAGGACACCCGCTGTGACTGCCACTAGAGACGCTTACTGTTAGAATGCAAGTTTTACAAGACAGGATCTGCATATAGATGGCAAAATGCTACCCATAAAGATGCATTGGGATAAGGCATCTCTATCAGGAGATGCTGACTGGCACAGCGCAGTGATTGCCGCACATGTGCACTAACCCTAACTAGTGCTTACCTATGGTGAAGCATTGGATTGTTGTTATTATTATTATTGTTTATATAGCGCCATCAAATTCCGCAGCTCTTTACAATGGTTGGACGAACAGACATGTAGTTGTAACCAGACAAGCTGGACACATAGGAACAGAGGGGTTGAGGGCCCTGCGGGCCAATGAGCTTACATGCTAGAGGGAGTGGGGTAAAATGATACAAAAAGGTAAGGATAGTATTAGACTAGTGACAGTTGCAGAAGAGGAATCAGTCGGCAGCTATTAACCGTTCAATTGATACGCTTTTATGAAGAAGTGGGTTTTTAACAGGACTGGAGACTGGGTGAGCATCTAACGGAGGAGGGAAGAGAGTTCCACAGGAACGGTGCAGCCCTCGAGAAATCTTGAAGGCAAGCATCAGAGGTGGGAGTACAGACAGAAGATAGATATAAGTCTTCAGCTGAGTGTAAGGGCCTAGACGGGGGACATACTTGTGTATAAGGGAGGATAGATAGGTGGGAGCAGCATTATGTAGAGATTTGAAAGCAAGAACCAGAATTTTAAATTGAGCTCTATATCTTATAGGAAGCCAATGTAGGGACTGACAGAAGGGTGAGGCGTGGGAGGTGCAGGTGGACAGGAAGATGAGCCTCGCCCCCGCATTCATTATGGGCTGTAATGGCGCGAGTTGGGAGCACGTAAGACCACTGAGAAGCGGATTATAGTAGTCAAGGTGAGAAAGGACAGTGAAATGGACCAGCACCTTAGTTGCATCAGGCGTTAAGTAGGGGCCAATGTGCGCAATGTTTTTGAGATGGAAACGGCAGGATTTGGCGATAGATTGAACATGAAGCTTGAAGGAGAGATCGGAGTCAAAGAGAACACCTAGGCAGCGAGCCTGCATGGTGGAGCTGATGGTAGCACCGTTGACTTGGAAGGAGGGAGACACAGGAGTAACAACACTTGAAGGAGGAAAGACCTGAATTTCAGTTCTGGTCAAGTTTAGTTTAAGGAAGTGGGCAGCCATCCAGTTTGAAATAGCAGAGAGGCAGTCAGAGACACTAGTCAAGAGAGACGGGGAGAGATCAGGAGAGGACAGGTAGATTTGCGTGTCATCTGCATAGAAATTATATTGGAAGCCAAAGGAGCTAATGAGTTTACCAAGGGAGGCAGTATAGATGGAGAACAGTAGGGGACCAAGGACTGAACCTTGGGGGACACCAACAGAGAGGAGTTGGGGAGAAGAAGCAGAGCCAGAGAAAGAAACACTGCAAGAGTGCTGGGAGAGGTAGGAAGAGCACCAGGAGAGTGCAATATCTTGTAGACCGATATTGCGGAGGATGAGAAGAAGCTGTTGATGATCAACAGTGTCAAAAGCCGCAGACAGGTCAAGGAGAATTAGGACAGAGTAGTTACCACGAGATTTTGCAGCGAGTAGATCATTGGATACTTTGGTCAGTGCCGTTTCCACAGAATGCTTAGCGTGGAAACCAGACTGAAGCGGGTCTAGCAGAGAGTTGGACTCGAGGAAGTCTGTCAATCTCGCATACACAATTCTTTCAAGGATCTTGGATGCAAAAGGCAGTAGCGATATAGGACGGTAGTTGGATGGAGAGTTAAGGTCAAGGTTGGGCTTCTTTAGAAATGAGGTTACAGTTGCATGTTTGAAGGGCAATGGAAATATACCAGAGGAGAGAGAGAGATTGAGAATGTTAGTGAGAGGTGGAGAAAGATTCATTGTCCTTGATTATCTCAGCCAAGGTAGACGTGGCAGCTGTGGCGAGACTGGTGAGTTGAAAGTTTTTAATTTATGCCTTGGGGGAGGGGCATTAACCTAACTAGCCAGGAGTAACTCTAAGGTTAGAAATATAGGTTTGTATTTCTAATGTTCAAGTGCTCTTTTAATAATGCCCTTGCCGTGAATGGTTATATATTGTACGGAAGACAAAACACGAGTGATAACTGTAAACATGAAACGAGAACTGTCAGTTTTTTAAAGCGGCACTGTCATGCCGAATTCTGGTTTTTTTTTTTAACCCCTCTCCCGCCTCCACTACATCCAATTGACTCACTAGTCACCCCCAAATGCCCCTAAGCCCCCCATATTACCTATTTTTTAATCCTTATTATCTGCCCCGATCTATATTCAGGGCGCAGCCATCTTTGTGTGGGTAGGTGAAGTCCCTCAGGGACACGTCATCAGCCCACACTAGACAGACTGTGAGATTCCCGCACATGCCCAGTGAAACACCTGGACATGCGAACGGGAATTTCATCTATTCATTCATTCATCAGACAGACGAATGAGTGAATAGAAATATCAGCCGAACAAACAAACAAACACAATGTATCAGTGTTTGTTTGTTCGTTCAGTTTATTACAAGGAGGGAGCTACCGGCATGCAGCTCCCTCCTTGTAATATGTAACTATAGAAGTGGCAGGGCCATGAAGATAATGAGGGGGGGGACCTACTGTCCTCCCCCCGGCCCCCACCCCTGGGCGGCGGGTGGGGGCCCTAAGTCAATTACCCCCCCCCAAGGTGACTAGGGGTCCCCAAGCCCCTAGTCACCCACCCCCCACCCAAAAAAAAACAAGTCCCTACCTACCCCCCTCACCCTAAAAAATAGTGAGGGGGGGATAAAATAACTAACCTGTAAAATAAGATTAAACTTACCATTCGACGTCTTCTTTTTTCTCAAATCTTCTTTTTTCAGCCCCAAAAAAGGCCAAATAAAAAACCATCATAACCGTCGAATTGAAAATAAAATAAAAATCCCGAGCGCAAAAAAAAAAACCCGAGCGCAAAAAAATAATCCATCTTCACCCATGGAGGGCTCCGCGCAGACTGAGCTCCGCAGAGCGGGGGAAGGCTTATAAAGCCTGGCCCCGCCCTGCAATTAGGCTAAGAACACTCTGATTGGTGGGTTTAAGCCAATCAGAGTGTTCTTTGTCATTTTACACAGCGTGGGAAAATTCAAAAGAACTTTCCCACGCTGTGTAAAATGACACAGAGCACTGTGATTGGATGGATTTCAAACCATCCAATCACAGTGCTCTGTGTCATTTTACACAGCGTGGGAAAGTTCTTTTGAATTTTCCCACGCTGTGTAAAATGACACAGAGCACTGTGATTGGATGGCTTGAAATCCATCCAATCACAGTGCTCTGTGTCATTTTACACAGCGTGGGAAAGTTCTTTTTGAATTTTCCCGCGCTGTGTAAAATATTAAAGGCTGCTTCTGATTGGCTTAAACCCGCAATCAGGTGTTCTTGTAATTATGCAGAAGCGGGGCAAGGCTTATAAGCCTTCCCGGCTCTGCGGAGGCTCAGTCTGCGAAACCCTGAAATGAATATTTTCTTCGAGTTTAAATTTTGCGCTCTTATTTTTATTTCGAAACCGGCAGTATAATAATTTTATTACAGGCATTTGAAAAAACCATAATTTGAAACACAACTGGGGTAGTATTATCCCCTCACTATTTTTAAGGTAACAAATAGAACAAAGAACGATCACCTTGGGGGTAGTGACACAAGGCCCCCACCCGCGCCCAGAAATGAAAACGTGAGCCCCCCATTCATTATAGCCCCCACCCGCGCCCAGGGTAGGGCGGGGAGCAGTAGGTCCCCCCATTCTCATTATGGCCTCCACCCGCCGCCCAGGGGTGGGGGCCGGGGGGGGGCAGTAGGTCCCCCCCATTCTCATTATGGCCCCCACCCGCCGCCCAGGGGTGGGGGCCGGGGGGGGGCAGTAGGTCCCCCCCCATTCTCCTTATGGCCCCCACCCACCGCCCAGGAGTGGGGGCCGGGGGGGGGCAGTAGGTCCCCCCCCTCATTATTGCCCCCACCCGCCGCCCAGGGGTGGGAGCCGGGGGGGGCAGTAGGTCCCCCCCCCCTCATTCTCACTATGGCCCCCACCCGCCGCCCAGGGGTGGGGGCCGGGGGGGGCAGTATGTCCCCCCCCATTCTCCTTATGGGGGTGGGGGCCGGGGGGGGAAGGACAGTAGGTTCCCCCCCCTCATTATCTTCATGGCCCCCACCCGCCGCCCAGGGGTGGGGGCGGGGGGGGGCAGTAGGTCCCCCCCCACCCGCCGCCCAGGGGTGGGGGTCGGGGGGGGCAGTAGGTCATTTGGTCTCCCCCCTTATTTTATTTTAGGGCCCCCACCCGTCGTGGGGGCCAATAGTTTTTTTTACAGTTTTTTTTACAGTGAGCAGCCACAGGCTGCTCACTGTTTACCAGACATGCCCCTACTCGCAGTATAGCGAGTAGGGGCATATTACTTACTAATACCAAGTAATTTTTACTTGGTATTAGTAAAGTTGGCTGAAAGACCAATTTAGGTCTTTCAGCCTTTTAGTAGATAACTCCCTGATACCATGGGAATTAGGGAGTTATCTACTAAGCGGCTGCAAGATGCAGCCACAGCAAGAATAGGATCAGAGATTCATTCGAATGAAATTCTGATCCGAATAAAGTGCCGAATTGCGTTCTAAAAGAAACGAACAGACTGTTGTCATTCAGTTAGAACGCAATTCGGCAGTTTTGTGTAAAGTGACAGGACGCATTGTGGGAACACAGAGGGAAGGTAAGGATCATGGGAAAATTGCTCTGACCAGCGGAAATGAAGCACACTTTGCTCCTCCGCTGGTCAGAGCTTTGTCTTATGATTTTAAAGAAAACTAAAGAAGACAGGAAGAAAAGAATAACAGATCCTGAGAGAGGGGGAGAAGCGGAAGAGATTGAGGAAAGGTAAGTTCGGCATGACAGTGCCGCTTTAAGTGCTTAGAGGACCACTATAGGCACCCAGACCACTTCAGCTCCATGAAGTGGTCTGGGTGCCAAGTCCATCTAGTTTTAACCCTGCAGCTGTAAACATGTTTATACTAGGGTTAATCCAGCCTCTAGTGGCTGTCTCAAAAATCACAGTTCGAAGACGCTGGACGTCCATTGGAAAGCATTGAATGCACGCACGGCTCTTGCCGCGCATGCGCATTCGGCGCTGACGTCGGCAGAGGTAGGAGAGTTCCCCAGCCAGGCGCTGGAGAAAGGTAAGTGTTTAACCCCTTCAGCCACTTTCAGCGGGAATGGGACCCTGAGGGTGAGGACGACGATCAAATGACCCTATAGTGCAAAGAAAACAATACTGGTCCTTTAAGTCTTACTTTGGTTATACATGTTTAGAAATCATCACTGTCTGAATGTGTTTTGTTTTTTTAAAAACCTGTTCTGAAGGTCACAATACAATCAGAGAAATTCTAAATATGCATTTTGAGCGAACTGTGGTACTTAAAGGTGTACTCAAAGCACCATAACCACTACAAATCATTGTAACCCCCCCCCCCAACAATATAAGGAGTCAAACAGTATTCTTATCTAAGATCTGCTGGATGCCACTCCCTTCCGTTAGCTCTTCTGAGCTAATCTCTGCAATTCAGGACTTAACGCGTTGCAGGGCTTAGTTCAGAAGAGCTAACAGAAGTTCCTACTTGGCAACACCCGTCAGACCGCAGGTATGAAGTTGCAGTGCAATGGTACTTGGAGTGTTCACTTAAAGGATATCAGGACATAGGTAAGTTAGGTTGATTTTTAAGTCCGATCATGCTCTCGTGTATAAAATGTTCTGCCTTTATTTAATATTTTTTCCATTAAAAGATTTAACTTTTAATTTAAAATGCTTAGTCTATAAATTTAGTCATTTTTCTCTTTTTTTTATTTTTTTATTCTTCTTTATTTTAGTTGTGCATAGATAATACAAACAGGCTTGCAATGCCACAACAGCTAGCTAGAGCAAGCATTTTAAAAGATATAGATTGGCAACTGTACGACAACTGATAACACTGCACGTGCATTTGCAGATTACTCAGATGTATCCTAATGGCACTTTCCTTTTTTAATATACAAATTTCTTCATTTACAAAATAAGATTTATTTATTTTTTACTGGAATTTTAGAGTTTAAGAAATGATATGATTAACTCCAGTACCCGTACAACAGAAAAGATAATCATACATAAAGATGTCAAACCAAATAATTAAAGCAGCAGTTTTAACCATGCTCTCTGTACAACCGTATCTGCTTAAATATAGCACTTGTGCTTAGTGGCATTTAAATATAGTTTAATAAAATGTACTTCCCACCTTTATTTCTTCCATATTTCCTACAGCAAAAAATAAATACATTTTAGATATAATGCAGAAGTCACGAGCTTAAACTTAACACCTTGTAATAATGCATCAGAGCATCAGAATATTATAACAAACAGTACAATAAGGATGCGCCTAAAATGTATACTAAAATATATAAAATACAATAAATAATAAAACAATGTATAAAATATGATATAAAAAAATAGTTGACGATCGTCCAAAGCTTATCAGAGTTCGTGATGAGGAGTCCCACGTAAAATAAAGGAAGATTCTTTAAGGTGTGGAGTAAGGTCAAATCTTCATAATTGTATGTTTAGGATTCAATGGAGCATATGTGGAGAGAAGAAGAGACAGAACTCCAATGGTACAGTATGTAGATACGTTGAAAATGAAATAATAAAATAGGTCTTACTCACAATTTTCAAAGCTGAGGATCCAGCTCTGATGTTAAGCACGTGAAGTGGAATAATCCCCACTCAAGGATATATGGAGTAGATTTCAAATGACGATTCTCTGGTACACGTTCAACGTCCAAAGTACAGACCCAGAAGGAGAGAATAAAATATATAGTGCTCTCTGTATTATGGTAAATGGTTAAAAAGTGTAAAATGTATATTACTCACATTCTTTTGAGCAGGTATATACTGCTCACTTATAAGCGCTTAGGTGGTATAATCCCCACCTATGGATTCTTTAAGCTTCTTCTGAAAATATAGGTAGTCAGGTGAAAGAAAAGAAAAGAAAAATGGCAATAAAGTGTTTTATGCCAAAAATTCTTTATTGTAACGTAATAAAATAATATCTAGACGCGTTTCGCCACAGGGGCTTCTTCAAGTAGATAAAAGTGAAAAAAGGAGGGGCACACCTGACATACAAAGGCTTATATAAGGTTCAATGGGGCTATGGATTTAAAATTCCCACCAAAATGACATCATCAGAGCATCTAAAAATTAGTACAAACAAAAACAATAATTTGCCATAGATATATGTTAATATAATGAATGTGAGGTAGATACAATGCTTTTTAATAAAAAACGAAGGTTATAACTACTAAAAATAACCAATTAAAAGCAATCACGTGACGCGCGATCGCAAACACTTCCGCGTCACGTGATGCTAGGTGGAACGCATGCGTTCCGTTAGTATGGAACGCATGTGTCATAAGAGGGGAGATAGATTCTCCCAAATGCTCGGAGAAAGTTTGGCCGAACAGAGAGAAGGCTATCTGCTGATAACAACAGGCAGATAGACAGTGAGTACTATGTGCCACTGTGAAGGCTATCTGCCTGTTGTTTGCGATCGCGCGTCACGTGATTTTAATTGGTTATTTTTAGTATTTATAACCTTCGTTTTTTATTAAAAAGCACCTTAAAGAATCTTCCTTTATTTTACGTGGGACTCCTAATCACGAACTCTGATAAGCTTTGGACGATCGTCAACTATTTTTTTTTATATCATATTTTATACATTGTTTTATTATTTATTGTATTTTATATATTTTACTATACATTTTAGGCGCATCCTTATTGTACTGTTTGTTTTGTGTTCTTCCAATCATTAGGGAATTATAGGGGATTCCCTTTTGAGGAGTGCAGCCTTTATTTATTGTGGCCATTTAGCGCTGATTTTTTTCTGTTTTCTATATATATATATATATATAAGCCAGAAAAAATCAGCACTCCCAGGAATTTTATTTTTATTCCAGTAGTCAACGTTTCAGTTCCACTGGGGAACTTTCAGCAGTTTTTCTGTCCTGATGAAAGTTGAACTGAGTGGAACTGGGAGTGCTGATTTTTTCTGGCTTTATCTATATAGTACAATCAAGCACCGGGTTTATTTAAATGTACATGGGAGAGGAAAAAGTATTTGATCCCCTACTGAGTTTGAACGTTTGTCCACTGACAAACAAATGATCAGTCTATAGTTTTAATGGTACGTGTATTTTAACAGTGAGAGACAGAATAACAAAACAAAATCCAGACAAACGCATTTAAAAAACTTTATAAATTGATTTGCATGTCAATGAGTGAAATAAGTATTTGATCCCATATCAATCAGCAAGATTTCTTTCTCCCAGGTGTCTTTTATACAAGTAACGAGCTGAGATTAGGAGCACTCTCTTAAAGGGAGTGCTCCTAATCTCAGCTCGTTACCTGTATAAAAAACACCTGTCCACAGAAGCAATCAATCCGATTCCAAACTCACCACCATGGCCAAGACAATGTCCAAGGATGTCAGCGACAAGATTGTAGACCTGCACAAGGCTGGAATGGGCTACAAGACCATCGCCAAGAAGCTTGGTGAGAAGGTGACAGCAGCACCAACAAGGTCCCCCTGCTCAAGAAAGTACATGTAGAGGCCCGTCAGAAGTTTGCCAATGAATATCTGAATGATTCAGAGGAGAACTGGGTGAAAGTGTTGTGGTCAGATGAGACCAAAATAAAGCTCTTTGGCATAAACTCAACTCGCTGTGTTTGGAGAGGGAGGAGGAATGCTGCCTATGACCCCAAGAACACCATCCCCACTGTCAAACATGGAGGTGTACACATTATGCTTTGGGGGTGTTTTTCTGCTAAGGGAACAGGACAACTGCACCGCATCAAAGGGACGACGGATGGGGCCATGTACTGTCACTGTAAAATACACCTACCATTAAAATTATAGAATGATCATTTCTTGGGCAAACGTTCAAAATCAGCAGGGGATCAAATACTTTTGTGTGTGTCTGTATATATGTGTTTGTGTGTATATATATATATATATATATATGTATATATGTGTATGTATGTGTGTATATATATATATATATATATATATATATATAATTTTATGCCTTCAGAAAGAAACTCTATCCATAGAAATCATTGCATATTCTGACCATTGGCGATTTGCCATAAGGCCACCGAGGACACGACCACAGGGCGGCAGCCAGATCTTTGATCTTCTCACTGGCCAACCCATACTCCAGCTGTGGGCCACTACACTATCACTCCTGTTCTCCCAATACAGCAATTATCCTCCAACCACAGTCACTATCCCCACTACAGCCACTATCCCTCCACCTCTTCCCATGTCCACCCACTACAGCCCCAGTATTATCTTAACCCCTTAAGGACCAAACTTCTGAAATAAAAGGGAATCGTGACATGTCACACATGTCATATGTCCTTAAGGGGTTAAAGGAATACTTTGACCTCAAAACACTATACTACTTTATTTTGTTCTGCTTCTATATATCTACGAGAATATGTATTGCCATAAGAACTGCCTGATGTACCAGTACTACACAATACCCCAATGCGGGAGTCATTTCGCCCAGGTGTTCAAGTTGGAGCTGGATAGAAGCTCCCTAAACGTGTGAGCGCACATTTTTACCTACCTCATTTTCTATGAAGATTTGAACCTGCTACACTATCAGTTCCTATTATGTATTTTTTCTGTCGTTTCATATATATAATCTATCCAAACAACATTTCAAGTGTTTTATTCAATGTTTTGTGAGCCGATTTAAGATACAAATGTTTATTACAGGGTTACTTCAATGGTAACGCTGTACAAATTTTTTGTGGTCTCCATATCCAATCAACAGGGCTCGAATTTTCCATTCGCCCATTAAATTCAACCCTGAAAGATGTGTCATGGACTCCCACTCTTTGTGAGGATACAGTACTGTTGGGTAGCAGAAGCATATTATAAGAGTGGTCCCCAACCACTACCAATACTACTATCCACAACACAGCCATTATGACAGTACTGTCTGATTGAAAATAACTTTTATGCTCCTGGGAGTGTATATCGGCTGTGAGACTAACCAGGACTGTGAGGGTTCAACAAAACAGTGCGGTACTGGCCGTTTCAAACTCTGCAAAGTGTAGCCCTCCTCACCCCATAGTTGGTACTTTTTTATTTTTTTATTTACACATTTTCTTTGAAAAGGGACTGGGTAGTGTTCTCATCTGAAAAAAGAACAGGAAATTGGCAAACCTGAGGCATATGCATGTGTAAACAAGTTCTGGCCTAACAGTCAAGTTATTTAAATTATTTATTTAGAAATAATTAACATTTGAATAACAGAGGAGTCTTGAAAATTAGCGGGGCTTGTTGAGGAGAGCTATGGCCTGGTTGAGAGATTAGAAAATCCGACAAATTTTTTTTAATGTTTAGTGTAAAGTAAAGAAACTTGGCGACTACATTTTATTTTATACATTAAAATCTACAGTTTCCAAACCTAATCAAACTGAAGTTAGAGCTTTATTGGTCTGATGTACTCTTTTATTTATAAAACACTACTGGGAAAGCAATCAGCTGACAATCTCAGGCAATGAGCTATACTCTGCGTTGCAGGTTTGGATCAGGAGAGCTAATGTCAGTTCCTGCTTTGGAAATACCGGCGTTGATAGTGTAGGCGAGGAACATCTGTTGTAGTTATGGTGTTTGTCGTGTTCTTTTAATGATATTTTCAAATTTTGACAATTTAGAGTATCATTAAGGACCTGAGTATTGTACTTCTGTAATTAATAGATTTCAGTTGAATTTAAATAACTTCAATAGTTGACAATCCAGTTTGCATAATTATCTTTGAGGATTGTTATACTTGCAGAGCAACACAGTAGAGCAGATTGAAAGTTTACATACATATTTACATACTGTGAAGTAGTGTGGAGGTCAAATACTTGTTCGAACAGTGCGTTGCCAATGCCATTTGCATTTTTTTTACAAAGCGATTGGATTTAGTCATGGCATGTTTAGAAGATTTTTTTTTTATTTTAACAGAATTAATTTTTAATATTAAAAGTTCCACCCACTCCCCACGGATAGGGTTGCCACCTGGCCGGTATTTTACCGACACAGCCGGTATTTGATGCTCTGTGGCCGGTGCCGGTATTGCAAAAATACAGACAATACAATTGCCGGTATTTTTCTTTGAAGAGAATATTCTGCAATATTGGCACCGGCCAGGGTGTGCAGTGCTCTGAGGCTGTACTAAGAAAACTTGTTGGTGCTTGGCTGTGTGAAGAGGGCTGAGATTGTCCCTGCCCTCTCTAATGATAGAGTCCGCATGGGAGGAGTGGGAGGAGGGAGGAGCTCAGTCTTGAGGGCAGGTACCTTTGTGTGTGTATTCAGCAGTCTCTGTATGTATTCAGCAGTCTGTGTAGGTGGCAACCCTACTCCCCATACAGTTTTTTTCTGCAATTTGAGTGGAAGAATACATAGACTATACAGTGATTTAAGACATTTGTACATCATTCAAAATGTTCTGTAAGCTTTGTTAGTGACACACTGTGTGGGAGGAATAGTTAATTCTTGTTAAATACACATTTGTTCTTAAGCCAGAGGTTATACATCTAGGCACTACAATTTATCATAAAAGATTCAGAGCGTGACATTTTATAGCGCAGAATTTTTAGGATACTTTTTAGAAGATGTTTGTTTTTGGTCAAGTGCATGAAATTTCTGCTTTAATGAGTTTATTCTTCCAAGTGCTGGCTTGGGAAGAATTATAGTGTAACATTGCAGTCTTTTATACAGTGATTTTCAATGCTGATATAGTTAGTCATCCATCCTTCGTATAAATGTTATGAAGGTTTCAAAGACTTTATTGTAATGAGTAAAGAACACCTTCAAACACTTTTTAAATGATGAAGCTATATATATATATATATATATATATATATATATATATATATATATATATAACATTTTTACAATCACCAGTCTGCCTCTCTCACTAGCTTGGGACTTTCCAACATCACGTTCCCCTCTCCCCCCTTATTTTTCTGTCCTTTTTTTGAACTTATCTTCTAATCAAGAGGGGAAAAGTTGTGGTGTGGGGTGCAAAAAAAAAAAAAAAAAAAAGGGGGGCCGAAATATATACACTTTAAGCTCTATCATGTCATATCATCTGGAAGGAGCCATATCACTGCTGTACTCTTCATCAATGCGCAAGAGGTCTATGGAGGTTAAGTAGGCCGTCCCTCTCAATGTGCACAAAGATGCCTGTTGTTGGATTTAACAAAACTCGGGCGCAGAAGCTCATCCTTTTGTCAAGTTTTGTGAACTTAGTCATGAGATAATGAGATTTCAACACAGTCAAATGAGTATTCCTTAAAGTAAAATATTCAAATGTGATATTTGCAGTGGCACAGATCTATTCTACATATATATCCTTTATAAATTTACATAGACTAAAAATAAAATATGCAGAAATAAAGGGTCTTAATAATGAGACACCAGTTTGTCTCAAAATAAGGTTAATTGAAAGACGTTCTCAGATGCCCAAATATGGCAGATTTTGACACTGCTAATGTGGAATTGTCAATCCCACATTAGTCCTACAGCCAGCAAGGGACCAGTCCACAGGTCACTGGGGGACACTTGCTTTTTATCAAACTGCTAGAAAATGGTTTGACACAAAACCATAGGACGACAGCAGTAGCCTGCTAGCACCATAACCACTACAACTGGATGGTACGCAAGTGTGCCTCATTTGAATCTAAATAAATACAGATACTTGCTAGGTACAAAATTATATTTACAAAAGTGCGTTTTTTAAGAGACTCATTTGCATTTGATGCACCTTTTGTCTACTGTGATGTGGTATGCACCTTTTTTAATTTTAATTTCTTCTCTAATTTTTCCCTGAGGTATCATACTCAAATTTCAATGTACTTTAATTCCTCTTAATTTCCACCCATTTAAAAGGTATAATGAGATAAATTAATATAATCTTACAGTAATTGAATTTCTCTCTGAATCATGTTAATTTTATAGCCCGTAAACTAGAACCTGTATGCATTATGTCATTTATTCATTGAGTGTTAGAATAGATTTTCCTTGGAAGCGCACATCATTGTATCTTGCTTCAGATTGATGTGTGGGCTGATTGTTGCGTTGGTATCCTTGTCATCATATGCAAAGGTTTCTATGGGGATAGTTCCTTTCTGAATGGATAAAGTCTTAATATATGTAAAATTCTGATGCATAATTACTAGATGTTCATTTTTAACTTGTTACTTCTGCATTATAATCTAAATTATATATTTTTTTTATTTCATTTTTTTTGTGAAGAAACAAGGGTGGGAAGTAAATTTGTTTAATTGAAAGCATATTAAAATTCTATTTATTTTTGAAATGTATATTTAATAATATCTATATCCTAAAACATTCCAGTTATTATTAAAGTAATGATTGTAATGCATCCAATATATTATGAATGGCTGTTGCACAATATGTTTTGGAGAGGGACTGTTGCTCGATAAAATGTAAGTAAAATAAAGATTATTTTCCTTGTCTCCAGAGAAGACTCCTCCTCTGCAGCCCCCCGCATTGGAACTAGGCTTCTGCCGTCAAAAGCCACGCTCCTACAATCAAATGCTGCCTTAAGCAGTATTTGATTCCACGATTGAGTTTCACTTGGTTCTAAAAGGCAGATAAAGTGAGTGTAATCTATTTATTAACTGGGCATTGAAGACATAAGAAATAAATAATAATAATCATCCAAAAAATGTAATTTCAAATTATATATGGTATGTATGTGCATATTTTTGCTTGTAATGTATTGTGTTTGAATGTGTGAATATTGTGAGTGTATGCAGTTGTGTAAATACATTCAGGGTTAACAAAAAGAGTTAGAAATGATTAGGATAAAGGGAAGGGTTTCAATTACACCCGGGTTGTTAGATTACATAGGGTGTTTAGCGTTAAGAGCATTGAAAGCTTGAGAGGGGTTATAGTTGTAAGGTTTATATATATATATTTTTTATTATTTAGTTTAGATTGAGAGTGAGAGAAAATGTAGTATTGGCGTTAATGCTGTGTTTAATTTTGAAGCGCACTTAAACCTAGTATTAAGGTCGAGGGTATTGTTTGAGGTATAGGCTTAAATTTAGGAATAAGAAATAGTTTAAGTTTTAGGAGGGTTTAAATTAAGGGTTAAGGGAAATGGCGTATTTAGGATAAAGATGTGTGTAGTTTGAATAGTTAATTGCGAAGTACTCTTATATGATTTGAGAGTATACCTGCAGGAGCTGTTTTACTGTGTAAATCACTAATTGCTGTCTGCTCCTCATGTAAAATATTTCCTGTGTCAGAGGCTGTTAGTAGGCAGATGGGAAATTATACCTTTCACTTCCTGTCCAGCCTCACACAAAAACTCTGGAGGAGCTATGTTTATACCCTCCATAACTGTTCCTGCAGCCCTGCTATCAGAGGGGTAACTAGAAACTTCAGGGCCCCGGTGCAAAAATTGCCCTAGGGACCCCCGCCCCTCCATTTGTATAATATAAAACATACACAGACACGCATTTAAAAACACACAGCCACAGAATGAAACACATTCAGAAACACAGAATGACACTTCTACAGATACACACACTGACACGCACACAGATACAAACAGTGACACACATACAGATACATAGGGGCAAACACTGACACACATACAGACAAACAGTTACACATACAGACACACATGCAAACACAGATACACATACAAACATACAGAGCACAGAGATACACATGCGGATACACAGACACACATAGACACACAAATGCAGATACACAGACACACTTAATGACAAACATTCAGATACACAGAATGACATGCATACAGATATAAACTGTGACACACATACAGATACATAGCGGCACACACTGACACACATGCAAACAGATACCCATCCAGACATACAGATATACATACAAACAGATACACATACAGGCAGACATTCACACACACAGATACAGACATGCAAACACACATTCACACAAATACAGACATTCACTCACACACAAACACAAACTGTTAATTTTAGTCACCCTCCTGTTTCCTACCTTTGGTGCAGGAGGGTGACTTCCCTGGGGTCCAGTGGCTGCCTTCGGCTGATGGGAGTCAGAGCTCCTACTCTGACTCCCTCTTCTCCTCCCTGGCGCTCTCTCTTCCCGCGTGACTCTCTCTTAGCTGGAAGGAAGTGACGGCTTTCTCCCAGCGCCAGCGGGTGCTCTGACGTCATCACCTTTAAAGCGCCCCAGGTAATTCATTGCCATTGGGAGGCCTCAAGAGCATGGGCCATCCGATGGGCCCCGTCTATGTGGCCCCGGCAGTTGTTCCGCGCGGCCAGGGCCGCACCAGAATCTCGGCGGGCACCGTGGTTGCAGTGACTGGCCCTGTCGCAGCTGCAACCCCTGCGACCGCGGTAGTTCCGCCACTGCTTGCTATCAAGCATAGGTGGGTGACAAAATTACATTGTACACTGGCCAAGGCTCCTGGTACTTGGCTCTACTCACCTACCCACCTTAACTCCAAAAAGACACATTATAAGTAGTAAAAATATGCTCCACTCCAAAATAGGTGTCTGTGGTTAAGTTCCTACTCTGCAAAATAGGAAATCTGCCCTGCACTGAAACACACATGTAAATATTTACCTTTTGATTGGCTTATGCTAAATCACTTTATTAACCCCTTCAGGACGGAGTCAATAGTACACGTTCTGATCAAAACAAAAACTGGAATTTGCACTAAATGTCTGTTCACCCGTAATTCACCGCTGTCACATTAAGTGCACCCACACTTATTATATATCATTTTGTTCAGGAGAAACAGGGCTTTAATTTATCATTAATTATTCATATATGGAACATCATTTATTATGAATAAAATGTAAAATTTTTTTAGAAAATAAGATTTTTTTTAAAAATTTGTATTTCCGTCTGACATTTTAGCTGTTAATGTCATAATACTGTTCGGTATTACTGCATAAAAATGCACATATTTGTAATCAGCGATGTCTCACGAGTACAACAGTACCCCCCATTAACAGGTTTTATGGTGTTTTGGAAAGTTACAGGGTCAAATATAGAACATTCCATTTTCAAATTGAAATTTGCCACATTAGTAATGTTACCTTGAGACGGTGTGGTAGCCCAGGAATGAGAATTACCCCCATAATGGCATACCATTTGAAAAAGTAGACAACCCAAGGTATTGAACGTGGGGTATGTTTAGTCTTTTTTAATAGCCACTTAGTCACAAACACTGGCCAAAGTTAGCGTTCATATTTGTAATCTTTTATGTAATTATATGTATTTATATATATATATATATATATATATATATATATATAATTTGCGGTTATTTGTATTTTATATATAGATAGATATATATAGAATGTCATTCTAAGTGTATTTTGTTACCAATATATATATATTAATAACAAAATACAGTTAGAATGAAATTACATATGAATATATAATTTTAATAAAATTTTGTTTCAATATTTTATTTTTTATTATTTTATTTATTAATGTAATTATACATATATATATATATATATATATATATACACATATAATATATGTGTATATATCTATTATATATATATATATAATAAACATATTATATATATGTAACGTCATTCTAAGTGTATTTTAATACTAATATATATACTAATATTAATGTTAAAATACACAACGTATGACGTTATATATATTTATTTATTTTATTTTACACATGTTTATTATTTTTTTTTTTTACATTTCCCACCAGCAGGGGGACTGTCTGATATATTAGACAGTCCCCCTGCTGGCAGATCCACAGCCAGCTATAGGGGGCCATGTGATCGCTCTTTGAGAGCGATCACATGGCCCCCGGGGGCCTCATTCGCCGGAGGAGGGCTGCTTGGGCGGTCAGGCAGCCCTCCAGAAGAGGATCGCAGCGGAGGTAAGTAGCTGCCATCCCCTGGGGGCTTAAGCCGTTACGGCGTTCTATGCCGCCGCAACGGCTTTAAAGCAGTTAAAGCCGCGACGGCATAGAACGCCATAACGGCGTTAAGGGGTTAAAGGGACACTATTAATGTTGTTCTGGTGAGTACAATCATTGCTTTCAGGCATTTTCATGCAAACCCTGCCTTTGCAGAGAAAAGGCAGTGTTTACATTGTCCGTAGGGACACCTCCAAGTGGCCACTCCTCAGATGGCCACTGGAGGTGCTTCCTGGCTCAGTGCTGCACAGTAGGCAGCTCTGTCGTCCATGGGAAAGCATTGGATTGGCTAAAAATCTGCAATTCTGATGATGTCGCTAAGGGGGCAGGCCAGAGCCGGCAGACCTGCACAGCGTTGGAAATAAGGTGAGTTTTTCATGCTTTTGGTGGGGGGAGGGCAAGCCATCTTAAGGTGGGTTTTGCACTATAGGGTCAGGAATACATGTTTGAGTTCCTGACCCTATAGTGTTCCTTTGATAAAAGAGTATAGATGGATGGATGCTTCCACTATTCAAATACTCATGAAATAGTTCTCGCCCCAAGTACTAAGAGTGACTTTAGTCCCTTAACTAACTTTTACTTACAGTCATGAGTGTGACATGGGCCTGTATTGTACAGATTATGTGGTACATAAATTTATATATATTTAAAAGGGTCACTCACCTGTTTTATGATTATGATGCCAGAGATACCCTGACCTGGTTCCCCAGTAATGGGACAAACCATTTAGCAATGGATTGACCCCTTACATCGATCTTAGGGTTCCGAGGCTCCCTGATGGTTTGGTGACAAGGCTCTGCAAAAGTCACATGTTGCTACTGTCCAAATTTATTTGGGGGGAGCATCTGCTGACAACTCTCGGCCAATGACTTACTGTGCTTTGCACAGAATTGACATCAGCCAACCCGGAACTCTAGTTTTAGGTGTAATGTAGTCTATTGTAGGATATGAATTTTGTTGTGTAAGAATGCCATTCATATTTACAGATTTATTTATTTATTTATTTTAAATTCCAAAATTGTTGGAATGCCAGAGATTGTGCCCTGCTATTTACAGCTGTTGTTCAATGCACCCCATACATACTCTGGATAGTATCTCAATGCACATTGCCACATCACACTGCAATACGGTTTTTATAACATGATGCTACAGGTACTTTAACTAAGGTCAATAAACAAACGTGCCCCTACTCAACCCCCCACCCACCCAGATTTATTTATCATTGTGTCTATCTTGTTTGTGGAACCTGATATCTGACTTGCCTTCCACAGCTTTCTATTAACATGTTTACTTGTTCTTGAATCACAGCACTTCAGTGAATTAAACATCTGTCTGACTTGATATAGCATACACAAATATCTACAAGAGGAACAGTAGATATTAAAATGTAAAAGTAAATATTTAATGCAGGTGCAATGGTATTTTTGTAAATGGAACCAATGTTGTTGAAATTGCTTCTCTTATTAATGCAAAAATGGCTTTGCTTCTAATATGCTTTCTTTACTCCGCATTGATTTATTCATGAGCTACATGTTCTGCTTTGCATACTTGACTATAAATGAATTAGTGGAAAGGTTTTGTTTCATTACCCAGGGATTTTGATCACTGAATAGCATTTTTCTAGTAATGATTACAAAACATTTACCTTGCTGTCCTTCCTGATGTTACTAATTGTTTTATTCCTGAACCAGGTAAAGAGGCGCTGCAGTTGATTGAAGTGGTTATGGTACATTTCGCCATCTGTAGTTTGTGCCAAACCATTTTTTTCGCATGTGATAAAAACAGCTCTCCCATGTTGCCAAATGCCTATGAAGCTGTTCGGTCTGCGTTACCCATCCAAAGCCATTCAACCTTGAATGGCAATGACAGGCTGAGAGCTTATTGTACCATATTCTCTACAATGAGCTACAGTGATTATGGTGCATAAGGTGTTCTTTTATAGAAGAAAGACGGCCAGTCATGACTGAAAACCAAATAACCATGACTAATAACAAAATCCTAAATGTAAAGCAATGTGATCCATGCACTCAAGGTGCAAAAGGTAGCAGATTTATTTGGAGAATCGCAACATAAACAGCAAAGTTTCAACCTCCAATGAGGTCTTCATCAAACTAACTCCCAATAACACAATCCAAATACAGTATCTCACAAAAGTGAGTACACCCCTCACATTTTTGTAAATATTTTATTATATCTTTTCATTTGACAGCACTGAAGAAATGACACTCTGCTACAATATAAAGTAGTAAGTGTACAGCCTGAATAACAGTGTAAATTTGCTGTCCCCTCAAAATAACTCAACACACAGCCATTAATGTCTAAACCGTTGGCAACAAAGGGAGTACACCCCCTAAGTGGAAATGTCCAAACTGGGCCCAAAGTGTCAATATTTTGTGTTGCCACGATTATTTTCCAGCACTGCCTTAACCTTCATGGACATGGAGTTCAGCATAGCTTCGCAGGTTGCCACTGGAGTCCTCTTCCACTCCTCCATGACAACATCACAGAGCTGGTGGATGTTCGAGACCTTGCGCTCCCCCACCTTCCATTTGGGGATGCCCCACAGATGCTCAATATGGTTTGGGTCTGGAGACATGCTTGGCCAGTCCATCATCTTTACCTTCAGCTTCTTTAGCAAGGCAGTGGTCCCAAAATAGCATTTAGCATATCACTTGATGCAGTTCATGCAATTAACTAAGTAGGTGTGTGTTTTGCAATTTCACTTGTATCTATGGGTAATTATGTGATATTTATTCATTTATTGGATTCCGCGCTGGTGACTCTATCGAAACTGCTGTGACCAAAGTATCCAACAATTTAATTGCTGCTAAGTCTCACGGCCAATACTCTATCCTAATCCTCCTTGATCTTTCTGCCGCCTTTGACACTGTTGATCATCAACAGTGTCCATAATTTTGGTCTACGGGATACTGCTCTCTCCTGGTGCTCCTCTTACCTCTCCCAGCGCTCTTTCAGTTTTTCTTTCTCTGGCTCTGCCTCTTCTCCCCAACCCCTCTCTGTTCTCTATCTATACTGCCTCCCTTGGTAAACTCATCAGCTCCTTTGGCTTCCAATACCATTTATATGCAGACGACACGCAAATCTACCTGTCCTCCCCTGATCTCTCTCCGCCCACCTTGACTCATGTTTCTGACTGCCTCTCTGCTATTTCCAACTGGATGGCTGCTCACTTCCTTAAACTCAACCTGTCCAAAACAGAACTTCTAGTTTTTCCTCCCTCAAGTGCTGCTACTCCTGTGTCTGTCTCCATCCAAGTCAACAGCGCTACTATCACCTCTACCTCCCAGGCTTGCTGCCTAGGGGTTCTTTTTGATTCTGATCTCTCTTTTACTCCCCATGTCCAATCGATAGCCAAATCCTGTCGCTTCCAACTCAAGAACATAGCGCGCATCCTCCCATATCTAACGCCGGACGCGGCTAAGGTACTGGTGCATGCTGTTGTTCTCTCTCGCCTTGCCTATTGCAATCCCCTTTTCACCAGTCTTACATGTTCCCAGCTTGCACCGCTGCAATCTATAATGAATACGGCTGCGAGGCTTATTTTCCTGTCCGGTCGCACCTCCCACGCCTCCACGCTCTGTCAGTCCCTGCATTGGCTTCTAGTTAGATATAGGGCCCAATTCAAAATTCTGGCGCTTGCTTACAAATTCCTACATAATGCTGCTCCAACATACCTATCCTCCCTCATACACAAGTATGTCCCATCATACTCCCTTCCCTCCTCAATCTGACTTTCACCCAGCCTCCACTCCTTCAAAAAATCTTTGAAAACTCACTTCTTCATTAAAGCGTATCAATTAAACCGTCAGCAGGTTTCTCATCCCCCACCCCATGACTCCTTTCCTGCAACTGTCAAAAATTACCTACCAAGCACTCCATAAACCCTTCTCTAACAAACTATGTAATTCCCCTACTTTAACCCTTTGTTTCACTATACCCCACTCCCTCTAGCATGTAAGCTCATCGAGCAGGGTCCTCAACCTCTCTGTTCCTGTACGTCAGTGGTCTGATCTCAATTATGTGTCTGTTAGTCCACCCATTGTACAGCGCTATGGAATTTGGTGGCGCTATATAAATAATAAAATAATAATAATAATAATATATATATATATACGGATTGTGTTATTGTGGTTTTAGATTGATAAAGATCTAATTGGAGGTTGAAACATTGCTCTTTATGTTTTGATTCTCCAAATCTTCTAACTTTTGTACCTTGAGTGTGTGGATCACATTAGTTTACCTTTATGTATGGGGTTTGCCAACCTTGGATCCAACTCTGCACCTGGTTTCATATATATTTTATGAGTGCAGACTCCTTCCTCCCTGTTTAAAAACCAAATCATGACATGACTAGAAAATTAAAATCTATGCAGGACTCTATCAGTGTCTTGGAAACCATGGTTATTTTTACATTTTGTAGAACACCTTTATTAGACTATTTGCTTTATTAAAAGAGGGTCCACATTGAAATTCCAATACAATCCAAACAAAGATAGAATAAGACACAGTAGGGACTACTTTGTTTTATGGTAAAGTCTGAGATTGACAAAATGCGAGCTCTGCTGTCAACTTTTGTCCAATCCCAGCAGACGTCACAAGCGACACCTGTGGGATTCAGACATCGTCTTGCTCAATGCCAGACGGGATCTATGGAGGCTTCCGAGGTCTCGGGTTATTGTCTACAGTGCTCACTGTTGTATTCTCATGCATGCCCATTAGTACATCACTAAAGCGGCTCATGGCAAATGAACAAAAGAAGGTCTCCAGGAAGTAGATGGCTAAGGAAACTAACTATAGATGTCGCTGTGGCGAAAGTGACCTCGCCACTGGTTAACTTGCTTCCTACCCTGTGACTATGGGCCCTGCAATATACCTTGCCCAATACACTTTTAAAAGCTCCATTCATGTAATGTAAGTACTTTTGTACTGCATAAAGAGAGACCGACCGTTGGGCCTAATTCCCTGGAACTCTTTTGGGCATAGGACCATGTGCACGGTTGGTCAAAACTATGACTTCCAGGAAATTCCTAAACCGATCTGGGTTATTTTTGGATATGTTGTTCACCCAGATCAGGAGATGGGACTTTTATGGGGATATGTTGTGTTTTGGGTACTTATTGGACTTTGTAACAATGTGTTTGTTTTTTTCTGCCTGTCGACAATTAAGTTAATGCATTATCTGCCTTAATTATATCACAGGCATAGGGGAGGGATTGTGTACTGTATGTGGGAGTGTCATTCATTGTCATATTGTTTTTATTGGCTTGCATATTTGTGTCCTGTGCCCAACAAGGTCCACCTGGGTGTCAACCTTGTTGGGAAACTTGCATAAAAAGCCAGTGTGCCCCATTAAAGCGGAGTTCCTGTTTTACCCTCAACATAGTCTTGTCTCATGTGTGGGGGAAAAGGCTGCATCTACCCTGGGGATTGCTATATCACTATATTCCCCAGGGATTATAATCAAGATCTTTTAAAAGGTGTTCCTGGTTGACTCTCTGGAGGAAGAGAGGTTCACCCACTGGAACCTGGTTCCTTGTCGTAGGTCCAGGGTGGGTAGGAGACGGCAAGTTCCCAGCCAACCTATAACGCTAGACGTGGGGACTGCGGTGCTGATGGTGTCTGGTGGAGTGCTTGGAGTCCTCATTGTGCACTAGGAGCATCCATCGGCAGAGGTACCCAACCGGGGTACAGGAGGCTCCATTACAGTCGCCTTCTGGGATCTTTGCAAAATATGTTGAGAGCCCTGAAAGTGACACATCTTAATGTAATCTACCCAGCAAAGCTGTTTTGGTGTATAGATCCGTCAGGACTGTAGGAGCATGATCTATACACCAAAACAAATTTATTAAGCTAAAGTTGTTTTGGTGCTTAGAGTTCCCCTTTAGAGGAACATACCAAACCCATAAAGAGCTTCAGTTTGCAGAAGTGCTTTATGTATGAAGAGAGTGTCCTCTTTTTTTCATTGTATGTAAGTGCCAAATTCAGCAGGAATTGTCACTTTTATAAGTTAACCTTGTTACACCTTCCCAGGTGTCAGACAGACGATCCGGATACACTGTGATACTCTGTGGGAAGCTAAGCTCCAGAGCCAGACAATTGCCCATAGCTCTGCAATGACTTTTCACTGACCTATAATGCAGCTAATTCAGAAGTCTGTGACTAAACAGCCACAGAAAGTCTGAGCTGGGGACATAGGAGAATGCTTGCAGTATCTGAACATGCTATATATGCAGCTGTTGCAAGCCAAAATGTCATATAGCTCCAAAGAAAACATGCAAAACTACAGTGAGCTGTAGTGGTAATGGTACTTGAAGTGTTCCTTTAAGTATTTTGGCAATAATCTCTGTCTGTTCTTGGCAACCTAAGTATGAATCCACTGCTGTTCTATGGAATTTGCCGTGATTATAATTCATTCTGTTTCACTGCAGATAACTCTTGCCAGTTCTTCCTATGTAGCATCCTGTTCACCACATGGCTCAATTTACTTGTCATCTGTGATCGAGAAATGCATAGAGGAATTGCATGATATTTTTGACACAATACTATAACTTTCAAACATCCCCCACATAATTAGCAGCACATTTCTGTTTTATTATAAACATTATGGAATTATAAATAAAATTACACATCTATTCAAGGAGTCAACAAGGCATAAGTACTAAAAATAGAAGTATTGACTTGAACATATATATGTATATAATATCTGCTTGTAACCTTTTCCATCTACAAGATTTTGATTAATTTTGCTGTATCCATTTTTCATAGAAGGAGGCAAAATTATCTGTGGTTTAACTGCAGTTTTAACCAATCGGTTCGGATTCTGTATTTTTATTGGTTTTAAAAAAAAAAATAATAATAATAATTGCAAATTTATGAAAGCCAATGTTACTGGCAAACAGAGATTTGTTAGTGCAGCAAACATGCACTCTGAGTGGACATATATTTCCGTGACTGCGGAAGCACTTGTATGGATTTTTAGAGTACATAACTTGCTATTGATACAATTTTAGGGGATTTTTGTGGTGTCCTTCAGATCGAAGACTCTTTAAAGGGACATGGGTCTCAAGTTGAGACTGTTTTGCAAAATTTGAAATACTTTAGAAGAATGTTTTGGGTTTTTTTGTACAGAGAGCCACTACAGCTGTTCTTGGCACACAATTGAAAGCCGCTCTACAGTTATACTTCTGCATTAGCTGTCCAAAACTGTCCAACTTTGGATAGCAATGGTTGGCTATATGTGTTGGTTTGCCACCCAAAGACTTATTGCACCATTACCACTACTCTGCATTGAACCACAATGAGCTGTAGTGATTGTCTCTTTGCTATATTCCTGCTTTCAAACTAATAGGGACACTATAGTCCTCAAAACAACAAGCTCATGATGCAGTATGGGTGTAAGGATAATGGCTCTGGAGTCTAACTGCTCAATGCTCTGCCATTAATAAGTAAAATTATTTTGTTTCTGTCCCTAGCCACACCTCCATTGGCTGTGACTCACACAGCCTGCATGAAAAAATGGTTTCACTTTCATTCAGATAGTAGTTTACTTTAAAAGTGTTTATTTCCTGCTCTTTAAATTGAACTTTAATCATACATAGGAGGCTCCTGCAGGGTCTAGCAAGCTATTAACAGAGCAAGAGATAAGAAATTATAAATTAAGCAGAATTTTAAATAAAGGAAATGCAAACATTAGATGACTCTTTACAGGAAGTGTTTAGAAAGTCTGTGTAAGTCACATGCAGGGAGGCGTCACTAGGGCTGTATAAATAAAGAGATTTAACTCCTAAATGGCAGAAAATTGAGCAGTGAGACTGCCGGGGCATGGTCTATACACCAAAACTGCTTTATTAAGCTAAATTTGTTTTTGTGACTATAGTGTCCCTTCAAAGGAAGAGAAAAACCCTCATAAAAAAATTGGTCAGTGGTTGCAATTCTAGAACTGACTGTTTCTTTGAAGAGAGATCTCTATAATCTTGTGCATAAAAACAGAGAACCACACGTGCAATTAACTTTTGTAGTTCACTATATATAGATATTTACTCTTAACAAATGTTTGTATAATAACTGATTCTGTGTAGTTGAATCCAAGTTTCTTAAACAGGTGATTACTCATTTATTGTAGTTGTTTTGTAATAACTTTTCATTCTTTTTACTGTTTGACTAAACATCCAATTGTTCTTTTGCAGGGACATACCAGGGCCAGTGGATGGGGGGAATGAGACATGGACATGGAGTACGGCAAAGTGTCCCCTATGCCATGGCTACAGTTATTCGTTCTCCTCTCAGAACCTCTCTGTCATCTCTACGCAGTGAGCAAAGTAATGGCACTGTACTTCATGACATCGGAGCTGACAGTCCAGCAGGGACACGTGGGGGTTTTGTTTTGAACTTTCACAGTGATTCAGAGCTGATGACTGGCAAAAAGAAAGGTTTATTCAGAAGAGGATCTCTACTTGGTAGCATTAAACTTAGGAAATCCGAGTCGAAGATCTCCATTTCTAGCAAACGCAGCTCAGTGAGGAGTGATGCAGCAATGAGTAGAATTAGTTCAAGTGATGCCAACTCTACAATTAGCTTTGGAGATGGGGACTGTGACTATTGTCCAACAGAAGATCGCGTAGATGCCACAACAACCGAAACCTACATGGGAGAATGGAAGAATGATAAGCGTTCTGGGTTTGGTGTCAGCGAGCGCACAGATGGAATGAAATATGAAGGTGAATGGTTGAATAATAGAAGGCACGGGTATGGATGTACTATATTTCGAGATGGCACAAAAGAAGAAGGGAAGTATAAAAACAATGTTTTGGTCCGTGGAATAAGAAAGCAGCTCATACCGATAAAAAACACAAAAACAAAGGAAAAAGTAGACAGAGCGGTTGAGGGAGCACAGAGAGCTGCTGCTGTGGCAAGGACAAAAGTGGAGATAGCTGCTTCAAGGTAAGTAGTATGTGCTAATTTCCGTTACTTTCTTTTTTAATTTTTATTGCTATGATCCACCTACTTGCATTGTGGAGTTATGTTTTTTTGTTGTTTTACTCGTAGCATTTGGTTGAAAACAAATAAATACATTACCTTGAAAGCTCTCCTAGTATCAATGTTATGTTGAAAAAATACTCTGAATATTGCATTTGATCAGATATCAATGATGTCTCATAAATAAATTGTTAATATTACCTCATGCTCTTATCCGACATACCTATGGTATTTGTCAAATTTACTATAATGCTCTTTATAGTCTATGTAGTGCACGTTATTTACAAATAAATTGATGAATAGCGTATTCTGCAAAGGTACATTGGTGTACAACACATTTGCAGCATTTCTAATCAGGGTAGTTTACAGTACTTGAATAAAATCACTATTAATTACTTTTCTTCGTTATTGTGACGATCTGTGAAGTTGTTCTTTAGTAATTAGGAGCAAAGCTTTGTTGTGCCCCTTTAGTAAGGATAATTAGAGGAACATAACACAATTGCCACAGCTTTCTTCCTCCTCCAAGAATACCCAACTAATTGAATAATTGAGGAGGAGGTGACGGAAACAGTTCGGATACACAGGGAGGTCATAATTTAAGAAAACAAGCAAGTGCACCCAAACTAAAAATAAAGAAGAGTTTTTGTGAACAGTCTCCATACAACAGAAGGTATATTACAACATTTTCCCATGCTGGTATCCTTTGCATATCGGATTTTTTAAATGTGAAAGCTGGAACAGGGCATGAAACTATACAGTGTGCCTAGATGAGAACACTTCTTAACAGTAAAACATGGAACACACATTACAAACAAGTTCAGTCCTTTACACACCAATTGCAATCATAAGAGAATGCCCAAAAAAGAGCATCATGTTTAGTAGAGAAGGCAGATAAACTGTCAAGTGTGGTATCTTATCTTCTAAAGAATAGGAATGTTGAATCAGAGACTTGAGCCCGCCAAGTAGAGTCACAGCAAACTCTTTCGACCTATCCCCTGTCTAAAAATTAATAATGGTGATATAATGCTTGAGCGCTCCAACTATTTTGTAAGTGTGGAGAATACTCCCTGCTGTTTATACACATCTCTAAAAAAAATGTAGGAGCTGTGCTTTATCAACCTCAAGACAGAATAATTATGAAGTTCTCCCGATGGCCTTATAATAATGTAAAATCAGAAAGGTGCAACTGAGATGTTGTAAATCACTGACACCACACTGAGATATGGTTAGATGACTAAGAATATCATGTCAATACAGTATATAGATTCAAAGGTAGTAAACCATGAACATAAAAAAAACAACAACTTCTTTAACTCTAGATCCTACACACTTCCTAAAAATCAGGTCTAACTTTTAAACTTCTGTTATTATTATTATTATTATTATTATCATTTATATAGCGCCAACAGATTCCGTAGCACTTTACAATATTTTGAGAGGGGGGATGTAACAATAAATAGGACAATTACAAGAAAACTTACAGGAACAATAGGATGAAGAGGACCCTGCTCAGATGAGAAACATTAGGACAAGAAATATCAAGTAGGAGTGAAGCAGAGCTGGAGGAGAGAGCAAAGCACTGTACCATAGGAGAGAGCAGGAGACAGGTATGTAAGGTAGAGATTACTCAGGGAGGCCATAAGCTTTCCTGAAGAGATGGGTTTTAAGGCCCTTCTTAAATGATTGAAGACTAGGGGAGAGTCTGATGGCAGTAGGCAAGCTATTCCATAGGAGAGGAGCCACCCGCGAGAGGTCCTGCAAGCGCGAGTTGGCCGTACGGGTGCGAGCAGCGGTCAGGAGGTGGTCACTGGCAGAGCGAAGGGTACGAGGAGGGGCATATCTATGGATTAGTGAAGAGATATAAGTGGGGCTGGAATTGTTCAGTGCTTTAAATGTGTGGGTTAGCACTTTGAATTGACTCCTATAGCATACAGGGAGCCAATGTAAGGACTGGCAGAGGGGTGAGGTGTGGGAGGACCGACTAGAGAGGAAGATCAGTCTAGCTGCAGCATTCATGACAGACTGTAGCGGGGCAATACAGCTTTTGGGGAGACCAATCAGGAGAAGGTTACAGTAATCCATGCGGGAAATTACTAGAGCATGGACAAGCTCCTTGGTAGCATCTTGCGTAAGAAAGGGGCGAATGCGGGCTATGTTTTTGAGTTGGAACCTACAGGACTTGGCAACAAACTGGATGTGAGGCTCAAAGGTGAGACCAGAGTCAAGTATGACGCCAAGACAGCGCGCTTGCAGGGATGGACTTCAATGTTATTGCAGTGTGTTTTACTTTAGAAGTTATTTTTTCCTACTCTGTTAATTGCCTGCTGGAGCCTACTATGTACAATTAAAGGAACACTATAGGGTCACACTGTGATGCAGTGCCCCAGGAAGAACCTCTAGTAGACCTCTGAGCAGTGGCCACTGGAGGAATCCCTAAGCTGTAATGTAAACACGGCCTTTTCATTGAAAAAACTGTGTTTCCTGCAAAAAGCCTGAAGGGAATGATTCTACTCACCAAATCAAATACAATAAGCTGTAGTTGTTCTGGTAACTATAGTGATCCTTTAAAGTTCAATTAACAGAGCAGGAAAATAACTTATAAAATAAACACACTATGCTCCAAATATGAAGCCTTTTGTATGTTGGCTGCTAAAGTCACAGTATGGGAGTTATATCTAGGGCTGCATTAACAAAGTGATTAAACTCCTGAATGCAGATAATTAAGCTGTGAGACTGCAGGGACATGATCTATACACAATCTAGTCAGTATCAACAAAACCACCTTAGTCATACACTACTCTCAATAACACAATTCATTATCAAATATTCCCAAGAGAGACATCCTTTCACCAATTGGTGAAATTAAGGAATTAGGTTACTTATGAGGGCCATATAAGACAATTTTTATAAAAGGCATCAACAAAAGTTCCTAAAGAGAATGCAATGGTTACATATTCTTCTCTTTTATTGCTACCTTTAAAAATGTACATCCATGTCATAATGTCTCAGAGGAAACCTCTTAGAATGTAAACAGTGGGGCACTACAATATGGTGCCAGAGCATTCACGCACCATGATTGCTGCAGTTTAACAAGTAGAAACAGCAAAATTCTTCTGTCTGCAGAGATGTTTGCTCTGATAGGAGCCAAGAAAATCTTATGTAATCCAAGTGTGGGATTCATAATTTATCTCCTCACAAAAATAACGTATACCCTAATTAGCCATGCTGATAGCACCATACTGGTTTGAAAATCTTGCTTAAAGAAGATGTGTTTACAGGACCTACCATTTTTTCATATGTAAGATTATTAAATGGTTCCAAAAGTAGAAATGTTGTGTCAGAAATATCTGCTGAAGAAAAGGAATGGCAGTTTACCCTGCTGTTATGTCCATGGTGGTCCATGCTGGAGATAAAAATATGCCATGTGGCTCCTTCCATGCCACCCAATCTGGGAGCAGAAACACTTCCCCGGCTGTAACTCAGAAAGAGGAGCACAAACACTTCCCTAGCTGTAACTCAGACAGAGGGGCAGAAACACTTCCCTAGCTGTAACTCAGACAGAGGGGGCAGAAACACGTCCCTGGATGCCACTCCACAGAGCTAATGGACGTGGCAGGCGTGCTGGGCTAGAATGCGCCTACCACACCGCATCTTGAAGAGTTGTTCTACAACTCATTGAGAAGCACTGGAAAGCCATGCACGCATGCACAAACTCACGGTTCCAGCACAGATCCTTCTCAACAAGAAGGTTCTAATTGCTGAATCGCCTGGAATAGACTGAAAGTCTTTATCAGGAAAGGAGGATGGGCTTGCCAAGGCTACAGACTGCAGGTCTGCAGTTTTTGCAAGCTGCTTTTTTATATATCTACAAAGAAAACCTGTATACACAATACACACATGGTTTCTTTGGAGGAATTACTACTAAATAATTAGAAAAGAAAATTTTAAAATTGCAATGGAGTGTTCTCTAACAATAGTATTTATTGTGGGTGTGTGTGTGTGTGTGTGTGTATATATATATATATATATTATATGGATGCACATCGGAGGGGGCTTTGTTTACATGGTCACCATGGTGATTGGGAGCAATACGCATCCACCATGCCAAGATGTACTGTCGCCGGCACGGTGGGCGGGGCACGCAAGTGTGTGCCCGCACATCCGGAAATCACAATGGTCCCAATGGATGGCGGGTGAGAGACACCTGGGTGAGTTTCTTTACTAATTATATCACTATATAATGTTTGCCTGTATGCATAATAGATGTTTTCCTGTTATTTAGACCCTGAAGAAAGTCCCGAATGGGGACTGAAACGTTGGTCGATTTTTAACATTATTCAATACATTTTTTTGTGTGTTTAAGTCCGGTCAGCAGCCATTCCTTTTTGATATATATATATATATATATATATATATATATATATATATAATCTGCCCATAAAGCTTTGCACTCCTGGCCAAAACAAAACTGTATTTTTGTCCTTTTGCCCAGTACATACCTGCAGTCAATTTTTTACGTGTTTGAAAAAGTTGCCAGCACTCCAGGGCTTACCACGATATTCATTTACTATAGCATACTGCTATACAACTAAAAAGTCAGCATTTCAGTTCTATATATATTACTACACACATGTTATGTACATAGAAACATAGAAACATAGAATGTGACGGCAGATAACCATTCGGCCCATCTAGTCTGCCCAATTTTCTAAATACTTTCATTAGTCCCTAGCCTTATCTTATAGTTAGGATAGCCTTATGCCTATCCCACGCATGCTTAAACTCCTTTACTGTGTTAACCTCTACCACTTCAGCTGGAAGGCTATTCCATGCATCCACTACCCTCTCAGTAAAGTAATACTTCCTGATATTATTTTTAAACCTTTGTCTCTCTAATTTAAGACTATGTCCTCTTGTTGTTGTAGTTTTTCTTCTTTTAAATATAGTCTCCTCCTTTACTGTGTTGATTCCCTTTATATATTTAAATGTTTCTATCATATCCCCCCTGTCTCGTCTTTCCTCCAAGCTATACATGTTAAGATCCTTTAACCTTTCCTGGTAAGTTTTATCCCGCAATCCATGAACCAGTTTAGTAGCCCTTCTCTGAACCCTCTCTAAGGTATCAATATCCTTCTGAAGATACGGTCTCCAGTACTGCGTACAATACTCCAAGTGAGGTCTCACCAGTGTTCTGTACAATGGCATGAGCATGTCCCTCTTTCTACTGCTAATACCTCTCCCTATACAACCAAGCATTCTGCTAGCATTTCCTGCTGCTCTATTACATTGTCTGCCTACCTTTAAGTCATCAGAAATAATCACCCCTAAATCCCATTCCTCATATGTTGAGGTTATGTACAGGGAATTACTTTGGTGACCCATTCTTCAATAACACAGCATAGTGCTTTACCTGTTAAATAATGTATAACTTGGTCTAACAGAACACCTTTATTAGACTCTTGCCAGTGTCAGAGGGGTAAAAACAGTGTCTCCACGGTAACCTATTTATTGTGGGAGTTTACTTGGTATATAATCAGTATGATGATGTCCTCTGTTACAACCACAGGAGAACCACTGAAACAGCATGTGGATCTAATTTTTGACTCCCGATACAGAGTTTTTAGAGCCACTTTTATAGGAGGAGGACCAAAGCTGTATTTAAATTAAGCTGTTGACCAGTTGGAACTTTTAAAGAACTGCTATATGGGCAGTCACCATATTAAGTGCATGGAATTTTGCAGTAATCATGATAAACGATGTTGAATTATCTTTTTTTTTTATACTCTTTCTCCATATGTTATGGCAGCTGTAAGTGGGCAGATATTCTGATAATAAAAAAAAAATTGCTCAATTCTAAAGCAGATAATTAAAGAGCTTAGAATGTCATTTTCTTTTAATCCAGAGACTTGGTAGCTACTAGTTAGTTTGATTTTATGTGACTATTTTGTTTTAAGCGATGTTAATGACTGAAATGTCTACCCTTGTAATAATAAAATGTGTTAGAAATGAGTCCCAGTGCTCACATTTTAGTTAATACTTTTCTTCTTAAGATTTGAATAAAATGTATCTTTATCATTGTTGCAGATACAGTATATGTGTATTATGCATAGCTTTGACATATCTTTGCCCAGTTTTCTGAAACACTGTCAGTAAAAGACTTTCCATACTGTGCAATAGTGGTCTAGGTCCCCACCCCTAACATAATTTCTGGTTACAAAGGGGTAAAAACGCTTTTTAAACTTATCTCTTTCCAGTGGCAAGGGTTCCTCAGCACTGGCTAGCTCTCCTGCTCTCGTAATATCACGGTGATGATGGAACCTAATGTTCATGCGCAGTGCTTGCCGCATGCGCATTAAAGCTTCCCAATGTGAAATCATTAAATCAATGCTTTCCTATTGGACATTTTAAAAAATTAGACCCCCTTATACAAAGCATGAGAACGTCCAGCTTCCTTTCACAGAGTAAAACGTTGTTAGTGACCAGGAAGTGCCTCTAATGGAAGACAGCCAGTAGAGGTGGAGTTAGCCTTGCAATGTAAGACCGTGGCACTGCATCCAGACCATTGCAATTTGATGAATTTAAGACTTTTTAACCCTTTACATTGCAGGGTTAAAAAGACAAGGCCAGACCACTTCATTTAAAAAAAAAAAAACATTACTTTGGAACTTGTAAATACCTTCTTCTAATGATATAAAATTCTTAAAGAAAAGCTCAAAGCACCATCACAGCCTATACTTCTTGGCCCTGTCACTACCCCCCTTCTCTCTGTTCCAAGAACTGCAGAGATTTGCAAGAATTGCTTCATTGAAGCTAACTAGGAAAGTACTTGTATAGAGTGCTCCGGCAACACTCCAACAAAGTTCCCACATCCTTTGAGGTCCCTCATACATTGCTGTCACTTTGATTAGTTTGTTCAATACTATAGTTTAAATTTACTGCAAATTCAGTTACTTCAAAGGTAATTTAGATAGCGGATAAATAATAGTCAACCATTCAAATCCATCAAGTGAGTTTATGTATGCTGTTAGAAACCCAAGATGATATCATTTCCCCATAATACAAGCATTAACATTATTCTATGTGTTTTTGGATTACAATGTATTTCAAGTTTGGGTTTATATGTTGGGCCTACAGTTAGAGCTCATGTTACGTTTAGAGTTAGGGGAAGTGCAGAGGTATTTGAGCAGAGGTATTTGAAAAGGAGCAGTCACTACCTTGATTTTTAGCAGAACCAAATAGCTAACTAAAATCTAATTGCTATTGATAAATCCTTTTTTTTTTTATATATTCTTTACTGGTTATTTTAATTTATATGCCTTTCGGGGTAACAAACAGCAAGTTAGTTAACTTGTATGCAGTGCTCTACACATGGCACTGTTGGAGAACACACTAAGCAAGCATATGTCGGTATTCTGAGTTTGATTTAATATTTTTGGATAAACTTTTTGAGGTATGAAATAATTGTAAAAGTTTATCCAAACATATGAAATCATATGAAAATCTTATCCTAAAATATTAAAGGATTATAGCGTTAGGAATAAAAACATGTAATATATATATATATACACAAAATCATTTTTAATGCACTATCTATAATTAAAAAAAACAACTGGATCTATGCCAGCCTTTACTATCTCTTGTAAGCAATTTAGCAGTTGTCAGGGCACCGTATTCCCTCCTCTCTATTTCCTCTGTGGCTGGATCTTTATTTCTGTTATAGGTCAGTTCCATAGTTACAATTTGCTTTATGGGCAGTTATTGCACAATTAAGTTGCTTCCAGGCACCAGAGAAAGGCTGCTAATGATGTCTAAAGCTGCTAGGTGATGAGTATGGATATGCCTACGATGTTGTAAGAAGAACTTCCAGCAAGCTCTAAAAATATTTTTGTTACCATGGCTGGATTTTGTGTGTATGTAACTATCCAAACCAGTGACTTTTATTTTCTTTTTCCAGGCTATGTGAAACGCTTCATTGATAACAGGGCATTTATTGTATTCATCCTTACAAACTTCTGCCTTGATAAAATGTCTGAATTATATAAATATGGTTTATTTTACTAAAGAAGGGTTGGCTGTGTTTTTGTTTTGTTTTTTTTGGCATCTTTAAGCTAGCAGCTTTGGCTGGGAACATCTTGAGCAAGCTTTGCACACAGGTCGACCACTTTTTTATTTTTTATTTTTTTTATTATTTTTTTTACCTTGTTCCAAACATGTTTTAAATAAGTATTTTTGAAATCTGTAGTTTATAGTTCAGTTGCCAATATTATTAAATCTAGATAAAGACAAGTGACAAATTGGGTATGATCTTTGTGCATCAGTATATAAACTGTTCTATAAGCACCATTTCCCTATTGCTAGCTGTTTAAAGGAAGCTGGAAGCTTTCACTTTGATTTTTTTTCCGCAAATAATCTATGAAAACAATGACTGCCTATATAAAGAATGGCTGCAGGAAAAATTATTGTGACATTAAGCAGAATTAACTTAAAATATTTTGTATGGTGTGTAGTATGTTCAACCAACTATTTAAAGTGTGTATCTACAGACTATGTTAATGTTTTCTGCTGTGGAGTCTTTTACATTTGTTTATATAAGGGCTTGAAAATTCCAGTAGCTAGACAGATTCTCCTACTATGTGTTACAGCTAGCTCCCACCTTTGTGAGAGTTGCATAGCGATAGGTGTAGCTTTTAAAAACAATTTGACATTGAATGGCAGGATACTGCAAGAGGTCTGCAGAATTATAACCCACTTCAATGACATAAAGCAGTTACAGTGCCTACAGTCAGTGTCTCTTTCATTTTGTCACACTCCTTTGAATGAAGCAAGAACGGCTCAGACCCTCGCCGATGTGAGAACTGCGATCATGCCCCTCTGACACAGACCTCTTTGGTGCTGAGCAGCATGTTTAAATTTCTGTATTAAAGCCGTCCCATCACAGAGCTTACATCCATTGCCCTGCAATGGGTTAATTAACCTTTTCACAACTTTTTCTGGCAGGAAAATGTTAAAATTGGAATTGTTCTGAAATGGAAATATATAAAAACATTGTCAGAATTTACTATGAAGAAAACAGTCTCCTTTTAAATCTAGTTCAGAACACTTTAAAAATACCATCAAAATAATGAGAACATTTAACCGTACCTGTTCATAAATTGCACTAAAATGTTTTTAAAAATTAGACATTAAAGGGTCAGCGTCACTTTGATCAATGTTTGTGGCCTATCTAAACTGGATTGTGAGGTTAATAGCTAAAACTTTTTAAAAGAAAAAAAGAACATCACACAAACCCACAACATTGTGGTTCCCAAACCTGTCCTCACGGCACCCCTACCAGTCCAGGATTTAGGGATTACATAGTTGTGTCTAGAGGTGTTTTAAAAAAAAAAAAAAAACACCTTAGAAACAACCGGGTAATCCCCAAATCTTGGACTGGTACGGGTGCCTTGAGGACAGGTTTGGGAACCACATATAACCACAAAACATTATTTCAAGAAAATGTACTAAGGGTTGTGTTTTTTTTTTTTTTTTTATTGGTATCTAAATCAAAATTTATATCTAGAAATACTACACAAAATATTTGTTTGTTTTCATGAAGTACTCTTCCCCACTCGCCTGCCATGTTCTGTAGTAGTTTAGCATTTGTACACTTAACATAGCTTGCCAGTTTATATTTGTGTATGCCCTGTCCCAACACTCACCTCTATAGTGACCCACAACGTCTCTGGGGTTACCAATATGGATGAGATGACAGCAGGTGCTCTTTAATCAGATCTGAACTATGTGCAATGCACACTTCTCTTCTGAGCTATGAGCTGACACCAGCGATCTCATCTTACCCCAAATACTGAACTAAGCACTTGCAAAACTAGCATTTTGCGCATATATTTTTTTTACATGTTATAGGTAGAAGTGCATCTTTTGCTCAATAATATTGTGTATTTTAAATTTAAATAATGTTTTGTAGAAAGTAAATTTTTAGTTTTACATTTACATTCACTATGTAACTGTAACTTTGTTCACAAATCCTTTTTACTTTTTTTGTTTGTTTTGCTTTTCTATATACAGAGCTGTATTTTTGTTTCTTTTTTTTTAATCAATAAATATTTAAATACAAATTAAATATTGCTTTTTAATTTGGTTTATTCATAAAGTATCTCAGTAGTGCATTTATTTATTTGAATTTCTATTGTAATTTACCAAGATCCTGCATTGAGGTAGACGGCAAGGAGGCTGTCTGTCAGCTTGATTTGCTTGAGGCCAAACCGATACGCCCCATCACAACTTTTCTGGATGGGTCCAACCATTATGGGTGCCGACAGTGATGCGATTGCATCACCAGCAGTGCCTGCCCAGACAGTCCCAATATCCTAACTCTTAATGTTGGCATTTATGAAATATCTAAATAGATTTTTGTCCACTTTCACATATTCTATTTTTATTTTTAATTTGTTTTGATAATTGACGTGTTACTTCCTGGTTCTGTGATGAATACGGCTTTGTCTATCATGTGTCAATGTCAGTAGCAAGTTTTTACAACTTGACCCAAACATTATATTGCCCACATTGGTGATGCATATATGTTCCATATTTTCTGGCCCAGTCTTTCACTCACTGAGGACATTGACAGAGCTGGTGAAACAAATCATCTCAAAATTGTCTCTGCAGTTTTTACTCCTAAATCATAATCTCATCTGTGAAGTTATTTGTTGTCACGTTTGTCTAACTTTATCAAACAAGTCAGGCCCATAAATATATATTATATAAGTACATAACTTTGTGAAATGACAAATACAGTATTTCTCTAAGAATCTAAGGATTTTTTTCCCATCAAATCTTCATTGAATTTTAAGAATAGTAAGAATTTTTCAAAACCTCATACAAAGCAAATATTTCAAGCATTATGATGAAATGTTCCCGTACAGTGCTCAAGGAAGAGTACCAGTACTCAAACCAGTGGAACCACAATGGTACATAATGGAGAGAGAAGAAAGTTTTTAGACAGTGTGTGGTGGTATATATTACTTGTTTATATATATATATATATATATATGTGTGTGTGTGTGTATGTGTGTATATATATATATATATATATATATATATATGTGTGTATATGTATATATCTTCCACCAAGAGCGCCTAAAAGTGTGCATTTATACTCCAATTTATTTCATTGTTATAAAATGGTTATTTTATTTTTTTATTTAGATAGGGGAAGTAAACCATACTGAGCGCTTGAAAGTGACAAATGCAATGTGACAAAGAGAAATGCTTAAATAAGCCTCCATATGACTGTGAATCCTGAATTCCTTCAACGATGAATAATTCGTTTGTTAAATCTGCTTTGCAGTCTTGTCTTTCAGATTCCCATATAAGGACTGGCCTTTACAATGAGAGAGATCCTGGAATGCATCTCCTAGCAGTCATGATTGTATAGGTTTTGACCATTTCAATGGTCATCATGTCATCCTAATGACTGCCTTCCTTAACTGATTAATAAACAAGTGGGCTACAGGGTGTTGAAATTTGTGTGCTGATCTCTGCTGTTTTTTGTATTGTGCAGGAAAAAGTTTTCTCCCTCCAAAACACCCCTCTGTTTTCTCTTTGGAGTGTTTAATTTTAGTTGTTTATTGCTAATCTTTTGCCAAGTTTGTAGTGTTTATTTCAAGTGGAGCCTGTAATTGCAAATAAGTAAACCCAATAATGCTCAATATGCTGTGTCTCCGACACTAAGCTTTCCCTAGTGACATGTGATTGGCAATAAAGATTTGTTTGAGGTCAGCAGCTGCAATTAATGCATGCCTTGCATTTGGATCCTAGTTTGATGTGCAATAAATTAGAGGTGTTTTAAATTGCTAATGCTGTGTATTTCATTGTGTCAATTCAAAGAAACTGAATATGTATTGTTGACTTAGCCTGTGCATGTTGTAAATGTGTAATTAGAAAATGTTTAATGAATTAATACATTGCACTAGTGAATAAAAATATGCCATTTGTTTGTGCTGATTGGTGCTGCAAAAGTGAACATTTGTGCCGCTTTGTTTTCAGAGATATTGTGCCCACTTTCCACCCCATGTAATTACATTTAAATAGAAATACAGCATTCATTTATGCTGTGTTTGTGTTGATTTGTGCCGCAAAAAAGAGTTTAGGAGATATTGCGCATTATATTTGATCAACCACAGCTCACTAGAATCCCATGCTATTAAAATGTGAATACAAATGTGTTTGTGCTGATTTGTGTCTCAAAAAACGTGCAGCTTTGGCTGTGTGTTCTCAATCTCCCCCAAGTTTGCACCCCATGTAATTAATTATAAATTAAATTACACTATTCTGCTGGACTAAGCCAATTTTCTTTTCTTTTTTGTGTGTGTGTAAACCAGCCAGGGATTGAGGGCGATAACATAGCAACATACCGTTTAATACAGCATGCAAGGGGTTATTGAAGCTTATAGGATTACTCTGAGAATAATGACCGCTCATTGATTTGAAGTGGTTATGGTGCCAGGAGTCTATAATTGCAGCATTTGAAATCTTGCACATACTGAGTTTAATTTCTTTTTAGTATTTATGAAGCCAGGAGTGCCCTCCGGTAATGGGACAAACCATTTAGCAATGGTTTGCACAGTTATGACAATCTTCAATGAAATTTGCAGAGAATTAACATGAGCCACCTCGGATCTCTAGTATGAGAACATCCTGTTGATGCTGCCAAAGGTGGTGTTACACCTCTAGCAGCAAAGGGGTTAAACTCTGCAAGTATGTTTCTTAGTGAAATGCTGCACATATAGACTCTAGGCACCATCATCCCTTTAAACCATTGAGTAGCCACGGTTCTGTAAGTAATTATTTAGCTTTAATAACCCTGTGTATGCTGTCATGTTAAACCGCCTGATGCCACATTAACCTGTCTGGTGGGATGTTAACCACCTTACTGCCACATTAAACTTTCTGGTACTATGTTAGTCCCTGGTTTCTTAGAATTATCTTTTAAAAACACACACACACACAAATGTGTAGAGACCAGCAAAATAGTGTATTTTCTATGTACGATTAATTGCATGGGGTGCAAAGTATAAACTGGGTGGAGATTGAGATAACATGGCTTAAAATATGTATAATATTGCGGAACCCAAAACTACACAAATGTTGTTTTATGAGACACATATGAGAACAAATGGGACATTTTTATTCACATTTTAATTACATGGGTGCAAAGTGGTTTGATACAAATCAATTATAATGCACAATATTTCTAACCACACTGGCACAAATGTTAATTTTTGCATCACAAATCAGCACAAAGGCAGCATAAACAAGCAGAGTATATATATATTTATATTTAAATAGTTGGGTTTTGCAGAATTAAGTCAGGACTTCTCTTGTTTTCCTTTCTTAAAGTCTTGGTGCCTTATTTGTGAGGATGAAGTGTTGGGATGAAAAAACACCTTCCCACCCACCCATCACATTCTGGTTATGCAGAAACTCTTCCAACAAGTATTTTGCCTGTTTCCTTAAGGAGTTTGGGTTTAATTGCATATGTGCCATCATTTCATATGACCAGTTAAGAGTAATTTCATGAAATAGGTCATTGTGGGATGTAATTTGTGTGGCTTCCCACTTCCTAGTGATTTCGGTTTTGCCGCTATAAGGATTTGAAACTTAGGTTTCTTGAAAATGTTGATATGTCTTTAGGTAGCATAAATGGCAAACAAATTGTATGTCCGGTTAGGATGAAGTGAGACTGGAAACCGTATACCAGCAGAGTTTATGCTCCGTACACGACCACTATGTATGGTACATTCGTGCCCACCCCATTTTACATCTCCGATATACATTGGGGATCTTGGGACAATATAGCTGAGCTTCCACATCACAGTTCAGCTCATCTTTACTGAAGATACTTTAATAAAGGGCTTTTTTCAATTAGGGACATAGTTACAGAGATTTTCATAGTTTAAAAGCAATGTTGCTGCCTTTTATTTGTTTGGTTGTTGTTTTTTTATATAAACAAAATTTTTGGTTATTATTATTTTCATGGAGATTTCAAGAGTCACTAAAGCCGTTTTTCTTATATATGGGCAGCAGGCGTATATGTGTTATGCCCTACTATGAAGAGACCTTTTATTGTTAAAGTACATATTCAGATCTTGTAATTCAAAGTAATTCATTAATGTTACAGTTAAAAATCTCAGGAGTAAATTATACAATCTGTATTTAACAGCCTACAAGTAAAACATTAAAAAGAAACTGTCATCTGTAATCATTCTACAATCAAATAGCTTTATAATTTAAAACACATTTATATACTGAAAGAGGTGCTGATATATGGGAGAGTGTAATACTGTGTGCTTAAAGGGTTATTCCAAGCACTATAACCATTTCAGTGATTTGAAGTGGTCATGGTGCCTGGAGTCTGTTTGTGCAGTGTTTCACTATAAAATAATTTATCCCTTTGCTGCCAGAGGTGTATCTCCATGTACACCACCATCTTACAAGTACTTGGACTGGCAAGAGGAAGCATTCCGATGTAGCGAATGGGTATTAGCTGTACTATTTGTTTTGCATTTTAACCTATACGAGAAGCAAAGTTTGTTATGATACTTGGAACATGTCTTCAAATGGCTACTCGAGCCAAAAACTGTGTTGTAATAAAATAGTGTTTTAGTCAAGGTAACCCTTACTGCCACCCAGAGGTAAAACTTACCCCTGTTTCAGTGCTGCGGACAAGGTTTCCCAGCTTGGAGATAAGATCCTGGCCTCCATTGGTCGTCTGTAACTAGTAGGTTTTGTGTGCTGACGACAGATGCCAGTATGCACAGAACTGACATTAGCCAGCTCGGAACTATTTTTATGGGATGGCTAATGACACCTAAAAAAAAACCTCTACTGGAGGTGGAGTTACACCTCCGTAAGCAAAAGGCTATATCTCTGTATATGCAGAGATCACTTAAATGGTCTTGGGTCTTAAATTAGCCCTTTAAATTTGTATGGATGTAGTGTTCTAATTGAAATGTTATACAAATAGGTAATTTCATGTCTTCATTTGGAATGTAGATTTAAAGTATTTTTTAATTTGTACTTGTTAAGTTATCACTTCCTAATATTTACATAACTCTGGTTTTCATATGTAATTATTTCAGCACTTGACGTTGCTGAGATTTAAAGTCTACTACACCAGGATAAATGACACCCATAATTTCACCACACTACATAATTTTACACCCAACCAAACTGACACTACCCACATCTTGCACATTATTAACCTAAATTGGTATGTTTTGTAATTTATTTATTTATTTCCACCCTCAGACGAACCTGCAGCAAATACTCTAGAAAACAACTGACCTTTCATGCAAAGCCAGCAAGAACCAAACACTTAATTTCTTAAATTATAGGCCGATGTGTCCTGGGTGATCAAAAGAGCAATTAGAGAAACAAAATCAACATGAAAATCTGCTGAATATGCCAAAAAACTGTCAATTTCCTCGTAAACATACCCGATAAATAATTGCATACTAAATGTTTAGCTTGATCTTAAAAATTGCCTCACATTTATATTGGCTAAAGAAAAGCTGCCACTTTTAATGTGAGTGGTGTTTGACATCTCCAGGGTTATTCACTAATGTGTGAATTGTTGGGAATTTAATTTAAACTCACAGTGAATTTCAAATGTTATGCCAAACTAGCAAAATTGAAACAAAAAATCTCTGTTAATCTCTGGCCTAAAATTTGATGTTTACTTAAATTCCAGATAATTATCGCTTACTGAATGCACAGTTTTATTATGAATACATTTAATAACGAGGATTGCATTTTTATTAGTACATATAGGAGGTGGAAACATTTAGCCTTGTCTGATCTGTTATGCTTTCCTAGATTCACACCATATTTATTGAAGGGTAACAGAAGAGTTGTTGTTCTGTAGTATGTGTAATTGAAATGCTGCAGGAGGGCATTTCAAGGTATTCTTCATTGAGGATTGTTTAGGGTTGCCATATTTCTTGTAAAAAAGATGCATAATTGATTATATATGCATGGTATCACATGGCCGATCACTGCATTTAGCATGACTGAGCGGACTGCAGTAGAGGATCTTCTGTGAGACAACCACTTTCTGTCAGACGAGTAGAGGAAACATATGAACCCTTACTGCCGTCTGGTTGGCCACGCAACATGATGGTACAAAGAGACACACAGAGTGGTGGGAGACACACAGTGATCTATGGGGGGTGCAAAGAGACACACAGAAGGGCTGAGGAGGACTAAGAGACACACAGAAGGCTTGGGGAGACAAAGAGGCACACAGAAGGGTGAGGGGAGGAGCAAAATGACAAACCGAGGGCTGGGGGAACAAAAAGACACACAAAGGCACTGAGGGGATCAGAACCATCCTTGGCTCTCCTGGACCACAGATGACTGAAGTAATCTGCTGCATATAACCTATAGAGCTGGTAGAAATACAGAGGTTTCACAGACTGCACTCTGGTACCATTGCTAATAAAAGAAATCTCCCCCACCCCTAAAAACCTCAACAACAACAAATTGACTATAATAAAACACTTGGTTTGTGTGTACTTATATATACACTTGTAGTCTAAATTTTGGCCATAAACCTGATTTTCAATAGGTGTTGAATAATGTTTAGACTTTCAGCTGTTTCCAATGAACAAATCAGACAAAAACACTTGAAACAGCGAATGCTTCAAGTGGTTTCCCCAAATTCAACTGAAAATGCAACTTATAACTGTCTTAAAAGTCATTGTACTATTTTCTATATTTGGACTCTTTTAAAGATCAGAAAAATCTCACATTGTGTTTTGCCAGTTATTAAATGTAATGGGCAGTTATTCTCTTGGGAGTTATTGGGTCCAGTAATTGCTATGCCTGATCATAGTGGCCATGGAATATAAGGCAATCTAGTTGGACCACTTTATGGAACATACAGTTTTCTCTTATGTTTCACAATACTAGCAATTTTCTAAATGGTAAAATTGGAAAAATTGTTAAACATCGCAATTTATTCATTACAGCTTTATTTTGGCTTAAAAATTGCAGCTTTTTGGTAAATTCCCAGGTCATGGAATTACGGGTGCATGTTACAACAAACATTAGGTTGCCAATTTTGTAATAGATCCATTAATTTCTGGGCTGATATATGTTCTGTCATTATTAGCTTACTTGCGATTTATTTGATATATTTATGCTTACTTACACTGAGGTTTTTGTGTCCATTATATTTTTATATCTAGTTTATAATAAAGATAACTGTATAGTTTATCACAAATTTGTCCTCCGATATTTTCTTTTATTACGGTTTCTGAATTTGTGCACCTCTGTATCATGTTGAATCAGTCTTCTATGGGCAACATGAATACACATATCTAAGACGAAGTATATTGAGTATTCATTCCTACTGCAAAAACAAAAACCAAACATATTAGTCAAATGCATGGCTAATTATTAAAAGGATTAATTCACAGTTGTTTGCATGTCCTTGAAAGTGTATTATAACCTTTAATTTCATATGGGAAAAAATAGTGTTAATAAAATAAATATTTAAAAAAGTAACACCGCTACTATATTACTTAGTAAATTTATCTTTGTATAAAACAGGGGTAGTCAACCTTTTAATACCTACCGCCCGCAGTAATTAAGTGCATTTTTGGGTGTGGTTTTTTGTTTTGTTTTTTAGAAAAGAGTTTTTTTTTTTTAAATATGTGCTTAAATTAATCTATTTTTTTCCTTTTTTTCTTTTTTCTATGTGTCTGTGAGGTGCTGTGTGTGTGTGTGAAGTGTGTAGTGTGTGTGAGAGGTGCAGTATGTGTAAGGGGGCAGTGTGTTACCCAGCACCGAGGAATACTGGATTCAGGTGACTGACTGAAGGAGTTTAAACCCTTAAGCCAAGTGGGAGGGAGGCGTTGTGAGGGAGGAAAGCACTGTAGGATTCTACAGTGCCAGGAAAATGGGTTTGTTTTCCTAACACTATAGAATTCCTTTAAGACCATTTTTCAGAATACAACACTTTTTATACATAAACTCAAAAAAGTGTTTAAATTAAGTTGTTAATTTTATTTAGAGGAAAGTTTGCTCAGGTGGTAATGTTACCAAGACTGTCACTTTCCTCCCCCTGTAAGTAGGTTTGCCTTCACACCTAGGGTTCACCAGGTTTTGCTTCCTGCCTCCACTACTAACACCGGAGAGCCAGAAGTTTCTAAGCAGGAGCCTCCATTAGCTCCCCTACACTAAGCTCTGCTTAGGAATTTTCAGATCCCCAACTTACAATGGAGGGGAATGACAGTGCCCTCCTGGTACCACAATCCCTACAGTGTGCATTCAGTAGTGCTTGGAGTGTTCCTTTAATTTAAACAATTTTCAGATTAATCCTTTGTTGTAGTTTTTTATTTTTTTTTATTTACTTTGGTTTTAAACTTCTATGTAAGATAAATTATGAACTACTTTTTATTATGTAGAACCTGATTTGTGACTGTCCCTTGCAATGGGTGGACCTTATGCAAAGTTCCAAGTTTACAAAGTTCCAAATAACAGCCTAAGCATACCTCCACTGGCAACTCCTTAGATGGTTACTAGTGATGTCCCGAATGGTTCGCCGAACGGTTCGCCGCGGACGGCAATCATAAACTTTGACCCTGTACCTCACAGTCAGCAGACACATTCCAGCCAATCAGCAGCAGACTCTCCCTCCCAGATCCTCCCACCTCCTGGACAGCTCACTAAGAATGCAGCTTCACAATGAATGTAAAATGGATGCTGTCCAGGAGGTGGGAGGGTCTGGGAGGGAGGGTCTGCTGCTGATTGGCTGGAATGTGTCTGCTGACTATGAGGTACAGGGTCAAAGTTTATGTTTATGTTCACCGTCCGCGGCGAACCGTTCGGGACATCACTAATGGCTACTAGAGGTGCTTATTGGGAGAGTGCAATACATCTCTATGAGGAGATGCTGATTGGTCGGGGATGTGTTTTATATTTAGGGTGGTGGCAGGGGGAATACATGTTTGATTTCCTGACCCTATAAGATACAAAGGAAAGGAAAGCTGAAAGAAATAAAAACATGATAATGCTGTTTTAATGTAGTAATTGAAATGTAATGAGTTTAAACAAAAACAAATATGCAACATTCATATCAAACTTGGTAAAACGGATATATAATTGCAGACCGTTTTCAACTCTCCTGTGTCTTCTATATAGTAAGATTGTTGTTGTTTGATGTTTTTAATGTTAATCTAAAAACACTAGGTTGACGTTGATTCTTCAAGTCAGATTTTGACACACCTGTCTCTTCTCCATATTTGCCTCCGTTTTGCCGTCATAAAGACTATATTGTAACAGATTTCTTCCAGAATAACATATAAAACACATTTACAATCTAAGTACTGTTTGAAGTAAATTGAATATGCGAGATTGTTTTATATACCCAGAAAATGTCTGTAAGACCGTAATGTGGAACAGTTGGCTCGGATCATTCGAGGTAAGGATTTCAGTTTTATGAGATTAGACTGAATAGAACTGGCACAACAATAATAATACTGCATAATCTTGTCCTGTTTTGAGGCATTTGTGATGATATTGGCCTCAAACATCATATTGTTTGAACTCAAAAAGCATTGTGGCGATCAACAACAGCTTTTCTTAGCCATTTGTTCACTGTAGGTATGCAACCCCCTGGCATTAGAGGTACACTCTAAATACATGCTAGAAGTTTGGTTATGGTGCCAGGTGTTCCCTGACATTCCTTCCCATCCCATTGTAAGCAGTTATACCTTTTTAAAACTTCTTACCTGGTGTCCTCCTGGTGGTGCTCCCCACCCCAACTATGTGCTGGCTGAGGGTGTTGCTCCCTGCTTCCACTATTGCTAACCTAGCTCGCTGCCTAAAAGCGATCAGCTAATGCTTCCAGCACTGCGCTGCCGAAGTCTTCGCTCAGGAGAGCTAAGCTCCAAATTAAGGAGATTCTATAAGCTGTCTCTCCGCTTTAAGTAAGAGGGCAGGGGGTAGTCCCAGGGCACAAATGACACCAGGAGCAAGCATCCCTGCTTCTCAGACATGTACAGTTACAGTTCAATGTAGTAGTGATTGTGGATGTTTGTTTTAATTCAATTTTATTTTGTTTTCTAACTCTGCAGCTTTAGTCTTCGATACAGTGGTGGCATTGAAACCAGTTTGCTTTGTTTAATGTCTGCTTGGAGAACAGTACTTCCTTTTAATGCTTTCGCATAGTTGTTGGAGTTTAATGCAAAGTAGTACTATGTTAAAAGATTTGTGTACCTTGAGCGGAACACTATTAATGGTGCTAGGCGATGGTAACTGACAATAGAACAGTCCAAATAAAGCACTTTGATCACAGCATCGGCCTTGCTGAAACTAGTCAAGCATGTTGCGAATACATAAATCAGAAAATGTGTGTATTTTCAGTTTAGGTGAATAGATTAATTTTACAATTTTATTGTGCATTATTTAATGTTGTGTAACAAAAGGAATAGTTTTGTTTTCCTTAGTAACTAAAGTATGTGTCAATTGGTTGAAAGAGGTTTTTCTTTTTCTTTTTCTTTTTACAAGGCAGCGACATGCTTGCTTGCTTACTATTGAAATGCTTATCCTTTGTAATGTCTATGAAACCGCTTTTTCATGCCAATATATTGAAGGAACAATACCTCCTACAGTTTGCCTGAACTTAAGCTCCTTGCTGTTATAAAAAAAATCTGCTTTTATTATTAAGGCAAATCTGGAGGGAAAGGCACACTTTATTAGTTATCAAAAGTGAACTACGCATTGATTAGAAAAAAATTATTTCCATTTACACTGTGCATAAAAAAAAAAAGCTAACCGAAGTCACAAGTCTGCAAATCCAGTGATTAACTGGTACTGACATACAAGCTTTGTTAAATGCGACTCCATATGATTATTATTAACATTTATATAGTGCCAACATATTCCGCAGCGCTAAAATGGGGAAATTTGACAAGTAATTAACCTACGGAATAAAACAGGAGCAAGAGGTGAAGAAGGCCCTGCTCAAACAAGCTTACAAGAAATGGAGAATGGGTAAAGAGAAATAACACCATGTCAGAGGGGGTATGTGGAAGAGCCAAACCGTTGCAGGAGAGAAAGTGAGCTGAGCTATGGAGGCGAGGGAAGTGATAAGGGCAGTGAAATTAGAGGAACCTTACCCAGAAAGATGATATGCTTTCCTGAAACTTAACAGGGGCAATGCAGGTATTTGGAAGACAAATAAGTAGTGAGTTGCACTTGTCAAGTTGGGAAATGATGAGTGCATGAACGAGGTAGAAGCTAAAGGATTTGGAGATAAACTTAATGTGAGGAGAAAAGGTAAGACCTGAGTCAAGAGTAACACTAAGGCACCCAGCTTGGCGGGTTGGGGTAACAGGTGTTCCATTGACTTGCAGGAAGTTTGATGGTGGTGGACTGTTTGAGGGAGGAAAGATGAGAAGTTCAGTCTTAGAAAGATTAAGGGTAAGAAAACAGGAAGACATCCAGTTAGAAATGGAAGGGTGGCAGTTTGTGAAGCATTCCAGGAGCGTATGAGTTTGTTTTCCTGGCACTAAAGTTGTCCTTTAAGAAAGAATAATGACCTTCATATTAAGCAGTAATTAAGTTGTTAGTCACTTTATTAAGGGTGGTTTCAGTAGACTAGAGTGAGAGGAAGCCAGATTGTAGAGGCTCATGGAGCAAATTATGTGCTTTAACATCTGGAATAATTACCACAAAGAAACCAGATTAAAAGGAGTTGTTCCAGGTGCACTTTCAGGATTTGAAGAATGCAAGTGGTCTTGTTGTTGGTCTGTTTGTTTAAACCCAGTTTTGAAATACATTAGTTCAAGAACATATTATGTTTAACGCGCAAATGTAAGGTATGAGCTCTACAAATGTGGCTCCTATTGAACCTTGCAAACTTGGGGGTCAAATCAGTCTGGGCCTTGTATCACAACTGGTGAAAGGATACGTATTATGGTGCAGAGTTAGCAATAATGACCTAATATTTTAATATTTGTGGATATGTTTTCAAATGATTACATATTTTTGAATACACTTAAAATTATTTGATACTTTAAAAAATATATCTATATTTAAATATGTACAATGTGTAATATTAATATTTTTTATATTTAATATTTTGAAAAATCATTTAAAAAGATTGTCCAAAATATTAAATAATTTAAAAGTTTATCCAAAAATATGAAATCAAGGCCAATGTAAGAAGACAAAGTCTCTCTGGATTGCATAAGAGCTTTTGACTTGGGTCACTTTGGATTGGCATAGGACACTTGCCTTAGTAAACGATCTTTATTGAATTGAATTCAAACTGAACAAATTTTCAGTTAATTTTTAGGTCAGGAACCAGACAGTCAGTTTAGGAGTTTGTTTAAATAGATTAGCAATTCTTTGTGGACATTTCCATAGAAAATCTATATTACCGTAATGCAGCAAATAATAAAATACATGCATTAGATAAGTAAAAAAAACAAAAAACTTGAGGGACAGGATTTGACCACCATTGGAGTGGACACTTGTTATCACTGCTCCTTTAAAGCAAAAGTATTTTTTCCTCAATATTCTGTCAATGTGCACTGTTATTGGACATAAAGCTCCTTGTTCCCTCTCCCATTTGTAATAGTGGTGGTCATCCTGGTCTCAGGAGTCTGCCCACACTTGTAGACACTTGAATTGCAGATCGACTAAGCCGCTCTATAGCGGACATCATGGAGGGATACAAGGCCACTTCACATCTTTAGTCTTCATTGCCAATACTCTCCAGACAAGGTGTCACAGATATTGCTGTGGCACATGAAGCTAGAAACACCACTATGTTCCCAAGGTGTGGAGGGGATGGGGGTCTCAATTCAAGCCTCCCAAAGCCAGGTGGTGGTTTTGAGCCTAATCCCACATCTACTCACCCTCATCGGAACGCTTGGGCCTCCCCTTACTGACCATGCATAGCACACCGAGGACTGGAGCTGTTCCTAAGCAGACAAAGGCCCTGTTCATGTGGTTGAAGGCAGCTCACTGCAGCCTATTCTTTCGGTTATGGTCTACCTAATTGGGTTGCTGACTATCCTGTACATCTGAGGAACTCTTAGGTGGGCAGTTGCAGTACCAAAAACTGGGCATTGGCTAACTTCATACTGCTTTTTTGTTTTATGCAACTTATATTTGTACTATGTCTCAGTGTGGACTCCTGTTTTTTTCTTTAAAATTTGTTTTATGCTCTATTGTGTATGGGTTTCTTTTCTTTAACAATCCGCAGATGCCTTTTGTATATGTATGTAACGTAGAAAACTCTTCTGATCCCTGTAAATATAACTCCACTGTACTCATTCCTTTCCTACTTGTTCAAAAAATCAAGTCATAAAGCTGCGTGATGTGCAAATTGCCTCAATAAGACAGTGACAAATATCAAAACTTGTGTATGCTAGTGTTTTGGAGACACTTTTTGTTCTCAAAATTTCTAAGAACTGACTGTTCTCTACCTGTTTCTGTAATACTTTCTTGTTATTTGTCCATATTGTCTCTCTCTCTATTTTTATCATATTCCTTATCTGTTATTTTCACTTTGCCTCTAACATTTTTGTAATGGCTTTTATTTTATTGTTTTATATGCACTGATGACCAGTGAACCAGCTGTATCCAATCTCACAATACAGTGTTCATTGGTAATTTTAAATGATAAATTAAACTTCTTAACCTTTTTTCCCTTCAAGTTGACTAGCTTCTTTTTAATCCATTGTAAATAGTTGTATAAAATACCAAAATAAGCATCACAATACATTTTGTTTTTTGTCTGTTGAATCTGTTTGATTTAGATTCAGTTGTCAGCTTTGCATGATTTTCTGGCGGTAAAGCCTTAGGGTTTTGTTGTACCTTTAGAGTAAAAAGTAATTTTATTAATGCTGAAGTCAGTAAAATAAAACGATATTGTTTTTATGCAGATAAAACCAATTTAAGGATGAACTAAAATATGAATTTTTAAAATCATAGTTTACAGCTAGAAAAAAAGTCCAGCTGCCAGATTATTTTGGCTTCTTAACAAATAATGCCCTTGTCTAAATTTATTTAGATTTAATATAGTTTAATATAACATTAAACTATACATCAAATATAACATATATAATCATCAGTTGTGAAAGAGGCTGTTTATTTAAATCTCTTATGTGACCTCATGTCGCCCTAGTAAACAGTGTGCATCGCAGTTGTTGGTTTAAAGTTTAAACTAAAGCATTCCTTTTAGAATATAGAATTATACATGAGCCAGACACAGATGTTGTCAAACGGGAGCTATTATTATTATCAATTATAAACTGCCATCATACTCAGCAATGCTGTACAATTAGGGAGAAAGACAGTACAATGTACACAGACTAATAAAAAGAAAAAAGTAAAGGGGGTCCTGCTTGTGAGCTGAGATCTAGTAATGTGATTTAATAATATGACCTCTACAAATGTAAAATATATACATGTAAAATGACACATAAAACCAATTAATACAAATTACATTAATTGATAACAATGTATTAAATGGTAATTAAAAAGAAAACAATAGAAGATGGCAAAAAAAATTGTATATGGAGGTGACGAGGTGAGACACCTGGTTCTGGGCCATCATAGAGATCCAGACAAGCCTTTTGAGGAAGGGGGGGTAAGGATCCACAATCCTGCCCATGGTGCCGCTGAGTAGGTTCTGATGAGCGAACTACCAGTTTGCATGGAGGTATTCACCAGTATAGCAGTAAGTTAGGTGGACAGGTTGCAGGTCCATAATGGTTTCTATAGTAAATATAGTAGGCTGAACTTGAGGGAGTGGTAATGCCATTGTGGTGGGGGGTTGGTCTCCAAGAGGAAGATTAAACCTGTTGCCAGCAGACCACAAGTTCTTCACACAGGAGAACAAGGAAGGAAGTTGTTGGCCTGTTTATCTCTTCCTCACGAGTCCCCTTCTGAGCAGTTTCCACCAGCTCATACAATGACTTTGGTAGTTGATCTTCATACTCTTCTTCTTCTCCTCTTAATCTGTTTCTGTAAGAAAAAATGAAAAAATTATGAATTCAACATTATTTTTTTTGTAACTTTTCAGTAACATTTTTGGTTTATAATCCACAATCCACTTACTCACAATACTTGGAGTGTTCCTTTATTATATATAATATATTTCATGTATTGTATTTTTTAATCCATGTAGAAATTATATTGCCTTTGATCAAGAATTAGTTTTCAAAATGTTATTAATGACACAGAGGCTCCTATTATGCATTATTTTTATTTTAGTTTCCCTCAGCAGCAAAGATAGAAAAAGAAAAATGTATAATAATTTGAATGTATTTGAATAAAGAGATCAAATATAACAAATCTGCCTTGGAACAGGGCAGCCTATCAGGATACAGGACAGTCTATAACAGGTGTGAACTAGCAGTAAACTTCCTCTTTCTTTGCTGCTCCCTCAGACCAGCTAAGTAAATATTTGTCTCTAATCTGGATGTTTATTTCATGATTTAATGGTTATTGCCTTTTGTGTTTTGTCTGCAGTGTTATTTCACTGCCTCATTGCCTTTACCCTCGTCTGGCCGTTTCTCCCTGCCTGGACCGCGCTTCCCCCAGGGAGCCCAGGCTTGGAAACACGGCCTTTCACCTCTCCTCCCCTCCCTCTCGTGTTCACGCGGCCATGTGCATAGGCGGCCGTGGTTATTGTTTTCCACAAAACTTGGTGTACAATATACATATACCTTAAGTGGAGCGCTATATGGGTTTGGGGGTTGCCCCTCAAGTTCTTGATCGAACCGTGCATGTTAAGCAGATATATACAAAAAGTAGAGTACCATATAGTGCAGATTGTAAAACACTGTGATAATTCAATTAAGTAGCAGAATGGATCACTCACATTTCAAAGAGCCTAAAATATTGGCTCAGTAAACAGGGCTTATATGTTTTTTAGGTCAGCATTCCACCACTATTTTCTGTTAGGGTTTCCTTTGGAAAGATAAAAATAGTAGAAGCATCCAATGTGTACTATAGTTGTTAAAAATAACATAAATTGCTAAAATTAGGTATTGAGCTCACATTTTTCAGAGCCTAAGGTCCTGGCTCTGAGGGTAACATGCTTTGTGCCAGCATAGGGGGGATGGCACTTCCCCCAATGTTTATTATTCAAGAAATATTTAAAATAAATAATAAAATAAAAAATTGCCCAGGCCCTATTGGGCAATATCAAGTTAAAAGACCTAATGGCCGAAACGCGTTTCACTCCTTCTGGAGCTTCCTCAGTCAGCTGTAGTTTGATCCTCTAAACCTTCTGTCTTTTGTCTTTTAGGCCCTCCCTTGAGGTCACATGTGAAGTTTAGTTATCCAGTCCTCTGATTGTATAGTTCATTGTCCCACCTATAACCATAATCACCTGTGTTTCCCTTTTTGTTATTGGTGGATAAAAATGCCGCCTTTTTTCTTTAAATTTAATTTCATTGCCCAAGCCCTATTGAACACCCAGGACCCACCACCATTGCACCCGACTCGTGACGATCAGTCGGCCCCGATGGCCCGCGAGCCAAAACCAGACACATGTCCCCTCAACCCCTGATACAGGTTGCACCTGATTTGACTGACTCACCTTAAGCGGTACTAGATGGCCCCGATTAAGCCTCCTATGAGGAGGATGACTCCGAACCGGAGATGGATACTGGAGGGTCACCCTATCTCCCCAAATTACTTGTGTCTGGCGGTGCTACCGGATGGTATTCGGGGTTCACAGGGTTACTCCCTGTTCAACCCAGATGACCTCTGCCATCCATGCTCTGCAGAGTGGGACCCACCGGACCTCATTGCCAACTACTTGGCTCTTTGCATGTGTACCCCCCTCTCATAGAAACATAGAATGTGACGGCAGATAAGATCCATTCGGACCATCTAGTCTGCCTAATTTTATAAATACTCTCTTTAGTCCCTGGCCTTATCTTATAGTTAGGATAGCCTTATGCCTATCTCACGCATGCTTAAACTCCTTTACTGTGTTAACCTCTACCACCTAAGCTGAAAGGCTATTCCATACCCTCTCAGTAAAGTAATACTTCCTGATATTATTTTTAAACCTTTGCCCCTCTAATTTAAGACAATGTCCTCTTGTTGTGGTAGTTTTTCTTCTTTTAAGTATAGTCTCCTCCCTTACTGTGTTGATTCCCTTTATGTATTTAAATGTTTTTTATCATATCCCCCGTTTCGTTTTTTCTCCAAGCAATACATGTTAAGATCCTTTAACCTACCCTTGTAAGTTTTATCCTGCAATCCATGAACCAGTTTAGTAGCCCTTCTCTGAACTCTCTCTAAAGTATCAATATCTTTCTGGAGATACAGTCTCCAGTACTGCATACAATACTCCAAGTGAGGTCTCACCAGTGTTCTGTACAATGGCATGAGCACTTCCCTCTTTCTACTGCTAATTCCTCTCCCTATACAAACAAGCATTTTGCTAGCATTTCCTGAGAATTAGTACAGATCCCTGAGGTACTCCACTGGTGACAAGCCCATGCTTCGAATATACTCCATTGACTACAACCCTCTGTTGCCTGTCATTCAGCCACTGCCTAACCAATTTAACAATATTGGAATCCAAATTTAAAGATTGCAGTTTATTGATAAGCCTTCTATGTGCAACAGTTTTGAAAGCCTTACTAAAATCTAGTAAGCAATGTCTACTGCACGCACCCTGATCTATTATTTTAGTTACTCAATCAAAAAAAATCAATAAAATTAGTTTGGCATGATCTCCCTAAAGTAAACCCATGTTGTCACTGATCTTGAAATCCATGTGATTTTTATATGTTTAACAATCCTATCATTTAACATGGTTTCCATTACTTTCCCCACTACTGAAGTAAGGCTTACTGGCCTATAGTTGTCCGACTCCTCCCCACTACGTTTCTTGTGAATGGGCACAACATTTGCTAACTTCCAATCTTCTAGGACTACTCCTGTTAACAATGATTGGTTAAAATAAATCTATTAATGGTTTTACTAGTACACCACTAAGCTCTTTTAATAACTTTGGGTGTATTCCATCAGGTCCCTTTGACTTATTTGTCTTTACTTTTGACAGTTAAAATAGAACCTCTTCCTCTGTAAACTCACATGTAACAAATTACTCATTTGTCTTTTTTGCCTAACTGAATTTCCTTCATTTTCATCTGTAAATACTGAACAAAAATATTCATTGAGGCAGTCAGCTAGACCTTTATCCTCTTCTACATACCTACCTTCGTTTTGTTTTTAATCTAACTAATCCTTGTTTTACTTTCCTTTTCTCATTTATGTATCTAAGAATGTTTTGTCCCCCTTTTTTTTTTACTGACTGTGCTATTTTCTCTTCTGTGTGTGATTTGCATGCTATTATTACTTGCTTAGCCTCTTTCTGCCTAATCTTATAGATCATTCTGTCTTCCTCACTCTGTTTTATTTTTTATATAATTACTAAATGCTAGCTTTTAGTTTTACTATTTTGGCCACATCTGTTGAGTACTACAGTGGTTTCTTGAATTTTTTGCTTTAACTGACAAGCCTAATGCAATTTTCTGTTGCCTTCAGCAGTGCAATTTCTAAATAATCCCATTTCTCTTGGATTTAATCAGGAAGATTAAAGTCACCCATGATGATAACTTCCCCCTTCATTGTCATTTTAGCTATTTCCTCTACTAGTAGATTATCTAACTTTTCTGTTTGTCCTGGTTGCATATAAATCACACCTACACCAGTTAATGTGTGATTACCAAATTGTAACGTAACCCAAACGGACTCTATGTTCACCTTACTAACTTTTATTAGGCTAGATTTTATGCTATCCTTCACATACAGGGCCACCCCTCCCCCTTTCTTGCCGTCCCTGTTTTTTTTTCTATATAAAGAGTACCCTGGTATTGCTATGTCCCAGTCATTTTCTCATTATACCATGTCTCAGTAACAGCGACTAAATCTACATTCTCAGTTGCCATTATTGCCACAAGATCATGGATCTTATTCCCTAAACTGCGAGCATTTGTAGACATGACTCTAAGCTGATAATGTTTTAACACATTTTCTAGAGGCACCTTCTGTCCTGTTTTTGGGGGGCAATTGGATTGATGTTTTATCACCCTTTTGCCCTCCCCCCCCCACCCCATACTAGTTTAAATACATCCTAGCAAAACCTCTGAACTGCTCACTGAGAACATTTGTTCCCTTTTGAGAAAGATGCAAACCATCTTTTTTGTACAGTTTATTTCCATTCCAAACAGAGCTTCCATGAGCAATGAATCCAAATCCTTGCTCCCGACACCATTCAACAAGCCACAAGTTAAAGTCCCTAATACGCATCTGCCTGTCATTCTGAGTGTTATGCACAGGCAGAACGTCAGAGAATGACAGTGTGGAAGCAACCTGCCACATATCATTAGCAAAAACACAAAGAACTTCCTTTACCTCTGAAACCTCATTGCCTGTCATTTGTCCCTAGGTGGACAAGTACATCCAATTCCCCTTCCTGCTTTGCTCGCTTAACAATATTACAAATACATCTCCTGCCTCTGTGAGCAGTAGCTCCGGAAAGACATCGCACAGGACCACTATTGTCCAGCTCCACGCCTCGAAGGAGGGTCGCAGCAAATTGCGGGCAGAATGCCCTAGACCCTTAGTCCCAAACGCAGCGTGCAAGGTTGACCTGCAGATTGTTCAGTTCGTGGCCAAGACGGGCTGGAAGCCCAGAAAAGGGCTGGAATTCTCCCTTCATAACTGTCAGAACAAGATCCTCGACACGTTGGCCCCAGCTTCTAAGCTGTACGAAATCCTAGAGTCTGCTAAGGCGGGGGAATCTACCCTTGACTTCGATGAAGCTCTAGGTTGGGATCACAGGCTTATATCCCTCCTGTGTAATGCGAACACAGCATTATCTGCTGAACTCTGTAAGGCGAATTTGTTAAAAATAGAGTTAAAGATTCTTGACAGTTAAAGATTCCGTTGTTTGGACAATGCCCAATCTAACCTCAAATGGGTTTTTGGCAGTAAGGTTTTCACTGGTGTTGGGAGGTCTAGGAGCCGTCCACCTGGCCAAGGATATAGAGGCCCATCAAGGACCCACAGAGGTTCCTACTCCACACAACGACCCTTCCAGGAGTACAAGCCTTTGCCTTTCTTCCCTTCCCGGGGATGCCCCTGGGCAAGCTGTGGCAGTCGTGGGCAAACATCGGGCAAACGCCCTTACGGTAAGTACACTGATTCCTCATTCTTCCCAAATAAGTGTGAGGGGGAGACCGGGTCTGTTTGTGCAGTGCTTACTACAGATGCATGGGTTTTGTAAATGGTCAGAGGCTTTCGCTTCGATTTGATTACCACACCTTTGCAGGCGCTACTCCCTCGAGAGCTGTCCCTGCCGAAAGATCTGGCCCACCTCCTCTCCTCAGAGATTACGGAACTCCGATCGAAACGGGTAATACAAGAAATCCCATTCTTGGCTGCAGGATTTACAAGCAATCTATTCCTGGTGCCCAAAAAAGGCAGAGGTGTTTGCCCAGTTTTAAACCTACGAAACTTCAATGCCTTCCTACAAAACCAACATTTCAAGATTGAGGGCATTCACGGTCTCCGGGATCTGCTCAACCTGGAGACTGGATGGTCAAACTGGACCTCCAAGACACATATCTGACTATTCCCATAGCGGAAGAACACAGGGATCTGCTACACTTCAAGAGGCAAAGGCGATGATGGAGATTTACTTGTCTGCCCTTTAGGCTTTCCTTGGCTTCCTGGTGCTTCACCAAAGTCATGAAGCCGGTGGTCGCCTTCCTCAGGGCACGAGCAGTCTGCTTGATCATCTACCTGGACAACATCAACCTCACCCACTCAAATTCTCTCCCACTTGCAGTGGCCCATACAACTGCTTGAGGGCCTGGGTTTCCTCATAAATTGGGAGAAGTCTCTTGTGCTCCCGGTACAGAAAATAGAGTTTCTAGGTTTCGAAATAGATTCTATCACTCAGTTCCTGTTTCTCCCGGAATCTAACTATCTGGAATTGCTGGCGGGTTCATTCGCCATCCGCAGTCTTACACCTGATCTGGGGAATCGTTGTATCCTACTACGCATGGACAACGTGTCGGCAGTGCGATATATTAATCACCTGGGAGGCACGAAATCAAAGTTGCTGGCGAACCTAGCCAAGGACTTCTGCCTTTGCAACAATGTATTGGTGATGGCCGAACATATCCCAGGTTTGGACAACACATGGGTGAATTGGAAGTTCAGATACCTGGAGGATTTGGGGGACTGGCGACTACTCTGTTCGACCTTCCGGAAGATTGAGGTACTGTGGGGAACGCTAGACATAGACCTGTTCACATCCATACTGAACTCCCAACTACCTTGGTACTACATTTAGCGTCCAGATCCAGCAGCTCTAGCAGTGGACACCTTCCTGCAGATGTGGCCACCCTCACGTCACTATGCCTTTCCCTTGTTCAACCTCATTTCTCAGACGCTATCTTACCTGTGCAGACACGAATGTTCTCTGGTAATAGTTGCTCCTCTCTGGCAGACATAACCTTGGTTCCCTCGACTTCTGGAAATGTCTTTGAATTTCCCGCATCTGAAACCAATGGTCCCAAATCTCCTTCTCAATCCGGATGGGAGGTCGCATGACCTGATAGATCAAGGCCGGCGTGGTTAGTTTCCGGAGTCCCTTGACCTTAACGGAGCTCCCTGTAACAGGGGACAAACCTCAGCACTCTTGCCCTCAGTCGCAGTGGCTTGACTGGGGCCCTGGAACCGCTCAGTCTTGGAGCCGAATGGGGAATTAGCTCTAGTCCTTACAAGGACTTACCCCGTTGAATCTCCTGCAAGCTGGAACAGCAGACACAGGAGTAAATCTTCTTTCCCTCCAATAACAGGACGACACAAGCTGGAATAGGATTTTAATGGAGGCACACTGGCCTTTTATGCAAGTTTTCCAACAAGGGTGACTCCCAGGTGGACCTTGGGCACAGGGACACAAGTGAATAAACCAATAAAAACAGAGTCATACAGCGAGACACTCCCATATGCAAACAATAGAATCCCTCCTCTGTGCTTGGGATATAATTGAATCAGGAACTGTACTAATCTAACTGAGTTATCTCCAAGCACAGAAAAACATACAATTTTATGAAACCCCACAATGTACCTTAAAAACACATAAAACCCCATAAAAGTTACATCCCCTCATATCCCCGATCTGGGTGAACAACATATCCTAAAATCACCCAGATCGGTTCAGGAATTTCCTTGAAGTCATAGTTTTGACCGACCGTGCACATGGTCCTATGCCCAAAACAGTTTCAGGGAAATCAGTGCTAACAGTCGGTCAAGTTCGGTAGTCTTTTACAGGTTTCCCAGTCTGTGGGCAGGAGGCTGGCAAGCAGGCTCCTCCAGGAGCTCGTGGCAAACTCAATTGGAGAGGGGATTTTGTCACATGGACAATCACAAACATTCCACAAACAACTGCAGTTCTCCTGGGCAACGCCTGGGGCCCGAGTACTAGATCTGCCTATCGGTCCGCATGGCGAGCATGGGCTGGCTGGTGCATGGACAGATCAATGGATCCAGTTTCTGCTCCTCTGAATGCGATACTACAATTTCTGACAGTACTGTTTGAATCGGGTGAAGCATATTGTACAGTCAATGTTTACAGATCTGCTATTTCCTCAGGACATAAAGGATTAGAAGGTTCCCCCTGTTGGACAACATCCTTTCATTTGTTGACTGTTAAAGGAGATCAGATTCGCTAGACCCCCAAAAGCACGATACTCCTCGTTTTGGGATGTCAATATGGTTTTTCATTTTTTGGACTCTTGGCCTCCTGAATGATAAATTATCTCTTAAGCATCTTTTATGGAAAATGCTAATATGTTTAATATCACGATAGCAATAGTTTCTCATTTTTTGATCTGCTATTATATTTTGTTTTTATTATATTCAACGACTTATTTTTATATATATTTTTTATTTTTTGGTGTTTATTTGGTAGCACACATTTGGGTTACATTTTTGTAGTGTTCAATAAATCTTTATTATTTTTTGTTCTTTTTAGTGGTTTTGTCCGGCCTAGACAGCAGGCTTTTTGTTGGCTATTCTGATACTCCTTTTCTTGATGCATATATCTCGCATCATGTATTAGATACATTCCTCTCTTTGTACTTTTCGTTTTCTACTAGGGGTTACCCCCCCATTTCTACTGTGTATCTAATTTGGCTCCACTCACTCATTGTTCTTTATTCAATATCAGGTTTTAATACCTAATAGAGCCTAAAATAACCTATACCATGTCACTGTTTTTAACAACAGTAGTAAACCCCGATCCAGGGACCACTGACATTAATAATGTTTTCTCACTGAATCCCCTCAATTCTATATCCAATAATGATATCAGTGATACATTTTTTCAAATTCAGAAATTGTATCAGCAACAGATTAAGGGCTACTGGGAACTAGTGAGTTTGAAACAATATATTGACCAGAAACTTGTGCCACGGGGACTTAGACCAGAAATCCCATTACCAGATAAGATAACCACTGAGGAACAAAAACATGAATGGAATGGCATTCTTTTAGAATGTTCAGAAAAATTAATGCAGTTCCTAATTAAACTCGAATCACAAAATTTGGAAGATACTAACATAAATTTGGAAAAAGAATTGGTGACAGTAAAAACATTTAAGGACAAAGCCGAATTTCCACTTATGGAAAATAAACTTCAGAAAAACTTAGACTCTTTTAAGAAACATGTTAAAGAGAAAAAACACATTAAATTTGTTAGAGACTATAAAGACTTCAAGGAAGGCAATATCTTTAGGACCAGAAGGAAGTCTAGACCACGCACTCTAAGTGAGAATGGTTCAACATCAGGTAATACTGACTGGACTGATTCTGACTCAGGTTCTTCTAGGCCATCTAGAAACCAACGCAATAGAGAATATTCAAATAAGAAAAGAGGTAGAGGTATCTTGAAGCAACCAAATAGAAATGTTAACTTTCCTGATAATCCGGTGACTGAGAATCAAGGGCCAAATCCAGCAGTGAGTACCACTAGACCTTTTTCATCTCCTTTTTTAGAGGAGGACTGGCCAGTTCCAATAGGGGGCAGGTTACGAGACCGAAACAAATGGGGTTACAAACCGGACAAACGGACAAACCAGACTCAATAAATAATGATCAAAATCAAATAGTGAATCTGTCAACATTCACACTAAAAACACACCATTTATCATTATTGGAAAAAGGTCTGTCCTTTGTACCTACCCCCAAATTTAATAAGTTTGATTGGATTAAAGATACCAATCTATTCGGCCGTAAACTAGCCCTGAGTGTGGTACACAAGAGAAAAACTCAAAAACAAGCCAAAGAAGCTGGCTTTTCTTACACGGATTATCAACAATATCAGACATTACTTTCTTTACTGGACGAACAAGATTCAGTCCAACCTCTTACAAATTTCAAACCAGAAAGTTGGTTTACACCCAATTTAAAGGAAATTTCTAGTGTAGACCTTTTCATTAAAATGACTACTAATGAAATTGAGTCTCTAGATCCCCCTACCTCTTATAAAGACAACTTAACTTTGGCAGAAAGAAGGGCTCTAGTCGAACTAAGTCGAGAATCTAATTTGGTCATTAAGTCATCAGATAAAGGTGGTAACATCGTGTTAATGGAGAAAGCCAACTATATTGAGATGTGCATGGAACATCTCGATAACACTGATGTATATCGCCGCCTGCCAATAGACCCAACCACTGAATACCTAACTGAATTAAAATCTCTTTTGGAAATTGCAGAAATGGAAGGTATTATTAGTAATGATGAATTAAAATATATCCTTCCAAATATGACTCCAACCATTGCCACCTTTTATTGTCTTCCCAAAATTCATAAAAATTTAGAAAGACCACCGGGAAGACCAATCGTGTCAGGCAATGGTTCAATTACAGAAAGAGGTAGCAAATTTCTTGAGAAGCTACTACATCCATTAGTGGTTAATTTAAAGTCCTATCTCCAGGACACAAAACAGACATTGTTACTATTGGAAAACTTGATGGTACCTCCATACTGCCTATTAGGTAGTTTGGATGTTGTTGCTCCTTACAATAACATTCCACACACCATAGGCATACAAGCTACCTCTTATTTTCTGAATAAGTCATCAGAATTTACATCTGCACAGAGTAATTTTATCATCAAGTTACTAGAATATATCCTCACTCACAACTTTTTTGTATTCAATGGTCAATACTACTTACAGTTAAAGGGCACAGCTATGGGCACGGCTTGTGCCCCTAGCTATGCCAACCTTTACTTAGGTTGGTGGGAAGAGACCATTTTACCTGCTATCACCAGAGACCAGTATGACACGTATATCTATAGCTGGCATAGATATATCGATGACATCCTGGTCTTTTGGTTGGGGTCGATTAAACAATTCCAAGATCTAGTGAATCTACTTAATATCAACAATATTGGCCTTAAACTTACACATGTGATAGATTCGGAACATTTGGTTTTTCTGGATCTAGATATCCAGATACATGAGGATGGTAAAATTGAAACCACACTTTTCAGAAAAGATACAGCAACTAACAGCTTACTAAACTGGACAAGTTATCATCCAATGAAATTAAAATCTGGAATACCGTATGGCCAATATCTCCGTGCGAGACGAAATTGCTCTAATGAATCAACCTTCCAATTGGAAGCCAAGAAACTGAGACTAATGTTTAAAAATAAGGGCTATCCTAATAGGGTTCTTAAACGAGCCTATCAACGAGCCCTCTCGACCAACAGGAGTGATAGCCTGAGAAGCATCAGATCTAGAACTGAAACAAAGACAACTCGGTGCATTGGCACTTATGATCCCTACTGGGATAAGATACGAAAAATCATCTCTCGGAATTGGCCCATTTTACAACATGACATGGACCTAAGTGACAGTATTGAAAAATTTCCTCAGATGACTGCTCGTAGAGCAAGAAATTTGAAAGACATTCTGGTCCACAGTCACACAGAACCCGTCAAGTCATTACAATCCACCTGGTTAAAACAAACTACTGGAGTATTTCGATGTGGGCATTGTAAAGCCTGTCAGTATATTAAACCAACAAAAACTGTCAGAAGTTCTAGAACTAAAAATGAATATACGGTTAAAGAATTCATCAACTGCAGCTCAACACGGGTGATATATTTAATCACCTGTTGCTGCGGTATACAATATGTAGGAAAGACCTACCAGCAATTTAAACGGAGGATACTTCAACATGTCTGTTCAATTACCAATTTGAACATTTCGACCCCAATAGCCAATCATGTTCGCAACTATCACGAAGCAGACCCCACAAAATTAACTTTCCAGGCCCTGGAGAAACTCACTTTAAACACAAGGAAGGGTAACTTTAATAAGATATTACTCATGAAAGAGTCCAGATGGATATATATTTTAAAGACATTGTCACCAGATGGGCTCAATGAGGAATTTAATTTTACCCCCTTCATACATTAATAATGAATCATTATGCCTTATAATAATATTATTAGTGGCTCCCGGAATGATATCATATTTATATCATTGACCATTGAATGGTATCATTTACATAAGAGTTTGCCCCTATGATATGTTATGAAATCTAATCGTTTCTGGGCCTTATTTTAGGTGTGTTTTTGACCTCCATCCATAGTGCTATTTCAGAATATACTCAAACATATTTAATAATTGCACATACAAATCTGTCTTTATTATCAAATATCTGTTTAGTAGCTTAGTCCACATGTTATATTTTATTGCTTTTGGGAATTCCAATTCTGTCACCAAAGGGTTAATTATTGCAGCCGCAAAGATCATTCTATCCCTCCAAATGCTTTCCGTTACGTCATTTCAGGCAACCAATGGGGAACTGCCTGCTCGGACCAATCAAACGACTTCTTTGGAATTTTAAACCCGGTGCTCACGCACCCCTCGTTTCCTCTCTGACGAGCTAGGTGTAGCGAAACGCGCGCGTCAGAGGACTGTGGTGTGCTGCACTCCTTGGATCCTTAGGGCAGCACACAGACTAGCGACCGCGCTGTTTTCATTCCATATTTCCATTTAAACATATATAGCGTCTATCTCTATTTTTTGCAGATCCTATATTTTTTATATAGCTCTATCTTGACAAACAGATCTTTTTGGGGGGTTGGAGCTAGGTGCCCTCGAAGGCACGGGACACATATTCATATAGAGGGTGTTACCTTTTTATCATACTGTTATCAACTGTTTGTATCATTGGACGTTCCTGGTACACGACACTTTGTAGCATGGTCTATTGCTACTCGATTTATACATGTGTCTTTTGTTCTACTCTCTCCCTCCTAGATATTCTCATGTATGCTTTACTGTCGGTATAGTGATTTCTGGCTGTTGCCGTTCTATATATCCTCTATACATACTCTTTATATCTAGTCAATTAGTGGTATCCTTGTATTTGGATTACCACTCTAGCCACTTTAATACTGGTTGGATTATCAGCTCAACGTTTATTTAATGATCTTATTATAAATGTCTCAGATATTTAAAGGACCTATATAGTCCTATAGCATTTTTTGACATTTAAAGCAACAGACTTTATAATTCATTGTTGAGCCACCAGGATTTTTGAATGTATGGCACACTATTAGCCACTATGGACAGGAACAGCTTTATAGACTGTGTCACACTTATTGATAGGACCTATATCGATCAACAAGCTTAGTTTTGGTTTCCATAGTACCAGACCACACTACTGATCATTGGTCCATCAGATCGGCACTCTGCTTTTCTAGCTTGACCTATTACCAGTCACTACCGATAGCAATAGTTTCTCATTTTTTGATCTGCTATTATATTTTGTTTTTATTATATTCAACGACTTATTTTTACATATATTTTTTATTTTTTGGTGTTTATTTGGTAGCACACATTTGGGTTACATTTTTGTAGTGTTCAATAAATCTTTATTATTTTTTGTTCTTTTTAGTGGTTTTGTCCGGCCTAGACAGCAGGCTTTTTGTTGGCTATTCTGATACTCCTTTTCTTGATGCATATATCTCGCATCATGTATTAGATACATTCCTCTCTTTGTACTTTTCGTTTTCTACTAGGGGTTACCCCCCCATTTCTACTGTGTATCTAATTTGGCTCCACTCACTCATTGTTCTTTATGTTTAATATCATGCACGGATATCGGATGTCAGAGCTTTGAATTGGACAGCAATATCCTTCCCTCCAGAGGGGGTAGATTTCAACATCTCTCGTAGAACTAAGTCGGCTACGAAAACTGTTTCCTATCCTAGGTACACTGACAGACCTACCTTGAGTCTGGTTGCATGTTTACGGTCTTACCTGGATCGTACGTGGACGATACGATCACCCGACCTCACATCTCCCAATTTCTACTCCTACTGTATTTTGTTAGATACGTGACCTTCTATCCATGGCAGTGGACACTTTGATGTTCTCGGCTCATTCTGTAAGGGGCGCCATGGCCTCTAAGGCTTCGATGGCAGGTTGTCTAGATGATATATTGAGAGCTGCAGACTGTTCACACAAGTCCACGTTTCAGGATTTCTATTTCCACCCGATTGACCATTTTTCTTCTCAGATTGTGGCTCAGCTGTGAACTATCATAATAGGAACCTCTTTGTCATTAATAAAATTCCTAGATTTTGCTATTAACATGATACAAAGTCATGATTTTTTTTTATTTACACGGAGGTGAGTATTATTCCCACCCACCCTCCCAGTGTTTTTTCCATCTTGGCTGGTTCATATGGTGTGGATTCCTTACGGTAAGTGTCGGTCAGTGTAGTCTATGATGTTTCATATGATTACTTTTAATGTAGTACATCTTTTATCGTGCTCGTTCACATATATGACTAATTACTTTCAAGTTAACTTGATATTCTGATGAATCCTAAATTTGGATTTTACCATATATTTTTCTCAACACAGCTTCGTTGTCGAGAGAGCAATTTAACCGCGTGGCCGTTGTTCATGATGTTTCAAGTTTTAGACTGGATTTTGGTCTTCGGATTTACGGGCAAAGAAGAGGAATTTTCCTGCTAGTTCAGACATGTTATAGACTGACCTATATCCTGATTGGCTGCCCTGTTCCTAGGCAGATTTGTTATATTTGATATTTTTATTCATATACATTCAATTTATTATATATTTTTCTCGTTCTATCTTTGCTGCTGAGGGAAAATAAATGAAAGAGAATGCAAAATACTCACGTCTGTGTCATTTATAAAATTATAACTTTACGTCATGTTAATAGTAAAATATAGGAATTGTATTTTGATTGAGGCTTTATTGTTGCCTTCTTGTGGACAAACAATAAATTTTAACAAGGCCTCTGTATAATTGCCATACTTTTTATTTAGCTAAATATGTTGGTCTTACATCAAATTTAAAAAAAAATGGCATGTCAATGACTCATCTCAATGTGTCTAACAATCCCGACAGATGAAATTGTTGAAATTCTCTCATACTTTTATTAGTCTGTTCCTTACCAATGATCCAGTTAACCTTCTTTACTCCAACCTTTCCCCAGTAAGAGATTATTATTTTATTTTTTTACTCAGCAGTAATTTACTGAATAATCCCTTGAGCTACATAGATACTTTCTGGTAGGGATTAATGTACATATATATCAGCAATTCTGGAAATTGTAAAGGTAGCTTATCTTGTCTTAATCTTACAAAAAGGCTACAACATTTTTACGGTGACCGTTGGCAGAGATCCCAGAATTTAGAGATGACAGTACTAGCTGTCTGAAATCAGGTTAAATATAGAACACGGTTACCTAGGCATTTGTTATCTCGTCAGTCACTGAAAAAGACAATTGAACATGGCATCACTTCTTAATTAGTCAGTGAGAATTAGGGGGACCTAAAGAGGGAAAGAAGTAGGGGTTTATTCACTAAACACTGTACTCTAGTGCATTGTAAACCGAAATGCAGAATTCAGACTAGGGTTACTCCTTAAACACAGAATTTTGTACAGAGGTTAAAAATCTGGTGAAAATTACAAAATTCCAACCACAATGGCAATTCTCATATTTACTAAAGCCAAGTATGGTCGGAATTTTGTCGGCCCAATCAAATCCGCAGCAATTGGTTGGATGCTTTAGTTGTGTGGGGTCACGGAGGATTCTTAATCCACCCCTCTGCCAATGTCTGAGGGTTTGGTGGACACTAGGCCCCCTTTTGTATTATAATAGCCATCAGCTGCTGACCATGGGTAGGGTGAGGGGGAGACATTAGGATGTCCCTCTCTTTTTGTTTATTAAATAGTTCCCTCACGCTTACCATGGTGGGAAACCAGTAATTTGTCCAACAGTCATTATTCATTTTTATGTCCCCAGCCACATTCAAGGGCAATATGATTGAATGTGGCCTTTCCTGCAACTGGCTAGCAATGACTGCCCAGTCCCTACTTTGGATTTAGTTAGTAGCTATGTCCCCATCTATCACACGGCTGCCTGATGGGGGCATAAGAAAAGTTTAAATCTTCCTTATAGTAATATAGGGGTCTTAGTGACTCCCATAGACATTTTATTTTTTTTAAACCATGTAATGTGGCAGCTGTCTATAAGCACTGACCACTCGCCACAGGAATAACCACGAACTGGCCAGGGTTTTTAACAGTTTGCCTGCTGTCTGCTTGTGCTGCCACCAGGATTTGTTTTCAATCTGGGTCTGGATTTGAAGCGACCGGGCCAGAATTTAAAGAATTCTGTCCATATTCCATCTGAAATCCAAACCAAATTCAGGCTGATGTTGCAATGTTCGCACATTGTTGAATAGCTTGAACAATGTCTGTATTTTGCAGTCTGAATATACAGTCAGACGGGTTTGCCCAATTCTATATGAGGCCATCAGACCACAGTGAATAATCCCGTTATTCATTCCAGGTGTGGCTATAGATGAGTTGCAGAATGTATCCAAATTGTCCATTTGTAGAATATTACATATTCTGTTTTACTATTTATATTACGTAAATTATGCCCTTTGGCTTTTATTTCACTACAGTTTGGTGTTTAGTGAATAAACGTCTTTGTAATTTTAGAACAAAAATGATTCTGATGTTGTTTAGGAAACGCTGGTTCTCAAAATGTAATTTGGAACCAGTTCTGATTTTATTTTAGTGAGCTGCTGCTTGCAAGGTCCTTTTTTGGTTTGTTTGTTTGTTTTTTATTTTAACATATTGAACGGTAGACAGTGTCTCAGCATGGTGGATTTACATCTCGTCAAATGATTTTAAAAAAATGTTATGGCTGGGCAAGCATTCAGAGATAGTGATATATTGATATATACATATATATAATTTTTTTACAACCTTTTGTTGAAAAAAACTCTAAAACTAAACAAGTAAAAGGCACTAAAAATTTAAATAAGATCAGTAAAATAATCTATAATTGAAAAAGCTACACCTCACCAGTGTACAAGCTCATAACCCTCACATAATTTCTTCATTTCCTTTATCTATGATTGTATGTGAGCTGGCAATATTGCCCAATTGTATTTCTTTCTCTTTTTTACATGTGATACTGAATTGAGGCCACCTGCCTTAATACAATGTATGTGTGTATATATACTGATGTAAGTGGATTGTTGCGCTTTGCAGTTTACACTATTTTTTCACTGGTTCATTATAGCACTTTGTATTATTTGCACATTATTGCATTATCACTGTTGGTACAGTGCACTTTAATAAGTATTGTTTTCACTGGCAATATTGCCCTGTTGTATTTCTTTTTCTTTTTTTACATGTGATACTGAATTGAGGCTACCTACCTAATACATTGTATGTGGATTTATACTGATGTAAGTGGATTGTTGCACTTGGCAGTTTACACACTTTTTGCACAAGTTAATTGTAGCACTTTGTTATATTATTTGCACATTATTGTATTCGCACCACTGGTACAGTGCAATTTAATAAGTATTGTTTTCATTGTATTCATATTCACTTATTTTTAATAAATTAAGTGGTTTGAACATCACATTGCACTATTTGTGTATACTCTATTGTCTTAAAGACACAGCGCACCTTTTTATTTCATATACATGTTATTAAGTGTTCTTGCATAGCAAGACCACTTAATGTTATCTCACATATATATTATTATTAAGTGTTCTTGCATAGCAAGACTACTTAATGTTATCTCACATATATATTATTAAGTGTTCTTGCATAGCAAGACCACTTAATGTTATCTCACATATATATTAAGTGTTCTTGCATAGCAAGACCACTTAATGTTATCTCACATATATATTATTATTATTATTAAGTGTTCTTGCATAGCAAGACCACTTAATGTTATCTCACATATATATTATTATTATTATAGCAAAATTTGCCACCCTAACTCCTCCCACAGTTTTTACACTACATAGACAAAAATTTACCAAAACGCGCAGATTGTTCCCGATCGGATTGCTATTACTTTGTGGAACGTTTCGCCGAATGGTTCACGGAATATCGTCGTTCTTGTGGCGCAATTTGTCCCATAGGAATGAATGGCAAAGCTAGAGTGGGAGCTGGCAAAAGCTGAAAAATCAGGACATGATTTCTAAACCGCCACCACTCCCTCATTTTCAGGCCCACCTACACAAATCTTATATCAAAACGTTCAGCTATCCCTGCTGCCACTAAACATGTCAACGGCTAAGCCGTAGTCCTGATAGTTTTCACAATATGTCCATTTGTTTGCAACCAACGCCGTCCATTGACATTCATTGAAAC
>OW240915.1:274135030-274152975 GCA_933207985.1 Pelobates cultripes | reverse complement strand
TTGTATTTTGCTGTTTGCATACGGAGGTCTGCGCGCCTCATTGAATCATTCTCTATATATCAATAAAACAGATTTACAAAAAAAAAAAAACATATTAACTGAATAATGTATAGAATATGTGAGACACCAACCTTAACCCTAAGAAAGACAATATCACTTGACATGATGGATTTAAACACATATAATTAAGTCTGATCTCCCCTATCTTCTTCTCCCAATAGTGTAAGAGGGTAAAAAGAAGGGAATACGGAGTATGGATGGATCCCTGCCAAAATGTCCCTGCCTGTGTCCGCAACTAGTGCGGTGGAGTGGATACCATGTAGTGGCTTAGAGAATGCCCTCTACCTGTTTTTCTACTTCTTTGTCAGTGGGGTAGAAGGTAATAGGTACTTTTAGCCCAATGATAACTGGACTAGGCGATGGCTTGTCCAAATACCAATATGACCAGTTAGAGAGTTATTTTTTTAAAAAAGTACCACTACTGCTACAACTACTGAAAATAGGAGTGGGGGTGAAAGGCCATTTAACATTTATTATTTGGATCCAGGGGCCCTGACACATTTTTTGAAAATACATCAGGTGTTTATAACTGCTGGATCTCATACACCAGTTTCATTTTGGCACTGGCAGGTTTAATCATGAAAGTGAGAATTGTGGGGTATTCAAAGTGAATGTCAAATTTAAGGCCAAAATAGCCTAAATGGAAACAATTTAAAAATCAGCTATGCTTCCACTTCTGCTTCTTTGGCCTTAAATTTTAAATTCAGTTTCAATCAACTTTGAATTCTCCACAATACTCACTTTAGTAAAAAACCTTTATTGGGGTGAGGGGGTATGGCCTGTCATCCGCGCTGATCAGATGTGTGCAGCATGAACTCCTGTGTGAATCTATTATATCATGGAAATTAGTCCAATTTTCAAGCTACGCTACTCACCTAAGTCAACTGCTCATGTTTGGGGTGCACGGGTGATCCGCCTGAGACCCTATCTGAGTCTGTTACTGCCAGGAGACCGAAACGCTGCATTGCGGCCTGATGGGGTTGGAGAGAGGTGGACGCTATTCCTACTCCTGTGTTTGCTGAGTGTCCCGGCTGATCTGCTACACCCCCCCCCTTGGACAAGTGGGGGTTATCCCGGTCCCAACTGGCCTACTACAGTCTGCCTCAGCCACACTTACCTATCGAACCTAGCCGCTGCCAGACAAAACCTGACAACATAAAATGACGGACGTTCTTCTGTCGCGCAGCCTCTCAGCAAATGCTTACGTCTCCTCCGATCAAGGCCTGCAGTGGTTGGAGGCATCACACCTCAGAAGATAGCTGAGGGGAGTGAGGTGGCAGCAATCTACTCAGCCACCCCTCCACCAACCTGGGTCGCAAATCAGTGGTGGCCTTGCTCATTGCGATGCCCAGGGATGCAGAGCAATATTCGCTGAAAGCCCACTACTCTTATATGCCAAACCAAGGCCTTACAAATCAGGTCTGACAACCGCAGCTGCAGAGCAGATTTTCCCAGGATCATCCCAGTATGGCACCGCTGGGAAGGAAACGCAAGTGGCTGGTGCATAAACACTGAAGTTGTGGCTTTAGATCACTCCACCAGACATGGAACCCTTGGACAAGGGTACCACAACAAGCGAGGCTGGGAATGTAGAGCGAGAGAGAGAAGACCTGGTCATTAGTTTCCCCTGAGGGCCAGAGAGTACCATTCTGAAGAGTGGAGCAATTCCATGCCTATGGCTCGACTACAGCTTCCTCTTGACGGTTTCTTACATTCAAAGGGCATCGGCTGAGCAGGCTGCTTATCTGATCTACAGTGATGTTTCCTATCAGCCTCTCAAGTCAATATTGACCATCAGCTGTAATATTATTTTTGATTACTTTTACTTTGTGCTATGCAGTACTGTCATTGAGAGTTAGGGGCTAGTGATTTTATTATCTTGAACATCTAACCTATTATGCAGCATTTTTCATATGCCAGTTAAACTACTATTATTTAGCTTGGTTTGCTACTCAAGGCATTTGCTTTATTATACGACAAAAGTGGCTTGTCTAAACATACAGTTACCTTGTCTCAACATTACCCTATGGATTCCCTCTAACTGTACATCCTTGCAAACAAATGTCCTTGATTCCGTGCTGTCACATTATTACTTATACCGTATTAGTCATGATTGTACCATTGTAATACTTGTTAAATCTATGCCACAATAAAAACAAAGATTTACAAAAATAACCCTTTCTTGTGTTTAGCAAATAAATTCTAAATGTAAAATTGAACTCAAACCCGATCTCTCAGTATATGAATTTGATGCATTGTTAAAGCGGCACTGTCACCTTCTGGGGTCTTTGCATATAGTGCAAAAAACCCGGATAGTGTCATCAGTGCTTGTGGAGTGTTGGCCGGGTACTTATGTATTCCGCTCCTGGCACAATTGCAAGAGAACACCACTGATATCTCTGGAGAATCCCACAAGATATTGTCTTGCCTTACTCTCACACACACAGCCCTCGCTAACGATAGCTGTTGGAAGTGATAAAACCTGACAGCGGTAGGTTTGCTTTTTGTTCGGTTTTCTCAATTTAGAGATTTACCATAAGTCCCTACTTTGTTTTATCATACCTTTTGACTGTTTTGGAATTTTAATGACAGTTCAACCCAGTTTTTATGAGGATTTATCCTTTTTGAATCCTTTTTTTTTTTTTTGGATGAGAGAGCCAATTTAATATGCCCTGTATTATAATTGTTATTTCTCAACAATTGCTGATTTTATGAATAATTTCAAAGACCCTCAGGCTATTAGTAAATTAGACCTTAGAATGACAGGAATATTTCCTACACTAACGGCACAGATGGGGTTGGAAGTACAATTCCTCAGGGCTCTTCAAATACTTCCTCTAAAATCCTTGTGTTTTAGACGTATAATATACACAGCTGGCAAATGTTCCCATGTTAAAGATTGCTGAAAGAATAGCCCTGAAAAGTATTCTTTCAGCAATTTTTAAATAATCTTTAGGGAGATTTAAACTACAATCTGACAGGATTCCTCCAGACTGATGGCGACTTTAAGAGCAGTTTAACATATGTGCTAGGAGGATGAGGACTAACTTTGGACATTAACATCATCCTGATCATCAGGAAGTGTAGTTTTCCTGGTACTGTCTTTAATAAGAGGAAACAGCAAAGGAAAAAAAGACAGAATATGCTTCATATATCTTAAGAACAAGTTACAGGAAACAAAGACATATACTAATAATGATAAAATAAATACATACTAACAAATTATTGCTTATTAATGCTAGAGTACTAATCTGCTCATTCAATTGGAAGAATTTAGTATAATTGATAACAGCCCAAACGATTTACCTATTATAATTATTTTAGCATGTTGGTGTGTCCTAACACTTATTTTGTGCGATATTTACTGTGCACATTTTGTTTTGAGTATTTATCTCAGAAGCCAAAACACAACGAAAATCCAGTACAATCCTCAGAGTAACGTTTTATTGTGGTGTCAAGGTAAAAGGCAATGTTTCAGCCACACAAAACCTTCATCTAAAGTTTTGATAAAGGCCTTGCAAGGCTGAAACACGACCTATTATCTTAACAACGCAATAAAGGATCATTCTGAGTCTGGACCTTTGTTGTTGTAGTTTAGTTATTTTGGTGAGGTGAGGCAGAGCTGTCGTCTGTTTTGCATGCCTAACCCACCAGGAAGTATTCAGGCACTGCATGCCCCACCCACCAAGAAGTCTTCAGGCATTGCATGCCTAACCCACCAGGAAGTATTCAGGCACTGTATGCCCCACCCACCTGGATTTTTTCAGTCATTGTTTGCCCTCCACCCTTTCCCCCCCACCAGGATGTGTTCAGGCATTGCATGCCTCACCCTCCAGAAAGTCTTCAGACATTGCTTGTCCATGCAGGAGGCCTTAAGGCGTTATTACAAAATCTAGTGAAAGGTATTCTCAAGAGTAAAGGCTGTTATAGCATGCAAGAGGACTTTACATTAATTTTAATGCCCATGATTTTTTAATGAAATACTAAACAAAAAAGTGCCAACATAATTTTGATGAATTTGTAATTTATTTTTTTCAATTCAGCTGTCAAAACATCAAGGTGTCATGAATACAATCATGATTTAAAATAGAGTATCAGCGTCCTGTATTCAAAAGTTTGGAAAATTGGGCCATTTTAAAAACATTATCAACCAGACTCGTTTCAAATTTGCTGTCAAAGTGGAAAATTTCTCTAAGTCAGTTATGCTTCCAGTCCGGCTCCTCTTGCCTTATATCTGTAATGCATGTTGAATTCACTTTGAATTCTCACTTTAGGGAATAAATAGCCTTGTGAGTATACCATCATGTTAAGCAGCATATTTTCTTGCACATTATTTTGACACTCACAGTGTTACTTGTCACACATTCCATTGGCTCCCGGCACTGAACGCTGAGATATCGACATTTCTAACTCATTGACCACACACGCTCATGGTGTAATCTAGTGACCTTGCTCTTATCACCAAATGACCTGGATGTAGCAACTGTTCTATTCATTGCTGGGTGCTGACAACATGTGCATCATCCAACAGATATTTCATTAGACTGTAAAAGTGTTTCCTCAAAAATCTGAAAAGAAAATAACACGGGCTTCATTTACAGGATATATAATACTTATGAAGCTTTTATTAATTCACCCAAGACGAGTGTATTATAATAAAATGAACAATGCTAACAACCCCAATTCACATTATTTAACTATAGAATGCATTGATCCTCACTCTATGCTGCATTTGAATTTTTTGGTTTTTTTTTACAAACAGATCGCATTAGACATTATAACCTAAATATGGAACTGCGTAAAATTTTCTATGGAAGATATTGCCTGGCTCACATAGCTTGCAACATTGTATTCTTATCTAGGCCGAATTAGAGGAACTCTCCAAGCACCATAACAACTTATGCTACAAAGACTGATTCATTTCCTCATTATCTAATGTAATGAAGGGAGCTTTGTTTTTCCTTGACTCATATGAAATCTTATATGGCATTTGCATTCCACTTATTGTACAACTGTTATGTGGCTTACGTGGATTTGCTCATAGCGTTCTTTAGAAGCTTGGACCTCAGCTGTGTGAATATGCTGCTGCCGGTACTTCCATTCATAAAAAAAAAAATAGGAATTAATCTATTTGCAAAATGTGCTTCTATTTTCTGAATAAAGCAATAAACTGCAGTGAACAACCGCTTAACACTTAGGTGTTTTCCACCCGCCACTATTGCCCTAATTTTGCAAATCACAAGAAATAAATTAATTCAGAGGGAGTTTGGAAAAATATCCCACTCTCAACTTAGAACTATTCACCCCTTGTTAATTTTCTATTATTACCAACTTTTGTAATTCATTCCAATAGTTTTTTAAAGTAATACATGTGGGTTTTTTTTGCCAGGATATTTGTGCAGTTGTGACATCTTTACCACAAGGAGAATCATTTGATTATTAATTACTGTAACTTGTAACTTCACAAAAATAATAAATAATAATTAATTGACATCCATTTATTGTGTCATTAATTTGGGTATTTATGCTACTATTTATTCTTTATTGAATCGGGAGTGTTCTTTTTTTTGGACATATTTATATGGCTCACTAAGAATGCAGCTTCACACTGAATGTAAAATGGATGCTGTCCAGGAGGTGGGAGGGTCTGGGAGGGAGGGTCTGCTGCTGATTGGCTGGAATGTGTCTGCTGACTGTGAGGTACAGGGTCAAAGTTTACTCAATGATGAGTCCGTGGCGAACAGTTCGTGGCAAACCGTTCGCGAACCGTTCGGCGAACCGTTCGGCGAACCGTTCGGGACATCACTACTCTTAACCCCTTCCTGATGTTAGGATGTGCTACGATCACTGTTACAAAATTCCTTCTACATTTTTCTCTGCCCCTCTCCTTTTTCACTTTGATTTGAGGCAAGAGTCTCCCTAAAAAAATAAAATAAAACAAATATAGTTTTCTAAAACCCTTTCAGAGCTGATCAACATTAAATATAAAGAAAAAAGGTTAATTTCTGAAACATGTTTTCCTAGTACTGTAGAACCCTGGAGTGCCCTCATCCCACATCCCTGGGGTTAAAACCCCTTCAGTCACTTAACTGAATCCAGCGCCGATGTCCCTCACGCTCCTCCCCTGCCGACTTCCGCCGGCGTGGGAGACCTAATGCGCATGCGCGTCAATGGCCGTGCGCATTAGACCTCCCCATAGGAAAGCATTATTTAATGCTTTCCTATAGGGATTCCTGCGACGCAAAAGTCGTCTAAGAACCCGGAAGTCCCTCTAATGGCTGTGTGAAGAGGACTTAACCCTGCAAGGTAATTATTGCAGTTTATAAAAACTGTAATAATTACACTTTCAGGGTTAAGGATGATGGAAGTTGGCACCCAGACCACTTCAATGGGCTGAAGTGGTCTGGGTGCCTACAGTGTCCCTTTAAAGGTTTTATTTTGGTTCAGAACTTGGACAATTGCTTCCATCTTTAAGGGGTTAAAGAATTTCATAAAACTAACAAGTAGGGATGAACATGTGATAAGAACACATCTATTTTGACCAGATATCCTGTACATCTAAAATATGGCAGCTGTGAGGAAGTTTACATTGTTCAGATTCCACGACAAAGCGATCTTTTAACAGTCAGAACAAAGACCTCAAAGAGGAAGATTTTGCAGATGGTTGACAAACAGTGAACACACTCAAAGAATTAAACTTACATTCTGACAGCATTGTATGACAGCATTACGCTTGTACAACACTGTACATGTATATAAAACAATGGTTAATAACTGTCCAGTCTGCTCTTTGGAGAATGTTCAAATACTATTACATAAAAACAATACGAAATATTGCTAATGGATCAATAAAAGGTTAACCCCTTAAGGACACATGACATGTGTGGCATGTCATGATTCCCTTTTATTCCAGAAGTTTGGTCCTTAAGGGGTTAATCAACATGTTATGTCCTTGACAGAAATGAACACGTCTGATAAGCTTTTGCCAGCATGTATGGCAAGAAAACTGAGGATACCAAATATCTCCAAGGTATCTCCTGAACAGCATATATTTAACACAACAATATCCCGCTTTCAACTTTTCGCCTCTTGTTAATTCCCTATTATTACCAACTTTTGTAATTAATCCCGATAGTTTGTTTAACCCCTTAAGCTCACATGACGTGTGTGACATGTCGTGATTCCCTTTTATTCCAGAAGTTTGGTCCTTACGGGGTTAAAGTAATCCATGTATATTTATTTCTAACCATGTAATCTGTCCTTTATTCTAAAACAGCTTTATTCTATGACTATATTTGTGCAGTTGTGAGTGTGACATTTGTACCATAATAAGAACCATTTGATTTATCAATTAATATTCGCTCTACAAAAAAAAACAACTAGCAATTCATTAACATCTATTTTTATTTTATTGTATAATTAGTTTGCACATTACTGATACTCTGCATACGTTATTGAATCAGGTGTGTTTCTGACATATTTATATGGATACATTTGGATATATATATATTTAACTTTTAAAGCTTCTATGTTTTTCATAACAAAGAACTTTCTTAACCCCTCCTCAGTGTTAAGGTGTGCTCTGCTGTCCTACAACAGGGGGGCTTTAAAGACGTTAGGGAGGCATAGCACATCCTCCCTCCAGTCCACCTACTTATCCAGCATGTTAATCGTGGGGTCTGTATTAATTTTAGTGGAATTGTATTCAAGAAGATTAACATGCATTAAATATTAGGAATTCCATTTCTAGTTTTTAATTGATGTAGAGCTATGATGCAAGGATCTACCCTTGGTTTATAGCCATAAGGTCAGTAGTGTTAGCTGTGATGCTGTGGTGTACAACTAATGGGTATGGAATAAAACTTAGGAATTGGGAAACTCACCAACCTAGCAAAAAGCTCATGTAAGAATAAAATTGTGGATCAAATCTAGTTAAACTTTGGGTCGAGAGATAGTCCTGGATGTGCAAATCTTAAGTGTCTCAAAGTTTAGCCAATAAACATCTTTTTACAACTTACTATATAATAAAGCATTGGTAAGAAATTAAAGTAAATTGGGTTAAAGACTAACTTTCCTATAAATTTATCTTTACGTCCTCACTTTTGGCAGCTTGTAGGACATTCAAAATGCAAAACATACAAAAACATTGCATAACGCTGAATGCCCTACAGAAATATTACACTGGTGGTACCATGCAAGCTTCAGTAACCATGAATGAAGTCGAGGTTAAACTGACGCAAAATCTATATCATTTGATTTCATCCCTCCATGGGATATAGTGAACCTTTTTAATTGAGGACAAGGGAGTTGGATGAAAGAACATGTTGCTGGTGACTCATTAACGCTCACTGATTAGTAATGTGGATATATCCCTATGGCAAAAGAAACGGAATGACAAATGAGTGTTTGTCTTGTGTGTTTTTCTCATAATCAAATCTTCTACTCATCCAGGGTAGCTAGCAGGTTATTATCCAGTGTGAGACCACTTAGCTCAAGGCTGCACTATCCAAATAAAAAAACAACAACAAAAAACACAATCTACTCTATAATTCTTATGTAAATTAATTATTACACTTTTATTCATGTTCCTCCATCTTTTTATAACAGTGCAGCTTAATTATTATTATTATTTTATTATTTATATAGCGCCAGCAAATTCCGTAGTGCTGTACAATGGGTGGACTAACAGACACGCAATTGTAACCAGACAACTGGACACACAGGAACAGAGGGGATGACGGCCCTGCTCTATGAACTTACATGCTAGAGCAGAGTTAGTCAACCTTTTAATACCTACCGCCCACTTTTGTATCTTTGTTGATGGTAACATTTCCTTACCACCCACCAGTGCCACAATAATTAATATAATAGCGATTTTTTTATTTTTTTATTTTTTTTTAGAAAGGAGGGTTTTTTTAATATGTACTTATCTATTTTTTTCCTTTTTTTCTATTTTCTATTCTACTTTTTTCAATGTGTGTCTGTGTTTGTGTGTGAAGGATACTGTATGTGTGAGTGATGCTATGTGTGTGTGAAGGGTGCTGTATGTGTGGAGGGTGCAGTGTGTGTAGGGGGGCAGCGTGTGAGGGGTGCAGTGTGTGTCTGGGTGACGGTGTGTATGTGAGTAGGGCAGTGTGTGTGTGAGTGGGCAGCGTGTGTGTTTGTGTGAGGGGTGTAGTGTGTGTGAGGGGTGTAGTGTGTGTTTGTGTGTGGTGCATATCTATGCTGTGTGCAGGTGGGTGAGATGTAAAAATCTATCTTAATGTCTCCCCCTCCCTTCTAGTGGGCGGTAGGGACCAGGTTGACTACCGCTGTGCTAGAGGAAGCATGGTATAGTGACATAAAGGGTATAAGTAGGGGCAATGAAATAGGTTTCTAGAAAAGTAATCACTGAGAACTTAGTAGGTTATTTTTGACAGTTGCAGGAGAGGAGTCATGGGGAGGGGGATGAAAACCCGCTAACAGTTTAAATTATATGCTTTCCTGAAGAAGTGTGCTTTCCAAATATTTTTTGAAGGAGTGGAGACTGAATGAAAGTCTAACGGAGAAGGGAAGGGAGTTCCACAGAAAAGATGCAGCCCTGGAGAAGTCTTGGAGGCGAGCATCAGATGTGGGAGTACGGAATTGACCAACACCCAAATCTACATCTATTATTTTTATTATTACAGCCATTTATAGAGTACTAACAAATTATTCTGTGATTTACAATTGGGAAAAAAAGACAGTACAAGACACACAGACTAATACAAAAGGTAAAGAGGGTCATGCCGTGAACTGGGCTTTAGCTATTAATGCTCTTTTATACAAAATACTTGCAAAAAAGGAAATCCTACAATACAAAAATGACCTACAGAATTCTTTGTTCTGTAACATCTGATAAAATATCCTATGGAACTTAATAAAACATCTGAGTAGGCTGACCCAACCTGAGAATAAAATAAACAAATTAAAACTGTAAGCCCACGAAACATGCACACTAACATAATCTAACATAATCATTTCTGTGATGCAGCCACAAAGGACAAAGCATCGCTCCCAGGATTGGTGCTATAATAAACACATAACTAAGGCACACCTTTGCAATAATCATGCTGTCTAATCAGCATCTTGATATGCCACACCTGTGAGGTGGATGGATTGTCTCAGCAAAGAAGTGCTCACTAACACTGATTTAGACAGATTTGTGAACAATATTTGAGAGAAATAGGCCTTTTGTGTACATAGAAAAAGTCTTAGATCTTTGAGTTCAGTTCATGAAAAATGGGTGCAAAAACAAAAGTGTTGCGTTTATAATTTTGTTCAGTGTATATACACACACATTAATATACTACACATATACAAATTTATATGCTTACATATATACACATGCATGATACTCTCCCACCTTTTTGAAAGTATTGATTTTTTTCATGATCCATGCAGACACACTCATACTGACCCATGCAGACATTCATGGTGGGCATGGATGGCTGGCCACTGGGCTGGCTAAGGCAGGCTGCTGCTGGGCTGGCAGGTCCCTTGCTAGGCAGATGGTGAATCGCATTGGTATCCTATCTGGAATGCTGGGTGAGAAGGATATTGTATAGCAGCTTTTTGCTGCATTGTCTGCTCCTTTTTGCCCCCTCTCCCTCTCTTATATGTGAAGATGAGGAGGTTGTGCAGGGGTAATGATAGCCTGCTCTCCTCCGATTGGTGCAGCAGCTACGGAACCCGCTGAGAAGGAGGAGAAGCAGGTCTGTAGTCTCCTTTTCACGTGGATAGGCCCCTGCACACTTTGCCACAGTGGCTGGCCCTAGCAACTATCCAAGCAACATTACATAAAGCTCAATGCCCTACAGAAATATTACACTGGTTGTACCATTCAAGCTGGTGGCGTGAGAATGTGCTGCCTGTTAAAAGAGATCTTTGATCTCTGCAATAGCCATGCCATCCCTCTCATGCCGGACGGCCCTGGTACTGGGAAGATATAGTTTAAGAAACATTTGTTTCGTTTTTTATTTTCTGGTAAAAATATCCTCAAAAACAACATAGTATAGAATGGGTGACTTCTCATAAAAGGGATGACACCAGGCTGCGAATATTCCTGTTAAAGCAGACTTTGCTGAAGAGGAGCTTGCTTTTCTCCTTTAATTACCGCAAAACCAGTGAAAAGGTTAGGTTTAAAACAGAAGTTTTTCACTAAACACAGAGTTAGTTTTATTCACTAAACCAAGTGACCCAAATTCTAAACACATCTGATTTTTGCAGTGAATTGATCATTTGAAGAGCTATTTGGCCATTGTCCGCACTAGCAGCCTGCAGGCATATAGTAAAAAAAAAAAAGGCAGACATGTCGACGCGATGGATAATTACATGGCGGCTGACTAGTGCTTGTTGCCACATTAAACAAGTAAAGAAAAACATGTTTTAATACTATGGGGGTCAATAAGTCCCCCATATTACTATGATGGAGGTATTTTACCTCCACATGCTGCAGGTGGTGGCATGTCTTCTAGGTGGTGGCATGTCTACTAGATGCTTAAAAATAGTGACCGAGAAGCCATTGCTGCCCACTCACTAGAAAAGGCTCCATCCCATGGTAGAGGCCCTGTGAAATATCCATGGGGAAATTCCTAGTGACCCTCTGTCGCACACACTTATGGGCGACAGGTGGTGGCCCTAATACTAATAATACACAGTGGAGACCTATTGTCCCAACCATGAGCTATAGGTGAGGGCCTTAATAATAATAATAAAGGGGGACTTATTCCCTTACCCCTTCCCTTACCCAGACAATGGGCAGCAGGCAGGGACCCTAATACTAATGATAAATGTGTGTCCCCCAGCCCCATTGGAGCATAAGGTTGGGGTCCCTTTATTATTAATATTAGGGCTCGCACCCATCGCTAATGGTGGTCAGGGGAGAAACAAGCCCCCCCTTTTATTAATAATAGGGCCCCTATCCACCACTCATGTCTAGGGGACACTAGACCCCCTATTAATATTAATATTAGGGCCAACACCCATCATCCCATGTGGGGGACACACTAGGTCCTACCTATGAATATTTAAAGTAACCCTGAGCCGCTGGCCCAATGAGGCCTTTTCTAGCAAGTAGCCATAGCTGGCTGGTCACTAGTTTTTAATGTTTAATAGATATGACTCCAACTGTGCATGCTCGCTAGCAAACAGTTTTTTTTTTTTTTTTTTTTTTAAATCAGGGTCTGGAGTTGAAATCTTTGGGCCCAGTTTTCCAACATTTACTCCGGATTTCAGTCGTCTGGCGGTATTAGGTCCAGATGAAATCTGTCCCATTCAGGCATGTTCATGTATAAAATCTGTACATTAAGGAATTCCATCAACAATGTCTAGATTTTGCATTCTAAATGATCCGATATGCAGCCGGATGGTTTTGCCCTATATGGTACAGTGTCATTTAGTGCACAACATTTGTTCTAAATTGGCATGTAAGCAGTGTATCTAACAGAGAAAAATATAGTTTTGCTGAAAGTCATTCTACTATGATCAGACTAATAAATAATGTATTTCTGTATTATTATTATTATTATTACTACTGGCATTTATAAAGCAACGACACAGATCCCTACCTGTGAGCTGAGATCTAGCAGTTAAAAATCTATTATACAAACTGCTTAGCTAGGTAACCTGTGAGCTTACAATCTAAAGGTTAAGTTGAAGATATGAGACAAGAGGTAGCAAGTGGAATGTGGTGGTGATGGTCGAAGATAATTAAATGGATCAATGCAGCCACTGGAATCATGTAAAGGAAATGAGGAGATAATTAAGTGAGATCTCAAATAGCCACTGAAGCATGCTATAAAGTAAGAAGGGATCAGGTAGGAGAAAGGGCAGGTAGGTTGTAAGTGCTTAGTGAAAATAAAGCTTTCCTTTTTTTCTGTTTAAGGTTTGGTGGATGGGAGCAGGCCTACAGACAGGAATTAAAATTAAAACACAGTTAGATTAAAGTATTTACTATAAGGGGCAAGGATGGAGAAAGAGAGAGGTTGGGTAAAACAGCAATTGCTAAAACCTTAAAAATTTGAGTAATACCTTTAACGCTTGGAATAACTAAGTTCACAGTTCGTCCACTAGATGGCAGTTCATATTTTTTTTTTTTGCTAAAAATGAAAAAAAACCTATGCTTAATTCTAAAATAGAATATTAGACTGGGTAAGGTCAGTTTAGGAGACAACTGTAAAGATTAGGGAAATCATCTAAATACACTGAGCCATTGTGATCTGATAGCAAATACAAAGTGGGTTTTGCATAATCTTGCTGGTATTAGTAAAGCTGTTATAACAGACACAGCACCATTATGGATGTTCAAGGTTTTATTTGCAAAACAGTGACATTGTTAAATGCTATATTTCCACATTGCCACATCGGCCTAAATGAATGTGATTAAAAAAAGGAAAATCAACATCTAGTGAATAACCCTAAATTATTATTTTAGGATCTTACTGGTACAGGTATTGTAAGTGCTGCAAAGCTCAATTTATTTAACAGTGATATAAAACCAAAAAAAATAGACAGGTAAATGTATTTGAGCGACAATCTATGCACTATTTTTTCCTAGCAACACTTATTTGTTTATCTTTATGAATACAATCAATGCTAAAATCAAGAAAAGAATAGCAAAAAAATAAAAATAAAATTTAATGGAAAAGGGATAAAAAGATTCTGATTTTTTTTTTTTTTATATATATTTTGGTGCACTAGAGAGAGGTCAATAGCAAAAGGTGCATGTTCAAAACCAGCCTAATTATAAAAAAAAGTGATTCAAAAATCTCATAACCCAGTGTGCCCTCAATTCCTTTTTGTCTTTAGTATGTAAGTTTGTAAGTTTGGAATCCTGACAAAATTCTCTTCGGGGTTAAGCACCCCACCCAGCCCCCAGCTTCAGAGGCCTCTTTGGAGGTGACCTCAGGTATATGGTTTTGGATAGTAATGTCATTTTCATTGAGCAGATATATAATTTGCATTGTAAGTATTTTCATCTAAGCACTATCATTTTAATAGTTTGGTTTTGACACTGTTTTTACTTGTTTTTTCACACAAATTTTGCATTATATATACTCTCACAATGCTCTGACCCTATAGTGTTAAAATCACTATCTAGCCCCCCTGGACTCACTTGCCCCCATAAATATAAATCTTACCTTTACTCCAGTCTGCTGCTACTGGTGCTACCCTTGATCTGCCTGCTTGGTTGACATAATCAGAAGTTGTGTTTTGAGCCAATCACAATGTTTTCCAATAGGAAAGCATTGGATTGGATGAGTTTGTCAAGAAAGCAGATAAGGGGCAGAGACAGCACAAGTAAAACACAGCCCTGGCCAATCAGCATCCCCTCATAGAAATGCATTGAATCAATGCATCACTACGTGGAAAGATCAGTGTCTCCATGCAGAGGGTGGAGACACTGAATGGCAGTGCTGCACAGTGTGCAGCACTGTCCCAGTAAGCGCCTCTAACAGCTATCTGAGAAGTGGCCACTGGAGGTATCCCTAGGCTGTAATGTAAACACTGCATTTTCTCTGAAAATACAGTGTTTACAGCATAAAGCCTGAAGGTAATGATTCTACTTTCCAGAACAAATTCAATAATCTGTAGTTGTTCTGGTGACTACAGTGTCCCTTTAAATACACTTTAACTTATTTAGCACTAGCATTATTTAATTTGTCTTCCACATTTGGAATTAGTGCAGCACCCATCGATATTGGGGTATTGTGAAGTAGTGGTGGGCTTAACACTATATGGACAGATGTTGGAACTAAATCTCCATATTTCTTTGCTGAGATAGGCAATTTTACGTAGCCTCATAAGATTTATAAATGTGTTTTTATGTGTGCACTGTAACTTAATCTGTATTATTTGTCCTTACTGGAGACATGACCCTGTTTGTCCAATGGAGTTCATGCTATAGCTGTGTTTTACAACAAGGCTACCTATGGATGCCTTTGGAAGTGATGACGGTTACAGAGGATCAAGTAAATAAGTGGAGTGAAACACCTGGCATTTAGCAGCGTGCATACTAAACTTCATAGAGAATACAAAAGCACTTCAGCTTATTTTTCTACTGCTTAGCATATGCATCTATGTTTCTGTTGTTCTACAGCTGTCAGTGCTGGTTCAGAGAATACAATTAAAAAAGAGTTCAAAGAAAGATACTTTGCAGTTGTCATTCTCTTTACCACTTTTGGCGTGGTAAAAAATTGCAAACCATGGGGCCTCCAAGACAGCGTCTACTGAGATAAAAGCTAAGTTTGTCTACAAAAATCCTAAATATGCAACATCTGGCATCGGAGAGCAGTTACTGCGCTTCTTTTAGAAATCACACTGGCACACTATATCCAGTGCCTAGACTAATGCCAGAAGAGTAGGGAGGGTTGTGAATATTTGAGACACTGAATGTCTGAATGCTCAAACTTGTTTGTTGAGCAGTGCCTTTACATTGTCATTGTTATTGTGTTTGCTATGTGTCCGTGTTGTATATCTAGCAGATTGCATGACCTGTGTGCAGGTCACTGATCTTAGCAGGATAAACACAACCCTTTTGGTAAACCTTGTGAAAATTTACCAGGATACCCCTCGCATTACAGGAGTATGATTGTCTCTCACACAAGGGAGAGTTAGGCTTTAATAATAGTTAATTTTACTTACAAATAAACCATTACAAGAGAAAAATGAACCGGAAAGTCATGCTGTGTGCCTGTTTATTCAATTTGTTATCCAAGAAGTCAGCATTATGATAGCCTGGAGGCTGCTCAGTTTTTCCTTGTGTGTGCATTTTATAGTCTCTGTTTATAATTTGAATTATAGATCAGTGTATTTCGAATTGCTGAAATTACCAAATCGTTCATCAAATGAATCTGTTTCCCTCCTGTCTCTTTTTGTGACATTTCTCTAAAAACGCAGGACTTCCTGCAGCTGCAAGATGCATAATCAGGAAAGTACGGTAATCCCACAATCCCAAAACTTGATGCCCATGTTGACTTATCTAAAGATTATTTCATTAAAAATAAATCAATAAATAATATATATATATATGATCTTTTCTGCACAAATGTTTTTAATTGGCTCATGTCTATATAGCATGCTGAAATATCCCTGTGTGACAAGTGATTGTTATTTTGCCTTGACTTGAAACAAGACTTGTTGGAAGATAAGCTCTTTAGCTTGCGATTTTGAGTTGAGACCTACAACTTTGAGATAGTTGATTGAAGCAGGGATTTATTGAAAGAAAAAGTATTGGACATCAAGCAACCATGGGATAAATGAACACAGGATTCAAGGTGGGTTGGATCATTTATTCCAAGTAAGGTTTGCAGATGCACAAATCATTTCAAAAAATTTAGCATCTGTGGGAAAAGAAGACCGGAGGATGAGTTCCGAGTTAATTGTCCGTAAGGACTGTTGCAAGAAAACAAGGATGAGTAGCGTTAGTTGATAAATAGAAATTATTTTATAGTTAGTTGATGACAGCCATTGTTTTTTGGTGAAGGGATCAGTACAACAAAAAGAAACCCAGTACATGGCAATAGGGTTCACACTCCGATGCAGGATCCCTAACAGATATTTATAACAGTGAATAGGACTTAGGCCTTTAGGCACCCTGTGCTAAAATCTTCACAGCACCTCTCCCTGGTCACACCCTCTCATCCATGTATAGTGTGTGTGTATAGGGGTGTAGTGTTTGTATAGGAATTTATTAAATAATTATTTTTAAAGAAATAATAATAATTCCCCCTTCCCTTTGTGATGGGTATTTAATTCAAATAAAACTAATGCATGTAGGCTTTGTGTGAATGCAGATGTGCATTTTTGCAGTGTCACATGCACATAGTGCTACAGTCTGATACCCAGTCAGATGCACACAGCTATGCACAGATACTGTCAAATGCAGCCACATGCACACAGTTACAGGAGGATAGTCACACACACAAAGTTACAGGAAGTGAGTCACACACACAAAGTTACAGGCACTGAGTCACACACAATGTTACAGACTAACAGTAACAGTTACAGACAGACAGTAGCACACACAGTCACAGTGGCAGACAGTCACACAAAACAACACACACAGAGGTATAGGCATATAGTAACACAAACACACACACACGGACAGGCAGATAGTCACATACACTGTTACAGACAGACAATAATATAATCACAGGCAGACATTCATACAGTCATAGGCATACAGACACACACACAGTTGCAGGCAGACAGTCACACACATAGTCACAGACAGTCACATATGCACAATTACAAGCATACAGTCACACACAGACTCAGACCTTTACACAGACAGTTACAAGCAGGCAGTCACACACACAGTTACAGGCTGTCACACACACAGTTGTAAGCAGTCACACACACAGTTGTAAGCAGTCACACACATAGTCACAGACAGTCACACACAGTGGCGGATCCAGAGCCTGATCTCGGGAGGGGCACTTGTAGATTATTTAAAGAAATAATCCAGACACAATAACCACTACAGCTCAGTGTAGTGGTTATGGTGTCAATAGTGCCGGGACCCCCTCCCACAGTAAGTAGTCAAACTGGTTAAGAACAGTTTGACAACTTACCTGACATCTGCTGGGAAATGGGGCTGTAGTAGAGCATAGGAGCAGTGGTGTATGTGAGTGGTGCAATGTGTAAGGGTGCAGTGTGTGTGTGAAGGTTGTAGTGTGTGAGTGAGGGCGGCAGTATATGTGTGGGACAGTATGTGTGTGTAACAGTTGCAGTGTGTGTGTATGGGGGGCAGTGTGTGTATATGGGGTGGCAGTATGTGTGTATGGGGGAGCAGTGTGTGTATGGGGGGCAGTGTGTGTGTGTATGGGGGAGCAGTGTGTGTGTATGAGGGGCAGTTTGTGTGT